>JAWNOD010000076.1:16607500-17207500 GCA_035046225.1 Drosophila pegasa | reverse complement strand
AAAAACAACAAAAACGTGACTCAGTTTATATACACATATACGTACTCCTATTATAGGGGCCAGCGCTTGGCATGCCTGTCATACGCGACGCAGATGATGTCTGCCTGATAAATGTCACCTCGTTCGCTCTCCCTTTCTCTCCCCCTCTCTCTCACTCTCTTTGGCTGGGCGAGGCAATCAAATATTTTACAAATTATGGCTTGATTTTTCTGTGAGGCGGGCGCCAAAATTATGTTAAACTCAATTTTGTCGCTGTCTCCGCGTTAATGAAGATGACTCTGCGAGAGATGCTTTTTTAGATAAAAACTTTTTTAATTTAACGCCACATAATTCAACACGAAGTGAAATTAGACTCAATATTTAGTGTGTGTTAAGCTGAGCCGAGCTGATTCGAGCTGATTCGTATCGCAATTCCTTGAATGTTTTTCCAAAGAACTGTTTACTAATCTGAATTCACATTGTTTTTTTATTTATGCAACATAACTGTCAACACAATCGTATTCGAGACGAGGCATTGGCAGACCAATAAACAGAGAGAGAGGGAGAGGGAGAAAGAGAGAGGGAAGAGAGAGAGAGGTAGTAGTAGGTATATCTACTTAATTTCCACTTACGCATACCTACATAATTCAAAGAGCAAAACAAACCCAAGCAAACACACCCACACATACACACCCACTGCCACCCACCCACTAGGCCACCCTAAAGGGAGCGGAAATTCAGTTCTCCGTTTTCCCGCTCTCCCGCTCTCAGCTGCTCCGTCCTAGTCCACATCCCAGGGGCTTGTTGCCTGAAAAGCGGCAACAGCGCGCGCCTCTAAATATTTTTGAACCAGAAAAATGTTTGTAGCCAAGCTCCACTTTTCACCCCAAGTGTTGAATGCTCATAATGAGGTTGGCGATGATGACGTTTAAGCGGGGCAGCACCATAATTAATATGCTGAGAGATGAGTGCGTGAGATTTGTTATGCCGCAGCATAAAAAAAAAAACACTTTGTTATTGCCGCGCGGCATTGGGTTCTATTCACCTTGCTTTAAATTAAATGCGTGTGTTTTTATAGATAAAATATTAAGTTATTTCATTTGGGTTTACGAGAATGTGAGAAAGAGTAGAGGTTAACTGGGCAGATGCCCTGTGAGCAGATGATATGTGGTGGACAAAAGGAAATTTCTGGGGCATGAATAAAGCAAATGTTTCTCTTCCCTGCTATTCTTGTGATATACATTTAATGTATAAGATTATAAATACTAATACCAATACTTAAACGGATGATGCTCCTGCGCGATATGCTAGAAGAATTCAAGCGATCTAAATCAATTATATTTCTAATCGTTGCAAGACATACCATAAAAGGTATTAAAATAGCTCAAGTTCCATGGGAAACTTAATGGGCAAATATATGTTAGTTATGCTTAATTAATGATAGCAATCTTCGTCAATTTCTTGGAAATGGAAATTGTTATGGATTCTTTCAAAGAAAAACTTAAGCTGTGCGTGTTATTGAAGGAGCGCCAGCTGCTGCCAGTAAGTCTTACATGTAACGAGCTTGCCGAATAAAGAAAAAATATATAAATCTATATGAATGCATGTACATAGATATTCAACCATACTATATTCATAAAATTTAATATAATTAAAAATATTTTAAAATAAATCTACCCCAAGTTTCCTTTAAAAAAAAAACCCCCCCCTGAAATACCTACTCTTTGCTAAGGTTTTTTTTGCTACTTCTACCATCTACTATATACTACTATATCATACATTTATATCTAATATTTCTCATATACAGCAGCTAATATCTAACGCATATCTCTCTTTCACCATATAAACATATTTTCATAAGATTTCTTGCCAAACATAAAAACGAATAATTTAGCTAAGTCAAAATCTTTTCATTCTGCAAACTGTTCAAATTTATAATCTCTCCCCCTACCCACCCAACAAATACATAAATTGTATTTCATAAATGTTTAAATCGACTTCTAGCTATGCACTTACTTGACACGCTCTTAACTTAAGTGCCACAAAACGTGCCCCAAAACATTCTTGTTTTCTAGGCCTACAGACGCATAAATTGCCAGCGATGCATTTGCAGCAGCAACTCGTAAAATATTTTCGTTTGCCGGCTGCTTGCCATATATATATATATATATATATATATAGATAAATTTATATATATTTGTCTGAGACATATCTGGGTTGCCTATAGAAATGCCAGCGAGTCGTTTCGGCTCTGCTAATGAGCTTAAGCGAAATCTATGACAAATGCTTCAAATGGCGCATGAGCTGAGACGTTGAGTCTTTGATGTCGCGGCTTAGCAGGATTTGTAAAGAATGAATGGATGAAAGACAAGTGAATAGATTTTCCAATATTACACAGCGCAAAGTTGGAAAACTCCGCATCGCAATCACGGAAAACTTGGCCCATTAAAGTGCCACTGCATGATTGTGTCTCGGCTCCCCCATTCCCCATGCCCCATCCTCCCATGAACTGCCTGCCAGCCGCATTCCTGCGGCTGTGTCGACAATTCCTCTTCGGCACTTCCTCGGCACAAACATAATAACTAATAATAAACGGCAAACATGCACACGTTTCGAGAGAACCATTAAAAATAAATCATGTATAGAATGCACAGATAAATATATATATATATATATATGGAATTGGGGTTCTATGCAGCAGCTGCTCCTCTCCCATGCTGGAGTGCCTGTTCTTCTCTCGTTGTTTGGACAAGCGCCGCGTGTGATGTGCCTCCATCGTCGACTCCTAAGAGGCAGCAGCAGGCTACAAGTCTCGGTGCCTCGCCTAGTGCACATCAATCATTTGTAATTATACGCCGCTCTCCGCTCTCCTCGATCCCCGCTATAATATAACGGAAATGGCTTTTATTTTGGCAGCTCGGTTCACTGATCTGATCTTCGTGCGCCTCTCACTTGGGGCCTGTCATTTCCAATGAGACAATTCATGAGCGCACAGCCTGACGTAATGTGTAGAGCAAGAGATGTAAAGAGAGACAAAGCTAATACTTTCGAGATATTAGCTATACATATATGTCTTTATATATCTTACTCTGCTAAGTATTGTAGCATACATGACTCCAAGACTGTTGGACAGATTAATAAAAATGTATATTATGGAAAAAGTGCGTGTGGATAAAGAAGAAACATTGTGAGACTCATATAATCGCATTGATTAAAGCAAGACCTTTGGAGCTTTGTTTCCATTTCTTAAGTTGCTCTAAATTTTTTTTCTTTGATCAATACGAGTCTCAGATGAAAAGTTCTTCTCTCTCACGCATATGAAAATATCGACTATCATTTTGAGAATCTCTTTAACTTTAAATGCACTTAGAATATAATTAAAATATATATAATATTTAATCAATTATATCTCCTAAAGAAAAGAGAAGAGCTTTTCTTTAGGCCTGTAAATAACTTTAAAATCTCAGCTAACTCCCTTCAAAATCAAATATACTATAGCTAACGAGCTTTTAATATCTTCGCTGTCATTTGGGTAATGTAAACTCAAAAGAAAACTAACTGAGTAGAAAAGTTTCTTCTGATGATTAGCAAAACATTTCTTCTGATTCTAACAAGGCCCAAGTTCTCAGCTATTAGGCAAATTGTTTAGAGGCATTCTCGTTGCTTAGCGGACAGTTAGCATGTACTTTAATGTATTTTTAATGCTTCTAGATAAGTTTTAAAATTTATAGAATGACGATGAAGATATTATACGACCAAGATATATATATATATATGCATATGCATAAATGTAGGTATATAAAAATGATAGATATTATAATTTTGTTTATATAAAATGTAGGGCATAAAAGACGTGCCGATGCTCATGGAGCTTATACATATTTGCATCATATTGACCAGGTAAAGCCTTATAGCCAAATCTGTAAGCCTGCTTCTTGGCAAACTTTCTCCCTGTCATAAAGCTTACGTCATGGCATGCCATGCAGTATCAAGTGAACAACTTATATTTATATAATGTAATATATATCTATTAAATATATATAAATATAATATAAATTTATTAGGATTGTATGAATAGTTTTGCTAATTTTTCTTGCTAACATAATTTCGTACATATCTAATTATTATATCCACATCTAATTATTATATATATAATATAGATTTGAGAAGTTTATTTGGTTTAGACTTCACGTGTTTTTATATGCCCTGCACTTGCCAACAGATGAAAAGTTTGACGACTCCAACAAGACAACAGCTAAACTTAAATCTCTCTGCAGCCAAAAAGTTTACTTCTTAGATATATTTATACCCTAGTCATTGATAAGTAATAAAAAACTAAACCCATTAAATTCTCAAAGAAATTTTTAAGTAGTTCGATGTTCTATGAAAACAAATCTATTTCAACTTAAACATTCCTTGTCTAGCCGCAACATTCCAGACGATTTATGTTCATAAATTGCTGTCTGCTTGTGTTTCTATAAATGTTGCTCGCGCTGTATTCAATTGTTCGCTTCCTGTAAATACAACGATTTGCAGCAGCAGCAACAGCAGCAGCCGCGGCGCATTATCTGTGTGTTGAAGCAATTGAATTAAATGCGAATTAAATGCGTTGCCCACGAAAATAAAAGATGCATTTTAGCTTACATTATGTGGAGCTGTGTGCGTGTGTGTGGAATAAAAGCTTGTTTACATTTTTTTATTTTCTGTATTCAGTTGTGGGAATGGAAAATTGGCGCAAAATGTTTTTAATCAATTTCAATTGAATGATGACCCGCACAATCAGCGCAAGACGCGCGCCAGCCGCTCGAGCGCAAGAAACCAAATTCAACTTTGGCATTGTATCTTTTGCTTGGCAGTTTGTATCTCTCAGTTTGTATCTCGTGTGCCGCTGCCTTTGAGGCAATATAAATGGAGATATATCATATTTATTTATTAAATACCCTGTAATTGTAGCAAATGCAGTGTATTACAGGCAGTAACATAAACGTAGTTGCAGCTGTCTCTATTTTGTATCTTTAACTTGACATATTGTATCTCAAAATCATCTCAGATTCTTTTCTCTTCATTTATCTACATCTATTTCTATTGTCAGATATCTATTGTCATCTATCCATCTCTTCTAAATTAAGCAATAAAAGCAAAAACCTTTTTTTGTATAGATAGTATACAACATATTCTAGATCATTTCAAACTCCAACTCAAACGGCTTTACTTACTTTCATTTCTCAGCCTTTTTCTTTCCTTTTTTCATTCACTTCTAAACTGGTTTCAATTTCTTTTGATTGCCTTCAATTGTAAGCATGCGAAATTACGTAATTGAATTTTTAATTTTTTATTAGCAAACAAAAATTCATTTATTTTTCTGGTACATTTCGTGTGCCGGCCTCGTCGTGGCCGTTGCTTTTGTGTCAACCTATTTTTAGCTGCCTGCGAATGCGGCAGCTAAAGAAGTTTAGAAAAACGAAAAAATTGCGCATACGCCACGTGCAACGGGAGCAGATTTTATATATATATAACCTAGAGTAATATGAGCTATAAATATGTCTTAAATTCGTGTAAGAATATATCGCATAAGACATTGAGTTACAAAGTTTGCAAATTACTTTATATAAAGATAAGCATATAAAAATTATATATGAATATGAATTCATATTTATAATATATATAATATTTATATCTTTATATATATAAATGAATTCATTCGTGTATATATATATGAAGCACAATGAAATTGATTATTCAACTCTATAACGATATAGCAAACAGGTCAGATGGCTGCCCCAACCAATTGCCCCTGGTGTAGGTAATAGTAATTCAGAATCAAATTAAAATACTACAAGATATATATATGTATATATTGTACATATATTTTTTAAATGTATATAAAAATAATCAATATATATATTTATATACCATATAATGTATGCACATAAGCATAGAGCATAGCTCTTGTGCTATTTTACAATTGATATTAATGCAGGAAGCTCGCTTACTCATATTCACTTCTTAATACATGAAGTCTACACAATCTTCATTCAGTGTAGCTCATTTAATTATTACAATTAGAACATTTCAACTTAACTCATGAAACACTGTTTCATTTTAAAGGAAACCAAGCTCTCCTACACTCAGCATAGTGAGTCAATGAATCGTTATAGATAAAAGCAACTTAAGCTTAATAAAATAGTTGAGAGTGCTCCAAATAGCAGTGCATACTGGAAGATACCTCGTATAAAAGAGAGAAAATATGCTAAAGGTTAGTTGTCGTGCACACCCGACTAGAAAATACCCTGAACAATGCGCTTGGTTGCAATTCTAATCAGGTTAAACTTCAGCTTCAACTGCATACTAGAACTATTATACTCTGAATTACTCTTATTAATGGCTCATGCTAAGAAAATACTTAAGAGTCAATAAAACATATAAAGTGTGAATATATTTGACTTCTATAAAAGAGGGACATTTTCAGGCGAATTGGTGACTGTTTGAATGTAGTCTTGCTAGTTATATCAGCTGCATAGACTCTATAGATGCTAGGTATGAATTGAATTGAATTGAATTGGTGCAACATTTTATTTCTTCAATATATGTATACCATTTATATATACCTATATTCGCATATAAACACTCATTCAGCTCTTTCATGAAACGAATATACCCCTTCTTATGCATTTTCCCTAATTTACAGAGCATAAACAATATCTAAGAATGCATTCATCAAGCATAAAGCGTGTTAATATCAAAAGGCAAACAGTTGAGGCACATTTACTACAGTCAAACAAGGCACAAATGTAAAGCATAATTGTTATCTAAGTGCAGCTGACTTTGGTAGAGTATCTAGCAGAGTTTTTGTGTCAATAAGATAAAAGCGCAGCAAGAAGTAAAACTTGAAATGTAAATGGAATAAACTGAGCCACAAGAATGTGAAAAGAGAAACATTGCACAATTGCAACCAAATGTAGCTCTTTCTATTTGTTTTTCTAAAATTCTATTTATAAAGAGAGAGATAGGAGGAGAGATAGATGCAGTTTAGCCAAAGTTTAGTCAAAGAAATTTCCAAAAATCTCTTATTTGTTTCTATTTATAAATTCCAAAACCGTGGGAAACTTTTTTGATTTTCTTCAAGTTTTTCGGCTTGACGCATGCGATGCTTCATGATTTTTCTCAAGAGGCCGGAAAACTTGGCATTTTCCGCTGAAAACGCTTGTCGTAAAATACATTTTGAATGAAATTATCAATTACTCACCAAGTAGAGCAACAGCTGCGAACAGCGTTAGCCATTTGTGGCATTCGTTGGGCATCGTTTAGACCGCTTCTGGGGTCTCGTCTGGGTTATGAGTTTTCCTGCTTTCTGGGGTTGTATCGATTTTATGCGAAAAACACGAAACACCCTTTATATATATACGTATATGAACACACTCGCGGTTAGTTGGCTGTAGACGCCCGGTGACTCAGCTGCTGCAATGAGAAGGAAAACATTGTGAGGGTTAGGATTAGTTTACACATTTCCGGTTTCGTATATATGTGAGAAATGTAATTCACAAATTTACTTGATTGAATATATATGTGTATATATATTAATTAACAGGCTCTTGCATTCATCTATCGATTTTAATGAGACCTTACCCAATGCTAATGAAATGCAAGTAATTTGATTAGGCAAACACATCAACCCCAATGGCAACCCTTTAGGTAAATAAAGTGCCCCCCTTTTTAGCACCCTCACCTGGTGCCTGCGCCGTGCCAAATGTGTAGCACAATGTTAAATAATAAAGCTAGCTGTGAGTAAATAAAGGCGTGGCTGTCTATCAATGTGTGTCTGTGTGTGTGTGTGTGTGTGTGTGTATGCCCTTAAAATTTATTTGATTTGTACACTTAACTCAAGTTGCCTAAGCATTATTAAATAATTAGATAAGTAGATGGATTTGTTAAGGATGTAGATGTATGTTGTACTTATTTTCTGCCTTAATTAATTATTGACTATTTTTTTTATTAATATATTTTTGTCAAATGAAAGGTAAGGATTTTTAAATTTTTTTAACATGTTTCTTTTATGTATTTTATTTTCACTTTTATGGTTATACCTTTTTATTTTTATAAATATTATTATTATTTTGATAGTTTTATATTTATTTTAATTTTTTATGTATAGTAAAAACGTTTTATTTTCATTATTTATTTATATACATTTTTGATTTTGTTTATAAACATTTTTAATTTTCAAATTTTGTACTTGTTTTTTTTTTTATAAATCCGGTCTAAAATTTGTAACTTTATTTTCAGCTTTAAATGCTCACCCTGATTCAAATCAATTGTTAAGCAAAAACTCCTTTAAATATATAGTTAAGCCTTTATTGCTAAAGTCTTTCATTTGCTTAATCGCTTAGCTAGTTTAACTCTTTTTAAGACACGCCACAACGCACTGCCCGCATCTTTATGTAAATCATTCCGAAGTAAACGTGCCAACAATTTGTCCACAGCTGCCACATATGGCAGTCGAATTAGACCCGCAGACTTGCGACAACGCCAACTATTTATAAAGCAATACAAGCTATCAGCAGCAATATAGGAAAAGGGAAGCAGACACAGACAGTGGAAGTGTTATGGAGTTGCTAATGCTCTTCAATTTAAATATATAAAAATAAATATATAAATATAAGAAATATTAAATAAATAAATATAATAAAAAATATATATAATTCATGGATTTAATATAAATTATATAGAGAATATAAATACATAGGTATATGTAAATATCAGGGCATAAACTTAAATACTTTGACCTCAACTCCACTTAGCAGATTCATATTCGAAATATATAAATATAATAAATAAATATAAATATAATAAATATTAAATAAATAAATATAATAAAAAATATATAAAATTCATGGATTTAATATAAATTATATAGAGAATATAAATACATAGGTATATGTAAATATCAGGGCATAAACTTAAATACTTTGACCTCAACTCCACTTAGCAGATTCATATTCAAAATATATCTTAAATTTATAAAAAAATATTTTAACAATTTTATATCTCACACTAAATTCAAATCATTTCTAAAGACGTCTCACATTCCATTTGACATCGATTAGACTCACTATTAGAGTAAACAACGACTACTGGCGATGTGGATGTCATTAATTAAACCTCAAATGGGCAAATGGGCAGCTATGGGGCAATAGAGAATCCACTGCGATGTCGTCTTGTGCCTGCTGTCAGCCATAAAGTAGCAAACGTTGTGCCCTCCCCCACACGCATTGGCGTGCTTTAAAAACTAAGACTGACAGGAAGTCACGATTTCACACATACATAAATATATATATAAATATATATGTATATATGTGTGTGTGTAAGTTTAGTCTATCAATTTCTTTGAACTGTCTGTCTGCCTGTGACATTTGCCGCTTATGAACTTGCCATAGACACGGATATCAACATGGAGTCTGCCCATCCGTCCGCCCGCCTCGCTGTCCATCTTGGCAAGTCTATATATATAAGAATTTCATAGACAATTTGTCTGCTTTTTAACACTTAATTAAAAGTTGAGTGCATTGTGCCCTAGCAACAAATGCTCAAAGCTCTTTATGATTTTGCTTAGTTCTTTTTTATGGTCATCTAATGAATTTTACTAGCCGAAGATTTCGAATCTGTGGAGGGGTTGCGCGACGCATGCGCAGCAGCTAGAGTCGGCACGTGGCCAGCCATAAATGAAGGGAGGATCGGGCAGACACCCCCCTGCTCACTGTTGTTAGCTTTCGAATAGGTTTAATGAACTTTGCTCGAGGGTAAAAAGAAACGCAATTGACAAGTTTTCCTCGTCGACTACGACGCAGTTGCGCAGCTGCGCGCTTGACTCTGGGGTGGAATAAGTGGAAGAAGTAAACGCTAATTCGTATTGTTGATCTGAATTAATGCTTTGCATAGATAGTTTGTATGCATGTTATATATATCATATATGTGTATATATATGGCAGCTTCTACTCTTACAATAATGAAACATATGCCGCAAATTACGCGCCTCAATTTGGAAAACATCTGCTAATCGGTCAACAGCCTGGCCATAAGCACACGCGATTCTGTTTACAAATCGTTCATATATTTTGCCTTTTCTGTATAGCTCCAAATTGTATAAAACATTTGCAAAATTGATGTGGCCTTTATAGCACATTTATAGCATAAACATGGAAATTATGAGCATATATAGAAATAAATTACATAATAGAGAGGGAGCGGGAAAGATAGAGAGAGATATGAGAAAGACGTTCATAGGCTTCGCTATGCGCGAATCAAAAGATGTTTTGCTCTTCGGAAAGGCAGATCTATGTTATGATATACCAATTAATAATATAAATAAATAAAAATGTGGATGACAGCATACTGAATTCTGATGCGTATTTAATATATGCCTAAAACAGAATATATATGAAGCATAACAAATATTTAAATATATGAAAAAAGCAGGGTATAAAAAGGTTGCTCAAAATTAATTATCTAGATAATTGTGAGTATCTCACTCAATACAGAGCAGAGCTCGCCTATTTGTCTGTCTAAAATAAGCTATAGATGTTATATATAATCAAACTGAATACAGTGGAGGAGCTGATTGGTAAACACACTAGCAGATATAGTGACAGACTAGTTAGCCACCGCAGCAGACTAGTCAGACGATTGCTCCCTGCGAGGCCACTAAGGCGGCTAAAACGCTTGGGATTTGCCAAAAATATTAGATAACTAGATAAACTACTGATATTTTGAATATTTTTATATTCTCAATGTATATCTGAAGGTTTGGCTCTTTATTTTAGTCTCTAAATTATTTGTTAAGCTACTACATTTGGATTGTAAGGATTCAATGCTTAAAATAAAGAAAATTAAAATTAAAATCTTATTTAAGTAGTTAAAAAACTAAAAAATATTTTGACTACATAGAGTGTATGTAAATGAAGTATATAAGAAAAAATCTTAAGCAGGAATAGGCAATAGCTGAACATCATTCAGTTTCAAAGATGGTCAGGCAAATAGAGCACATCTAGACTTTGCTAATTGTGCTAATCAAGAATCATTTTATACATATTTTATAGACTATCAACTGCTGTAAAAATAAGCTGATCTGCCCATGTTCTTCTCTTTAGAAAGAAGAGCAAAACTATTTTCCTTTAATAATGTATCTAAGAACATAAGACTCTTAATCAATTTTAATTTCCGCTCAAAAAATGTTAATCATTTTAAAAAAAATAATAATAGTAATAAATTATGTTGTCAATTGAACAAAGAAATTGAGGGGCTCAATTAAATACGAACGGATCCGGCTGAGCCGCTCAATCGCGTGGTAAAATCAACGAAATTACAAATTTTATTACTCATTCTTGGCGCGGCTTTTCCGTTCGCCTGGCAGCTAAAAAAACATGCAAAAATACAACAAATAAAACTGTCTGGCTGCATTAGGGTGTCGGCCCAATAAATTTTTTGCAATGTTTTCCATTTTCGAATGCAAAATTCAAGGGGGTCCGAATGGCTGGAGTGCACTGGCCCAGTGCAGGGTCAATTCGCAGCGTTCGTCATCCGAACCGGAAAGGAACAACTGTCCGGCCATTGTCCAATTCTCGTTTCGTGTGGCATGTTCACTGACCCATTGGAGGCTGGACTTGGATAGCCTCGAGAGTCAGCCAAATATATGTTTTGCTACAGCCAAGCTGAAGATGCTTAAAAATCGATATATTTTTAAATCAAAGAGCAAGTCTGTGGAGCCAAAAAAAAAATGCCGCCTAGCAACAGGACGAATGCACAGTTTAGTAGCGGAGAAAGGATCTGCAGACAGACAGTTGAGATGTGGAAGAGAGGTGAAGGCGATGGCAGAGACAGGGGCAGAGACAGAGGCGGAGGCAAAGGCAGAGACAGAGACAGTGGCGGAGGCAGAGTCAGAGCGAAGGCAGCGGCGGAGGCAACGCGCAACACTTGCAAAATCAAATAAAGGAAACTACGACAGCTGCACGGGATTCTGTTGAAGCGCTCGGGATGAGTGCCTTATGTAGCAGGGGTTGCTCTGGCACACACACGCACACACAATGAGAGGCCTGCTGCTGCTGCGTATGTGTGCCACATGGAAATTGCAAAGGATTTTTAAGGATGCTGCAAGACAAAGTGAGCTGAGCCGCCGGAGCCTAGGCCTGCCTGGGTAAGGGAAAAACTACCTGACAGAGACAAAGGCAGCCAAGCAAGGCAGGTTACACACACACTCGCACACACACTCGCACACACATGCACATGCACACAAATCAGAGTTGCTTTCGCATCTGTGTGCGGCGCAATGCGCATGCGCTAAAAATAAATACACAGAAAAGGAATTTTGAAAAACGGCAAATGCTAAATGAAAATGTTGCAAATGAATGCCAAAAATATGCTAGAATATTGCAGAAAACATTCAATTTTATCAATTTCATAAATTTATCAGGTTTTTAGCAGCTTAAGGGCATTTTAACCTAGCTGCAAAAGGTCGTCAGGCAGCGGCTCTATGCCGCACACACCCTTTTCCATGACTGTGTGCGTGTGTGTGTGTGTGTGTGTATGTGTAAGTTAACAAAGTTGATTCGCTAAAGCGAAAACTTTAGTTTTTTGGCGAAAAATCAATAGGAAGCTGTGCCAAGGACCAACAAATTCACCTGCCCCAAGTTGGGCATCAAAGCTGACCTCAGATTGGACGGCGCGGGGCATGTGGGCGTGGAAGACAATTACCGCTAGACAAAAGAAGTTGCCAGACAGTTGCGAAAAATACACCAAACTCTAGTTGTTGTTGGTGTTGTTGTAGCTAAACCTACCGTTAGAATTGATGAATTGCTGACCTGCTGCTGCAGTTAATGTTTATGCACAACAAAACACACTCACTGGGCACTGGGTAGTGTGAGCAAATTGTAGCAGGGTGCCACTAATCCACTGGGGTGGCGACTCTGCACAATAGCTGCTGCACAACAAACACGCGCGCACGCCGTTGGCCCTTCTTTTTGGCGCTGTGCTCTGCTTTCACAATCTGCTGCTTGTATTCTTATTTATTTATTGCTTTTGCATTTTATTGAACTTTATTTGGCGTATTCTCACAATTCGCGCTCGCACACAGCCGAAGCGCGTAAAACGCTAGAACCACCACCAGCGAACCGGTTTGCGGGGGTGTAAGCACCGTACCGTTACCGTAGCCCAAACAATGCTCACACGCACACACGCACACAAACGGACGCACACTGAAAACGCAGACGTAAACTCCGACTTCAGTACATTCGATGGTTAGCGCTCGACGGTCCAAACCAAACTGATTTGGTCTCTGCCTGGCAGCATTTCGGAGGCGACCGGCCATTTTGCTTTGCCGCTCTCTGGCTCTCTCGCAGCGTGTGTATGTGTGGAGGGGCATTTGTTTGGGATATTTTCAGGGGACACCTGTTGATATTCTGTTGTGAACGCAGGCAGCTGGGAAATTTGCGCTCTTTTGTTGTTATTGTGTGGAACTTAAGGTAAAATATAAAAATCATTAAAAAAAACATATATAAATTCTTAGTCAGCAGAGAACACAATCTGAGCTGTGTTTGTTTACTGCGATGCTGACTAATCTCTGAATTGTGAGAAAATGCTGTTGAGAAATTTTTAGTACAGGTGAAATAATTTATACTCTATTATTATTCTAATATTTTTTTGTTAAAATACTTTTATTCGGAATATGATTTTGATATAAAGCATATGCATTATTCTTATAATTCTTGCATGGTAAATTCAAAACAAAAATATTAAACACAACCTAAATTCCTTTAACATTTATAATATGAGTAATTTAGAGAAACGTCGATATCAATATATATATATAGAGTATATATAACATAGAGTATAGACTGATTAAATGCACTGATAAGGAAGTCGTCAAAGATCAATATATCTAGGGTTAATTAAATTTCGGGAAGACATACAAAATAGAGGAAAAAAACATAAACTTAAAGCGAAAATATATTATAGTAATTCTGACTTAAAATATAACTTAAATGCAAATCATATAACTAAAATGAATACATATGCTTATTATATGTACATAAAACAAGAGATTCGATTGCTTAAGTAAACAATTTGAGCGAGAATTAATTGCGTTTTCCATTTGGGATAGCTGAGTTTTCGAGTATTTGTTTTTTGCTTTTAAGTAACAATTGTCAAGTCTTTAGATTTGCCAGTCGAGGGATCTTTGTGGTTGACATTTAAATGCGCCAGAAGTCAGATGAATACCATGGTAAGTCTATTGAAACGAGTCTGTGGACGTATCTGTTCAGTACATATATCGCGATGAGTTGGCCTACAGCTCTAACATTATAAATTATAGTTGTACACTTGAGTATTTTTTGAGTAAGTCGGGTCTAGAGTGGGAGATAGAGAGTAGAGAGCAGAGAGCATCCATCCCGACGCCTTCCTTGAATCCATTCTAGCATTTTCCTGTATTGCGTGCTCCACTCCACTCAAGAGAGAGAGCGAGCGAGTGAGAGTCTCCTTAGTTCTTGCGCGTCGCATCTTGTATGATGATCTTGTTCTTCTGGCGCGTCACCTTTGTGGACGTCGGCGCGGGCATCAGGCGCTTCAGCTGATCCTGGTTGATGGTGGCCAGCGCCTTCTCCTTGCCCTTGGCCGACGTGCTTGTGGTTGCTGTGGTTGTTGTGGTGGTGGTGGTTGTAGTTGTTGCCGCCGTCGTCGTCGTCTCAATTAGCGCCGTGGACTCGTCGGCTGTCGAGGATGAGCCTGCGGCAGCCGCCGCTGCGGATGCATAGCGCGTGAGCACCTGAAACTTGGCAAAGATGTTGCGTCCACTGCTGCGCTCCTTGTCCTTGTACTTGTCCAGCACAGCGGGCGCCGGCTTCGCCTGCTGCGCCTTGAGCAGGGCCTTATTGCCGGTCGCCTTGTAGAAGTCCAGGTCGTAGTCGAACTCGCTGCTGGTGCCCTGGCTGGTGGCAGGCGCCAGGGCGCGATCGCCATAGCTGGTTGAGCTGGCCGAGGTCTCGGCCGCGAGATGGCGCAGCATCAGCGTCAGCTTCGTCTCGTGCTGGCGCTGGAGCAGCACGGCATTGCGTTCGCCCTCGAGTCGTGCCTGACGCACCGCATTCGAGAGCACTCGCTCCTTCCACTCCCAAGCATCGCGCTCGCGCTCCAGCTGCACCAGCTGCTGCTCCAGTTTCCGCGACGAGTCTCTCAAGTCAATCACCTTGACGAAGTACTTGTAGAGCAGCGTGCGCATCTCCTCCGATGAGAGCTTGTTCAGGCGCGCCATCAGCATTTGCTCGCCCTTCTCCCGCTGCTGGCGCTCGGTGGACAAATCGATGGATTTGTGGCCGCAGATGAGCTCGTTCTTGAACTCGATGGCCTCGTCAATGGCCATGATCGCCTCGTCGCACTCGAGCAGCTTTCGCTCCTCGCGCTGCGTCAAAATCTTGTCGCGCTTCAGCTTGCGATCCAGCATGCAGCGCTGCTCCAGCAAATGGTCACGCGTCCGCCGCAGATTGCGTATCTCGTGGCGCAGACCCTCCTGCTGGGCCGGCGACTTTTCGCCGCCGTCCCACTGTTCGAGATTCTCCGACTTCTCGCGCAGGATGTGGTCCAAGTGGGTGATGCGCGCCTGCACCGCCTTGAGCTGGTCTGGATTTGGTTCCATTTTGACTAGTGATGCCTCCTTCAGGGTCTTCAGCTCGGCCTCCAGCTGATCGCGCAGTTTGCACTCCTTCTTCAGCTTCTTCTGCACCTCCTCGATCTGTTTGCGGGATTCGGCAACGGACTGCTGCAACTTCTTAAGCTTCTGGCCACTCTCGCCTGCGATATGCTTCATCGAGCTGAGATCTTGCAGGCGCTGCTCTATGTGCGCTATGATGGCGTCCCACCGTTCAATTTCCGTCTTATCCTTACCCTGCACCAGTGCCTTGGCCAGATGCTTCTTGGCCTTCTCGCACTCCGCATCCAGCTTGGCCTTCTTCTTGTGGAAGCGCTGCTTGGCATGGCTGCGCGTCTCCCGGTTCTTCACCAACTCGCTAATTATGTTCTGCTTCAGCTGCATCGTTTGCTCGATTTCCTTTAGCTGTCGCTGACGCGCCTCGATCTCGGCATTCAGCTTGCGCATCTTCTTCTGCACCTGCTCGACGGGTCCATTGGCGCCCGCCATGCCAGTCGCAGTGGCCGCACCCGTTGCCGAGTTGTTCAGCGGATCGAATTCCGCTGGCAATTCCGTGCCCGCTGTCTGCTGCGATGCAACGCGATTGAGCATGGCTAGCTCTGCGCTGCTCAAACTGGCTCCAGGCTGTATGCTACGCCGACGTCCTGCAAGGGAATCTATTAGAAAGATGTCCTAGAGAGAGATGTCATTTGCTATACTTACCTCCCACGCTAACCTTTCGCTCGTCGCACTTCTCAACTTGTGGCGTTGCCTCTTGGGTTGTCTGCTCCCGATCTTTGTCCTGGCTCTGCATGACCGCCTTGGGCTGCTTCAGCATGAACTCCTCATGCTTGGCTTGAATGAGCGCATCTGTTTTGTTGCGAAACTCTTCCATGAGGCTCTCGAGCTTCTCGGCCAGGTCGGGACGCTGTGACTCATTGTCGGTGTCATTATCCGAGTTTTGCTGGCAGGAGGTCTCCGGCTCACTGATGGACTCCTCTGGCTCCTCCGCCTCCTGGATGGGCACTAGCGGCTTCTGGTTGCGCAACGCCTCGCTGGAACTAAGGCATTCCTCACACTCCTGTTTTAAGAAGAGCCACTCCTCAATTTGTTCCTTTTCCAGCTCCGTGATGGCATTCGAGCCCATTAATCTGAGGGAGAAAATCGTAAATAAAGCTGCCAAAAGGTTTCCAGTCACTTCACTTACTTGGCAAAGAGTCCCTCGGCATTGGACACCAGCTTGAACCACTGACTGGCCGCAAATTGCAGTCCGAAGTTGTCGCCGTTGGGCAGAGCCACAGCCGCCATGAGTGCAGCCGTGCCAGCCGCTTCTGGATCATGCGGTAACGCTTCCGGCGATATAGGCGTATTGTCGTCGGAGAAAGTATTTATGATGACATAGTTGCGCACGCACTGCACCTTGAAGCCGAACTGCAGGTTGCCCAGCGTCTCGGCAAGATGCTGCTCTAGCGGCGACACACACAGAATGACCAAGGTCTGAGCTCGACCCCCGAACGAATCCTTCAGCAGAGTGGTTAATGTGGTCTGGCCGTAGGGAATGTTGCCATTGACGCCGTACATAATGCTGGGATCTGTCAGTGTGTTGACCACCTGCTCCAGCATCTGCAAGCCAGCGTCGCGTGGATGTCCCGGTGGCGGCTCGCCCCAGCGTTCGCTGGCGCAGAGATCAGAGAAGCTGGCCGTGGACAGGCGGTGCTGAATCAGGCCCTCCTTGGACACCCACTGCTGCTCCAGGGTCAGTGTGAAGAGTGTGTGAGCGGGCGACTGTTGCTTTGTGCTCAGCCCCAGCTGCAGCCAGTGGAAAACGTCCTCCACCGTGGTGCAGTGGACGTTGCCCATGCCCAGCAGATCGCGGATCTCGCCATTGCATATCTCCACAAAGCCGACATTGACAGCGTATGTGCGATCTATGAAAATATAAATTAGTAAACCAAGTTTCCGTCTATGGAGCAAGCATCTCACCTGAATGCGCTGCAATGTGTGTAAAAATCTCCCGTACGCAACGCTGCACTACGCCCTGGTCCGCCTCGCCATAGACGCACTCGAAGCCATGTCCGTAGAGCGTGTAGGTCTTGCCAGTTCCGCGTTGCCCGTAGGTAACCACGGATGCATCGAAGCCCTCCAGGAACAGGCTGATCAGCGGAAACACCGTCTGATGATACACCTGACTCTGGGTGGTGCTGCTGGGCAGCGCATGTGTCACTGGCACAGTGTGAGCGCCCACCTGTATCAGGCCCGCGGCAATGCTGTCCAAAGCCGCACCGCCGGGCAGAGCGCTAGGCAAGCCGAGTGCCGACACAGCGATTGGTATTGCCTGCACGCAGCAGCCACTGGCAGTGCCAGTGTCTGGCGTTTCATTTGTATTCAGCTGACTGGCGTCTAGTTCATTATTGCCATTAGCATCTATTGCCGTTGTGTGCACTGGCAGCTGCGCGGGTGTAGGTGGAGGCAGCGGCGGGTGCGGGGAAGACGGCTTCGATTGCTGCGGTTTGTCTGCTTCTGTGTCGCCATCCTGCGGCGCTTTGTGCTCCGGCTTGTTTTCAAGTTCTGCGTGCGGGTAGATGCGTACGGCCACTTGTATCGGTATTTCCATTGTTTGTTGTCGCTCTGGCAACAGTTTTTCACTTTGATTTTTGCATTTTTGTACACATTTCGCGCATCTTAAAATTTATTGCAAATATTGCTGAATCGATATTGGTGCGCACTGACAACAACTATCGATATGCGACAACGACAGCATATCGATAACAAGCAATGTTCAAATTGCATAAATAACTATCAGGACGAGATTAATTTCATTCCAAGCTGAAATGTTTATGCTTTGCTTAATAAGAAAAGTTCGCATTGCTATATGTGTCAATATAATTCACTTAAGATTACGCTCAGCAGCTGTTAAGCCACTCATTCAACCACTTTCAACTTTGAAGTAGAGTCAAGTCGCATTGAACAGAGGGAGAGCACTTAATATTTAAAGTATCGAAAAATATCGATAGCCTACCGTAGAGTGAAGGCATTCATTGTTTACTGTGCTCGCACTACGATACTTTCTGTCAGCCCTCGTACTATTTATCGCTTTTCACGTTGCTTTTCAGCGCGTGTTTTTTTTGGGTAAAACGTTTTTGCTATTAATTGTGAATTCAACGAGACGCAAAGATGTCGAAACGACGCATTGAAGTGGGCGAAACATACTCCAGCAAGTCCCGGAAGTAAGTATACGTGGGAACACATATTTCATGCACTGTTTACAACGTCGTGCCATTTGTAGAGAATCCGAAGCTTCGACCTCGGCAGCAGCGGCTTCAAGCGCCGGCACCGTTGCCCAAATTTTAGGTGGATTTGTGCCCAGCAAACAGGTAAGAACTAAAGGTGTCAGCTATGACATAGTTACTCACGTCCTTTTATATACCTTTGTTAGCCACCAACCATGAATCCCTTCACAATGAAGCCCTACTCGACGCGCTACCAAAACTTGTACAAGAAACGAATCACATTGCCGGTCTTCGAGTACCAGGCGGACTTTATGCGTCTGCTCAGTCAGCATCAGTGCATTGTGTTGGTGGGCGAGACGGGCTCAGGCAAGACGACACAGATACCGCAGTGGTGTGTGGACTTCGCTGTGTCCAAGGGACGCAAGGGGGTATCCTGCACACAGCCACGTCGTGTGGCCGCCATGTCGGTGGCCCAGCGTGTTTCCGAGGAAATGGACGTGAACCTCGGCGAGGAAGTGGGCTACTCCATTCGTTTCGAGGACTGCTCCTCGCCTAAAACACTGCTCAAGTACATGACAGACGGTATGCTGCTGCGTGAGGCCATGTCGGATCCGATGCTGGATCAATATCAGGTCATATTGCTCGACGAGGCGCACGAGCGTACGCTGGCCACCGACATCCTGATGGGCGTACTGAAAGAGGTTATTCGTCAGCGCAATGATCTCAAATTGGTGGTCATGTCGGCTACACTCGACGCAGGCAAATTCCAGCAGTATTTCGACAATGCGCCGCTGATGAACGTGCCCGGTCGCACGCATCCCGTGGAGATTTTCTATACGCCAGAGCCGGAGAGGGATTATTTGGAGGCGGCCATCCGCACAGTTATACAGATTCATATATGCGAGGAAATCGAAGGTGCGTATGGGGACTTAGCAAAACTCCAGCCAAACTAAACTTTTCTCTGAACAGGCGACGTACTTATGTTCCTCACGGGCCAGGAGGAGATTGAGGAGGCTTGCAAGCGCATCAAGCGCGAGATTGACAATCTGGGCTCTGAAATAGGCGAGCTGAAGTGCATACCCTTGTACTCCACGCTGCCGCCCAATCTGCAGCAGCGCATTTTCGAGGCTGCACCGCCGCCGAATGCCAATGGGGCAATCGGCCGCAAGGTTGTGGTGTCCACAAACATTGCCGAAACCTCGCTGACCATCGATGGCGTTGTGTTTGTGATTGATCCGGGCTTTGCCAAGCAAAAGGTTTACAATCCTCGCATACGTGTCGAGAGCTTGCTCGTCTCCCCCATATCAAAGGCGTCGGCACAGCAGCGTGCCGGTCGTGCAGGTCGTACACGGCCAGGCAAATGCTTTAGGCTCTACACAGAGAAGGCGTTCAAGAACGAAATGCAAGACAACACGTACCCTGAGATATTGCGCTCGAATTTGGGTGAGTTTTACCCAAGCATTTGCCCTAACTTCATTTATTTATATTACTTCACTTTGTCAATTAGGCACTGTGGTGCTGCAGCTCAAGAAACTGGGTATTGATGACCTGGTGCACTTTGACTTCATGGATCCGCCGGCGCCCGAGACGCTGATGCGCGCCTTGGAGCTGCTCAACTACTTGGCCGCCCTCGACGACGATGGCAATCTGACAGATCTCGGCGCTGTGATGTCCGAGTTTCCATTGGACCCCCAGCTGGCCAAGATGCTAATAGCCAGTTGCCAGCACAACTGCTCCAATGAGATACTGTCAATTACGGCTATGCTGTCGGGTGAGAGACGAACTAAACTAAGTTGAATAGAAGTAGAAATTGTTAGAGCTGACTTAGTTTCCAATGGGTTGAACTTGAAATTGAATAATGGCATCAGTTCTGTGTGGTTCACTTTAGCCATGGCACAATGGCATTCGCTTCAAGTGGAACCAACTCCTGCCTGCTCCTTGAAGCTGATGTAATTGCGCCTTTACCTTCTAAGCCTCATTCGACTTGGACTTGGACGCACTTTGACACAAACTCTTAGCTGTATTTCCCACGTGCAAAGAAAAAAGTTTATCAATTTATTTGTTCTTTGCATTCAACACTGAAGTAAAGTTGCACGTGCGTTCCACCTGGTTCGCACATTTGATTGAAATGTGATGCGGCGGCATCTGCTCAAATGATGGGCTTCAATTGTCTAATTGCCGGCTTTGTGGCCTCGAACGCACTTGCAACTCACAAATGCAATCAATCTTTGAATCAAATATATAGATTGCCTAGCTGACAAAAATGTAAGCACAATCTATTTGTTTATGTAAAAAAAAATGTTTTGAATTTGCGCTTAATCGAAAACCAACCAACTCAAACATCAACCAAAGTGCCACAATGTTTCGTGCGACCCAACGAGGCCAAGAAGGTGGCTGACGAGGCCAAGATGCGTTTCGCTCACATCGACGGGGATCACCTGACGCTGCTGAATGTCTATCACGCCTTCAAGCAGAGTAAGTCGGCTGACCTTGTTCTCTCCATCGATGAATCTTAATTGAATTTCTCTCCCATAGGCAGCGAGGATCCGAATTGGTGCTATGAGAACTTTATCAACTTTCGCTCGCTCAAGAGCGCCGACAATGTGCGCCAGCAGCTGGCACGTATCATGGATCGCTTCAACTTGAAGCGCACCAGCACGGAGTTCACCTCGAAGGACTACTATGTCAATATACGCAAGGCTCTGGTGCAGGGCTTCTTTATGCAGGTGGCGCATCTGGAGCGCACGGGACACTATCTGACCATCAAGGACAACCAGAACGTGCAGCTGCATCCGTCGACATGCCTGGACCACAAGCCCGACTGGGTCATCTACAACGAATTCGTGTTGACCACCAAAAACTATATACGCACCGTGACAGATGTGAAGCGTAAGTGCACCAATATACCCTACTTGAGTCCACATTTAATCCGATTCCTGTTCGTATTATAGCTGAATGGCTGCTCAGCCTGGCGCCGCAGTACTACGATTTGAACAACTTTCCACAGTGCGAGGCCAAGCGCCAGTTGGAGCTGCTGCAGCAGCGCATGGAGACGAAACAGTACCAGAAGGGCTTCTAAACAACAGAAGATCGAGTTTTTAATCAACTAGTTTAAAACAATATGAAATCTAATTATAATGTGCGTTTAAGTAGCCATGGAACTCAGTTTGCTTAAATGTTCAACTTAAATTCGGTTTGGAATAATCACTGAAAAAAACCTTATCGTTTTTCCTTTATTGTTTGCTGACGCAATTACAGACTTAAACACAGCTAAGAATTCCGTTTAGTGTTAATAAAAGCAACCTTTTGTATAACTTAAAAGATAATTACGAAAAGAGCTTCAGCCGTTCGTCTTTTGAAATTGGATAAGTATGACCAAATAGGTAGCTATAGCTGAGGCGAACTGCGAAAGATGAGAGTTTAAATTAAGATCAAAGTGTTTATATTTTAAGTTAAGTATTAAGAAAGATTAGGAGTTATATTTAATACTTTGTTAATATTATTTAACTTCTCACCGATGTCAATATGTTGCGATTGACCCGGCATAGTCCGCTGGCCGAGAACTCGGCGTCGTCGACGAGCAGCTGCTGCCAGAACTTCTTGGTCTCCTCGGCCAAGATGGGCTCGCAGACCTTCCGCTCGATCTCGCACACGATTTGGATGGTCTTGCGTGCCTCGCGCGCCGCCAGGTGACACGGCTCGACGACCATGAGCAGGCGCAGAAAGTGAAAGATGATCCAGAGCATTTGCACCCACACGTAGCCGTTGTCCCGCTTATTGAGCATCTCCAGGAACAGAAAGTACGCCGTGGCAACCAGGTGCAGCAGGCAGGAGACCAGTATGAAGAGCACCGCAATGCCATAGAACCTGGAATAGTTTATAAATGAATTAAATTAGCATTTCTTACACAGTTGTTAGTGGTTCGTTCACCTGGAGAGCAATCGCACGCATTTGCCCAACGATTCGTGATTGTCGGCCATGGCGCGAATTAGCAAACTTTTGTTTTTAGCTGAGGAACCAATTGTTAGTTGTAGTTGTAGTTGTAGTTGATATGTTTAGCTAGTTAGTTACCTGCGTTTTCATTAGGCAACGTCTCCGTGTTTAGCTTCGTTAGGCTCGCGTGCAGCGCCATGGGCATCGTTGGCTTGAAGCTGATGGTCTTCACAGCACTTACTCGCACTAGGTTTGTGGCATTGCCGTAGGTTTTGTCTGCCGGTGGAGAGGTTGTGAGGGGGTTTATTAACTATCTGATATTTGATATATATAGAGAAATATAGGTATGTGTTGCCCGGCTTTGCGCGGTCTTTAAAATTGTATACAAATTTTGTATTTCAATGAAATTTGATAAAGACTTTCGCATCAGAATTTTTGAGGAAGTTCTACTACTAATAATATCATATATATCTCTAATTATTTACAATACTATTTGGTATATATATACATATAGATAGATATAGGATTTATGTAGTTATCCTGATGTAGTTATCATATATATATAAATCATATATCTATTATATCACCCGCTATAAGCTTACCACCCAGATAGCTAGCTCGCAGCATTTGATTGAGTCGCTTGTAGCGCCTGCCCAGGCCATAGGCTGTATTTGCGAAATTGATATGGAGTCCCGTCAATATGAAGTAGAGGCTATAGAAGGGTATATACCACTGCACGTTGAGCTCTGGCAATGAGATGTTGTTGGGATCTGAAAGAGTCAAAGAGCTCAAGGTGAATGACTCCAGTTGCCGTGCTCACCTGTGTCCGCTTTGCTGATGTTCATCTCCTGCGCCATGCGCGCCCAGGTGCCCACGTCCAGGCCCAGCAGTATGCCAATGACAAGGAGCGAGACACTGGCCATGCCATAGGCGCGCCAGCGATCCCGCTTGAAATTGTTGTAGGGACTCAGAGTGCTGTCGATCTGTGCGTGAATCAATTAGGAACTATTCCATTATGCAGTGCGATATGACGAGACTTACCCGCTGCAGGCGCGTGTTCAGCTCCTGTGTGGCGCGCAGGCCGAACATGCCACAGTAGACACCCGTTACGATGGCCAGCACCACAACCGACACGTCCGAGGCCGTCACCACCTTCGACGTCGCCGATTTCATTCTGAAAGATGCACTTTTGATGTGTTGGGGTTTATTCAAACTTGAATTCATTCGCGTGAATTGAATTAAGCAACACATAAGATCACACGATTCGTGTGATGACTGTAGACTACATGAGGGACATCGCTTGAAGCAACTTCAAGCCACATATGAAGGTGCGGATGGAAGCTTTTTCATTAAAAAACTGTGGACTTTCGATTATGAGCAGATCCTTAATATAATACCTATATATTATTGATAAATAATAGACTGCGATAGAGCTAAAGAAATATTATTTAATATATTAAATTTGAGAAATGTTATATAATTATTGAGTGGAAAATATTTAAGTAAATCGATTAAGATTTCTTTAAGAATCGAGAGCATAAGCCTAGGCAATCTGTTTTATGATATCCGACACCAGAATATGTATAAATATGGGGTAAATATGATGGGACACACCCCATAAAGTATATATACTCTTGAACAGGACAAGCTTCTCTGTCTGTCTTATAGGCTGGGTGTGCGTGTGTGTGTAGACTTGAATATTAACTCTGCGCAGGATATCTGCAAGTCGTGCACTCCTCACTGGAACACTGTTGCTTGCTTTACATGCATGTCTTCAATCGATTGACTAAAGACCAAAGCTTGGCTATAATTAAAATCTGTAGAGCTTATTTACAAAGCTTCACCTCTATAATATTTATCAGAAAAGAAAATAGAAACTCTCCCAATTGATTATTTCAATGCAAATATGTTTATTAATTCTTGATAGACGCTAGACGATGGCGCTTGAAGCTTTACTTATGTCCTTCTGCTATTCCATCCAAACTAGTTCAGTTTACTACTTGATTTGCTTTGATACAATGTATGGCTTCTGTGGCCTATCGGTGGTGGCCACTACCATGGCTAAGAACGCGAGCAGCAGCAAAAGAATTGGGAACTTCATTCTGATTGGCTTGACAAACTGGATTTGATGCTGCCGAACGGGCTACGCTGCCTTTTATAGCCGAGAACTCGCGGAGCTCGTCATTTGTATGGTAAACAAATTTCTAGTTTCGGCTCGTCTTAACTTAAAAACAAGCAGTAATAAAATCAGAGAAAGAGCTCGACACGTTTACGTTCAAGAAACTAGATTGTTATAATTCTGCAATAAAAACAATATTATTATGCAATACGTTTATTATAGGGTCGCTCGAGATATCCTGGCAAAATGGGAATGCTTCGCTGCACTAGATAGAATGGAATCGCATAAGGAAAGGGCCTTAAGGGCAAAGCATTTTGCTATTGCTGCAGAAACAATAAACATATTTTATTTGGAATAATTAAACATTTCATTTCATTTTGCAAAAATGGAAAGTTTTATAAGAAAACGCTTTCTAGCTGAGTCTTATATCAGTATTTAGTTACAACTCAATTTTCGATTTAACTAAACAGTAAACACTAACATTCAAAATAAAAACAAAAAGTAAAGCACTTGAATAATTCAAATATCTGAATTGATGTTAGATAACAGAGTCGAAATTGCTGTAATTTAAAAGAAAGATCAAAGAGCGAACAAATTTCTGCAAATATGACGTCACACTGTTAAGTTAACAGATTGATTTGCCTTACCCAGCATTACTCAATCGTGAGCGAGAGCCATCTTTTTGGCGCTCTCTCGCTCTCTCTCTCGCATAGATATGAGCGTAACACAAACGCAAGCTCACAGCTCTAAGCCTCTCACCAATACTACTGCAACAGTAGGCGGCAACTACGACAGAGCTGAAAGCTGTACAGAGTAATGAGCGAGAAAGAGAAGCAGATTCTGCTATTCTGCTTTTGCATATGTATTTAACTATCTCCACTGCTGCTCTCCTCTCTCTCATTGCTCTTTGCAGCTTCTTCTTCATTTCAAATTTGTCGTATTTGCCTCCTGCTTTTGCAGTAGTATTTGTGAGAGGCTTGGAGCTGGCATAGAATTGTGTGAGCTGGTGTTTCAGTTTACGCTTCTCAGAGAGTGAGAGATAAAGACGCATGTCGGGTTTATAGCATCATAGAATTATGAAATTAGAGTGGAAATCGAGCAATTTGAAGCAATCGATTCTATAACTATGCTCAACAATATGTGCTGTCTCTCACATAGCAACTCCAACTCTCCCTTTGACTTCTTTTCTGCCTGTCTCTGTTTGTCAATTGCCTTCTCTCTCTCTCTCTCTCTCTCTTGGAGATGAAAAGGAGTTCCCCAAAAACTAGGTTTTCCCTTAAGTAAGTCAGATGAATGTACTATGTATAAATAGGATTTGTAGGATCAAAAGTCACAAGAGCCTAAACATATCTTATAGGGAAACCTGAATGATAGAATATATTAATATAAAAATATATATCTCCACCTTACACTATAGACGTATTTTAAGCACAACAATCTCTATACCATATAATATATAATATAACATATTTAATATAATATTATATATAACTCCATAATATCTCTATTTTTAGCACAGCAATAATATCAAATCATATAATATATACACAAAATATCATATATTCAATATTCAATATTATATATTCGGAATATCAGTTATAGATCATTATACATTAACATATATTATGTGTGCACGCAATTTTAAGAAAATTCCCCTTAGACTACAATAAGTCAATACTGATACGGATCGGTTGAACGAAATAAGTAATTAGTTAGCCAGGTCACATACATCTTTGATTGTCTCAAATCGTATCATAGGTTAACCCCCCAACAAAAGAAAAGTACCTCAGCTAAAGCGCAGCTCAGCTTGGCTATAAAAGCCGTCTTATGTCAAGCAGACACCATCAATCAATCAAGCATTCTCAATCGCAACACAATGAAGTTCACACTTATCCTGCTGCTGCTCTCGATCTTCGCCATGGCACTGGCCGCCCACGACAAGCCGCCATACCTGCCGCGGCCCACCTTTAGGCCCGTGGGTCGGGTCGTTCGAGAGGCGCTGCCAGCTGCGGAGCCAGTGCAGCCGGACGCAGCACAGCTCTAGACGCGAAATACTACAGAGAGCTACAGAATCTACTATGTAAAGCTTTGAGTGAAGAAGAATAAAGTTCTCTATATAGAGATATATCTATCTATATGGTATATCTAAAGGATCAATTGGGGGGAACTTACCGAACTGGTATCTCCGAGTTCGCATCGAATAGCAGTCCACGATAGGTGAGGAAAACTAATGCCAAAACAAAGGGAATTTTGGGTAGATCCTAGGGGTGATATAATAGCTATTCCACCTACCCATTATCAGGCACAGGCAGACCGAGTATATGGAAAAGATCCAGCTGCGACTTATCTCCAGCTGCCCCTTCGAGTTCTTCTTGGCTGCGTAGGGCGCGAGGGCCAGCACCTTGCTGACATAGAAAATGCCAATGCTCGGCTCGGAGATCTCCATAGTTTCGCGAATTCTCAAACGATGCCGCCAAGCTCGCGACAACTACTGCGCCGCGGCGCCTGGCCAACAGCAAATACGCCGAGTGCCAATTGCATTTGCCCATTCGACACTGAGCAAATAATGCGCTCCCGTGTTTGACCATTATTAGAGCGGACAGCCTAAGTGAAAATTGCGAAAGCAAAAGCGAAAGCCCGCCCACACACTCACACACACGCACACACATGTGAAGGACTTGTTGACAATCGTGTTGTCTGTTCCGGCGCTCCACATCGAGCTGCTGTAAATAATAATTAGTGTGGCAGCTATATGTCAATCAATTAAGGACACAGGAGCCAATTATTCCTGCCACACGACACACGCCACACGGCTTTATGAATGAAAAGCTAGACAGACTATGTTGTTGTTGTTGTTGTTGTGGCAATTGTCACGCCATTTGCAAATACAGCCTTTGATTTGTATCCTGCGAATATTAACTTTAATATCTTAGAAACGAACAAATATGAAGGAGGAAAATTGCCGTTTGGGTAACAATTTCAAATGGCAGGAAAACAAAATGTTTGTGGGTTTCTAGTTCTGTACGGTGTGGGCATTGAAGATCTCAATCCAGTAGCCATCGGGATCCTTGATGAAAGCCAGGCCCTTCATGCGGCCATCGTCGGGCTTCTTGACAAACTCCACGCCATGCTCCTCGAAGCTGCAGACACAAAAAGATAATTAAAGATAAAGCTGGAAATTATCTACAGCCTACGCACCGTTTGCAGGCTGCATAGACATCGGGCACCATCAGTCCGATGTGGCCAAAGCCGCGTGGCTCGTTGTTGCCCGTGTGATAGCTTTGGTCTGGATCGCTTTCGGTGCCCCAGTTGCTATAATCGAAAGAATTTCACAATATTAATCAATCCTTATCGCGAGTCAAAAGAGCAGACTTACTGAGTCAACTCGACGGTGGCCTTGCGACTCATCGCCCAGCTGCGGCGCTCTTTCGGATCTTTCGGTATGTCGGCTGGGTTCTCGTAGCTGTGACATCAGACGTTATAAATACCATATGTTAATCGCAAATGACCTTGAACATACCCCATGAAGTACAGGCTGAACTTTGCCTCTGGAAAGTCCAGTTTGACCAGCAGAGTCATGCCCAGGACACCGGTATAGAAAGGCAGCGACTTGCGCGGGTCCTTGATGCGATACATGGTTTGCTGGAACAGGAACTCCTGCCGGACAGCAAGTGTTGCCGGTATTAGTATCTGCACGCCCCCAACTCCTTCAACTCCAGCTTACCTTTGTGCTTGCATCCTGTTTTTTGCAAAGCTCGTCGGCTTCCGCATTGCTCAGACCGGTAACATCGCCCATTTTTGACTCTCTGAAAACACTTGTTGAACTGGGATCAAATTGCCAAAACTGAAGCTGTGCAAAAAAACACGTTGCTTGCCAAAATTGCAATCAGCTGTTTGGCGTCGAACAGCTGTTTTGCAGAACTGGACGAAAAAGACAATAGGCAGACTCCAAATGGCCGTTACGCATTTTTAAGCCCATGAAATTAGAGAAAATATATATGATTTTTTTAATTAAATGATCATAATTGCTGGCAGCTTTTGGCATTCTAATATTTTATACAAAAAAGACTCTTAAAGACATTTTAAATTATAAGCTTTAAATCATTTTCAGCCGCACGCAGCAAGCGCTGCGTATATCGATATCACATATGTACATTAAATATATCGATAGGCTTTTGCGTACTGTCGTCTCGACTTTGCGTACCACAATTAGTGTTGTATAACGTTTTCTGGCTAGCTAATAAGTGACCAATTCAAAATCCACTTGTAACAGTATATTAAAATTGTAAAATGTCTTATCGCATGGCGGCCGTTAGCAGGGGCTCCGAACTGAATCCGGTCGAGCTGAAGGATGTCATACAGAAGCTGTCGACCAACAAGACGCCCCTGTCCGGCGTCGCACTGTCGGAGCGAGCCCTGACGAGCGTCTGCCAGGCCGCGCGCGGTGTCTTCCTCAGCCAGCCGATGCTGTTGGAGCTCAGTACGCCCATCAAGATTTGCGGCGACATACATGGACAATATGAGGATTTGCTGCGCATATTCAAGAGCTGCGGCTTCCCGCCACAGTCCAACTATCTCTTCCTGGGCGACTATGTGGACCGCGGCCAGCAGTCGATCGAGACGCTGACGCTGCTGCTTGCCTACAAGGTCCAATATCCCTTGATATTCTTCCTGCTGCGCGGCAACCACGAGTCCAGCGAGGTGAACCGCATCTACGGCTTCTTCGACGAGTGCAAGCGACGCTACAGCATCAAGCTCTGGCGCACCTTCGTCGACTGCTACAACTGCATGCCCGTGGCGGCCATCGTGGGCAACAAGGTGTTCTGCTGTCACGGCGGCCTCAGTCCGGATCTGGATGATGTGAACGCCATACGCCAGATACCGCGACCCATCGAAGTGCCCCAGCACGGGCTGCTCTGCGATCTGCTCTGGTCGGATCCGGATGGCCAGATCGAGAATTGGGGCGAAAATGATCGCGGCGTCAGCTTCACCTACGGCGCCAACATAGTCAACGCCTTCCTCGACGCGCACAAGTTCAACCTGATGGTGCGCGCCCACCAGGTGGTCGAGGACGGTTACGAGTTCTTCGCCGGCCGCAAGCTGGTCACCATCTTCTCGGCGCCCAACTACTGCAACATGTTCGACAACTCCGCCGCGATCATGATGATAGACGATGCGCTCGTCTGTCGGTTCGTGATCATCAAGCCGAAGGTAGTGGCGCCAGCCAGTAACAACAGGATCTCAGATTCTGCTATGTAAAGAGCTATATATTTATATATATGCATATATATAGATGTATAGCTGAACAAAAAAACTAATTTATCAATTGTATACATAATTCGTTCACTTTATTTAATTGTTAATCGGCAGCCAAAGCTGTGTAACTCTCTCCCCTTCTCTCTCTCTCTCTAGCTTCGATCTTTGTTCATCTATTTACATGGTAAAGGCATTTTCAAGGGCATGTACTCTCTCTGTGTGTCTGTGTGTGTGTATATGATTTCTGCTCTTAACTATTTACATAACGTTGCATTTGTCATCATTGTATTGTTGCTTTGTTGCTTGTCTCTGTCATTAAAACTAGTTCAACTGATACAAGAGCCGAGTTCGGTTCGGTCTTAGGTATCGCATTATCATTATCATTATCATCATCGTATGGTATGCTTGTATGAATATATGTGTATATAATATATATGTGTATATATATAGCGTACATTTGCTTATCAATTAAACTACTTGCTTGATCTTTCTTTCATTGTATTATAGTAATTAGCTCGCTCTCTCCCTCTCCCTACTCCTTCTCCTCCTCTTCTCTGCTTTCTCTTTTAAAAATTAATTTTAATTAGTTCTCTACATTGTGCTTATGATTATCAGAATCAGTTTTGGTGTCATAAAAATAATTTGTAAATGAAATATCTATGGCTTGGAAATCAAACAACATAGATGCCTATTAACATTTTATATTTAAGTTGTTAATTCATTTAAAAAAATAATTCTATTATTCTCTTATTTTTTGTTTTGTTTTATGTGTAGACGTTTTAACTGTTGGTCGTTTGTTTTTGCTTTTGTTTTTGTTTTCTCTTGTTTTTCTCTCTTTCTTTCTCTTCTGGATGGTTCTTTACAAATGCGTTTAGTTCGTATCGTAATCATTGGAAAACTAAATGCTATTAGTGTAAAATGTTAACAAAAATGTTTTTACTTTTATCTGTGGACATGTTTCTTAAACTTTGATTTTTTTTAAGTGCATTTCTCTATTGGAAGGAGTCGCATTATTATCCAAAATAAAAACTAATACATAGATAAAAAATTTAAAATAAATTGATTTGAGAGTTCTTTCAATGCATATTTATTTTTCCATTCATTCATTTCGATTGCATTCGGTTGAAATTGCAAGCACATAACAAAATTATAATATAATATAATATAATAATAATAATAGTTAATTACAAATTAATTAAAAAAAATTACAAATAAATTCAAATAAAAACATGAGCTAAGAACATAGATGTCTTCATACCGCCGCACGCTAGCAATTAATTACTAAATACTTTTCAATATCGTCTAACAAAAATAATCGGAAATTAAACATAAACTTTTGTTTTATTGCGCAATAACAATGACATTGAAGAAATCGCATATTCAATTTACTTTACTGACTAAGAAAGAACAGAGAAAAATAATAATAATCATGATTACAAAGCATAAACTAATTTACAATTTATATTTATTTAATTGTTTATATTATATATATATTTAATTTGCTTTATATATATATTTTATTCTTGATGTCCGTCTCTTTTGGTGTTTGTTTTTGTCAAAAAGTATTAAATCTAAATGTTAGCTGAAAAATCGCTTAGACTAAAATGCGTAATTAATGGCAAAAATCCGCTCTGGTCATTTTCTGTTATCGTTCCATTTCACGTATATACATATAGGTGATTCCATTAGAAACTAAATAATTTGTTGTTGCTTTAGTTGCTGTTGTTGTTGCCGAGTGTGTCACATAACCTTTGATTTCATTTTAAAACGAATGTACATTGAAATATTGGCAAAAGTACGTTTTTAGCATTTACAATTACGAATTACATTGTGGCTGTGTGTATGTGTGTGTGCTTGTTGCTTTCAATGTTCTCCAGCACATTTGTTTGCTTGTGTAAAAATAATGTTAAAAATTATTTAGTTTAATTTTAGTTTTAGTTTAGTTTAGTTTACTTTTATATGTATATGCATATGTATATGTACGTGTGTCTGTATGAACTAAGAATTTATTTATAAAAATTTCACTAGCAATTAAATTCACCATTCAATAATAATTTCAACTTAATTCAACGCAGAGAGAATGAATATCAATAATTAATAGTTTTTTTTTTTTGTTTTGCGTTTGTTGATATTTGTTTATGGTCGTTGTTGTTCTTTTAAAGTAGTCGAAAAAGAAGGCAATATAGATTACAACTAAATGGTTTACAGTTTAAAAAAGGCTAATCATCATCATCGGACGAATTTGAGGACAATTGCAGATCGTTTTGCAGCAAGTCATTGGGAAAGCCACCATTGGATGCATAAATGCCGGACTGTTGCTGCTGCTGCTGCTGGTGATGATGATGATGCGACTGTTGCTGCTGCTGCTGCTGGTGCTGCTGTTGTTGTTGCTGCTGATGATGATGACTAATGTATGTCGGCGATATAGAACCCAGTCCCAGATTAGGCAGCTGATGCATATGTTGCTGCTGCTGCTGTTGATGCTGTTGTTGTTGTTGTTGCATATGCTGATGTGATAGCTGCCCTGGCGGCTGTTGCTGCTGATGCGTGGAACGATCATCCTCGGTGCTGTCATCCGAATCGCTGCCACTGTCGCTGTCGCTGGACTCCGACTCTGAGCTCGAGCTGGATGCACTCAGTTCGCCGCCAATTCGCTGCAAAGAAGGGGCAATTGTTTAGCAACAATCGAATGTAGAAGCTAAGGACACCAACCTGTTCCAGCACGGCGGCTGCCTGGGCCATGGACTGTGCGGTTTGCTCGTGATGACTGGGCGAATCCAAATCCAAGGGCATACTATTGCTATGATTGCTATGGCTAAATGATGCGCGTTGCTGCATTTGTTGCTGCTGCTGCTGTTGCTGCTGCAGCAGCTGTTGTTGCTGCTGCTGTTGCTGGTGCTGCTGCTGTGCGTAGTTGTTGTTGCTGCCGCCGCCACGACCATAGTTTGGCTGCTGCTGTTGCTGCTGATGCATGGGCGGACTGGAACGTTGGGCCTGCTGCTGCCGTTTGGCGTGACCTTGGCTCGCCGCCTGCCGTTGCTTGCCCATGTGCGCTGAGCCATAGTCCGGCTGACCGACCGAGGAGCCAGTGGAGGAGCCCGAGATATTCGCCTGGCCGCCATTGTGCAGCGCCGCATTCAAGCCAAAGTCATCATCGTCCATTATCATAGGTATGCTAGGCAACGTCTGTTGGGCATTGTTGGCATGCCAGCTGAAGAGGAGAGATATAGAGATATAGCTCTGAAATATATGGTATTTGATGGTAAATCTTACGCCGGCGCCGATTGCGGACTGCGGTGCGAGGCCACTGGACGCGATGGTGAGCTCTGCTGCATGGGCGAATTGCGTGGCTTAAAATCAACTAAAAATATAAAACCAAATTTAGAAATTGTTGCAGCAATGCTTCATATACTTTACTCACTTATGTTGTTCCGGCGACTGCCCGTCGACACTTTCGTCTTCGATGTTATGCGCATGGTGCTGTTCTCCAGCTTGAGTCCCGACCCAGAGCCAGCGATCGCCGCGGACGGCGGCGGCACACCATTAGCGCCAGTTGGCATGGGTGCAGCTGGCATCAAGCTTGGCTTGTTTGTCATTTCGCTTCTGTTCAGTGGAAAATCAAAATTAGCAAGCGAATTTACTATATGTATGTATAATATGTGGCTAGACTTTGCTCACCTTGTCTTCTTCACTTGTATATTGTGGTTTAGCTTCTCTAATGTGATAGCACCCGTTTCCTTGTCGAATATTATTAGGCATTCTTTTGTATATTTTTTGTGATTACCCTTATAAACTGTTTGAGGCACACCGGAACTTTCTGTAAGTAAAGCAAAATATATATAGATTAACAGAGTTATATAAATCTTAGCTGATTATAGATATGTATGTGCATATATAGACTTGTTCAACTTTGTCATTTACAAACGAGTTCACAGCATGACAACTGCAAGTCACATTTGCTTCAAAAAAGTGAACGTAAATTTATGAGGGAAATTAATACGATGCCTTAAATAATAAATAAATAATAAGTTAATAATAAAATATATATATATAATATATATATATATATATATATATATAAGCACTTCATGTCTCTGGCATCGCAATCCAACGATAATCAACAATCATTTTTCAATTTATTTCAATTCACTCTGCTCGAACGTTGCTCCAAGCCATTGCCCCAAGAAGAAGTTGGGTAAACTATAATTATAAGTCCATTCAGTCTCTTCAAGTACATCGCAGTTGAAACTTTTACTCTTGTGTGAGTGTGTGTGTGTGTGTAGTGGAGCTGCTTGGCTTGGAGTGAAGTCAAGTGGTTTAGCGGCTGTTCAAACAATCAGAAACTTCAGCTCGATTTGAGCAATTCCAATGAATGCGACTTGAAAAAGCCAAAAAGCTAACGTTCGATAAGAAAACATTGACAGATAAGACAACAGCAAAAGACATTTATATATTTATCGCTTAAGAGCAATTATGTTTGCAATTTAACTCAAGTTGGTAAATATACAAATGCAAACAAGAAACCATAAGCAGTCAGCAACTTTATATTTTATAATAATAAAATAATATCAAATTTGTTTTAGTTACAGAATTTGTGCTACAATTGATTCGCTAGAAAATAAAATAAATATATTTATTATTATAAAATACAAATATATTACTGACTTCTTCAAATATATAAAGTTTTGATGCCATAAAACTCTTATAAACATAAACATAAATATAACTTAAAAAATTAAATAAATATTTGTCTAAATTTGCTACAAATTAAATAAAATTGTTAAATTTGTACTCATATCAATGACATATAAAGGCAATTCTATATGTTATCAATCACACGTTGCTAATTAAATATGACTAATTATAGCGCTGAACACGCAAAAGAATAAAACAAATCGCACAATCATATATAAGAAATTAAAATTGATAAAGCAATGGAAAAAAAAACAGTATTGTGTGGGACATACAGTAAAACTGTATAGAATCATATATATGTACATATATACTCGCATTTTAGAGCTCTGTCTCTCTCCGTCCACTCTCCGAGAAGGTTTTTACTCATCGAGACTGAGTATGTGCGTATAAAAATATGCTTATAAATATATTAACTTTATATGGGACAGAGCTCTAAAATGCGAGTTTCCGAATATAAAATTCACTCTTTAGTAGAATAATGCAGAAGTATTCATATATATGAGTATCATGTTTTTATGAAATATACTACAAAATATAAGGATCATAAGAAAAACCTATTTTACAGTATAGTAGTCTCCATTCTCTCTGCCATTGAGAAGGCAAATAGACACAGTGAACACTGGCTTCAGTTGCCTTTGGTTGCTGTGCATCCAGTTCTCAAATCGTTACAGCTTAGCAAGAGTAGTAAGGCGGAAGGCTACAGCGACGGCTACTGATGAGAGAACCGGGAGACTCGAGCCATAGCTATACGGACAGCCTGCTCACACTTCTCGCGTAATAACTCAACGCAGATTTTAACTGCGCTCGCATAACTATGTATATATAAATATTTATGTGTATATATAGTAGCTTGTTAAAATCTAATAATACCGACACCACAGCAAGAGTATTTAGAGCGAGGGGCAAGGTTGTTTTCGAGCGCCTGCAATTTGTGGTTTGTGATTTATTTTCGTATTTGACTTGAACTCTTTATATTGTCGTAATTGTTGCGATTTTTATTGTATTTATTTTTTTGATTATTGCGCTTTTTATTTCTTTTATTGCTTCTTGCTTGCGCCTTTCGCCTGTTGAATAATCGGCTCGCTGCTCTTGCTCAGCTCTCGCTTACAGTTTGAAATGCATGAAATGAAATGCAGTGACTGCCAAAACTCAGCCAAGCGACAGAAACAACAATTCAACTGCACAAAACAACAACCAAAAGCGACAATAAAATAAGCAAATAAAATGAAAGCGTGCGCCAAACAACAACAACAACAGCGACAACGACATAAACAAAAGCAGAGCAAGCAACAGCGACAACGACAACAACAATCAACGAAATCGTATATTGAAATCCGGTTGTGCTTTTGGAATTTGTTTTGATACACGTAAATTGTATTAATGTGTGTACTTAGATACGCGCTCAGGTATGTATGTGTATGAGTCTGTGTGTCTGTCTGCGAGTAAGTATGCCAGTTGAAAGGTAATCATTGAAAGTGCACCTAACGCGACGATGGACTGAAAGCCAAGCTGCGGCCATGATGCGTCGCTTGCATCACGTGTAGCTTGAGGTAAAAGGAAAACGAGCTGAGATAATTTAAGTTTTTCATATCGATAAGTATCGGTATTACTTCATGAATCCTATTATCCAAAAATATAGTCAATATATTAATAAGAACAATTTTCTATTAAAATATACGAAAATATTAAATATTTCGCTGTCTGACACATTTTCTTGATATCGATAAATATCGATAATAAAATCTATGTACTGACTTAGTAGACTTACTATGTAGATTTTTATATAGTTTTTGTTAAAGTTAAAAAAAACTTCAAGTCAATTATTGAATTAACAATTTTTTTTTATTAACAGGTCATAAATGGCTAGAAATTATCAGATCTTTAAATGAATAGCTGAATGCTGACATATTAGCTCATCAAAGCTAATCGTTCATGGCCGATTAAGCGAGAGCAGAATATCGTTTATGACAGGCGGAACTGCATAGTTCACTGGTCATTGAAAAGGTTCAGTAGTTCTTATGATCACCCGATCCATCTTTTGCCAACTTCTGTTACTCCTACAAAGCTGTCATATTAAGGCTTTAAAAGTTATAATTAATAATGATTAGAGGTGTTCAACCAAGGATTTAATAGACTGTGAGTTCGATGACAGACCCTCAATCATCATGTCTTATAGTAGCTCAACTGTGTTTAAAGGGTATGAGCTAGTCACCTAGAACACTTTCTGATATATTAGAGAGATTGCATGTCCAAACTAAACTATTTTTACAGCTTATCAAAATTTTTTATTAATAATTATCTCCATATGCTATGCAATTGTTAATGAACTTGGCTAATTGAATCGCTTATCGTGCACGTTCAAGTGAACGAAACTTTTTGTGCGCGTGGCACACGTTCGTGAGAACGAAAGAGATCGCTCCACCCCACACTTAACGCACTCTCTCACCCTCTCCCACTATCTCGCCTACTCACACACGTGATGTGTGCGTGCGTGTGTGTGGGGCAGACAGCCTTGTCGCCATGCAAATGCACGCGAAGAACAGTTGGTCGAAAACAAAGAAATTCTCTTAGTTTCATTCTCTTTTAATAAAATACATATATTAGCATATATATGTGGGTGGGTGGCACATAAAGCGAAAAACTTCTATAGAAAATTCTACAATAAAATGCAGGAATGCTTTGGAAAGGTGGATATAAAGCATATATGATCCAAACAGCTGCACAAGCTTCCCCATTGCTGAGCTGCCTTCTATATATGAACTATAAAATGCACACAGACAATGATTTATAAAGAGAGTAGAACCGTAACGCATGTTTCTATGTATCTATCTGTGCACATTGTCAGTAAGAGAGGTTCACTTTGAAGTCTAATTTTGTAGTGCACTTAATTCATAACGGTATTTTACTGATGAATTCAAAAATGAACTCACTCGCCCATCAGTCAGTAGAATTATCATCGAAAAACTCATAATTAATATACTATATTAATTAATAATATATACTAGCTTATCGTGATCTCAGTTGCTCTTATTAATCTTCAATTGTAATATTTATATTATGAGTCCTTTAATATTCATTAAGCTAAGAATATATATTCTATATGCATATACCCATCTAAGACTTTGTCAATTAAATCTTAATCTATCGCATAAAGCTTGTCTAATCAATCTGTATGCTCCAACTGGCTATAGCTTGTCTAAAGTGACGGCGAATAAGTTATTTCACAGACCTCTCTGAGAATTGAACGACATGCGTATGACTTTTCTACTCGTCGGTAAGAATACAAAGAATTTGAAGCACCAACTTGAAATAAATCTTTTTCCAGTTTTGTTCTGTGTGCAGCAGTTGCCATATGCCGCTAGCGGTATTAGGTCCGTAGTAAGTAAAACAGTGGGCCTTCTATTCAAAACAGTAAAAAATCCAGGCAAGGCGGTTGCAAACCCGATGAAAAAAGCCAGTACTAAAGTGGGTAAGCTAGGAATAGTCATGCAGATCGTTGGCGATTCTATGAAAGGATGATATATAACATATGCGAATATGCGTGTGGATGGATGTGGGTGTGTCTGCACATATAACGAAATACTGCTACGGAAAATTCCACAATAAAAATTGCAGAAGACTCCAAGTAATCAGTAATTGCCAGATTTAGTTGGTATTTGATTTATTTACCTGAAGCTAAGAGATCGATCCTAGTATAATATATACATTCGGATCTTCAAAGCTCAAACAAAAAGACATGTCTTTGACAATGAGCAACCTTAAATATTCAACAAGCTAAGACTCTATATTCGAACCTTGACAAGAACTGCTCTATAACTATAGAATTATAACATAAATCGAGTTATGAACAGTTTATGGTAGCTTTGGCTTGTCTAATCAATCGATATGCTTCAGCTTGTCTATAAAGAAGGAAAAACAAGTTATTGCACAGACCTCTCAGAAAATTGAACGACATGCGTTTACCTTTTCTAATCTTCGGTAAGAATACAAGGAATTTGAAGCCCAAAATAGAAATTAATCTTTTTACAGTTTTGTTCTGTTTGCAGCAGTTAGTATGTGCTGCTAACGTTACCGGAAGAGGTGCGGTGAGCACAATAATCTCAGCAATAAAGGATCCATTTAACACGATTGCAAAACCTATAAAAAACGGCAGTATTAAAGTGGAGAAACTTGGAATAGTCATACAGATCGTTGGAGAATCTATGAATGGATGACAGCTGACCAGAGTCTTTAAATAAAGTACATATATTAACATATGCGGGGTGTCTGCACATAAAACGAAATACTGCTACGGAAAATTCCACAATAAACTACAGAAGATTCCAAATATGATCCAAGCAGCTTCACTAGACTCAAAGACAATCAGCTTCCCCAGCTATGAGTTGTCTTCAATCTTAAGAGAAAGGGCTTTTAAGCCTAGGATCGTTGTCCGACTAGAACCTCCCTTTTATCCTGCTGGCATATGGTAACTAAATTTGTAAGTAAATGGATGTAGACATTTTTGTCCATGATTTACCTGAATCTAAGAGATCGATCCTAGTATAATATATACATTTGGATCTGCAAAGATCGAAGAAAAAGACAAATGTCTATTGACGATGAGCAACCTTAAATATTCAACAAGCTAAGAATATATATTCGAACCTTGACAAGAACTGCTCTATAACTATAGAATTATAACATAAATCTAGTTATGAACAGTTTATGGTAGCTTTGGCTTGTCTAATCAATCGATATGCCCCAACTTGCTTCAGCTTGTCTATAGAGAGGGAGAAACAAGTTATTGCACAGACGTCTCAGAAAATTGAACGACATGCGTTTGCCTTTTCTAATCTTCGGTAAGAAAACAAGGAATTTGAAGCACAAAATATAAATTAATCTTTTTACAGTTTTGTTCTGTTTGCAGCAGTTGTTATGTGCTGCTAACGTTACCGGAAGAGGTGCGGTGGGCACAATAGTGACAGCAATAAAGGATCCATTAAAAACGATTGCAAAACCTATACAAAAAGCCAGTGCTAAAGTGGGTAAGCTAGGAATAGTCATGCAGATCGTTGGCGAATCTATGAAAGGATAACAGCTGAACAGAGTCTTTAAATAAAATACATATATTAACATATATGAGTGTGTCTGTGGGTGTTAAGCGTTAAGAAGATTGATATACGGCAAATATGATCCAAACAGCTGCACTAGACGGTTCCCCAGTTCTGAGATGCCGTTTTTATATGATCTAGTTTTGATATACACCCATAGGCTTTAAAATAAAAAGCTGAGTGATCCTCATTTATCTATTTGATATCTTTTTCAAGTTTACAAGGTTTCAGTTTGAATAATAATATGAGTCCTTAAAGATTCATCAAGTTAAAAATATATAATTACATATGTAAAGCAATCTAATCAGCTGAATCTAATAAGTGTTTTATGCATTTTTTGGCAATTAAATGTTAATCTATCATGTCAATCCAGTTATAAACATCTCATGGTAGATTTAGCTTGTCTAATATCAATCAGTATGCCCTAATCTTCTGTAGCTGATATAAAGGGAAGAATACATTAGTTATTTTACAGACCTTGCCGACAATTGACTAACATGCGTTTGCCTATTCTAATCTTTGGTAAGACTGAAAAGAAGTTGAAGCACAAAACATAAATTCTTTTTTTTTTACAGTTTTGTTCTGCGTGCAGCATTTAGTATATGCCAAGAATGCTACTGATACAACTACAAATAGTATAAAGGACATATTAACATTCCCATTAAAGGTCATGGCACTTGGCATAGCACAGGGTATACATCACGCAAATTCTTTACTGGACAAGATAGGAGTTACGGCAAATTTCGAAGGGTTTGCACGAGCGGGATGACCGCGACATAGAAATGCATTTATCTATCCAAATAAAATAATGTGTATGCGTACGATGTATGGATTTGGAATTCAATTAAATTTAATTAAAATATACACGAGTTTTCATCTAATGGAAAGATTTTTGAAAAAGATTTTGTTTTTATTAAATAGCTAAAAGCAAAACAGAAATTTTAACATGGGTTAGCATGAGATCATCATCGATTTAATGGACTATGATTTCGATTACAGACTCTCAATTATCATGTCTTATTGTAGCTGCATGTCCCAACTACACTATTTTTACACCTAATCAATATTTTATTAATAATTATTCCGTGGACTCAAAAGAACGAAATTTTTTGTGCGCGTGGCACACGTTCGTGAGATCGAAAGAGATCGCTCCACGCCACACTTAACGCACTCTCTCACACTCTCCTACTATCTCGCCCACTCACACACGTGATGTGTGTGTGCGTGTGTGTGGGGCAGACAGCCTTGGCGCCATGCAAATGCACGCGGAGAACAGTTGGTCGAAAACAAAGAAATTCTGCTAGTTTTATTCTCTTTAAATAAAATAAATATATGTGGCTGGGTGTAGGTGCGGGTGTGTATGCACATAAGGCGAAAAACTTCTTTGGAAAATTCTACAATAAAATTCAGAAGATTCCAAGTGCGCGACGTACCAAAAGCGCTGTGAAGATGGATATAAAGCAAGTGTGATCCAAACAACTGCTCTATATGTGATGGATAAAATTAAACCGGAAAACAATAGTTATTCCATGATATCTGATTAGTTCGGATTTATATATATTGATTTATGTAGAGACATTCGGTAGTAGTGATCCTCATTTATCCTTTTGATATCTTTACCAATTTTTTAAGTTTTTAGTCAAAATTCCTTAAATATTTACTAAGCTAAGAATATAATTCTCTATGTACTATTATCGCAGCAAGAAGTCTAGGAGGAATAACATCATTTGCATTCCATTATATAAACTTTCCAGACTCTTTACGCGGCTCTAAGCCGATTTGCATGCATACTTATACAATCTTTCAGTTAGCTATGCATTTGCAACAACTCGATATAGCTGAGCGTTACGAATATATTTTAAACAATAATATAATTTCCGTTTGCGATGCAGAAGTACAACTTAAATCGAACGATGATAAGATATATGACTTATATACCTAAATATCTATATAAAAATAAGTAAGAAAATGGCCAATAAAAAGTGGAACTGGGTCAAAAGCACCTCTCAACATATTTTCGCTGAGAAGGAAATAAATGTCGACAGCCTCAATTAAAGACACAAATTCTTAGAAATTGTTCCTATGTGCATAATTATATTATATTTCGAAAAGGAATACAGGTATTTACCCTCGAAGACTTCTTTCTGTTTGAATGTCTGAAATTAGAAAACAGAACATGGACGACAAACGCCCACACATATGTGTATACCCATGCAATCGAATCTAGTGAGGGTATTCTAGTTTGATATTATGTAAAGGGGAACATAAAAGTTGTATTTATAGACATATATCGAATATATTTCTGTTTGATCTGCTCTGCCATAGACATTTTTGATGCTCTCTATATTCACAGGAAGTTTAAAGCTTTTCAGTTTAGCATGGGCTGGGAATATTTTGCAAGTCTGATCCAATTCATATGTAGCGTTAGCAAGGTAAGCCTTACCTTTGACCTTTGAACACTTGACCAATTGCACTTATATTATCGCCAGACATATTCCTTGCCCATGCCTTGGCACTCAACGAAGCGTTACCTAAAGCCAAGTAAGTTGTGCACAAAACAAAAACAAAATTGGCTAAATAAATAACAACAATAACCGACTGTTAGCTGTCTGGACACAAAGAGCATAGCTAAATAAAAACCTGAATGCTTGGCTGCATTTTGCCTGACTTGATGTAATTTGGTTTCTTTACTTCAGTCGCTGGCTACCTTTCTACCTTGTTTGCCCGTAGTTATACCCTGTGCTAATGCAAAAGAGGTCAACTGGGTATTACGAAGTGGAGCAATGGAATGTAAGATTTAGAGAGTATATTGAAATAGAGAGCATTTATGATTACATATGTTTATGTTCATGAAAATAGTAAGCAAGTTATTGGGGCTAGAATTGATGAGGTCCTTTCACCGTTTCAGAGGAAACTTAGTCAAAAGACTCTAATCGAGGGGTATCTTGCAGTTGAGCTACACTCAACAGCAGACATTGTACATATTTTTTCACCAAGTAATGCATTAGGCAAACTCTTAATTTGCGTGCTGTTTATGTCATCAGCCGACAGCGGAGATGGCCAAACAGCACAGTCAAACTAGAGTGAATACATAAATAGATGAAGGCTGGAGTTACGCATTTTCAGTTTCACGTCTCTCCCACTGGCAATGCATGAAACTAAGTGTAATTTTCTGACTGTATTTCATTCGTATAGCGCTAACTTCTTAGTTATAACAAAAGCAACAATCAAATTATGACTCATATTCACAAGTTTTGTGTTTGAGCGAATCGATCAGCTGTGCTTGGGGTTAATGTGCGGCGGAATCGATATAATCGCAGTTTCGTATCTTGTCAAACGCTTCGACAACATGTTCTGTTTATTAGCATACTTAGTATGTAATTTTATAAATGGAATTGAGTTGAATATTCAATGAAAACGCTTGCGTGTCGCCTTTTTGGCAATTCATCAATGTGACTTTCACTAAACCAAACTTGTTTGGGTTGTTACTTCTGACGGCTTTACCGACAGATTTGACATTAAGTGTGCACGGGACAGTAAAAAAGTCATAATAAACTAGAATGTTAAGTGGAATCTTTCAGATAATTTGATGCTCCTTAGACTAACGAAGTTTTGAAACGATGAAACGATCAAAAATCAGCTTTATTTTATTATGATTTCTTCGAATTTTAATGTAATTTAATTTTAATTTCAAATTTTCAAATTTAATGCCTATATATGAATGGATATGGTCTATGCCATATTGATAATAAACTCAAATAGGATCAAGATAAAATTTACTTTTTATTTAAAGGTTTTTAGGTTTTTCAATAGATTTTTTTTTTTTGGGAATCCCATGCAATTCAAATGCAACTTTGTTGCCATCTCTAGGTTTGTGTTTACATAAACAGTCAGCGATGATTCATTAGTTTAATGCGGATATCGATTACTCAAAATTCGTGTCAATTGCTAAATTTGCCATACCCAAAAGCCTATGCTAAATGCACCAAAAATATCGATATTTACATTACACGAATACGATATCGATAGAATGTAGAAAAGGAGCTGTCTTTTGGCAATATCGATAGGATATGCCCCTTTTTTGGCAACATCGATAAAAAAGGTCTGGCAATATCGTTAAGGATTTATTTAATATGGAAACTCACCTAAATTTGGCACGGTAACAGTAACTTGATTATTGGAGCCAACATCCACAGTTGCCATTCGGCTCGTATCCACACTCGCTGGCTTAAAGTCATCTGGAAATCGTAGACGATTGCATAAGTAATCAGAGCTGACACAAACATCGATAGCCGATGCAACAACAAAGGGCTCAACTCACATTTGATTGTGTGAAATGCGGTCGCTGTGTTCTTCGGATTGAAGGTGGCGCCCAGCTTGAGTTCGCGCACCTCGTCCCCACCGATGTTGAGGCGTTCGGTGAGCGTTGGCTTCTGTTTGGTCATCATCATCGTTCCCCCGTTTCCGTTGTTGTTGATGTTGTTGTTGTTGTTGCTGCTGTTGCTGTTGTTGTTGTTGTTGTGGGAGGAGTATGGTGTGGGCTGGTAAGGCAGGTGGTTGCTTGTTGGATTCTGATTATTGTAATTGGCACTGGTGTAGTTTGACTTTTGATAATTGTTGTTGTTGTTGTTGTTGCTAGTGCTGACGTTGTTGTTGTTGTTGCTGCTGTATTGATATGACTTGTCGCCAACGGTGTCGGCAGCTGAAGACGCCAACGCCAACGCCGACGTCGCCGCTGTGGCAGCAAAGCTACGCTCCTCCGCAGCGCCACCGCGTTGATAGTTGTAGCCGCTTGTTGTTGTAAAATGAGCTAAATCGCTGCCAGCTGCGCCGACGCTGGCGCTGCCACCACCACCTCCACCACCACCGCCGCCGCCTCCTCCGCCACCGCTGTTGCCGGACTTACGATAACTGCCGCCGTAATGTTGACTTGCAGCTGCTTTGGCTTTGAGGCGCTGCAGTTTACTGGCTGCCCCGGATTTGGGAATTTTTGCGGCCGTACTTATCGACGTGTTTTGTTTGGAGCGTTGCAAGACTTTTTCGCACGGCGGAAAAAGTGGTTGCACGCAAAACAAAAACACGTTTTAATCGATGCAAAACGAAATAAAATCAAATCAAATCGGATCAATTCTAAATTATATTATTGCTAGAGGTACGCTCCGTAGCCGTCGATGCTCCCACAACAATTCGATTTCTAATTCTATTTAATTCGTTTGCGACTCCTGCGGGGCGGCATTCACGCGTTCGCCTTGTCACATTTGGCATTGGGGATTGAGTTGGATTGAGTTGTGCGACACGGCGAGATTATGCGAGGAGTTACGTTCGCTTTGATCCCATTATTTCAGTCCGTTACAGTTACAGCAACATTTGGGGCTGCGAAGAGAATGCAACAATTATTGAATTTTTTTTCTCTCTTTCTCTGCTTGTTTGTGACATTTTTGCCATATGTTTGCACTGCTCACACACACGCACGCACACGCACATAAAGACAAACATAGCATATGTATGCGGTTCGTTTTACAACACTAGACAGCTGCACCTGCTGCTTGGCTCACATATTGACACACATTTCGCAACAACTACGCATTATTTATGCAAACCGAGAGCGCATTCCACTAATATTTATCAAGTGCATAGGGAGAGAGAAAGAGAGATAGAGAGCGCGGATTGGTATTCTTTATAAACATTTCATACATATGTGCGCACGTCTGTCTATACATATATATGTATATATATATGACAAAAAATTACTAGCCAAGAATATGTATATGTATGTATGTATGTACGAGCACACAGCACCTTTAGCGATAACACACACACACACACACACATTCATACATATGTAAAACGTACTACACTTACACACGTGCCGTGTAAGCGTTGCCAATTTCTTTATGTAAATTACAGCTGATCTCCAGGCAGCTAGTTTCGAGCATGTAAATATCTGTACGTATGTATGCGAATACGCATCAAATTATACCCAGTTTAGTGCAAATTAGCGATAATTTCGTGAAACGCACGCACACCGATGCACGTAATACGTAAGCAAATGACAAAAAAAAATATAAAAAAGTGAGCGGCTGGCTAAAGGTAAGCGAAAGAAGAAGAAAAAAAAATGAGACTATGAAACAGACACAGCTGAAAAACAAGTTTGAAATAGCCGAAAACAGCAAAGCGAAGGTGAAATTTCCGAAAATCAAATTGAAACGTAGACGGAAAATATACATATGCATATGTATGGCTGTGTGCATATATGTGCGCGTGTCTGTGTATTGGTGTGCATTCTGCTGCTGCTGCTGCTGCTGCTATTGCTGTTGCCTTTGTCAAATAACAGAGCATTTTGTTGTTCGATTTCTTTTGTCACATGTGCACATATTAATAAATCCGTTTGTTGTCACTTGTGCATTTGCTTTTTAAGCCACTGCAAATTTACAAAATATTCTTACAATATTTACACGACCCACGAACGACTTGTTAAAAACCAAGACTGTTGCTGACCGTATGTGGTAAGCAAAAAAATGTTGCATTTTTGGTATGGAAATATACTGAAAAATACTGAAAGCCAGCGAAAGCAGCAGTGTGCAACACTCTGGACATATGGGGTTGCCAGACTGGGAGAACTAGAAGCTGAGGGCTGCCATACTTAAAGAAATGCAAATACGTTATATTTAAAGGGATTTGAATTTGATTTTGAATTTTATAGTCTTTTTAAGGGAAATAAAGCACAATAAAATAATAAGAATATTATATTTCTATAATGAAATATTTGCTTTTGTTTTAAATATTTAAAAATAACTCTAATATGCGTGGCCTAATTAAAATCGCATCAGCATTTGGCAAATCTGCCTAAAACCAAAACAAACAACTTTGCCGCCCCGCAGGATTAGCACCAGTTGCACGGCTCACGCACACGCAGGTAACTACCCTCTGTGCTGTAGGGATCATCATTAACATTTGCTCAAATCCTGCAGGCGCCGCATCAGCTACTGTTTGTGTGCCCGCGTGCGGAATGCGGAATGCGGATGCAGTTACCAATCCGAGCGAGTTTCTATTATGCGGCGTTAATTATGTTGAGCGATGTCTGCTCCGCTCTGCCCTCGATCTGCACTTTAAGATTGGCCGACGACGCCGACTGAATGCATTTCTCTGCATTCTTCCTTTTTCTTATCCTTTTCGATTATTATTTTAATCTCTCTGGCACTGCGCGATTGCTGCCGTTTGATAAAGTGAAATTGATACTTTTTGCTGCACTCAGCATAGATATGTATGTATATAATAGATATATAAATATATATGTATATGGAACGCGGGGGCGGGCGTTGGGCGTGGGTGGTCGCTGGGGCCCAATTGCGCGCACAAAACTTTCTAACGGTGTTTTGGCGTGACGCCTGCCATTTGTAGGCCGACCGACAGCGGCTGCCTTACCGTTAGTTAACCATTCTCTCATGCGCTGCTGTCCTTATTATACCCTGTAAGCGGGGGGAATGAGTTGGAGTGGGGGTATATTGGTTTTAATTAAGGTTAATGTAATATTTGAGAATTTGATAATATATATTTATGGGATAGTATATATATGTTTATTAATCAAATTTAAATATATATAATATATTTTTAGCAAATCAAAAAATATTGAATAATATATATTTATATATCTATATATACAAAAAATTAAAAAGAAAAAGAACTTAGTAAATTTAGCTCTAATTCTTACCTTTTTTAATTTATTTTAGCTTTTATTCTTCTCTTATATTGCATATACAGTGCTTGCTTTTATAGGGTATTTATTAGTCGCACCATTGCCTCCTGCCTCACATTTGCTTTGTTTTCTAATCAAGCATGTGTGTAGATGTTCTTGTTTGTTGTTCACTTTACAGTTTCCATTTCGCAATATTCGCATTTCATATTCCATTTTGTGGCTAATTTGAAAACTTTTCTTATCACTTGATGAAATCTAAAATTGCATTTTTATGGCACTTCCTTTTTAGCTACTGACTGTGCGCGCCTCTCTCTACCCCTCACTCTCTCTCGCTCGCTCGCCCATTTCGCCTCTCCCGCTTTGCCTTATCTTCGCTGATTTCGAACTTTGAGCAGGCGGCCTATCGACACTTTCGTTTCGAATAGTTGCTCATTTATTGCATTGTCTGAAAGGAGAGAGAGAGAGTGTGAGAGAGTGGAAGCGCAAGTGTGTGTGCATTAGAGTTTTTGTTTTTGTATGTGTGTGTGTGTCTTTGAGAGCAGAAGTCAATGCTTGTGAGTAGCTGTCTATGCATGTGTGTGTGTGTGTCTTTGCATGAGAGTAGATGGCTATGCATGTGTGTATGTGCATGGCTATGCATGTGAGTAGATGCCTGTGTGTGTGCGTAGCTGTTTGTGCATGAGTGTCTGTGTGTGCAAGTTACGAATTGTTATTGCTTTTGCTTTTTGTTTGCCATTTGTAATTGACTTCGCCGTTAGTTGGGCTGCTCGTTAGGTTGGCACACATCTCCCTCTCCCTCTCACTCTCTTTTGCTATGGCAATAAAAAGGAAGTCAAAATATTAATTCGTACCCACGGTTAGACAATGTTACGCTGATGAAATTACAAGCCTGAGAAACTATTGGAATGCAATCGCTGACAAATGTCAGAATGCGAGCGGCCTCTTCATTAAGTGTCGCATTGTCTCTGCGCTGACCCCTTGACCCTTGCCCCCTGCCGCCTTGCCGCCTTGCCGCCTCGTTAGGGGCAGCTAAGTAAAACATCAAAAAAGAAGAAGAAGAAAAATTAGGACAAGGTTGCAACGTCGCCTTTCCTTTCGCCTGCCTACCTGAGCGTCAGTAGCAAGCAGCTGTAAAGCAGCGCCACGCCCACTGTCCAATGTGCGCCCACTTATGCAAATTTAATTAGCAGCCGCAACTGCAGCGCGCTAACTGCGACTGCCGACGGCCTGACAAATGCGCCCGATCAGGCGCTCATAAATCAATTTAAGTGGACGCCACGACTCCATTGCCACGGCGGCCCCCCAGTCCCCAGCCTCAGCCCCAGCCCCAGCCGGGCGGTCGTGCGGCAAGCGTTTGAAATTGCCTCTAATTATGGTGCAAACACGGCGGCCCACTGCATTGCGCCGCCTCGCATCACACGGCATCCTCCGAGGCCGTCTGTCTCGCTCGCACTTGTGGCTCCCACAGCAGGCCGTCTCGCTCGCACGCGCATTTCATTTTCGCCGTTCCCACTAAATTGATTTTAAGAGTCGGCCACGTCGTGCCAGGTCCCGGCCATAATTCACAATTTATGTGCTTTGAAATTATTTTAATGCTGCCAAATGTGACTTCTCCTAGCCACAGAGCTCCCTTTGACCAGCGGCGGCGGCCATAAATAATGACTGTGTTAAATTCACAGAACTTTCCATCCATTACATCATAAGTGCAGCCCATCAAATGCCAAGCAAGTTGCATCCATTGTGCAGATCGCTGCGACAAGCTGTAGAGTATATAGCTGGAAGAGAAGGCTTTGCTATCATGGAAGATATCTTAGAGATTTTCCAGAGATACATCTCCGAATTATACCAGAATTATTCCAGAGATATATTTCAGAGTTACCCCAGGGATTCTTCTAAAAGAAGTATATTCAAGAGGAATCTCTGGTAGAGATCTGTCTTATTACCATGAAAGATGTCTTAAATATATCTAGAAATTTCTCTTAGAGAAATACTTCTCTGACATATCTTCCATATAAGAAGTATCTTTAAGATATGGAATATATTTTCCATATAAGAAGTATCTTTAAGATATGGAAGATATCTCAGAGAAGTATCTCAAAGAGGAATCTCTTGTATAGCTCTGTCGTATTATCATGAAAGATGTCTTAGATATATCTAGAAATTTCTCGTAGAGAAGTATCTTTAAGATATTTCTGATATATTTAAGAGATATTTCAGATATATTTCAGATATATTTCACAGATTTCTCTCAGAGAAGTATCTTTAAGAAAATTCTCGAGTATATTTGTGTCATACTATCATAATAGATATCTCAGATTTATGCCAGAGATTTGTCTCAGAGATGTATCTCTAAGATACTTTGTCAAACTATCATAAAATATATCTCAGAATTATCCCAGAGATTCCTCTGAGACTTAGATCTATGTATATCTGTCTCAGTTACCAGTTTCGACTTATCAAACATATATGAAACCTTATCCATCATCATCCATTCATTATATGCATGTTAACTAGCTGAAGAAGACATGCCTGACTATATATAGCAATTATTTCGGTAATCAGCATCAACAGCATAATGATTCGAATTCAAGCCATCTATGTATCCACCTATTCGATTCTATATTCATCTGCCTATCTATCTGCCTGCATCAGCTTCCCCTCATCTGATTGCTAGGTATCTTCTAGTCTAGCACTCCCGATCACACCTATTTCATCTATGGTGTCGTAATTAAATCATTTCAATATTTTTAGCTCGGCTTATACAATTACAACTAATCATGGCCCAAACTCAATCAGCGATCGCTTATCATTTGGGGCCTGCATCACCCCCATTGGCTAATTGATAGCGGGAATACCCCCAGCATGGAAGATTTGCATGTCGTGTGTCTACGTGAGCCACATTCAGCGTCCAATTCAAGCGATCTGACGTCCATGGACCGCATGCTGCGATTGTGATCTATGTACTATGGAGGCTGACAGCTCGAGATTTGTGTTTATGAGTTATTAGAGGGAATGAAAATAAAAAGAATTATTGTAATTTGTTGTTAACTTTTTTTTGTTTAGTTTGAAATTGAGTTGAGTCAAGTTTGATGCATAGATATGTGGAGAAACCTAAATTAAATTAACTCAAATGTTTATATATTAGAGTTAAGCGGTATAATTAGCTATAATCTATGTATTTATTAACTTTGCCATTTCAAGTGTCGACTGTTCTCATTATATTTTATTTATTTATCACTTAACTAAAATGTTCACTAAAAATGCATTTAAATTTGACAACAAATATATAATAAATATATAAAAATATTATAAATATATAAAAAAAAAATAAAATATTGAAACTATTGGAAGTGTTTAATATTTTAATACTAAAGATAGTATAAAATATAGTTAAGAAATTAAAAAATAAATAATATAGATATATAAAGAACATATTTTTAAAAAAGTTTATAAAAATATATATAAATATATTTATACGGTAGGCATTAAGCGCTGAGTCGTTTAATCAGCGAGAGCTAACAATAAATATTGTAGTATATAATATGAATAATAAAATGAATTTTACGTATGCAAATATATAATTTATATTTATATTTTATAACAATTTGATGAAGTGACTCTGAGAGGTAACTGTGAAAAATGTTTCTGAAGGAATCTCTGTGAGGTATATCTAAGAGCAATGTGAAGTATTGAAGTAGCTTTGATAAGCAAATCTCTCTAAGGATTATCTGGGCTATCTGCGGGCTATGTCTGGCATATCTCTAAGGTATGTTATCTCTCATGATTCGAAGAGCAATATTAATTTAAGGACTTATTTTACAATTTTCATAAAAAACGTTAGTTGTGTTAGCTCTCATCACATGCTATTATAATTTTATTAAAAAAATTCAATGTTAAATAAACAAAAAATTTAATTAATTGCCTTTCGAGAATATCTATGAGTCTAGGTCTAATTAATTATTTAAATATTTATTTAAACTTTCCTTGAATTACTTTCAATAAATTTCTTCCATTTTTTGTGTGCAATACTTCATCAAACTTGCCCACTGTGCCTTGCCTGGGCTCAGTCGCAGTCGAGCCCACGGGTCTCAATCGCAGTATCGGCGATAAATATCGCGCTGTTGCAGTTAAAACTTACTCCACCTCTACCCCACTCTCTCTCTCCTCCTCTCTCTACCTCCCTCTCCCTCTCTCTGATCGCCTGTCGCTGCTTGTGGCATGGAGCCTGGTCTTGTGCCGTCAATCGCTTCGTTTGGTTGCGTTCGCTGACTGTTGGGTCCATTAAATCGATATCGTGGCGTGCCGCAGTTGTAGCTACAAATGTATGGCTAAGTACAACATCGATTACAAGATCACACGCAGTGCGTGCCACAGAGAGCGGCCAAGCGGGCTGTGGCACGCGGCTAACGGGCTCAGAAAACATTCTGTTTACATTTGACATCGCGGCTTATTAGAGCGAGCGTGAGTGTAAGTGTGTGTATGAGTGTGAGTGTGTGTGTGTGTGTGTGTGTGTGTGTGTGTGTGTGTGTGTGTGTGTGTATGCCTGGGTATTTCTTGTAGTCTAGCTGCAACTCTTTCGGCCACCTTCCACCTTGTGGCAGCTGCAATCAGTTGCCACCTGCGCAGCTCAATAAATAATCTCAGCCCAGCCTCGCCTCGCCTCACCTCGCCTCGCCTCGCCCCGCCTCACCTCGCCCGTCCTGGCCAAATGATACGAAAACAAATTGAAATTGGCAACTCGCGGCTTGTTGGCCGCTAATTTATTGGGCAGTCGCGCCGCATCCCTAGAATTTTAATTGAATATTAACACCTTTGGCAGCCTGGAAGCCTGGCAGCCGTGCGATCCTATCGGCCGGGCCGGGCCAGGCGGTCAAGCGCCGCGAGCCACGGCCACAATTCAATTTTTGTGTATTTGTGGCGTTGATTTATTCAACAGCTTCGATTTGAATGCCAGCCCCAAAGCCCCCACGCCCCCCTCCTCCCCCTCTCTGTGTGGGTTTTGTGCGTGCTGCAGGTAGCCAGAAGAAGCAGCTCAGAGGAAGCTGAAAGGAAATTGGTTATTTATAACTGCCAAAAAATTGTTTATTAAATTGAACAGCGCGAAAGTTGGGCGAAAATCAATTTCAAATGGACTCAACGAGGCCATCAACTGGTCGGATATGACATATGTGTGGGCATAGGAGAACCAGGCACTCGAGGACTTTGAGATAAATGTGTTGAGAGCTGGACTTAACTGGGAAGAAAGTCTGACAATATATTATACTAAGAGTTATCAGAATATTTAGAATATTTTAGGTATCATTCAAACTAACGTCTGTTGCCTCGCTTTATTCTACTGATTTCTATTTATAATTCTCAAATTGTTATGGCTTATAAATTATAGCAAGGCGATGACAGTTGCAATCGATAGTCTAACCACATCTACGTCATTCCATCTATCCCCTTTGCGCTTTGTTTTCTTTTCGTGTGTCTGTTTCCCTCCTTCCATCGTTTCGCTTTATCCTTTTTCTGTCGTTCCGGCTTGCTATCTCCCGTCTTTCCATCCGGCTTTTAGCCTTTCCATCCATCAAGTTTTTAGTCATTCGACGTTCTATCTTCTACTTTCCACTTTTCACCTTTTTACCTCCTACCTTGCACCTTGATCTTCCATCCTTCCATATGTCTGTCTTCCTGACTCTAAATCTTTTGATCTTTCTAAATTTCTATCTTTCTAGCTTTCCGCCTTTTCATCCTGCCGTACTTTCCGTACTGAGAGTAGAGACTTGAAATGCCGAATATATACACTTTGCTACCCTTGTCTTATCCTCGTGCTAAGATTTTCGGGATACGCTCACTAAAGATGTGATAAAGATATACGAGCTGCTGCAGACTTCAATCTTGTCATATATATACTAAAGTGAACATACCAAGGCTTCAAATATATGATTGATATTGATGGAAAATCCAAATGGCAAAGTTCAAGTTAATCTCCTCATTAAATGTACCAAAATGGTAGATGAATGCACCTTAAAGACAGAAATATTGTAGATTTCAAGGATATGAAGCAAGAGCCCAACAATCTGACAGCCAAATCTATGCAGACCTCTTGAGCAAAGGCCCAACTATCTTATCTTATCTTATCTATACCTTATATCTTAGAAACGTGAAACTTGAAAAGCTCAACAATTATAGTATTCCAATTATATTATTCAAGTAATAGAAAGCTCCAAGTACAAGAAATACAATAGAATTTTCTACTTTAATGCCCAATTTGAGCAAGGTTTATATACCCCAGCTCTACAACCTAACGCCCCATATGCCCCTTTATAAAACTTAAAGCGCTTATAAGAAATATGTAATAAGCTGCTATTCAATATAACAATTTCATAGCTGCATAACTCAGAGATAGGCTGAGGAGCTGACCACGCCCGCGGCTCCGTCACCGTCTGGACGTCTCCTGGCGTTGGCCGCATTCAATTAGGCCGCAGTGCAAATTGTTTTTAAAGTGTTTAATTAATATGAAAATTATTTAAATTTGCCAGGAGCTCAGCGGCAGGCGGCGAGCAGCGAGCGGCGAGCGACGGCAATCTAATCGCAACGAGATCGGCAAGTGCCGCGCCATTATTTATTGACACCTGAAACCGGTGGAGGAGCGCATGGAGCATGGAGCCTGCTTGGAGCTGCAGTTGAAGCTGAGGCGTTGCCGCTGTGACAGCAGTTGGTGTCGGTGTCGGTGTCGGCTGCTGCCGGTGTAACATTCCAGGCACCTTTTATTTCAGATCGTCATCAGCAGCAGACGCAGCAGCAGCAGCAGACGCAGCAGTCCGTCCTGGTCTTCCGATGCGTGGCGTCTGCTGCGTCTAGAGTCCGCGACCTGCACGCGACTCTCACCTGGACCGCCCGCCTGGCCCGACTCTACTCGACTGTTTGATTTATGCTCGCGTAATTGTTGGTTTAAACGTTTCGCAAAGTGTCCAAGTTCGGGGGGGCCCCAGTCGCCGCGCTCGCCAGACGAAGACGGCGCAGCCAGTCTACATTTATGACACCACAAAGCAAAATGTGAGCCGCCGCCAGAGTTGCCAAGTGGCTGGCATAAGGTGAGTTTTATATTTCACAGATCTTGAAGTCAAATGTAATAATATCCTGGACTTTGAGTGGTCTTTAATGTAAAAGAGTTCAGATAGCTCTGGGAAGTCAATGTGAGAGAAAAGTCTGGAAGGTATTTGTAAGAGAAATATCTGGGGGAAAAAGTATTTTAAAAATATATATTTATATAAAATAAATGTAATTACATTTTGTTTTTTAAAAAATATTAAAATGATGCATAAAACAAAAAACTAAATCTGCATACAAAGAAAAATTATATAAACAAAATTAATAAACAAAATAAATTTATAAAAATTATATATATATATATATATATATATATATATATATATATATATATTTTAATGTAATATGTATTAATATATATTATTTAAATATTTACAAATAAAATCTTATTATTAAAAAAAATATATAAAATAAATGTGCAAATGTATATATATGTATATATTAGTAAATAATAATTGTATATATACAATTTATTATATATAAAACGCAAAAAAAAGATTATAAATTAAATAAAATAATATAATTATTTTTATAATATTGTCAGATATGTTGCTGAGTTTAAGAACTGAGTTAAAGAACATTTGACAATATTATACAAATTTTCCAATTAAAATGTATATCACTAGAATGTTGCTTTTGAAAGATATAAATAAAATAAAGTAAAAAATTATATATACATATATCAACTAAAAATTAATCAAATACATTAAAATGTGATAGTTCTTCATCTATTAAAAAATTTAAAGCATTATATATCATAATATTTGGTTGCTCAGTCGCACTACTATTTTTATGAACACCGTTACGTATACAGCTGCGCACATAAAAATACAACCATTTGAAACTAAAAATAAAATTAGCTATTAATTATTTATATATTTTTTGTTAGAAGCTTAGGAACTTAGGAACTTAGTACACTTCATAAAAATAAAAATTATGCATTGAACAATTTAAATACAATTTATTTAATTTTATATTTTAAGTCGTGATATATAGATTATTTCATCTAAAGAGATGCAGTAAATTAAAGAGAATAAAGCTTGGATTTCCTGCTTTTTTTAATAATGATAAATAATAAATGTATACTATATTTATTTTACATTTCTATTGTACAATAAATATATTTATTTTAATAATATTTAATATTAAATTATAATGCAAAAAATAATCAAATTCTCTACATGGTAAGACAATATCTTCGCTGCACTGCAGTTTGCACGCTGACAACCCTAATCAAGTGCTATCTTGGTCGTATATTCATATGTGGCCGGCCTTAAATTTCAGCTTCTCACGTCACACCTTTGGGACCACCTGGTTGCCGCTGCTGCTGCCTCGGCTGCTGCTGCTGCTGCATGCGCTTATTTTCGTTCGTTTGTCATCATTTTTTCAATAAATTTCAATTTCCCAGCCCCGACGCCTCGTATCCTTTGGCCGCCTGTGAAATCCGAAGTGTAAAATTGATTTAAATGGCTCGTGAGTGAAGCAGATAATTTTCAGTTGTCAGATGCTTGTAATATTTATGTGCCAGCGATTATTATGCCCGTCGCCGTTTAAAGTTACCTTTACGCGTGCATTCTCACCTGCTCCCCTCGCCCCCTCGCCCCAGCCACAGCTCTCTTTTAATATGAATAATTGTGGCAAATTACACGGCAATTGCATTTAAGCACCTGGCCCCGAACGCCCCTCGCCAATTGCTAATTGAATCGCCGCCCCAATTATGCGCCGATGTCTCAGCAGAACGGCGTGCGAATGAACTTTCAAGTTTCCGGTTGGGGTTAAGTGGAAGAGAGGGGTGGAGGGGAGTATGAGAAATTAATATGATATGATATGATATATGATTTATAGAGCTGCATTTGCGGCTTAAAGAAAGGCTTAGGATTAACTAGTGCAGCTAGATAAAATCAGATCAAAATTTTGTTTTTCAATTGATTTTAGAGAAAAGTGAGCTAAGTCGGGGCAAATTGAATCAATTACAGAATAGGGAAGTATTTTTAAATATTAAATAAATAAATTAAATATTTATTAAAAAGTCAAATATATTTTTAAATATTAAATAGAATTAAATAAATAAATTAAATATTTATTAAAAAGTTAAATATAATTTAAATAATAAGCGAAGGCGTTGTAATTGTGCTTTATATAGTAAATATATATTTGAAAATATGTTGAGCCTGGAGAGTTTCAATTTTCTTTAATTTATGCTACAATCTATAATTTTTCCTCCCAAAATTCAACTAAATATCTGATCTAATTTTTCTGATGTAATTTTTTTTTAAAGAAAATCAATTTTGCGGCCTACAAAAAATATTGCTAACTGTGATAAGCAAATTATGTCAGGTTTAAAATTTAATATGGTTGCTCTCTGCTGATAACCAATTTTTAGCATTCAAATGTTTTAAGCATTATTTTCAGAGCATTTAAAAAAATATATATATACATTTATAGGACTAAATTTAATTTTTTCTAGTATATTAATTTTTACAAATTTAGTTTGAAATTTTTTAGAGCCCAATCTTTTTTAATAAAAAAAATAAAACAGCGCTCAATAGGATAAATAATTTAAGACGATATCTAGAATGATATAATAAATTAAATAAATTAATGATAAAATTAACAATTTTAATAAATAAATATTAATTTGTATATATAAAGTGAGTAAAGAGTAAAGTCTAATACTAATACTCTTTTTATACCTATAAATTTTAATTTACAATTTTTTTGGAGCCGAATCTTATTTTATTTTAAAATGAATAAAACAGAAGCTCAACAGTAAAAATTATTTATGACGATATCTCGAATAATATGGAAAAGAATCTACATTAACGTAAAAAAAATTAAATATATTAAACAATATCAAATATATTAAACAATATTAAATATATTAAAAGGAATTAAATATATTAAACCTACATTAACATAAAATTATTTTAAAAATGTAATAATTAAATACATATTTGTATATACAAAGTGAGTAAAGAACAAAGCCCAAATATACTCCTTTGATACCTGTAACCCCTTCAGAATACGCCGAATGATTACAGTGACAGCAAACAGCTCATGATTCAGGGTATTTTCTATTCAAGCAATTCCACCTCATACCACTTTAACTTGTTAATATTCAGAAAGAGCATAATATTTATGTATTGAAAAGTTATAGCCATCATATGCCAACTGTCTCTTCCCTCCATCATCTGTTGCTTTATGCATTTATCCCAGCATTCTCTCTGATCTTTATCAAGTCAACTCCTATTTTTTTGATATCGTCGATGGCACAAGAGCTATGTATGTAAATGTGGCCAACTGTTCGCGGGCCGCAACAATGCGCACTCAAATTTGGTGTCGAGCTGGCACCGCGCAGGTATTCAAGGGGCTAATTACCCACAGGCGGACGAGGGCTCAAGCGGCGCGCCGAGATTTATGACGTAGAATCAATAATCGTTTCAACTAAATTAATAACACGCTTCACGAATGATTTACAATGTGCGTATAAATGTGGGGAAACTCTGTCTAATAATTTCGGCTGGGCGGCAGCTGTTGGGGGCGCCGTTTCATTAGGGTCTGTGGCGAGGGCGCTTTGTTTACCCAAACAGCTAGTTGCGGGTCTCAGGTGGGCACAGCAGGTGATTTTCTGGGACTTGACGCGCGCGTGCGCCACACTCGTTATTATCTTCATTTTTAACACCCAGAGAGGGAGTGGGGCAGGTCTGGGGAGTGGGGGGCCCACAGCTGACGCTCGTCTCCAGGTCCAGCACTTTCTTCCACCACACAGAATGTGGTGTTGATCGCTGCTGCAGCTCGTTTTCTCATTCATGTTGTACAAGATTTTTATCGCTCTCTCTCCTACTCTTCTCCCCCTCTCTCTCTTCCTCTCCTTCACTCTTTCATTAACATATTGCGGGATCGTTTATTTCTATCCATTTCGATGTCGTTTCTTTGTTTGTTTTATGTTCCCTTTGGCTATTTTGACATCTCCAACTGTTGTCGCTGCCACGTTTTATTGGCCAGCTCTGAAATCGGATCTGTTATTATGTAAATTTGATGATTCCCTAATTCCCTAACACTTATCGGGGCATTCTCGCCCCGCCGACTGCCGACTGCCGACTGGCGTCTGGCGCCCAACTAAATTCTTCTCAATGGCAAATTCCCCAAGCGCGCTCAGCTCCGGTAATCGATATGCGATTTGTTTGGACACGTCTCGAAGATCGTCGAGATGCGACTCCTGCATCGTCACCCGTCGCCCGTTTGGCGCCTATCCCCCCACCGGCTCGTAAATCTAATCAACTGCTTTGTCTTCTCAGTAGTTTCACTGGCTTTATGGAGTTGTTTATACTTCGACTTGCTCAACTCTCTTATCAGCTGGGTGGTCTGTGATCTATCTTCGCATTGAAGGATCACAATCAAAAAAGGGAAATGTTATACGACGATCAAGTTGTGGTTAATCGAGATATTATTCGGGGTGGAAACAAATCATATTTATCGCTTAGAGTTAGCTCTTCAACAGATCGAATATTGATCTTTAGTTTGGTGGTCGAATGCGATTGAATTATAAAACTGTGAATTTTAATTACAAAAAAAAATCAGGTAAGAATATAAAGAAGGTTTTGTGCATAGTTTTATTGAACTCAAAAAGATTCATTTGTTGGGGAAATTACAGCATCGCAAAATATATATAAAAATATGGAAAAAATTGAAAAATTAAGCTTATAATATGCGCATATATCAACGTATTTTTTCTATCAATTTTCAGTTGTTCTAATGCAGAATTTACATTTAGCTTTTTTGGTTTGAAGAGAACAGCACGATCAGACCAAAGTCAGCTTTATATAAATAATGTAAAGTATAAAGGGAATATAGATTTTATTCTTCCGCAACTAATTTACTAATTTTTAAATAACATATTGAAGGCGGTTAATAGCCTGGAACCTGGAATAATAATGACAAAAATAGTGATAAAATATATTATATAATGAGTTGAGCAATTATATAAATATTATATAAATAAAAATATTATATAAATACACACAATATATAAATATAAATAATATATACATTTAAAATAAATATTATATAACCAAATCAAGAAAAGCTATATATATTCTTCAATGTTTACAGGTAGAAACTCAAAATGGAACATGGAGCTAACTATATTGTTTTATATTGTATCTGTTCTATGGGTCCAGCAAAAGCTGTTCCTGTCCAAAGGCAAATTTCTATGCCAAAAAGGTTTGGATTTCCAAATTTGATATAGATATATATAAATATTCACACTTCGGGTCTGATTCTCGTCTGGGCATTCTATCTTATCTGACAATCCACCTAACTATGTACATTATTGCATAAGTGTGAATATTTATATAAATATCTATATCGATATATGTATATTTGTATATTAAATTCTCTTTCGAACATTTTTTGCTTGAATGCCCAGACGAGACCCTTCATTAAAATATTGAATAATAACTTTCTGACATGTAATCTCCTTATAAAGCTTTGTTGTTTTTCTATATATAAATACATATAACATTTTTAAATGCATTTGGATTTTTCAATTTATTTTGTATGCGTTCAAGCAAGTTGCAAACGGGTATACAGATGCAACAGGCAGATAAATATTATATCGGTGAAAGAAATACTCATTTAGTTCTTTTTCATACTTGAAGTAAAATGATATATATAAATAAGTTTTAAAGTTTATATAAGTTTATTGCATTGATAGTCTTATCTCTTGTAATTTCCCAGAATGGAAATGTATAAATATATATAAAAGGTTTGATTTTCTATATACATATATTAATAACCATATATCGTTTTCCATTCTGAGAAACTACAATATAACTAAGGACAATTCCATATCCCGATCATAATTAACACTTCGACTTCCATTCATTATTTCATCTATAATAGTAAGAAATCAACTTTAAATCCCTTTCAACCCCACCTTGAGTATCTCCTCGTCGTGCAGTCCCAGGCCAGACTGCTTCCTTGTTAATTACTGCAATGCGAGCAGCAATTGAAATGAAATACAAAGACGCACATAATTAAAAAAGGGAATTTCGAGCGCTGCATAATTTCCGCAGCAGCATCCTTGCCTCGCCGCAGGATTGTGGTAAGGTGGCATTTAAGCCTACACACGCCGCACTGCAATTACATACACCACACTCACACTCACACACACACACACACATGCCTGCATATTGTATGTACTTTACATTACATGCATATATTGTGTGCGCTCCCATTTATCCATATCAATATGGCGGCCATTGCGCATGACGGGTCAGAGCGAGGCGCGCGCTGACCAATCAGCGATTTGTTATTGCGTGCGCGCTGGTATGTGTGTGTGTGTGTTTCCGTTTGTTCATAAACAGGTAGCTAAGAGTGGGCGTGTCTAGCAATAACAATCGCGTGTATCGCAAAATATATAACCTGTTTGCCTGCCATCTCTGTCGCACGCACATTTGTGTGTTCGCCGTTCACTTTACAGAGGCTGTCAAACTGTGAAGAGCAACAGATATCGCTTAAGACTGACAGTGGCGGCAAAAATAGAGTGCATAGCTTGTATGAGCAATAAATTAATGAATTTAATTGTTTGCTGCAATTTCTGTTACTCTGTGGTGTATAAATAATTCAAATTAGTTAAAGATTATTCAAATTAATAATAATACATAATAATTAATTTATATATAAGCACAAAAATTGTATAATAAATAAATAAAATAAAATAAATAAATTGTAGTTATTTAATGTGTAATACGTGTCAAATAAATTTGTTTATTTGTTGCCTTTGAATTTGTTGTTCATAATAATAATATTAAAGGCCATCTCTGTGGCTGCCGCTCTCTTTCTCTCTCGCGCGCCCTCTCTAATTGAGCAATTTACATTCAAAGAGAGCATAATTACAGTTTGACATGCGCTGCTGCTACGTCAAGCCATTGCCTTCTCGCTCCCGTCAACGCTCAGCGAGCAGCAACCACCAGCAGGCTCACACACACACACAGACAGCAAGGCCTGCATGCATGCATGCCTGTTTGTTTGCATGCACACCAATACAAGCGCCGCGCTCGCTTGGTTGGCTGGCCATTGCGCTCGGCCTCAGCTGCGGCCTTTTTCCTTCTTCTTTGTCGTCCAATGCTCAGTTACTCTCTTGCGTTGCTCGCGTGCGGTTCGCAGTTCGCAGCTGAATTTCCGTTGTCGTTCGTTCGCTGGGCACGACGTCACCGCCGGCACCGAACCGATCGAAATTCTAACGGCAATAAACAAATGTCCGATGCATAAATCAAAAAAAAAAAATCAACGCGCACAACGACGACGTTCATTTCGCACACACAAATAGCACCAAGCCGAGCGCTAAAATACTCACATAAATCGAAAACGTGCGCACACCGAAAATATGTAAAAAAAGAAGAAAAAAATACGGTAAAATAAGAGAAAAGCAAAGAAAGGCAAAAGCGGCGACAGCCACTGAAAAGTTTTCTGATCAATCTTGCGTCTTGTTCTTGTTCCTGTTCTAGTTGTTGTTGTTATTATTATTTTTAAACCTTGTACGCAATTAATTCAAGTCGCGAAAGCGGAAAATTTCTGCAAAAGGAATTGCAACACGTGTTTTTCTGCTAACAGTGCGTATGAAAATTTGCGGCTCGCCTGCGCGGACGCAGTTATTTTCGTACACACACACAGTGCGTGTGTGTGTGTGCGCGCGCGCGTGTGCGTGTGTATGTGCGCGTGCTTGCACATGTTTTGAAAATTCGCTAAAAAGTTTCGCGAAAAAGAAAGGAGAAAAATAACAAAACTTCAACGCAAATGCATGAAACAGCAACAACAAATCAAACAATAGCAACACGGATACTCGCCGCAGCGACAAAGATACAATATCTTTACAACATACCAGATACAGGTGAGAGAGAGACAGCGAGCAAATGCCGACGGAACTGAGACTGGGTTGGGATTGCAGGCAAAGGTGAACTTTTGGTGATCTTTGACTAGCATATATCATATATGATATATAATATATGTTAGCATATATCATATATAGCATATATCATATATGATATATAATATATGATATATGCTAGCTATAAGTCCACTCTATACTACACAGACAAATAGATGTTGTACAACAAATTCTAGCCGAATCTAGCTAAAAAGCTAAACTAAATGGCTAAAATCTTATCAATAAGTATTTAGAGTTTAAATCCTGACTTAAACAGAGTTTTTTATCTATAACGATACGAATTTCCGAAAATTGATAGATAGATTAATGCATAAATAAATTCTAGATGTCAATTCCTGATAAACTCAAAAGCTTGTAAAAATATTATACATTTTTTAAATATTTGTTAAAGTAATAAACAAATAAACAGAGTATAAAATTTCAATCAATAATGCCATAAGAATTGATTACAAATATATAAATATATACACTTAAAAATATATATACATTTATATCTGTATATATCTGTACTTTGTTTATATACATTTATATGCAGCTGTGTTTAAAAAAAAAGATAGTGCAACAGAGCACTAAATGTTGGACGTTGTATATATAATTGGGGGAATATCTTATCATCTGACAAACTATAAAACAATGTTAAACAATCGATACAATTGAACAATTGATACACACAATATGGATACAGAAATTGTTAGTATATATACGATACACTTAGACATTTATTACAATACTATATATGTCTATATACAACTGTGTTCAAAAAAATAATAGTGCGACTCAGCACTGAATGTTGGATATCACAATTAAGTAATAAACAGAAAGTTTTGAAAGAATTTGTTACAAATATTCTATGCTATTTATCCATCTTCTATTATCTATCAATCTAGTATTATATTCTATGCTATTTATCTACCTTCTATGATCTATCAATCTATTCTTTTTAATTTAAATATTTCATTGCTTGGATCTTTTTATTTTTGATCGTCAAAAGTATCTGTTCATATGTTTTATGTCTTGTGTAATGAAGCACTATCGTTTTTGTGAACAGAGCTATATATAACATAATATGTAATATATATGTGCCTATATATATCTTCAATATTATGATATTCAATCGCTTGTGTGCTTAGTCACAGGCTGTTGGGTGTGAGAGATTTCTATGATTCACAGTCCACAGTAAACTGAGAATCCACTCGATGATAAAGGCTACTCAAGCGATTAGCTGAACTATGCTCAGCAAATATTTAATAATAATGTATGAAAAACAAAGTTCATCATGTGAAGATCAAATGAATTTGAGAGATTTGAGACTGCTGATTGAGAGCTGCTTTTGGTTTGCTATTACAAAATCAATTTAGTTACAGAAATCATTAATATATTTTTCTTTGCAAAAAGAAAATGAGTTCAAGAATAAAATCAAAAGATTTATTAAGAATAGGCTCTAAAAAACGGAAGGTTTTTAACTTCATAGAGCTACTCAAAAGCTAATTGCTTCTTTTGTTCAATTTTGAAAGTTGGGATTTTAATTCGGGTTGTAAAAACATTTTAGTTGAAGTTATTACCCAAATACAGCTGCTCAGCTTGCCTATTGTAATTTGATTTAGGAAGAAAATTCAGAGGAAATTGTGGCTATCATTTATTTAGTCTATTTTATGTCAATTTAGATGCATAAATCATTTATAGATTCTTGCTTTAGGAAAATAAGCAATTCATACGAGAAACACAAGTGTTTTCCCAATTCAAAGTGAACATTAAATTGAGTTTTTCAATTTTCATTTTTGATACTTTTACAGCTAATTGATAGCTGTTTAGTTTGCCAATTCAATTTCAATTCGAATTCAATTTTATTATCTCTATATAGTTCATCATATAAACATATGTCGTATAGTCATATATATATATATATATATATATATATATATATATATATATATATATATATATATGTACAATAGTTAGCTAGCACCGATTCCAGTTGTCATTCATTCATCACATTCAGCTTTTGGTATCCATGAGATACTTTTGCTGCGGCTGCTGTTGCTGTTGGCATTGTTTATTTATAAATACTTTTCAAGCAATTCATATTGGTTTTATCATGCAAATACTCTGTGGATATATAGATATATACTCTGTGAAAATTATTAACAGCCTCAATTTTCTCATTCTCGGGTGGGTGTCTTGAGCTGTCTTCTGATGCTGCTGCTGCTGCCTCTTCCTCTTCTTGTCGCTGCTGTCGTTGTCATGTTTTGCATGCGAATAGTTTATTAATATGTATTTTTCTGTAGCTTGTTTCTCGATTTTCGGTTTAGCATTTAAATCGAACGAACGTTTAACCAGAACTCAATTTATTAGCCAGCGCGTGTGTGTCGTCATATAAAGATTTATGAAGTGGTTAGCAGAGCACAGTTGTTGACGCTAAACATAGATGTTCCTATACCTTTTTTTATCTACTGCAATAAATTGGGCATCTGCAAAGGAATGAACAGAAAGCATTATAATAACTCTTGGAGTTAGTGCATATAAATTTAATAAAATATTATATAATAATGAATGAAACAAAATTCAATAATATTTAGTTAAAAATGAATAAAAGAAATTTAGAAAATATATTTTCGCTATTTGAATAAAAATACATTAAAAAAATATATGTCCTCAATAAATATCTTTGACATTAATGTCTGAATAAAAGAAATATAGTTCTGCAGTTTTTATGTATTATATATTAATTTAAAATATATATGATCTATATTTAAAATATATAAATATAAAGAAAATATATATAAATATATTAATAGTATATATTAATTAAATTTTTAATATATAATATATATAAGATATATAAATTTAAAGAAAATATATATAAATATATTAACAGCATATATTAATTAAATTTATATTTAAAATATGTATTACAAAAATTATTAAGCAATATAAAATAAATCTGATTTGATATGAAAGTCACTTAAAATAAATGAAAAATTTGTTTAAAATATTTATTATATAATAAAAATAAAAAAATATATATTATAGGTACAAATTAATCATATAAAATGCTTTGCAATTTGTTTACATATTATACATGTAACATAGTTTCATTTGATTAATGAGTTTCAAGGACTTGTGTCTGCCTCATATGTCAAGTGCATCTCTTAATCTTTGTAATTAAACATTTGGCATGCGTAAACTTGAAATGAATTTAAATGCTGCTAAAGAAAGTGTAAATTGCTAAATATTAAGAGAACTATTTAGAATTATAGAACTATTTAGAATTTAAGCTTAAAATTTGACAAAAAAAAAGGGGTTTATAGACTGAGCTACGTCTTTAATAAATAAGTTATAAAGCTGCAGAAATATTCTATAAAAATATATATAATAAAAAATATATATTATGTGCATATTTATATTTATATAAATTTACATAAATTATATTTTTAATAGATTAAAAATAATTAAGCCTTAAAAATTCAAACCCAAAATTGAACTTTTAATTTTCCGCAGAAAAACTTAGTTATTTCTTCAACTTTTGCTCTTGTTGTTTTTCTTTGCCGCCGCAAAGTTGCATAAGTAAAGAGAGCCGCAAAATGTGTTAGCTTTGATGATTTTACGCATTTGCGTAAAAATGTCGTTTTAATTTGCGTGCAGAGCGCAGCAAGTTTCATTCAAAAAGATGCGAATCGTTTGGCCGGTTGTTTGGCCAATTTAGACCGAGATGCGATGCAAACCGAATTAGCCAGGCAAGCAGTAGCAATAGCTGAGGCAGCGGCAGCCTTTCATTCAAATTCAATTTGAGAATTTAAGCAAATGTAGCACGCAGACACAGACACAGACACAGAGAGATGCAGTTGCAGTTGCAGTTGCAGATAGCGAAATGCGGATACATTTAGTGCGGGCACGCCCCAGCGCATTGCACATTAAGTTGACAAATTTCATTCATTAGATATTTGTGTTTAGTCTCCGGGCTGGGCAGGGCAGGCTACCAGCTGGCAATTAAATAGCCAGCAAATGGCATAACTTTTATCTCGCAGATACAATGACCAAGCCGCGGCCCGGTCCGGCCCGGCTAGAGCTAGAGTCGAGTTTTTTTTTTCGCTTTTTTCTTTTGTTTACTTCCGCGGAAAGGCTGGCAAATGTGCAATAACAGCTTCGAATTGTTGAATTTGTCGATTACATTGTATAAACACAGACGCCAATAATTCGCAGATAATTCGCGTGGAAAACAGTCCTCGTCTCTGGATTCGGATGGTACCGCACCCCAGTGCAACGTGGCTCGAACGTGGGCGACTCTGCCCTGGAATCCGCATCTGTTCCTTCGTTTAGTTTAGTTTCACAGCTCGAGCGTGTCGCAGTGGCTTTCGCTAAAGGTAACCAAAATAAAGGGAAGAAGAAGATCTCTAAATGAACCTCAACATTCCGATTCGAGCTGCAAGTAGAAACTTTTATACGTTTCGACTTTAATTAGAAACTAATTAGGCGCTGATCACAATAGACTCGTTTGAATGCGATTTGATTAACAGCAATACGACGACAGCTCTATAAAAAAAATACACACACACACTCACACACGCACACCCCGAGTGAGCTAAAATAGAAATAGAACCCAGCCATGGCCAAGGTGTCCGCTTTCAGCTGTTGTTGCTGTGGCTGCTGGCTGCTGGCTGCTCCCGCATGCAATTAAATTTGACAGGCGACCAACAAACAAGCGAAGACAATAACAATAACACTCAAATTAAAAGCTTATAAAAGTCAAGCACGGCAAACAGCAGAAATCGAACAAAATCTGACAGATAACACGCTCGCCTCGGCGTCCGGCGTAAGTCGAGCTGGATTTCTGTTAGAAATTCAAATTCAACTCGAATTCGAATGGCTGAAGAGCCGCGTGCCAGAGGCCTCTTAAGCGCTACAGCAGCCAGCATCAGATAAAGTATCTACTGTGGCTGCTGCTGTTGGAGTGAATGCCGCTCTAGCAGCACTTGGGGGCATCTGCATATGGCAGGTCTTTCTTCGCCCCACTCCCCACACACCACAGATCATATCGTAGTGCCATTAACTGAGTATCATCCGAATGTATCGAATGTGCTACTTCATTCTAAAATTGTAATCGGGTCAGGCAAAAACATTCCGAAAATGAGAAACGAAATTCCTTTGTAATTCACTGAATTTGGTAATCAAATTGAGCTGAGATAAGATAACTCTTAACAGGTGTAAACCTAGTTTAAATACTAACAAATAAAACAAAGACTTTAATTCTTGACAGTTATGTGACATGTTTCAAGCATTCAATCTTGAAAAGTATATAAAATTCGGTGATAAAATAGGGAAATGAATAAAATGTAATCTAATTACAGCTCAAAATAATTTTTTCTAGCATTAATTTGAAGGCTAGTGTTAGTGGAGCCTTCCATTTAATGAAAATTCGGATGGTTTTTAGATTAAAATTCAAATAAATCAATCAATCAATCATCCTTTCAGTTAATCAGTTTAGCTAGCAGTCAGATAGTCTGAAATTACTCTAGACTTTAGTCTATATTAGCAGTCAGTCAGTCAATCAGTGTCAATTGGTCAAATAGTTATTCAATCATGTACAGTCTAAAAACTAGCTTATGTTTCTATCAATCAACATATCAGTCAATCATTCAGTTATGCAATATATAGCATTCAGGCTTACTGAAAACTTCCATTTAAGTACAATCTATTATAAAAGCCAGCTTCATCCTTGACGTTGATTAACATCCAGTCAATCATGCAGTAATTCTGCTATTCATTAAGTCTGTCAATCAGTTAATAAATCATTACAAAACGCCTGCATTACAGTCATAATTTTTGTTAATAAATCACTCAATTTAATTTCTGTGCTAAATTCCAGTCGGGCTTATCAATGTCAATCTGTATGATAGCCATTTAGTGAATCAATCAGTCTGTAAGATAGTCATTCATCTTATCAATCAGTCATTAGTCAATCTATATAGATTATTACACCAGTCAATCAATATGCAACTCTATTCTTTAGTCTATCATTCAGTCAGTGAGTCAATCAAAACATTTATTTAACTAAGGTATATAAAGCACCTTGATAACATACTTAGTTTATCACGTCGTCCATCAATAAGTCTGTCATTTATTTATTCAGTCAATCAATACCAAATTTCACTTAATCTGTCTTATTTTCAATATTGATGATATTGTTGCTATCCTATATATACTATATCTATATCAGCTATAATATATATTCCATATATATACTATCTATATCTATGATCTCTTCCTTAAGTATCAAATATTCAACCAACAAATCCCACCTACTTTAGCTCGTCAAATAAATTTCGTTAAATGAAAATCAAATTGAAAATGGGAAAAGCAAAAATTCGGACTGCAAATCTGATTGACTTGGATGTTGTAGGATGATCGTGTGCTTGTGTTTCGCTATATCGTATGACGGTGTTGTACACTATTTCAGCTCTATAAATTGTGGATCGCACACGAGCGATTGACCAGACTGAACACACACACACACACACACATATATATATATATATACTTATATATATATATATTTGGTCGATTATATAGCATATTTCGTTTCACATTCTCAGCGGCAGCAAGCGTTTTGCTTGTTTACTTGCGTCAAACATAAAACAAGCCAAAAAATATATCTGACGCTTGGCCGAAATGGGGGAGGGATCTCGGTGGAGATCGGTGGGGCCTAGGCCGATGACTCAAGAGCAGGCAACCAACTTGGCGTTGGTATTTTTGTTACAGCAACGGCAATAGGAACAGCAGCCAAGTGAAATGTTTTGTATATATAATCTGCCTCACGCCGAGCCACCGAACGAGGCAGAGCGAAAGAAACGGAGACAGAGAGTGAGCGAGAGAGCGAGCTGAAAATTGAAAACAGATCCGAAAATATCTCGAATCTCGCTGCGGCGCAGTTTGCCTCAATTTGAAAACATAGACGAGGTGCGAGCTGCTTAGACTTATTCTCGGCTGGCAGGAGGAGCAGCAAGGGGGGAGTGGGGGGTAACTGGGGGGTAGGTCACATTATAGAACTCAGATCTTGGCGCAGCTCAGCAAATGCTTTGGCCTGCGGCAATCAATCGCGCTGACCTTTGCAGATAGTTTATCTGATGGATACATTGCAATGACAAGACTATAAATATATATAAATATATTTATATATATATACAATCTATATCATATAATTCTATATTCTATATGATTCTATAACACTGCGCCCCATTTAATAATATTGTGTAAAAGTTTATTTTGGTTGCGGCTGACGTCGCCGCGCCACGCCACGCCGCGGGCTTGTTTAGAAATTCATACTCGAATAATCAAAGAATTTGTATTACATGCAGCCCACCTGCACACACACCCACACATAGACTCACCTGCCCCCGCCGCACATTAACCAATCAGCCGATCGACTAATCGACTTTGACAACATGGGGTCCAGCTCGTAATGCCTGCCCTCGTTGGCCATATTTCATAATCTCTATTTGTTTAGCATAGATCGGCGGAATCTGTGTAAATATCCATTATATATATCCCTCTAATGCCTGTTTCAACAGCTCAATTATCGTTTTTACAGTTCTCAAAACAAAAACATTCCCGAAATTACGCCAATAAAAATATGAAAAATCGCCAGCGATTAGCATGGCAATTGGACACCTGCCACGACGACTGGGCAATCGAATTGATTTTTAGTAAATATTGAAGTGATTTCAAAATAAATATAGATAATGAAGACTTTGTATGAGGTGCGATTATCTATATGTGTTGAGGGCATTTAGAGTTAGGGTAAGAATTTATCCATCGCCATCAATGTGGGGATATTTTTATGCCTTAATGAAATCTATGATATTTATATATTTTTTTGCAAATATTTCTGATATTTATATAAATTATTATAGTAAAATATATTTATAATAAATTTCTATGAAATATATTTTATATAATAATTAATGAAGATAAAAAAAATATAATTTTTTTATGTATATAAAATATATATATTACATAATAATTTATTTAGATAAAATGCATATTATTTTTGTATACAATATATATTTTATCTAAATTTATTATTATGTAATACATATTTTATAGAAGTTTATTTATATATCTTTATATTGATATGTTTATTAAAAATATATTTTCATATTTAACATAAATTTATTGTAAGAAAATTATGTATTTTTTTTAAAGAAACTATTTATTGTATTTAAATTTATATACAATTTTAAAATATATTTTAAATAAATATATAAAAGATGCTGATAATATACACAAATAAATTATGACATATATATTAAAAAAATATGAAAAATATTTAATATATATTAAAAAATGAAATGTATAAAAAAATATATATTAATATATAAATAAAAATTTTAAAAGATTTTTATACATTTTATTTAATTTTATTTTAAGTAAATTCTATATAAAATATATATTATGCTATATCATAATTAATTGATATATATTGTGTAAATAGGAGCAAATTAATTAATGTTTATTTATTTATATTGTCTTGGCACTAAGTGCCAAGCCAACATCTATAAAAATTGCCTTCTTTCGAGTGCCAAAAAAATTTTAAATAAAATAAATACTAAATAATGCGACTATAAATTTCAGATTTCTACTTTGAAATGTTAATTATTTTGCGGCAGCAATGCGTAAGTCGAGACAGCCGTCGATAGCGAAGAATTCCGATGACGGATAGAGGCGAGGGGTGCTTGAGAAATTCCTCACATTTTGTGCACTAAAAGTTGTTAATTGTTGATGAGGAAGAATCAAGAAATGTATGATAGAGAGAAACAATTAATATGTATAATAAATATATAAACTAACTGGGACTTTCTATTTAAATTATAGAAGCTTTTAAGTCTGAAATTATTTAATAATTTATTATAATTAATAATAAATTAGGAAATGAGAAAAAAAGAAAATTCTCAAAATTTAGTTATTCAAAAAGAAAGGATAATAACATCTAGGATATGCATATAAATTCTTATATATTATTATTTATTTATATTATATTATAATATATATTAAAAAAATTCTCCTTTTTTCTTTCTGTAATCTCACCTTTCACCTCTTTCTCTTGCAGCGCTCAAACTACCAAAGACAACGTTAGCTTAACTTGCCAGTAGCCGCGTCTCTGGCTGAACAGTTCCGTGACGGAAGGAAGAGGAAGAGCAGCAACAGCGACAGCAACAACAACAACAAATATGCTTCAACATCCCGCCACAGATTTCTACGATTTGGCTGCGGCCAATGCGGCTGCAGTGCTGACGGCGCGGCACACGCCGCCCTACAGCCCCACGGGGCTGAGTGGGTCGGTGGTTGCGTTGCACAACAACAACAACAACAACAGCAGCACAAGCAATAACAATAATCTCGACATGTTGACGCACAACGGCGGCGGCGGAGGCGGCGGCAGCGGCGTGGGCGTAGGTGTGGGCGTGGGCGTGGGCCTGGGCAGCGGCGGCGGCGGCGGGCTCAATGCCAGCGGCCTGCACCTGAGCAGCGGCGGCAGCAATGGCGGCACCGCAGCCACAGCCGGACGCGAGACACTGCCCAGCTTTGGCTTTACGCAGGAGCAGGTGGCCTGCGTGTGTGAGGTGAGTGAAGATCATGGGGGAATCTCCCCTAGCTACTATACTAATATCCTTGTGCTTGGCTAGGTTCTGCAACAGGCGGGCAACATCGAAAGACTGGGCCGCTTCCTTTGGTCGCTGCCACAATGTGATAAACTGCAACTGAACGAATCTGTGCTGAAGGCCAAGGCGGTCGTCGCATTCCATCGTGGCCAGTACAAGGAGCTGTACCGGCTGCTCGAGCATCATCACTTCTCGGCCCAGAATCATGCCAAGCTGCAGGCGCTGTGGTTGAAAGGTGAGCCAACTGCCTCTGCCTCTCCTCTCCCTCTCTCTCTCTTCACTCTCTCTCTCTCTCTGACTAACCCGAAATTCTTTCACTGTAGCGCATTACGTGGAAGCCGAAAAACTGCGCGGAAGACCTTTGGGTGCTGTGGGCAAATATCGTGTTCGCCGTAAATTTCCATTGCCCCGCACCATTTGGGACGGCGAGGAGACGAGCTACTGTTTTAAGGTGAGTACCACGCCACGCCTTGCCCCCACTCCACTCCACTCCACTCGACTCCACTTCACTGCTTGCCACATTAATTGCGGCAACAAAGGGCAAACAACATGAAATCGTAGAAATGTCCGCTTTAAGCTTTCGGCTCTGCACTCCTGGCTTACTCCTGGGCAACGCCTCCTGCCTGCTGCCTGCCTCCTGCCTGCCTTCCTGTTTGCTTTTGAGCTCTATCTATGCAGGCCTTCAATTGATTAATTGTTCGCACATGCAGCAGAGCTGAAAAAGTTATGAGTAGCTGAGGTGAGGTAACGGAATAAAAGTGGAGATTTTGATTTTACTTTTTTATGGTCATTTTGGTGAAAACGTAGGTAAGAGGCAGCAGGAGGTGTGTCAGATAAGATAAGGGGAAGAACTCTATGTATGTAAAAGTAACTTGGAGCGAGTGGACTACAAGTTATGCTAGGGGCCTAAGCTATCTCTCTTCACTCATTTAAGTTTAAGTTCTCTTAAGTTTATATTCCCTTCTGAGCTACCGAGCTCATTTACCCTTTGAGCACTCATACACATAAGCAAATACATACTAAGAAGTCTACATATGTAGTATTATGCGTTAGTTGGAAGTTAAGTCTATATATGTAGTATTATGCTGCACTCCTTACTCACAACTTTTATTCTTAGCTTTTGCCTATCAAAAAAGAGTACCTCAAAAAAACTAGATTTATTTCTTGTAGTTCTCCAATTAAAATACATTTGATGTATTCTCATTGAGATAATTTACATATTTTACGTAAATTTTTTTTTAATTTTAATTAATTTACATAATTTTTTGCCTTGATTTAAACCAATCTAAAACCATTTTTAAGTCAGATACTTACTCAGCCAGTTACTATGCTGAAGATTTTGGAATGTTCTAAATATAAAACTCATTAGAATAATAGAACGGCCTGAGTCTAGAATAGAATTAGAAGAGACTTTCAGGTTCTCTTGATATTTTAAAGTGCGAAAAACGTTTTTTCGGGCAGATTTTAATTCCTGTAACATGAAGACTACATTTTTTATACCCTAAACCCATTGAAAATGGGAATTCAGGGTTTTTTTTCTATTGAAAATTTTTTTAATGATATTTGAAAGTAATGTTTATTAGGCATCAATATAAAAGTTGCTGACTTTACTGAGTAGTTGACCTATACAACTAACTGATTCAAGCTAGTTAAAAGCCGTTAGCAAAGTAAAAGTTCAGCTTTTCCTGACTAAATTCTGAAAATCTATGGATTTTTCAGGAGATCCAAGCAATATTAACCCAAATATTGCTGTATATATAATAAAAAAGATGAACAAGATTCCTAAACATAATTTTCTGAAGGTTTTCGAGGAGTGAAAAAAAACAGTGGCAGAAATAAATAAATAACTGATGGATATTAGGGCATATTGAAGGGGAAAAACTAGCTAAAAAGGTGAATACCAAATGAATAGATAATAAATAAATATATAATAAATAGATAGAAATATTTTAAAGCACACAAAAAACGTGATACATTTTAGACGCATTGTAACAGCTCTACTTATGCGTAAATGATAGGCAAATCCCTCAATCTAATTGTAATATTTAAGTCTACATCATAATATCCCCCCATTCCCCCCACAAATCACACCTCTAATAACCCTACACCCATCTGTCGCCTGCAGGAAAAGTCCCGTTCAGTATTGAGAGACTGGTATGCGCACAATCCGTATCCGTCGCCGCGAGAGAAACGCGACCTGGCCGAGGCCACCGGACTGACCACGACCCAGGTGAGTGGCGAGTGGCGAGCGCGCCAGGTAGCTAACTTAGAGAAAAGCTGCGCATTCGCAATTTGTCAACTGTTAATTGCGTGTCATCAATCAGATGGCAAAGAAAATGTATTTCAAGATGATGTATGCGGCTATATATAGACCAGATATATATCTATATACCTAAATATATATATTTATAAATATATTTATGTTTACAGGTTTCCAATTGGTTCAAGAATCGACGACAAAGAGATCGCGCTGCGGAGCACAAAGAGTAAGTTCTCTTGCAACTAAATATTAGATGATAGCATAATATAATAATTAATATATATATATATAATATAATATAGCTATATAGATATATATCTGTATATATATAGTTATTTGCGATATGAATTGGTTGTTCAATTTGAATTACTTGACATTTACACACTTATGAAAACGAGGCCAATCTGCGGCTGTTGTTGTTGGTGGGGAGTGGGGCGGGTGGGCGGCGTGTGGCTAATTAGTGTCAAGGACAAGTGCATAACTGAATGAATAATGTGAATGAATAACTTACAAAGTGTACAGTGTATTCGACATTCATAAATGTGAAAATGGAAATGGAAATGTCTTTGTTTTCGCAGGCGCAGTGTCATATGCCTGACAGACGATGGCCGAGTCCTTGGCAAAGGATAGAAAAACAATGCGAGAAAAACAGCTGCATTTCGGCCAAAGCAAATAGACGGCATGTTTCAGATGCTCGTCGGCCGATAGGCAACTTTTCAAATATTAAACATCCTTTCGAGGCATCCTTTTGTTTACTTTCTCTCTCTCTCTCTCTCTCTCTCTCTCTCTCCCTTTCACTCGCACTCGCCTGCGCGAAGTCATGTGAAATGCAAACAGCGCCAAATGTGCTGTGAATGTGGAAAATGTTAAAAACCCATTTAAGTGGCCCTTAGAACAAATGTAGAACTAAGTTCATATCCTAAATATACACGCATGCACACACATATATATGCATGCATATGTATCTTTCACTTGGGCATATCGCTTACTCGAAAAGAACTTCAATTCACAAAAAAAAACACACGAAATAAATGTAATTAAAACAATAATAAAAGCTGCAAAGAATTGTCGCAATATATATATTAAAATTGGCCGCCTTGGCAACCGCAACACACACACCAACCACACACACACACTTCGCTAGTGATATGCAGCTGACAAAAGTATCTCACAGATACTTTTGCATGCGCTTGATATAGTAGGCTGGCTATAGCTACGTTAGTTTTTGCACTACGCAGCGTCGCCGTCGTCCTCCTCCTCCTCACGTCTTTTTATTTTATTATTCCTCATGCTGCTGCTGTTGTTGTTGTTGTTGCTGCTGGTAACCTGATATATGTTTATGGCTGCGCCGCATCGAGCCACAGCAGCAGCAGCAGCAACGGCAACGGCAACTGAGCGCTGCTACTTTAACTTTTCATACACATTTCGTTGTTGTTGTTGTTGCTTTTGGTTTTTGTGTGTTTTCAATGTGCAGTGAAGACTCGTCTGGAGCTACGCACACACACAAACGCATATTTACACACACTCACACACACACATATTTACACACACTCACATACAAACACATTAATTTAGCTGTTCATTTGCCCCATTGTAGTTGCCAGCGCACGAAATGTTCCATCCTAGCTTAATAATTTCACTAACTCTTTGAGCGACCCTCGCTGCTCCTTTAATTTAAGCAACCTGCGCTAATTTAACAGATTTTTCATTTACATTCTTCAATTCAAATGACTTTAAATATATTGATATATTGAGCTTTTATATCAAATTAAATATAAATAAGTGGTAACATTTTTTTTGCCACTAGTGTAGACACTTTTTTGCCACTAGTGTAAAGTTATATGGAAGGCATAAAATTCCATTTTGAATTTCAATGAAATTTAGCTAATGTAATTCAGTTTTGAGATATTTAGAGAGGGTTGAATCTAGCAACGAATGAGTTTTAGATTCAGAGCAAATTATGGACATAGAGATAGAAACATAGATAGAAAGATCAAAAGATAAGATTATTAAAAGATAAAAGATTATCAAAACATATATGTATATATCTGCTTGTATATATAAATATTTGCGATATGAATTGGTTTTCAAATTTTAATTACTACACTTATGAAAACGAGGCCAATAGTAGTAACAAAATAGTAGTGTTAGTGGCAAGTCAAAAATCATAAATAAACAGAGTTACTTAAGGACTAAAGAAAGTTGTTATAGGAAACTTATGGATCCTATATAATATAGCAATCATATAATTGAACCCATTGAGGTGGCTCTATAAAAGAAGAGAAACTATCATGTCTTCTTGTTATATACATATATATATTATTTTGTTTTGTCTGCAAGATATAACTAACAGATTATTAAACCTCTATATATTATGGATATGCGTATAAATAATATACAATAGACATACAAATAATAATAAATAAAATACAAATAAATATATATACAATATATTGAGGTTTGTTAAGTTATTACTTATATCTTTTAAATAAAAGAAAATTATCTTATAGTATATGTCCCACTTTAAAGAAAAATCTCTACAGCAGCTCTGAGATATCAAAGGCTAAGAAAAACAGAGAAAATCTATACCAAAGCTTATCACTATACCTCACATAGAGACAGAGTTACATGGAGCTATCTCAAGATCTGTATAGGCTATATCAAGCAGCCTGTAGATTTTGATCAACAAATGATGACTTCAATAAATCTACACTTAATTTTATTTAAATTAATTTTTTCACAATAAAAATTCCAACACAAAGAGAGCACTACTATATTTATGAACAACCACACAACATATACGATATTTATTAATATTTTTCATTTAAATAATATCTGTTATAAACAATTATCTTTATTTACAAAATCTCTAGTCGTTTTATATTATATGACTGAACATAATTAATTAAAAACAAATTAATGAAAAACACAAAGTACAAGAACAAAAGTAGAAGAGCTTCAATAAATAGTTAAAAACTAGAGCAGAAACGTTTCGTGTACTAGGGGAAAGGGAATAAAAAAAAGCATTTCTCGAATTTATTGTCCCAAATGTGTTTTAAGTGCCGCCTCGTATCGCTCGTAAATCCCCGTGGCTGTGGCTCCACCTAGCCAAAGACAAAGCAGAGCGCCATTCGCATGTAGTCGACGGTGGACGATATGGCCGTTATGATCACCCGATATCGGTCTATATACATGGTGATGAACAGCAGATACTTCTTGTTGGTGACCTGGAATCTCCACACATTGCTGGCGGCGCCGATGAGATCCCAGTTCGGCTGGAACTCAATGTCGAAGTGCTTCTCGCCGACGAACTGGCACATGCCGTAGTAGAGCCCCACCACCATCAGCGGGTAGAGCACGGGCAGCAGCATGAAGAAGAGCAGGACGCAGGTGTAGATGCACTTGAGCAGCGTCGGGAAGGGCAACTGCTGAAACCATATGTCGAACAGGTGCTCCAGCAGCGGCTGCATGTAGTAGACCAAGCGACCTGTCCACGAGATCTTGGACCACTACAAGAGATGGGAGGAGATGCAGTTGGGTGGTTGGTTGGTTGGGGTGGTGCCATTTGCTGCTTACGATTTTGCGCCTGTGCAGTGGCTTCTTCCAGATCTTGTGCATTTTTACCGGCAATTTAGTTTCTATGTAAATTTATAAGGTTACACATAAAGCAACAGAAATTTAGTTTAGGGTCTTTAGATATTGACATCAAATCATGCCTACTACAGTTGGGGCAGCTGAGGAATCTTATTTTTCCTCCTCTACACACCTTCGTCATAGTTCGATCCTTCCAACAACAACAACAATGGAAATCAACCAGCAGCGCGCAAAAAAAAGAAAGAATAAGAGAAGAAAAGAGAACAACAAAAACAAAAACAACAACATAAAAACTTTAAGACTACTTCAAATATGAGCAGACGTTGCTGTTGCTGTTCATTTCGCTCTCTCTCTCTTCCTCTCTCTGTATGTGTGTGTGTGTTTGTGTGCTTGCTTGTAACTGTGCGCATTCGTGTGTGTGTGTTTGTGTGTCGATCTCTCGGCCTGCGCTGGGCTCATCGTTTTGCGTTCGCGTTCGTCGAATGCCACGGTTGGCTGGAGGGTAGCTGGAAAGAGTATCAGGTTACCACAAAATGTGCGTGTGTTCTTTATTCGTTCGCATCAGCGCCGTCGCCGTTGCCGTCGTCGTCGCCGACGTTGACGTTGACGTCGTCGCTGCGCGTTATTCATTTTTATTCGTTTTATTGTACATTCGGTTTTTATTATTATGTATTTTGCGCTTTTGCCCGTCTCTGTCTCGCCTTTGTGCTGTTGCTGCTGCTGCTGCTCTTCCAGCCCTCTGTACATGCATATATGTATATGTGTGTGTGTATGTTTGTATGTATATTCTTATATGGGTCTGTTCCCGTTTCTGGAGTTCCGTGACGCATTTGGGTTGAGTTTTTGCCGCCGTCGCCGCCGCCGCTGATGGCGTTGATAATGATGTCGTTGGCGATGATGGACCGGTATGGAACTGAGACCTCAGCCCCAGGCGCTGTCAGCTCTGATCTGCCCCGCTCAGGCATGTGGGGGTGCTCATCATGGTGGGCGCGTGTGTCAAGTGATTTACTCAACTATAATTAGAAAACCGAGCACCTTTTACGTTCGCTCTGAATATGAATTAAGTGTGTATGCTTACGTTGGCCTGTTCATTGCGCGCCCTTCCAGTTGCGCCTTCCAGCCTGCCCGTTTCGCTGCGCGCCCTTCCAGCCTGCCCGTTTCACTGCCAGACTGACACAAATTCTTTGTTTTTTTTTTCCTTTTTTCAATGGCAATGTTTCAATTCCTAGGGTTTCACTTGGTTTCCCTTTGTACCTGCTCATAAACAAGTTGAAGTTCGCCTTCGCCAGCTCGTAAATGCCGTAAGCTGCTTAAGTTCTTAAAAAGTGTTAAGGCTTACATAAAAGCGAAGAAGTTCAGTGGTCAAGTGGCATCCTACCTGACCATGGCCAGGTCCAGGGGATAAGCAATGGGAAATGTAACTGGAAAATATAGATATTTTATATTATTTATCTTTATTATATATTTTTTTTTACATTTTTATTATTTTCTTTAGATTTATTCTTAAGAATTTAGATGTATTCCTAAGTCTAAGTTCGAGATTGGTCTTATATGGGATATATCTTTCTATCAATTGTCCTATGAAATGGGAAATTTTACAAAAAAAATTATTATACATATTTTTTTATTTTTATTTATTTTTTTTTACTAAATTTTTTAAATATTTTTTTTTTAGATTCATTTCTAAGTACTTTAAGTCTAAGTTCAAGAACTGGCTTATATATAATATATCTATTTAATTGTCATATGCAATGTGAAATTAAACTGAATGATATTATATATATATTTTAAATATTCTTTTTATTTTTTTATATTTTACCTTAGAATTTTTTTTATATATTCTTTTTATTTTTTTATATTTTATATTTTACCTAAGAAATATATAGGAAAAATATAAAAAATTATAAATTGCGAGAATCGGCTTAGATATTATGTATCTATCTACGGATCTAGATACATCTATCTTTATTCTTTTTTTCTGATTAAATTTTTATTTTAATTTATTATTTTCTTAGATTCATTTCATAGAACTTTAAATCTAATGAGAATTTTCTTGTATATTAAATATCAATCTTATTATAATAATAGAGAGATTTTCTATATAAAGTACTTTCAGTACTCTCATATTCACATTGATTCATACAGCACTCAAATACTACTCACTCACTTACCACTCTGGTAATCCAAACTGATTACCAAACACTATCATATATCAATCTATGGCACATCTATTCAAGTTCAAGTTCAATTGAGTTCCAAGCTCCAAGCTCAGCTGTTTTGTAATCTCAGGCGAGGAAAAACAGACGGTAGCGATAAAGAGCGGGGCCTCGACTCGGCTGGAGCGACACATCGTATGGTGGTAGATCGTTGCAGGATTTCCAAGAAATTCCATTGCTAATAAAAATTATAAGTCAATAAATCGTAAAAACAAATAAACAGTCACACACACGCACACAGAGAGAGAGTCGCAGCAGAAGGTTGGGAAAAATGAAACGCTGTTTCAAAACAGAAGAAGAAGAAGAAGCGGGGATAAACAATCTGTAGCCCCAGTCGAAGTGCAACTCCAAGAGCTGGAAGATCACGATCGATCGCAGTGCCAGCGAGCGAGCGAGCAGCCTGACCAACAGGTTGAGTTATCGCATTGCGCGATCGGTACACAAATCCCGGGACGTGTGCGCAGCAGGACACCCAACTAAACGGTGACCGCTCCGGCCCGGGTCGAGAGCTCCGAGTTCCACGAGAGGAATCTGAAAAGGTGTTGATCATAAATTATCATTTAATTTACGCATGTGTGTGGCGTGTTGTTGTTGTTGGTGTTGGCGCGGGCCCACAACACAACCAGACTTGACACAGCTCGAACCGTGGAGCGCCCCTCACATCGCGCACCCCTCGCCCCTCCCAATCTCTCAGCTGGTGCTGCCAGTAGTAAAGTTGTACCCCAAGCATTGTCCCATTGTCTACAACTATGTTTCGCTTTCAGTTCGCTTCGGTTTCGGTTTCACTGTTACCCCTCTCTCCCCCCCTCCCCTCCCTCCCTCCTTCATCTGCCATGTAGATCTTAACGATTAACCAAAAAGTCATCGTTCGCATCGTTATAAAATATTTTATCTTATTGCCGGCTGCTCGGCCCCAGTTGGCGTGTGGCGCATTTTATGCAGGCTGCGCTTTATTTTGACAGTTTTTAATAATTTTGTTGCCTTTTAATTGCCCAGCCACAGCCACAGCCACAGCAGATCAGACGTTGATAAGACGCCAAGTCATTCGATTCTCAAATGATTTGTGATTTGTGTCTATTTTTGTTTTTATTTCGTACGGGAACTGTTTCTATATCGCATCTAAATGTATAATATCATACTATAAACCAAGCCCACACAATGAATTTGAAGCGATGTCGATGCGAAGGCTAGATAAAATCTGGTTTAGTTGAAATGTTAAAGGATTTTCGTGGTTTTCAATGAGTTGTGCTTGGGTTGGAATATAAATATAATATAATTATTAACTATTCATTCTAAGAGAAACGAGTTTTTTTTACCAGAAACTCATATTTTTTTGTTGAATTATTATAATATATATTTTTAAAAAATGTTAACATTTTTAGACAGATCTCTTACTAACTCAAATTTAAATTATTTATTTATCTATCTATCTAATAAATTTTTATATTCGAAAGTCTAAAAACCTTTCCAACTTGCTGAGTTAATTTTTGTTGAAACATTATCGACAAAAATTTAAGGAAGCATTTTAGCTTTAGACAAAGCCTCTAAAGCTAAAATGCTTATTTAAATTTTTGTCGATAATATTTCAACAAAAATTAAAATTAACTTATAGTTGGGCTTAAGCCCTTTGCTTGAATTTCTTCAAAATATTTAGTTAGCTTTTAGGCCTTGCTTCTAAGGGCTTGTTTTAGGCTTCAGTTGACTAGGATCGAGCGTGCGAGCAAGGAAGAGACAACTGTCACGTGGAATGCATTTGACTGCCAGAGAGATATGTAAAGAGAGAGAAGAGAGAGAGAAACGAGAGTGAGCAAAGGGAGAGAAACAATGGGAGATAAAGAGAGAGACTTAAGATAAAGAGAGAGACTTAAGAATTCATTGAATTACATTTTCGAGAGAATTTCTTCGCCTTAATTAACATAATTTATGGGATCTGCAGCTTGCCTGAACCAAAAGTATGCGGAGGCATGCAGCATGGCACTGGCTGTAAAAATGTTATAAATGATCAACATAATTTACATTCAATTATCATGTATTCATATCATATTCATTTAAGTCTTTAACAATTTTTACGAAGTTTTGGCTCTCTTTCATATATTTATCTATGGATTCACTAACTCCCCCTTAATTATTACAACTCACTCTCGAGCCAGCAATTCAAATATTCATAAATTTAATTATATAGTATAATCATTCAATAACTCCCATTTAAGCCCCAAAGCTAACGCCCTCTATGCCATCTATGACAATCCCCCTTTTCGCATTTCCCGCTGTTCTCTCGCACACATAATCCGATCAGGCCGATTATTGCCAAGCTAATGAATCTGCTTAATGCAGCTCCAATAAGCAACGGCAAGAATTTTATAAAAACTTAAAGCTACAAAAACTCAATTGAGCAAACAAGTAAAAATTAATTCCTCATCACTGAGCAGTGCCCGAAAAGAGAGAAAAAAGTCCAAGAACTTTAGGCCGAGAGACCACACACACTGAGCCAAAGTCTTGGCCAGTCGCTGATGAGGTTTCTACCTCTTTTGCATGTTGTTGTTGTTGTTGTTGTTGCAGTTGTTGGTGTTGTCACATATTTTATATAAACTCTATGTGACATTCATGTATTGAGGGATTGTCCTTGGGGGCGCAGCTACCGCGAAGGCTGCTTATTTATAATAACTTGTGAGAACTTTGGAATGAAGCCGTAGTCGACTGCCAAATACTCGCTCGAGAGAGGTGGAAATTTATGGAAAGTTGAGTTTCTTAAGTTGACAGAGCAGTAATAAAGGTGTAGATAGAATAGAAGGCATAGAAGGTATATAATATTAATGTGAAATATGGACTTACAGAAGTGTTCAAAAAATGATAGTGCTGCACTATATGAAACAGAAACCAAATTAAAAAGTATTTTTTCTGATTGAATATAAATAGATGTCAATATTTTGTTTAGAATAGAATGTAAAGAAGATGATTACCAAAAAATCCCATTAATTTTGGTCAGGATAGGTTATTTATTGAGGATTTTAGAGAGATGCATTGGAAAATGGGCTGTTCAAACAAATAATAGTGCCGGATATAAGATGTTCGAAAAACTTGAAGATTTTTGTTTTACCAAAAAATAATAGTGCTGAATGTAGGAAATCAAAGAAATTATATATTTTACCATATATAGTAATATATATATAAATTGGAATTTAAAAAATGATATAGTTTACCATATATATTTACCATAATATATATATAAAGAAATGTAAAAAATTATATAGTTTTACCATATATAATAATATATATATCTATCATATATCAAGTCTTTTAAAGCACTTATATGCCCCCTTTACTTGCTGAACGAGTAAATAGTAGTCAATTTATGAAAGATATAGCTAATACCCCATGGATGTCTTAGACATTACTAAACACGACTATATATAGTGCTATATATACATAATTTCAGCTTTTTTAGCCCACCTATATACCCTCTTCACGCACTATATAGAGAGCGAAAAAAAACTTGAATGTGTTTATATTTATTTTATAATGCAATCAGTTGAAAATACTCATCAGAGTATATAGGAATATGCCATTAAAGTAGGCGCTGTCTCAACCACCAACTCCACCCTGCCCTCTCCCCCATCTCCCCCCTCTCCACTCTCTCTCGCTCCCTCTCTTTGTCTCTCTTCTGGCCCTGTTAATAAGTGTTGCAGTAAGCGAGCAAAGCCAACAACTATGAAATTCTGGAAATTTGATATCATTGTTTATATGCTGCTGCCCTTTTGTTGTTTGCTCCCCACTTTTGCTCGGCTGACTGACTGGCTGAATGGCTGACTGAACGACTGACTGACTGGCTGGGCTATGGCTACGGCTATGGCTACGGCTAAGGCTAGGGCCACTGCCACGGCCAGGGCTGGGCATTTCTACTCCACAAATTTTAGCATTTCAGCCATTTCTCCTTATGCGTTTGGCTTTCTGTTTGCTCAGCCTGTTTGCATCCAGATCTCTGTTTGTTTTGCCTGGGTGGATGGCATTTCTCTCCCCCTCATCGATTTTTCTATTCTATAGACAAACCTAAATTGCTGCTCCTTAAATTATTTTATAGAAATTTAATATGAATTTGAGTCGGGCTAAAGTTTAGGACTCCAGCTGAAAAATCATTTATATTACTATATTTCGGTTTGAGTTTGGTATTTTTGAAGTATATAAAAATATCTAATTTATATAAAGAATAATTATTTATATATGAAAAACTTTCTATTATAGAAAAACTGCTTGAGTTTTTATAAATTATATATCCACCATATTGAGTCATGTAAAAAGTTGCAGTCTTTGATCAAAAATTGAAAAATCTTTAAATATTTTTCTCATATCAGATTTTGGCAAAAGTAAATAAAGCGAAGCTTAAGTTAAGTATGCCCAGCACCTTTTTATTATATTTCCTTAATAAATATTTATTTATAATATTTATAAAAGACTTATTAATAATATTTATATATATTTTAAAAATATTTATATTTTTTTAATATTTATGCCTAGCTAAGCATTTTTTAAATATTTTTTTTATATTTATAAAAAAAATATTTATTAATAATATAAATTTTTTTTAATATTTATTTAAATATTTATATATATATATTTTTTAAATGTTTGTATATATATATATTTTTTTTTTTTAAATATTTAGCTCAATATTCTTTCTTGTTGTGTTCAACAAGTTGTCAAAATATTTTAAATCCCTAAAGAAAATATACTAAAATCACAAATACTCAAACTCATAAATAATAAAACGAGGGATTTCTTAAAGAAAATTAAACCTAATATATATGCCAAGCTATAGACAGACGAATTTGGCTTTTACTTAGTCCAATATTATCTTTTATAAAATAATGAAAATTTATTTTGGTTCAACTTATGATATATATAACTTAATATACCCCTTCGACAAATCTAATAAACAACATAAAAACATCTGCAATTCTGATTAAGAAAACAATCTAAACAATCCGCACATCTAAACAATTCTATGTCCACAAATGCCAAATCACATCCCGCTCTATAAATGCTTATACGACTCGAATAAGCGCCTACAAAGCTAATTGGAAATGTCATGCATATCTATAAATATCTCATATTATGCGAAGGCCACCCCCAAAGCGAGTTGCAAGTGTTTCCCAGTCAACAGCAGCAGCCACAGATCTGCAGCGGCTGCAAAATGAACAGAATTGGCAATTATCAAGCGCAGCAAGTGATGCTGAGTCGCATCGATGCAAGATGAATGCGAGATGAATCTACAATTACACGATGCCCAACAGCTGGGCCTGGGCATGGGCCTGGGCCCATTCGAGATGCCGGCAAGTCTGCGCCTGCGCCGTATGTGGCCGCCGACGGGTCGGCTTCCAGGTCTGCAACTGGGCTCGGCGCGGCGCGGCTCGGCGCGGCTCGAGTTGCGCGCGAGTCAGCAAATAGCTGGGCGGGCCAAGTGGGCGGCGGAGGAAAGGTCTGTGCTGCGGCTGTAGCTGATCTGGCAGATTGTTCCCAATGATCTCTGGCCACAAATTTGTCGAGTGTGCGCTTAAATGTTTAGCCTGGCCCTGGGACCCTTGTTGCCGTCGTCGATGTTTGTTGTCATCATTTTTATTTTTTTCTTTCGTCTTCCCTTGCCTAAACTGGTTCTGGCTACATTTGCAATTGGGTTTCGCGACAAGATTAAGATTAACACACGCTCGCATCGCGCTGCGCCGATAATGTCAGTTGCTCGAATTTCAAATTGCGCCTTGTTATCGCTCGGCCAGTGAATTAGCCATTAAAATGTCAGGACAGTTTAGCACTAACAAATTGAACAACACGAGCAACAACAACAACAATAACAGAGTGTGCGTGCGTGTGTGTGTGTATTTCAATTCCCAACGGTGTCTGGAATTGGGCCAGCGAAATGAGCGTCTCGCTTCCACCCCCGGCGAACGGTGGCGTTAAAAACGACACTTGAAAGTCATTTACAGAATCAGCCACAAATAATAAAAGTCAAGCTGCTTAAGTTTTGTGCAAAGGTGCGAGCGAGCACGCTATACAGCACTCGCAGAAGCACACCGACGCACACACACATGCACACAAAGACAGCAGGCGCAGAGCTCAAATAACTGAAATCAGATGCGACGGCGCTCTGTGGGGAAATGCACTCGCTGTTTGTTTATGTATTTGCGGGTGAGCGGGTGTGTGTGTGAGTGAGTGAGTGTGAGTGAGTGTGACACCTTTTCGTACGTGCTGTGCTGCTCTGGCTCACGGCCACGGCCCATGCTGGAATATGAAACTGAAACCATTTATAGAAATGCCCGCGATGAGAGTAAAAATATGCAAGCAGACAATTTCCTTCCGGTTTTATTTTCAATTGCTGCGCTGCTGTCATTTGTCATTTGTTTATAAATACATACTTAACTGTTGTATATGTTTGTCGTTGTTGTTGTTGTTGTTGTGCAGTGAATTAGTTGGAGCAATTGACACATTTTAAATTAAACGTTTGTTGACAGCTGGAAACATATGTTTCGCAAGGGAAGTGCAGAGAGAGAGAGAGAGAGAGAGAGAGAGAGGCTTGGAAGGGTGGGAGAATGGACAGAATATTATTTTAAATAAATAAATAAAATAAAAATATGTATATAAATAAATATACATATATAAAATAATTTAATTAAATATCCATATATTAAAAATATTTTTTATAAAATATATCATATTTAAATTCCTTAATTTTCACATTCTTCATTCTACTTTTCTCTTTGTAGCGGCTCTACGGACAAGCAACACTTGGACTCTTCCAGCGATTCGGAAATGGAAGGCAACATGCTTTCCAGTCAAAGCGCACAACAGCAGCAACAGCAACAGCAGCAGCAACATGCGTCTGCACCGCACCTCGCGCATCACTCACAACAGCAACAGCAGCAGCAATCGCCCAGCAGCAGCAGCAACGGCAACAGCAACAGTTTGCATCAGCATCAACAGCAGCAACAGCAACAGCAACAACAACAACAGCAGCTGCAACATGCTGCGGTCGAACAGAGTCTGCAACATCATCAGCACCAGCAACATGTTGCCAACGCGACGGCAGCCAGCAAAAGCAGCGCTGCCGCCGCCGCCGTCGCTGTCGCCGCCTCCCAAATGCCGCCCCTCTCTGCCGCCGTCGCCTACTCGCATCTGCACAGCGTCATGGGCGCCATGCCCATGTACGATATGGGCGAGTATCAGCACTTATGATTCTAGTTGGAGGCTGCTGCTGCGGCCAGTAGCAGCGGCGGCGGCAGCGGCAGCAACAACTGCCACAGCAGCAGCAGCAGCAGCGGCAGCAACAACAACTGCGAATGGCCAGCGATGCTGCGTCAACGGCAGCAGCAGGCGCAGCAGCAGCATCCGGAAAGCTTTTACTTCTAAAGCAGCAATAAGATTAGAGAGAATCGCATCCTCGAACAACCGTTAGCAGCGGCAGCAACAAATTTTAATTAATCAATCGAATAGCAGCACAGCATTTTTTCAATAGCAACAAAGCAAAGTAAAGATACAGATACAGATACAGATACAGATACAGATACAGATACAGATACAGATACAGATACAGATACAGATACAGATACAGATACAGATACAGATACAGATACAGATACAGATACAGATACAGATACAGATACAGATACAGATACAGATACAGATACAGATACAGATACAGATACAGATACAGATACAGATACAGATACAGATACAGATACAGATACAGATACAGATACAGATACAGATACAGATACAGATACAGATACAGATACAGATACAGATACAGATACAGATACAGATACAGATACAGATACAGATACAGATACAGATACAGATACAGATACAGATACAGATACAGATACAGATACAGATACAGATACAGATACAGATACAGATACAGATACAGATACAGATACAGATACAGATACAGATACAGATACAGATACAGATACAGATACAGATACAGATACAGATACAGATACAGATACAGATACAGATACAGATACAGATACAGATACAGATACAGATACAGATACAGATACAGATACAGATACAGATACAGATACAGATACAGATACAGATACAGATACAGATACAGATACAGATACAGATACAGATACAGATACAGATACAGATACAGATACAGATACAGATACAGATACAGATACAGATACAGATACAGATACAGATACAGATACAGATACAGATACAGATACAGATACAGATACAGATACAGATACAGATACAGATACAGATACAGATACAGATACAGATACAGATACAGATACAGATACAGATACAGATACAGATACAGATACAGATACAGATACAGATACAGATTACAGTTATATAGAGTAGAGCAGGCTACAGCGCGAGGATTGCAACAAGATCTGTTGCCAATTCTTGATTAGAGAAGGTAAAGAAAAGGTAAAACAAAAAGAATGGATTACTTCAACTTCATTGATCTGTGTAAATAGCTAGGCTTTAGTTTTAGAGCGGGACGGGCTGGGAATGGAACAGAGACTCAATATTTCCATATGGAATGAAATCTGGGCCGTTCTCTGCCCTAAAACGCAAATGCAAATCAAATCGAAATGTGCAAAAATTATATATATATAAATATATATATATGAATTCTATTAAATTATTTTCAATGTATTTATAATTATTATTTTTAAATATATATGAAAAATATAAATACGTAAATATATTAAAATTTTAATTATGCTTTTATTGAGGGGAAGCTTGATGATAAGAGTAAGTGTGTGGGAGGAGTTGAAAGTGAGTGGGTAGTAGGCCAACTGAGAGGGAAGAGATTGGACGGTGCAGATATACATAATAGATCGTAAATCACATACATATATTGATCATAGATCAGAGCATAGATTTGATCTATTGATCATAATGATGATGCCGGGGAGAGAATGATAGAAACAAACAGACAGGGCGAGAGAGAGAAAGATAGAGACATATACAGATCCCGTAGAGGAATCAGTTAAGGTATATCAGATAGAGAAAAAAGTTGATATAGGTATATGCATGTCTCTCTCTCTCTCTATCTCAGTCAGTTAACTTGATCTAAATGCCCAAGTTTCCCTCTCTCTCTCGCTCTGTCTGTTTTATTACTGTCTGAGTTTCTATTATTATTTCTTCTATATATATTATCCCACTCCATCCCTTTCAATTTTCTCTTTCTCTCTAAGTCTAGAGTTTTTATTCTCTCATATACTTTATTTAACTCGCTCTCACTCTCTTTCTTTCTCCCTCTCTCCCTCGCTCTCTATGTATATATATATTTCCACTCTCTAGCCGCCCATTACATTAATTTCGACAAATCCACTCGCTTATCACACACTCACATACAGCTGACCGCAACACACGGGCCGACAACACTAATCCGCGGCGACAGGTAAGCCCGCTAATGCTAATAGCCCTGGATAATGGGCGTCTGCCGGCTGGGCTGGGCGCGTGCGTCTCGTGCGCGCGTCCCACACGCGCCTCTGCAAAAAAGTCGCGACACATGTAATGAGCATGTTAATGGCACCGGCGTCTGCTCAGCCTCAGTCTGGTGACCCTTCCTCATCAGCATCAGCATCATCATCATCGGCAGCAGCAGCAACACCTGGCAACGGTGCCGACTGAGAGGGCGGCGCTTGGCAACTCCCAACTGTTGCCAAGGCTGGGGAGTTACGGGCCTCGAGGGTGGCTGCCGCCTGACTGGCTGACTGACTTTCCAGCTCTCGCTGATTTGCCGCTCGCTACTGTTGCTACACTTACACACTCACACACACACATATACATGTTGCACAGACTCCGTTGCCAACGCCCAGCCACCCCCATTTGCTGCTCTCCCCCGCCCTCCCGTTGCCAAGCACCGCTCACACGTGTCTGGCTGACGGCCCGGGACGGCGTCTCTGATTGAGTCTGCGTCTCCAGTTACATAATATTTTGACTTCTTTTATCTTGCGGTCCATATTGCACATAATTTAATTAACGCACATAAATCTCGCCTCTCCTTGCCTTGCCTTGCCGCTCCTTGTGTGCACAATTTTTTAATAGAGACTTCAAATTTAATGTGCAGCGTGAATAATCATTAAATGTATGGGAAAACTTGTATTAAACTCGTAACTAAACTGATTAACTATAGATAAAAATTATTTGTAGACTCATTCATAAATTTGAAGCGAGCATATTTCTTATAAAGTTCATTCGTTATGCCATTTTCAGTTTTTCCTAGATTCTTGTTGATATCTGACTGGAAAGTTGGAATATGTTTCTACCCTCTGGTCAGATAAGATATCAGATAAATGTAAATGGAAATCATAGCTTCAATGGCATATATCAGGAAAATGTATTCAAGATATCATATCATAAATTTGGGTATATTTGAAATACTTAGATAAAGAAAGTATTGCCGTAATAGACTAATGGAATGGATGATGATGGACTACGCTAAAGATTAATCATATTCATTCATATATATAAAGCTTAATGTTCTCTTCAAATTGTTTTTAAAAATATATATTTTTTATACAATTTTTTGTTCATTTTTTGTGCTCATTTCACTGCTATTTTTGTGAACACAGTGTAAAAAATAGTAGTGAAATGAGCTCAAGATTTTTATTATTATTTAATATACTTTTATTACTTCTTAATGGGTTTTATGCCGTTTATAAAATATATTCTTATTACACAATTTTTTTGTTCAAAATTTCGAGCTCATTTCACTGCTATTTTTGTGAGCACTGCTATTTTTGTGAGCACTGCTATTTTTGTAAAGCTCTGTTTATAAAAATAGCAGTGAAATGAGCTCAACATTTTTATTATTTAATATACTTATATAACTGTTTAATAGGTTTTATGCCATTTATATTTGCTGTATTATCTTTCATTATTCTTTCTCGTGTTAGCAGATTGATTTATTATTAAACTGCTAATCTTTTATGCCTATAGTTTTATAAGAAGTTTTTCTGCTTTTAAAAATGAGTTTTAATATGGATTTTTTTTTGCTTTTAGATATTTTAAATTAATGATAATATTAAGAACCTTTTCGTTTTTATGACACACAATATTAAATAAATAAATAATTTGCAAAGAAAAAATATTTGACAATATAAATAATGAATAGCAATAATGAATCAAGACATTTTCACGTTTCATTACTGACACTTCATTATAATCTATAATTATAGCTAGCAATAAATTAACACACATAATTTGTTTACAAAACCAATAAGAAATAAATGCCATTGACTCTCGTTTATGATTTTCTAATTTCCTTTGTAGCATAAATATTGAAAAGGCCTTCAAATTCCTCTCATAACCCTCACTTATGCTCAAAGACAAAGAGCAATGTTCGGCGTACTTGCTGCAGCCCATGTGAACGCTTGGAATTGGAACACTCTCTAAACCTGGACGGCTGCTGAGCTGCTTCCACGAAAGTGACAATATGAGGGGATTACAATTAAACGCTGTTCAGCACACAAAAGGAAATCCAATGGACAACGGTACTCAATGAACATTTGTGAAGCAGATTAGGGAACACATGTGAGAGAGAGTGTGTGTGAGTGTGTGTGTGTGTATCTGTGTAAACGTCCCATTCTTCACATCTCGAAATCCGTCATCGACTGTCAAAAGTTTTGACAATAAGCAGCTCAAGAATCATTGAGGTAAATGCCTGAAGACGCAGACTTTATTATGAGGGATAAGTTAAGTTTATAAATACAAAATGCGAGTCCAGAGCCAGATCTCCACCGATATCATTTGCGTCCTCGCCTGGCGGTCTGTTTCTTGACGGGTCTCGGCGCTTCATCCTCGGACATTTCGCTGGAGCCGGAGGACGTCGCTGGCTTCTTGCCGCGCGGCGCTTTTTTCTGTGTGGCGGGCGCCTCGTCGCTAGTGGAGCTATCGTCGGAGCTGTCCACGTCGGAGCTCGCCTCATCGGAGCTGCTGGCTTGTTGCGTGTTGCGCCCACGTCTGCTGCTATTGCCCCTTACCAATCCGCGTCCACGTTGCGACTTGTTTGATGGCTTCTTGGACTTGCTGCCCTTGGCCTTCGTCTCGTTGTGGCCTTTGTCGGAGGGGGCGCTCGAGCCCTGCTCGTTGACCTGCAGGCACTCGTTGAGGCGCGTCTCGAACTCCGTGATGACCGCCTTCAGCTCCGGCTTGGCCAGCTTCGAGGTGTTGCTGATGATGAGCTTGAAGGACTGATAGACCTCGTCCACCTGCACCTTGTCCTTGAAGTGCTGCACGTTGTCGATCAGCTTCTTGATGGATCGCTCGTTGTAGCTCAGCAGGCTCAGGCAGTAGGCGATGTCGCGCCACTGGCGCTCGACGCGCGTTACCGGGAAGCGCAGGCACAGCTTCTCCACCAGCGTCTCGATGTGGCGATCCTTCTGGATGAGCCCCAGGATGTAGCGCATCACCGTGCGGTACTTGTCCTCCTCCAGGTGCAGATTGACGTCGCCCAGCTTGGAGATGATGTCGGGCAGGACGTTGTACAGGATATTCGACTTGTTGGCAATCTCCTTGAAGAACTGCTGCGTGATATTCTTGATCTCGTCGCTCTCGTCCACGATGCACAGCGCCAGGTCGGCGATTTGCCCCTTCACCCGGATCATCTCGTGCAGAATCAGATGCGACAGCATCTTCACGGCGGTCAGCCGCAGCTCCGTGTTCTCCTCGTGCAGCTGCGCATAGAAGTGCCCCGTCCAGGGCTCAATTATGTTCGGGAAGCGGAAGGTCAGATCGGACAGACCCACCACGGTGTTGCACTTGATCTTCATGTTCTTCGTCATGTTGAGGATGTTCATGAGGAAGGACATGTTGGACTCGCAGAACTTGGAGGAGACGGTCATGAGGCGCGCCAGTGCAAGCGTCGCCGCCTGCTGCAAGTCCTGATCCCGAAACTCGCCTGGTCGCTTGCATATGTTGATTATGATTGGATAGATCTTGGACATGAGCGCACTCGGATCGTAGAGCAGCATGTCCTCGCAAATGGCATTGATCTCCTCGGCGATGTTGTCCTCCGCCGTCGCGCCCACCAAATCGTCGTCGGGCTCCTGCTGTGGCTCCGCAGCTACGGTGGACAGGCGCTTCCTCACCTCCATCGCGGAGACGTTCATTGTCTGGCGTCGCAGCGCGCTGCCTGCATCCTTCTTGTTCTTCTTCTCCTCGAGCGCCGTCAGCTCCTCGCGGTACTTCATGTTGTTGTAGACATCCATGTCCAGGAAGATCATCTCCTTGATGGTCATGTAGCCGACGCAGAACAGAAATCGCGTCACCAAATACACGGGCAGTCCGACCGGCTGATCCTCGACAGCTTTGAACTGCGTCTGCGTCTGCGACAGGGGCAGGGGCTGGGAGTGTGGAATGTCTGTCGTCTGTGTTTGGGTCTGCGTTGGCGCTGGCTCCTCGCTTGCTATGGCCACCAGCCACTGGTCGTGGAAGCGATCGATCAGCTCACGCACAATATTCTGGGCCAGCTCGTCGGGCGCCTGGCACATGCGATAATAATACTCGAACAGGCTCATGGCCAGCGCATCGAAGTCCGGCAGTTGTGGGTGAAAGAAGAAGACCAGGAAGAGCTGCGTGATTTGCTGCACGAATTTGGCATCGCTGGCGCAGCGCTTGTAGTACTTCGTGTTGTTGTTGGCCTCAATGCCGTTGACCAGAAGCTGCAGGCAACTGGTATAGATGCGTGGATCCTGCTTCACACGCGGTCCCGTCGCTATGTCCTCGATGAGGGCCCGATTGGCGGAGACTATTGTGGACTTCGCCTGGGAGGCCATAATCAGCAGCTGCAGCGCCAGGCGCGACTCGTCGTTCGTGGTGCCCTCCAGCTTGAGCGTGAAGCGCTCGAACAGCACCTGAATGATGAGCGCATCGATGTCCTCGCTGCCCACCCACTCGCCCATCAACGTCTCCATGGCCGTATAATGTCCATACTCGATCTCCGAGAGAAACTTCGATAGATTCTGCACCACCTTGATGGCATGGGCGCGTTCTGTTTTATCCGTGGTGAAGAGCACCTTGCGATACGCATTGCAAACTGCATCGCGTTTCTCCTTATCGGACGACCAGACCAGACTCAACATGCGCTGCATGCCCGCATCCGTGCCGTGTATGCCAAAGAGATAGCCCGTCGTGAAGAGATCCACTGCCTCGAAGACGTCTGTGTTTGTCTTCGAGAGCAGCAGCTCCATCATCTTAGGCATTGCGCCCGTCGCCACCTGCGAGAACTCGATGCTGTCCTTCAAAAACTCCACAGTCTTTATTTGCTTCTGCATTTCCTCGCTCTAAATTGAAAAGTTTTTAATGAAATAACTGAGAATTAGGCATATATATCCTTATGCACTCACGCTATCCTTGCAGCCATTGGCCAGTGAGAGAAACGTTTTGAATAGCGCCATGAAATATACGCAGCGCTCCTCCGGCTTGAGCAGTTGACTAGGGAATTAAGACAATTTAAAATAAATAAATAAATATATATTTAATTAAATTAAAATAAATGCGTGGACCCACTTCAATTGCTCGTTGCCCGCAGCAAAGTCTGCCTTGCGCACGAGTACTGTGGCGTCCTTGTAGTTCTTGTCCAGCAGCAGCTCCAAAACCTTTTTCACTATGACATCGTACTCCTCCTCCTTGTTGAACTCCATATCTGGAACTGAAAAACAAACAACATATAAATAAATCAATCTATAGCTAAGCCACAAGCATCGCACTTACACATTCGCAGATTTTCCTCAATGATGGGCAACAGCTCGGGCGCAATGATATCCCATTGCTCGTCCATCATTTTGTATTGATCCCGCTCCTTGTCCAGCACTTCATTCAGCTCTTCCATAACCTTCACTTCCTTCTCGTGGTTCTTGATTAGCTCCTCCAGCTTCAGCTTGCCCGAATACGGATTGTTTTCGAGAAACGCCTTGATCAGCTGTATGGCTGACTTGCGCACCATTGAGCTCTTATCCTCCAGGCGACAGACTGCCTCGCGCAGCACCTTAACCAGAAAGCACAGCGGTATAGCGTGCTGCGTATTCAGATGATGCCAAATCTGCAGGACCTTTGATCGAACGTGGGCCGACACGTCGTTGACGTGGTCCAGCAAATGGTCGAGGAATTCGTTGCGCGCCTCTCTCATGTCGTCGTCGAGCTCCTCGGAGGTCAGCTCGCCCACAACAGCATCGCCCATTATCTGCAGCACGCAGTTGCGCAGCACATGCGACTCACAATCCAGCATATCATCTCCTAATTGGGAGAGATGTGGTATCATCAGCTTGGGCGCAATGCCCGCGAATTCGGCAAGGAAATTGGAAAAGTTTCGCGAGACTGAAGTATCCGCTGTGTCCAGGGTGAGCGCTTCCACCACATCCTTCATCAGTATGGAGAAGACTGTGGATATGCCGTACTCCTCGTGCAGCAGCAAAATTCCATTGGCGACAGCCGTGGCCGCGTGCTCCGTGCTTCGCAGTATTTGGAGTATGCGAGCTGGAAAGGTTATGGCGTGGTTATAGCGCTTGATGGCGATGCCAAAGATTTGGAAAACGGTGTCAATAATATGGCGGTTGTCCGATCGCGGCGGAACCGACTCCAAGGTGCGATAGCAAATGTCACACAGCATGCTGCAAGAGGAAGATGTCGTTTAATTAATCCTGGCCAGAAGATTAAATATTTTGTATGCTTACGTTACAAAGTTTTCCTCGGCAACAGGTGGACTCCACAGCTTCTCCAGCGGGCATTGGAGAATATTATATAGCTGCACCAGAAACTTGCCACGCTTAACATCCCAGTCGGGATACTGTTCCAATATCTCGCCCTGCTTGGCGCGCTTCTTCTGCTGGTTCAGCTGCTGATCCCGCATCGCCTGGTGGACAACGAAGTCGATGCGCTTCACCACATTGACGAACAGGTACATGGTCATTTTTGTGAGATTCAGATAGCGCACACGATCCTGCGAGGACGGCGGCTCATTGTTGGTTAGCAGCGGCGTCAGCTCCTCTCCCAATCGGTCCACAGTGAGGTATAGAAGGTCAAAGGCTCGCTTCAGATTCCGTATGGCAGTTGGCTCGTTGGCAGATGTTTCTATTACCGAATAATAGGTATCGAAGTGCTCGAATATATAGAAGGGATCACGCTGATGCAGTTTACTCTTACAAGCTGTGAAGGCGGGAATAAAAGGGAGTTTATTATTTTTTATTTACTGATTTTGCGCTTGAAATGAGCGCGCGCTCAAAATATAACGCCTAACTTACCGAGTAACTGGTCAGGTATTTCGCTGGTAGTATAGACCTGTTGCACATAGTACTGATCACCGCGTGAATTAAGTAAATCATTATTTTTTAGAGGTAAAATAAACTGAAAATCGTGCGTTTCCTCCATTCCGAAATTGTTTGCTTGCTAAAACGACGCTTATTTTGTAGTTATAAGAGATGGACGCTGCTCAAATAGCGCTCGCAGTCTGGTAGCGCCATAAAACGATAACAATCGAGCAATCGTCGTCTGGCAACGCCATGCAGCGATAGTAATCGGGGGCACGTCTGATTGTGCTATCGAAATGTGTTTTGTGCGGCGCACGTTGTGAGTTTTAATTTTCTAGTGGAATATAAAATACGATCATGCAGACGGAGAACAGTGGAAAACGTAAGAGACCGAAGAAGAAGGGAAGTCGCTTTATGCGAAATGCCAAGGGATTCGCCAAGCAGGGTATTTTCGGTCGCGGAACACACATTGACGATGAGCAGTTCAGCTATTTCATAAACATCTTGGATGCTATGAAGGCGGGTCTCGAAGATGTGGAGGAGCGAGGTAGGTGGCTATGCCTTAATATTAATTTGGTATACATTAACAGTCTCTTTTGCAACAGTTAACATGGCCAACAACGTGTTCGACCAGACAAATGACCAGGAAATTCATTTAGCATCCAATCAAATAGTCTCCAAGGCTCTGGAGTCTCTCATTGGCTTTGTGGACGCTCCACAGCTTGAACGATTCTTCACAAAATTCGGCGACAACTTGCGTCCCATGTGCTCTGACCGTTTTGCATCCCACGTGCTGCAAAAAATGCTGGAAATAGCTTTTCTTCGAGGATTGGGACAGGCGGCAGCGCTGAAACCATCTGAATCGGATGCGGCCAGCGGTTCCAAGCGACCGAAACCCGATGCCGCACAAATCGAGGAACAGTACAACCTGGAGACCGAGTTCAGTGATGACCATCGTGAGCAGTGCCGTCAATTCGTGCTTCGCATCTCGAAATTCATGCTCAACAATCTGGAAGACTTTGTGTGGGACTCGTGCGCCACGCATATCATGCGTACGGCCATACTCTGCCTGGTCGGCATTCATGTGCCTAAGGTAGCGTTCGAGAAGGGCGGCGCAGAGCTGGCCAAGCATCGAAAGCTCTACACAGTGCCCGAAGAATGGCACGAGATTATGAAGGAGTTCCCGCAGCGCCTGGAGATGTGGCCGCAGTTTGTGGACTTTCCCTACCAGGATCACTCCTCCGCTCTACTGGGTGTCATATGCCTGTCGCTCAGCGTCGTGGACAAGAACATGTTGAAGCATTTTGGCAAGAAAATATTAATGGAAAGCTTCCTCAAGCCAGCGGAAGAGACCACCAAGGATGATGAACAAAAGGACGTCAAGATTGAAATAGATGATGAGGATGATGACAAAGAGAAGCCTTCAGTAGCAGAAACTAAAGGAGAAAATGCTGAACCTGAAGCGAAGCCTGAAGTCCAGGTGGTGCTACCCAAAGTCTTCCATTACCAGTGCTCGGTGATACTGCTGGAGACACTGCTGACTGTGGCAGGGGCCAAGCTGCTCACTCAGCTGTTTGCCATGCTCTTCAGCGGGCGCACAGCTCACCTGGCGCAGCAGCATCAAACCAATTTCGCGGTGCAACGTCTGCTGCAGCACTTGAAGGAGACATCCGACTTTGAGTCCGCCTTCAGCGAGCTGCAGCCACAGATCGAACAGCTGCTCAAGTCCGGCTTGACGGGCGTAGTGTCTGCCTTAAGCGGCGCCTGTCTGCGGCTGGGTGCCAAGCAGGCGCAAATGATTGCCGCCCTCCAGACCGCCTTACATGTTGCTGGCGACAAGGAGAAGTCGAAGATGTTCTTCAACTGCCTGGTTAAGCTGAAGCCGTACGACCTGGTCGCCAGCGACCAGTCGGGCTTTGTGCACTTGCATGGCTCGCTGATAACGCAGCATATACTGCAGTTCAACAAGCCCATCTTCCTGGTCAACTGCATCCTGGAGCTGCCCGCCGCGCAGCTGGCTCAAGTGCTGAACACGCCCAACGGCTCACACATTGTCGACGCGTTCATGCAGAGTAAATACATTGGCGAGAAGTCCCGCGAGCGTCTCATCCGCCAGTTGGAGGGCTTCTACGTGGATCTGGCCATCACTCGGCATGGATCACGCGCTCTGGACCAGTGCTTCAAGGCGGCACAGGAGGCGCAAAAGCTGCGCATTGCCAAGGAACTCACCTCCAAGGCCAACATGATGAAAGGCTCGCCCTTTGGCCAACTGATCTACGCCAAGTATCGCTTGGAAACCTTCAAATTGTCGCCCACGCAGTGGCAGGCGAGTCTGGGCAAACAGGCCGAAGAGGACAAAAAACCAGAGAAGAAACAGAAGAGAACGGCAAACGAGTTGTTCAAGGATATACTTAGCTAGGTTGTTAGATTGAGATATATATAAAGTGTTTAATATGTATGTAAAAATCATTATGAAACTAAATATTTTATACTAAAAATCAATGTAAAGCAATGCTAATATTAATCTTAAGAGCAGCAGCTAAATTTGTAAACAAATTCGCTATCAACAGCAGCTCTTATCAGCTGAGCTCAGCTGATGCCAGCTCAGTTACACTTTAGGCTTCAAGCGAGCATAAGCAGCATGAGAGCTCTACATCTTCTACTACTATTATCCTTCATTGCTGGCTCATTTGCATTCGGCGACGAGGCCATCTTCGAGGACGAGGACATTTACAATCAGGCGCTGCCGCCCGTGGAGCACACAGGCCTCACGGTGCCCGGCACGAAGTGGTGTGGCCCCGGCAATACGGCAGCCAACTACGATGACCTGGGGCGGGAGCGCGAAACGGACAAGTGTTGTCGCGAGCACGATCATTGCGAGGACATCATGGAGGCGCACAGCTCCATTCACGGGCTGCCCAACAACACCGACTGGTTTCCCATGTGGGTGCCTTGAAAAATCAATGAATCGCACAGCTGACTCCTATCGATCTATCCTTTCAGCCTGAACTGCAAGTGCGAGCAGAAATTCATCAACTGCCTGCAGGCCGTCAACACGCTGACATCGAACACCATGGGTCGCGTCTACTATGCCACGCGGCACAGGTGCTTCGCCCAGGGCTATCCGACGACCGGCTGCAAGGAGTACCAGCTGGGCGCCATACGCAGGCGCTGCATCCGGTACACGGTGAACAAGCGAGCGGCTCGCCTCTGGCAATTCTACGATATGCCATTCTATACAATCGCCGCGGCAGCCAAACCTTGACCCACAGAGCTTTAATCAACTATATATTTAAATCGAAATATAATCTCTAATGAGCGAGTCTGCTTATCGCTGAATTACGCCTGAATTTAGCTGCTTAATCCTCCTCTGCGCTGAGATGTGTGTAGAAAGCCAAGTCGTAGAACTGCCAGCGATAGGGCCGCGACTCATCCACGTTGTAGCTGAGGCAGCGCTTCATAAATAGATCCCACTGCTGCTCCTCACAGGATGTGGTGGGCGGCCCGTAGCCAAAGCACAGATTTCTTGAGCTAAAGTATATGCGACCCAAGGCGGCCGACTCCACGTTGCGCAGCGAGCTCAGGCACTGCCGAAAGTTGGACTCGCAGGCACAGGAGAAGCTGTGGACATTGGGAGATGTCAATCATTTATAGCCAAAGAGCCAGTCTCATCTCTTGACACTCACATGGGAAACAGGTCATCGTTGGCTAAGCCATGCAGCTCCGTTCCAGGCGATATTTTCTCCCGGCAATTATCGTGCGCTCGGCAGCACATGTCCAGCTCCACATCGGTGCCCAGGTCATTGTAGTTGTCGGCTATGTTGCCAGGACCGCACCATTTGGTGCCGGGCACCGTGATGCCCAGACCATGTGCAGCAGCAGCCATGGCCAGCAGCGCAGCCAAGGCAACCACCAATATTTGAGCGTCCATGTTCGAGTTCGAGCGCCGAATTTATACTAATCTAAGAGGAAGTCTCTAAGCTGGCGAAGCCAGCCGAAAAAACCCCGTGTCGCGGCCGTTTCCAAAGTTCAAATTGTTCGTCTGTGACGCCATTCGACTGCTGATTAGGCTTAATTGCTACAATGGGTGAAAATCTATTCATAGTTCGTACCTTCTCTCTCTATATATTATATACTAGGAATATTTTATACATTTGCATGGGCCTCAGCCCGTTGAGAGTAATAAATTAGTTGGGGTGATTAATACTTGAACATTTTCGCATTAGTCATTTTCGTCGTCGTCGATTCTATACTAGAGTTAGGATTCCATTTCATATCTGATTGCACTCGCTAGACTTCGCTCTTCTGGCGATTCTGCATGACCTGGCGAAGCTGCGGGAAGGTGCTCTTCGTCTGTGGTGGGTGGAGACGGGCACATAGCATTGTGAAGGGTTCGTAGAGAGAGGGACGTTCCATGACGTTGACAGTGTAGTGCTTAATGCGCTCTCGTTGACACCAATTATTCGCTCGATCCATGATCGATTCCACAGGGATTGGCGTAGCAGGCGGCGTATCCTTTTTGCTGCGAGCCCTCACGTTGGCTAAGACAATCACGGGCACTTCTTTCTTCTCCTTGTGCTTGTCTATGTCGGTCTTGATGTCGGCCAACATGTCCAAGCTACGTGGATCGGTCGGATCGTAGACCAGCACAAAGGCATCTGGGAATTGTAAATAGTGACGCGGCAGCTGTGCCGCTTGCTCGCCCTGTAATCCGGCTGTGTCGTAGATTCGCAGCGTTTCTCTAGCGCCACCACGTCCTGTGTCGACGCTTGCTACATATATATCCTCGATCGTTGGATGCAGTTCCTTTAGGCAATTTAATTTTTAATTATTGAAGACTGGGAGAAAATATAAAAAGCAAATCTTGGCCCACTTACTGTTTCGGTATTAACATTTCCATACACCAATTGCTCGATGAGCGCTGTTTTTCCCACATTTTTCATGCCACACACCAGCACTTTGCCAACCTTTCCAATTTTAGCATTAAGCATTTTTATAAATTAAAACAAGTAAACAAACAAACAAATAAGACACTTTCTCAACATTAACATGGCGTTGCCATCTTTCTTTAAAATACGAACTTCTTTATATCGATACGTCAACTATCGCTAATTTAAATGCAAGTCTGTGCATTGCCAATCGGAAGTAATGAAAACAGATAACAAACTTATCGACAGTTTAAATCTAACAAAATATATTTTAGTTCATTTGTAAATATTTTACACGCTTAATCTAACCATTTAAATACACTTAAATGTATGTTTTTCTAACTTTAAGCAAATTGTCATCTTATTTATTTTTTGTTCTACATTATAAATTTGTTCTTATACAGCAAAACGTTGCAAAAGGAGCCCTAAGACCATCTTATTTGGTATCTTAGCTTCCTCAGGTGTATGCGTGTCTTGAAGACGAAATCCCAAATGGGGCTACTGATGCCATATCCGAGATCTTGGTGGGCAAAGTGATGCTGGTAGTGGTACCTTTTCATGTGGTACAAATGCTGGCCAGCCACCGGACTGCCGTAGTGCAGGTAATAATGTATCATATCATAGCACAGGTAGCCGAGGAGAGCGCCCGAGAGGACCAGACGGGGATGATGATTTCGTAGAATAAGACTTAACGGCGTGTAGATAGTGACAGCAAGGATAACGCCTGGAAACGGCGGAAAAACAAGGCGCATGCGATCAAAGGGCACCTTGTGATGCAGTCCGTGTATCAAAAAGTGAAAGGTGCACAGCCAGGGACCACTGTTGCTCGTCAGCTTTACATGAAATACCCAGCGATGCAATGAATACTCCAGCAGCGTCCAAAATATAACTCCAAAGAGTATGTGACCGATAACTGATGTGATCTAATGGCAACGGATAACAATTATAAGCATATGTAAATGTTTTGCGTATTTATTGAAAACTTACTTCTGTCATATTGTGTGAGTTCGCTTGAGCCTCATTCCATCCGACAGCAAGAATCGTTGGAATCCAGAACGCTGGTATCACCCACCAAGGCGTTTTCGTGCACATTTCCAAATACCAAGGGCCGAATAGGCGCAGCGGTCTGTCGACAGGCTTGTGCACCCATTCGTCATAATGTTTTGTTATATTTGCAATTTGTGGCAGCATAGCTTTTGACCAGTCCACCAGGTGCTAAAAATTCAAAAAGCGAAAAAATAACCGTTTTTAGTGAGCCATCGATACTTTCTAATGATGGCTTAATGCTTTTTAAAACCTTATCGATATATTGAGCTACTCAAAAAGGAAAAAAGTAACAGTCCTTGGGTAGCCATCGATACTTTCCAATGGTAGTCATTCCTTTTTCAACTCTGTTTAAAAACCTATCGATATATCAAGCTAATCAAAAGTTGGCGTCTCTAGCAGCAGGTTAGTTTTACTTCAAAGCTGACATTTGAACGGGTTGGTTGGATTCATTCCGTGTGAGCTGACAAACAGGGTAATATTAAAATCATTGCTATATAGTAAACAACACATATTTACGTGTTCCGGTTAACCAGAATACAGCCGAGACATGTCGAACACCTCAATACGTGCCCCAATACCAACATTGCAGGGCATGTTTTCAGTGCCGCGTAAGTGTAACTTTTCTTTCCCTCAACAGCCATGGCAACCGTAAATAAATATTAATGTGACTTGCTTGCAGGTGTCACACCAGGACGCAATTTCTTGAAGGAAAACAAGAAAAGCTTACGTTCGTTGGAAAAGACAACAACAGAGAAACTTGCTGCTAAGCAACCGGTGCGTCCCAAATGGATGCCCCCGCTGCGTCGCACGGCGTCTGAGGCGCGAGAGCGTGAGTCCATGCGCTGCGACTCGGAGCGACTGTCTTCAAGACATGCAAATGACGAGATCTGTTTGCTGCGCCCCCAAAATAACTCGCGCTCGCAGCATTCCCTGGACAAGCCGCAACCGGACGCGTCACAGAAGGACAAAAAAGTTCGCCCAGCACAGTCGAAGCCGCAAGTACAATCCCAACCGGTAACATATCAACAGCAACCGCAACCGGTAACAAATCAACCGCAACCGCAACCGGTGACATATCAGCCGCAGCCTCAACCGGTAACATATCAGCCGCAAGCGCAACCGGCTCAGCTAGCATATCAACAGCAACAACAACAGCAACAGCAACTGCAACTTCAACAGCAACCGCAACAGCAGATAACAACAAAGCGCTGTCCATCATGCAGCAGCGAGCACAATGGCACCAGCATTGCCATACAGACAGACGACATCATGGATGAGCTATATCTGACCAATGCACTTAAAAAGTAACCTATCTATTTTTAAAACAAAGACAATCCTAACTGATCCCTCATATATACAGGTGCAACATTGACAGCAAAGCCCTATTGAATGATATGCGTAGGAATGGCATCGATTCTGGACCTGCTTACGACTACGACGACAACTATGGCCAATACAACGATGAGGACGAACAGCCATTGTCCGCCCGATCCAATGAATTCATGAAACAGCGCGCCTTGGACTTGGACGATCACGAGACTATGCCCTTGCCAGAAATAGAGAATATGGGCTATGACCAAAACGACGAAGAGGCTCCGCTGAGTGGCCGCAGTCGCGAGACTATCGCCACCGAGGCTTCCAATGTCACAATCAGATCAAAGCGCCGCGACTACAAGCTGGGCTGTGAGTAGAACATGGGAATAATCTTCGTGCATCTTGTTCAGCAATTTTTGTGTGATGTTTTTACAGCACGCGACGATTTGCGCTTGCCGCGCTACTTGGAAAAGGAGAAGCGCGAGAGGGCCGAGGCCAAAGAACGTGAGGATTCACGCGATCCGGACTGCCCACGCGGTCACGTATTGATGAGCGAACCGGAACGCCTGGCTGCCTTGGAGACAGCCAAAAATCGTGAGTTTCAATTGCAAATCAAATGAAATTTAAATGAAATCAAAAATTCAATTTTCAGGCTTCGAGGCGCTCATTAACGAGCTAAACCACATGCCCATGACCGCACAGACTCTGCGAGTGCGTTCGCGCAAGGCTGAGATCGACAAGGAGCTGACCGTGGTCGAGGACGAAATACGCATTTTCTCCAAGGCCAAGGTCTATGTGAGAGCAGCCAAGTCGCGAAATCTCTAATACCAACTGGAATTGCGTTAAGTGTTCAAAGTCAGTCAATGAAAAGAAAGAATCTCCCACTCCGAAAACAGGCTTCTGACAACAAAGGAATTTCACTTGGCATAATAATCAGATCCCACTGGATCATCTGGACCAAACCTAGTCTTGTATGTGTTACTAATAGTGTTTATATTTTTTAAATGAGACTAGCATGTAGAGCAACAGCGACAGTGAAACAAAAACGAATAAAGATCGAGATGAGTGAAGGTCAAATGTTATAGCGCTTTAATTCTTTCCGCACTCACCTCCATGCTTTCGTCCAACTGATTGTTGTTGCTGTCCTCCGATTTTTGCGCTGTCTGCTGTGCGAGCAGCTCAACTCCGTTCTCCGCCAACTTTTCCGCTCGTCGCTCGTTCGTGCTATTCTCTCGGTCGTAGTCCACCTTGTACTCACGCATCAGGTACATCGCTGCATCGGAGTGCGGCGGGGCTTTCATGAAGCGCGACGTCATGTCTGCCTGATCGAGGCCCTTGAGGGTGCTCAGTCCGCCCGGGTGTTTGTGCATAAAGTTGGATAGATCGTAATACTGCTGACGGTATTTGACTATGCACCTGGCCTGCTCCTCCGACTTTTTACGTGCATCCATCTTGTTGAGCTTTCCAACTGCAACTGCAACTGCAACGGAAATAGTTCATAAAACAATTATTGGCCAAACTATTATCGGCGACTCTTATCTATTTAATTAAATACTTGTAACCAATGCACGAAATGTCGCTCATCTACTATTCCGATTATCGAGTGCAGCCACGAAATCCCATTATATTATTGACTCTGCGAGATGGAATATCTAAATGCTCTGCCCTATCTAAACTATTTATGTATATGGCTGAGTTATACTAAAGATACGACTATAATCCCGCTGTGTAGTCAGCATGAATAGTCGATGAAAGTGCGACTCGCTGTCTGATAAGATAAAACCTAACAGAACATACATATGTTAAACGAGTTTCGCTCTACGAAAATAATACCAATCTTATTTTTGGCACTGCTATCAATAACTCTACTTCTGATAGCCCGCCCATTTCGGCAATCCAATAACATTTTATTGAAAACAGAATCGCGATTCGTTACATTTGCTTGGCGGAATGCACTTTACAGGAACACACAAATTTATTGTTCTGCAAACACTGCAAAAAGTGCAAATTCTATGAATGCCTATGATTCAAACATGAAACGTTCCGTAGATACTAGGAATTTACAGCGTAAAGACTTTTTAGGCGGGTCTTATATAATGTGTAATAAAAGATGTGTTGTATATTTTTTTGAAAATATATATAGAGTTGGTTGGGGTTTGGATATACATATATAGAAGGGCTGGTGTATATTTAGGAAGGGGTATATAGAAGGGAGTTAAAAGCATTAAAGACGGGTTTGTAATAGATTTGGCTCACTAAAGCTATTTATGTACCCTATACAAGGTCAAGATTGGACATGGTTTTTATAGACCTGTTCGGTTTAAGCAAAAAGTCTGCTTGCTAGAGCCAAGTATTGCCCATAACTTACACCTAAGCTTAATACTTGACTTTAGAGTATGTACCTTAAATGTTTTTAAATATGTTCAGTTTATTAATTAATTATTTGTTTAACAATCTTTCATATTTAACACAAAACCTGAGAGCTTCAAGCTGCTCAATGATAGAACTATGACAGGCGGGCTTAGGCGTTGCACTAACTGAACGTATGAGCTAGCAAAAGATGAGAAAAGATGAGAGAAAAGCGGAGCGAATGAGCCTAAGCTCGTAATGAACAACTTAATATATTATATATATATATATATATCAGATATTAGCTACAACGCTTTCGGGCACTGCTGCTCATAGCTTGAGATATGCAAAGGGCAAAACTACAAAATTTAAGGGAGATACAAAATGAACCAAACTTAGATTTGTCAGCTTAGCATATTCAAATATATATCTAAATATCTTATATATCTTTATATTAAAAAATTTTGACACATATATATTTAATAAAACTTAAAAAAAAATAGATAAATATTATATTTGGGAATTCGCAAGAATTTTTTATATATGATTTATATACATTTGATATATATTTATATAAATAAATAAATAAAAGCTTTGAGTTGCTTGCAGTTAGTATATCTATACCTATACTCTCATGATCTTACTATACTATATATGCTCATAATCTAACTATAATATATACTCTCATGATCGCTACTATACTATATATATTATATCTACTTAAAGTTGATATTGGCATTAAAATCTCTGCAGTTCTTTTCCCTTTTAAATTCAAACAATAAATTTATAATTAGACCCCAGTTAACCGCAGTGATTCATTAAAAAATTAACCACAGGAACAATATATATAGATGGCCATATGTCCTGCAGTCCTGTGGTCAGCAATTGCTTGAGTTTAGCTAATTGGCATGCCAGATAGATAATGGGCCCAATTAGTTAAGTAATTGCTGCATGTGAAATTTTGCAAGCTGCGGCAAATATCAGTTTCCCACAGAGGGCATGGCTGTGCTCGAGAGGCATGCAGTTCAGCCGATGGCTTCGGCTGGGCAGAGACATATGCATATGGCATTCCTCTGAATACAGAACAGATGTTGTTTTCAGCTAATGCCTCACGGAAGACTGCTTGATATTGACCTCCATTTGATTGCTCGTCGAGACGATGTAATTCCATTCATTCCCATTCCAAATGAAATTCATTAAGTGCATTTCTACAGTTCCAATTCCATTTCTAGTCGAAGCTATTCCTAATTATATTCCTTTGCATGATTATAGAGTGTGCATTCTATTTATTCTTGTTGAGAATCCCAGAGTTACAATTCCATTTATTCTCATTCGCAGTCTCCTCTATTCTATTCCTTCCCATCCCAAATCATTTGAATACAAATCTTGTTTCATTTCCAATACGTTCCAAATCATTTGAATGCTTATAGAGAGTGCATGCCAATCGTTTCCATTGTCATTTCCATAATACCCTTGGCTCTGTCTACGCGACTATTGGAACGTAAGACCAAAGCAGTTACCTCTTTCACACCGACTATATAAATATGTGTTTTATATACTCATACGGTTGGTATGTGTGTTAGGTAAAGAGACTTGCAACTTATCACTTATCGCTCTATCGCTGATAGTGTGCCATGTTAATGCCGCGTCCCGGCCAGAGGCCGTTCCGTCGAAGTCCCCGATAAACCCAAACTAAACATGGGCAAGGTGTACCGCACTGATACGGACCCGATATTAGTGGCCCGTAGTCGTCGTCGCCTGGCTTGACTCATGCGAATCCACGGTATTCTTTGCCACCATATTGATTAATAGCCGCACATCAACTCTCCATTTACTTTATTTCCATAGACCTTATACGAATGCTTATCAGAGGTTTTTTATTTACTTTTTTTTTGGCTGGGTATTATTTAGTTATTGTCATATCTCTTCCTCGGCTAACTAACCCAACTACCATCATATCAGTGCAGTGCTGGACAGGTGTGCGTGGGCGTATGTGTGTGTGTGTGCGTGTGTTGGGTTGTTGATGGATTTCATCAACGCGTCTCTTTGCACTTGTCACAGAGTGTCAGACGTCGTGACGCGTTTGCTCTGAATTTATGGAATCGCAATGTTTAACATGCTCGCTCTTATCGATGTATCTTATCTGTCGCTTTGTTGTAACACTTTTTTTTACAACTTGCATTATGCTAACTATTTTTTCTATAGGCTTTAGCTTATCAGCTCTAATATGGGCAGATATATAGGGCGGAATTGGGGAATTTGAAAGAGAAATAAGGAAGGAGAAATAAAGAATGAAATAATAAGAGTGCAAAACATTATGAATATTCTTTGTTTAGATTTTATATATCTATATTTATATATATATAAAATTCTTTCGAATTCTAGACTATAATGCCTTTATCTGCTTCCTCAATTTTAAATTAAAATTTATTGAATTATTGAACAAGATTTGAAGCTAATTTTAATTTTGTTAAAATACTGCTTGATAATTTTTGTGTGCATAAATTTTTCCAAGGAAAATTAAACACATTTTCACATATTATTATTTTTAAAATATATTAACTTTTAATTTTTTAATTAATAAAAATTTATTAAAGTTTTGTTTTACATTGCTCTTAACTTTACAATCCAAAGGCATTAACTTTTATGTAATAAAGTTTAATTCTTAATTAAAAACATGAACAATTTTTTTTTATTTCACCACATTATCAAAAATCTTCAAAAATTCTTAACATTTTTATCAGATTTATTCACATACCACAGGTATATGTAATAGGAGCTGACCCCTATTGGCGTGTTACGAGATCGAATACTGTTACAGAATGCGCGAAGCGTAAGAAATTAATTGCCAAAGCCAATCAAACGCGTTTATTTGTTTTTTTTTTTTTTCAAAGGCTACGCACACGCGTCGTATACGTAATCTTTGGAACGAACATCAAAGCAGCCCAAACAGCGGACCGCACGCAACGCGAAGCAACTCGCAACTGAAATTGAAATTCGAAAAGAGCGCCTAATGGTTTGAAGGAACAAGCAGAGGCAATGACAACGGCAACGGCAACGGCGACGCCAGCTGCGACGCTGACTGCGACGGCGATGGCGACAGCGACTATCTTTGCGTAGTATAAACACACCCAAAAGAAAGATTAGCCGCCAAGAGCCTTATCATCTACATGTGTAGGTGATCCACAGCGGCTCTAGCTTGGTTCCGCCTGCAACCACCTAGGTGCACCTTATCACGTGTTAAGTCTTGTTCGAGTGGGCCAATCGCCCGACATAGGCGCGTTCTATTATTAGCTAACAACCCCTTTTTATAGCTCTCTAAACTCTTTCTTACTCGAAATATATTTTTTTATCAGAGACAAATAAATAATTTTACGTAACATTCGAAATTCCAGATAGAGATCTAATGAATGTCTGAACGGCATTAGGTTGACTCAGACTTCACACCGATTCTGAGACTGATAATAGAGAGGTTTGTGGTATGAACAAGCTCTGAACTTTTCAAGTGAGTCAGTAGGCAGATCAAATAGGTAGATAGAGATATAATATATAGATATACTTACCTTATATGTAAGTGATATGTGCTGAACTAAGAGATACTCTGCACGCCTGGAATGAAGATTATTATCTTATAATAAAAAGGGGATAATATTTTTCATTTCTCTCCTATCTATAAAATAAATAGGATAATTATGAGATATACATATATGACATGCATAACACCTGACGGAATATATTTTATCTATGCCACCTTTTTCCCCCATCCTTTCATTCATATTGTTACCTCTTTCAATCCCCTCCCTGCACCTCTAGTCAGCCGAAAATCATTCGCATAATGCTGATAAACATTTAATATATATTATAGGGGTATAAAAAGCGCCGATAAAATCGATTGCAGTTTGCTACCAATAACTGTAAACTCTTTTGTGGGTTATTGTGTCAGCGAACTCACTTCTAAGGCATCGCAGATTAACGAGATCTTAAGTTTCAATGTTGCCCTCAAGAATGCTCAATGCAACAAACCACAAATATTAAGTGAAACTTGTTACTCTGCTCTAGTGGAGATTGCTCAACTAGTAGATACCGCGCCTTTAAGTTTTAAGTGAGATTTCTAAATGGATTTCTGCTATTATTTTGTTGATCATAATCAAAGAATTATATTAAATATCTTCAATGTCTCCACCTGGCATTCCACTTCAAGATCTCTCGCATCCAATTCTCTCATTCTCTGCCTGCCTGCCCCCTTTACACCTCCTTCAAGTGCAAATCTCTGGCTCTAACTGCATAATCCATTCCAAATTCCAAGCCAATAATGATTAGCAGCGCATTAAGGCAGCGGACAGCACGTGTTGGCCTTTAGCTGGAGGGCTGAAGAGGTGTACGAACCGTGTTTGGCAGTGGACACGTGTTCATATATCTATGTCCTTTGACATTTTTGCACGCACGTCAAGGTCCTGGCAGCATATAAGTTGTTCCTGGTCGAAATTATAGCAAATCCTTCAAAGCCAAATGCCCGCTGTGCCGTCAAGGGACACACCTCTTACTGTTTTACGAAATTTATGCGTTTACACCCAAACACACACACCTGGCACACACAAACCTGGCACACACACACGTGGCACACACACATACTTGGTAGCTGTCAGTCTGACTATTTGACATTGACACGCCAAGCCTTTTGGGTAGCTCGAGGTACGCCTCCTGTCCAATGGATAGTTCGAAGCGCCATTAATTACACACAACATACATGAGCCGGTACAGGCCCCAGCTATACTATATACACAGAGTCTATAGACGTATCCGACCACTAACCAAATAGATCCATAGGCATCGACTCTGCTCTCGAATGCATTCAATTAGCCCGCCTGCCCATTTGTCTCGATTGCCCGCCTAATTAAAAGTAACTGAACGAAGGAAGTCGAAGTCGGAGTTGGATTGATTAGTATTTTCGTAGCGCCTAGGGATTTACTAATTACCCATGAGTCCATAGCGATAAACTTATCAATCAAATAAAATGACTTTGCAGGGTGGTCCGACTAGATCGAGACGAGGTACATATCTTCACATGACTAATGCGCCATTAGCCATAACAAAAGTCCCTTCCCTAATCATTTGAGTGACTCAGATAGCCTATAGAAACATATATTGCATTCCCAAATCGATAATGAAAACATTTTTTGATAACAATGCGAAATATGCGGGAGAATATGTAGAGAATGTGTATAAAGACAATTTCTTTTTCTGTTAATTCCCTTTTTTAAAAATCTATTATATCAAAATTTGGGTATTAAAAGGTAGATACAAGGTAACGATTTTGATTTTAGGCTAAAGATAACTTCTGTTTCAGCAAATTATTCTATTCTTATATCAAAATTTGGGTATTCTCATTCGGGCAACTCCACAAGAGATTCCTCCCTTGTGTATGCCAAAGATAAACAGTTTTAATCTCAAGATATGCTGCAACGCGAAAATTTCTTATCTATTTTATAGCCTTAGGCCATAGGCGTAATTGATCAAAGCTTATGTCAACAATCTATACTAATTAACAATATTGAAGTCATAATTTAATCAACTTTAGTGCAGAACTAGTCAAATAAAACAATTAACTGATTAAATTCTGCTATAAAGTGAGACGGGCTTTATGATTGATAGACTGATAGCTTGATTATTGAAAAACTATTTTCAAAGTGGGAGTTATAGAATTAAGAAGACTTTTTAGTGGTAACTTTTTACGATGAAAGCCAAATCTGTGTTAGACAATATTATCAGTCAGCTAGATATAGTATATTTATTAGAGACTAGACAGAGCATACCTTTAGGCTTAGGGCTTTAAAATGGTTATGGTCAGAAAGGGTGTGAAAGAGAGAGTGGGAGTGAGATGCAGTTAGAGATAGATGGGGAGGGAGAAAGACAAAGATGTAGAATGACATATCTGAGAGAAAACTGGAGTGAATGAAAAGTGAAGAGGAAGAAAAAGGGAGAAAAGGAGAAACAGAGGAAAAGAGGGAAACAGAAAGAAAGACAGAGGGAAAGAGGGAGAGAGATGATGAGAGTAAGGAGTGGAGAGGTAGAGAGAGATGATACGTGAGTATAAGGAGACAAAGAGAGAGAGAGAGAGATAAACAGATTTTTAAAAAGAGAGAGAGAGAGAACTGTCTCTTTCTCTCTCTCTCTCTCTCTTTTTAAAAATCGGTTTATCTCTCTCTCTCTCTTTGTCTCCTTATAAGGAGGTAAAGAGAGAGAGAGAGAAAAGGGGTGAAAGCAAGATTGCTGGGCTTAGTAGACAGACAACCAGACTAATACGATTCTTGATAGATCTTATCAGATATTGAGAATGCTGTCAATTAGCAAATGTTGAATAAAAGGTTTCGAAGAAGAAACACAAGATATACTGTGTCTTTTTTTCAGTAATTTTCAAGTGAATTATACTACAATATACTGAACCGTTTTCATAGAAATATGTAAAAGAAGATGTCTAGATATGTAAATATATATTTATGAATATGTCATATATCATATTTATATATATTTATATAAGCATATTTATGATCCATCGTCATCTCCTCCATACGTTACAAAGCCCTCCAGACAACTGTAATACCCAATGCAAACGCTCCCAGACTAATTATATTCAGAATCCCATCAATTGTGCACAGATGGATAATGGCATTCGTCGCTGATTGATATGTATACAAAATCCAATTATATATATATTGTGTAAATACATTCCATAAATATGGCACGACTGGCCAAATGGCTTTCGGAAACGGCGCTGCTCACGCTTTGGGTGGTTTTCAAATTTATTTGATATATCTGTAGCTTACAACTAGTTTGTAATTTAGCGAAAGTACACGTGTAATATACGTATATATATATATCGGTATATATATATATATACATATGCAGATGCATACACATAGGCGTGTGTATGGATGCGACTCAGTGGCCGTTGCCGTTGGCGGCCAGCTTGGTGCCGTTGGTGTGGCCGTTGGCGTGCAGCTTGGCGTTGGACTCCACGGAGCAGGGCTGGCCCAGCAGCTTGGCCTTCTTCACGGGCGGCTCGTTTGTGATGCTGGCGAAGTCGAACTGCGGGGAAAGAGGGGAAGGGACTCAGGTGAGCCACAAATCAATTTACAATCAATCGAAGCTCATTTTCGTACCCGCTGCTCCAGGGACAGGTGCGAGATGGGCGCCAGGCCAATGCAGCCGCGCAAGATGTTCTCGATGGCCGCCCGCTGCCGGAACAGGGAGTTGACCACCTGCGAGCCGCTCGGCACAAGCGGCGCCTTGCACAGGTAGCTGAGCAGCGAGAGCACCGGCTTGAAGGGCACCCACGGCGCCAGCTCCTTCTCGGCGCTGCGCAGCTGAATGCGCGCGCTCAGCTCGGCCAGGATGACCAGGTCGAGGATGAGCGGCGTGGCCAGCAGGGAGTCCTCGCACGTGTTGTGTATGACCAAGGTGTTGTGGCCGCCCATCATAATCTCCGAGGTGTACTCGTCCATGGCCCGCTTGCTGTCGCCCACATACGGCACATACTTGATGACCACCACATGATCCGGATGTTCGTTGGGCTTGTAGAGGACACTGTTCGATGCGACCATGTCATCCACCACATTGCTCTTGGAGATCTGCAAGAGATGCAAGAGAATCAGTAAATGAGAGGAGAGGAGGGAGGCATCTCTAGCTACCTCCTTGGAGCGGAACTGTTGTGGGGCAGAGAGATTCTTGCCGTCGTTGTTGCCCAGATGGTTGTAGCTGACAATGGAGACGGGCTTGATGCCGGCGCCCACCAGGAAGTCCACCAGCACGGACTTGATCTTCGTTTGGCCCGACTTGAAGTCGTCGCCGGCAATAAAGACGCGCTGCTCCTCGGCCAGCTCAATGAGGCCCGGCACAAAGGTGTTCTGTGGCGAGCCATTAATGTACGTGCACTGAAAGGAAACGGGGCAGAAGCTTGAGTGGAGCTCAGGTGAGAGAGTGGAGAGCAGATTGACTTACGCCTTCGGCAATGCTGGCCATGGCAAAGATCGTCGACGGCGAGATCTCCGTTTTGTTGGCCTTCAGCGAGGCCTGCAGCTCCTGGCTGGTGGTGTTCAGGCCCGGCAGCACGTTGCTGAAGCGCTCCGTGTTCGCTGTCCAGAGCACGATGACCGTCTCCACGCCGGAGCGCTGCTTGAAGTCGCGTATGTCGCGACGCACCTGCTCGTACTGCTCGAACTTGGTGCCCTTGATGAGATTATCGGCGCGATCCAGCTGATTGGCGGCAATGAAGTCCGGGTCGTAGATCGAGGGACGCGGCTTCAGGGCCGACAGCTGCTCGTACAGCTGATCCTGCAGCGCCACATCCAGGACCTCGGCACGGCGCATGGCGTCGCCCAAGTGCTGGCCACTGATGTCCCAGCCATCGACAATAATGTCGTTGGGCTCCGCCATGGGCAGCAGCTCCTTCATGGGCACGTACACATCGGTGCCCGTCTCGTCCGAGCCAATGAAGACCGTCGACGCCTGGGTGATGGAGCCGAACCAGTTGGCCTGCTGCACGCCCGTCTTCTTGCGCCACTGCAGCTGCCGGCGATTCGCCTCCAAGGCGGCCGTCAGCGTCGAGCCGTTGTTGCCACCCCAGCCGACGAGCATGACGCCCAGCTTGGGCACATGGCGAGCTGTGCGTATCTTCAGCGACGTCGTGCGCGGGTGCACCTGCAAGAGCGCCAGACCAAGATCGATCAGATCAGCAAATTATTAATTATTAATCATTATTCCTGGCCTATACCAAGAATCTATCTCAAGTGCCGCCTCCCCGGACCGCTAATTGGCGTCTTATCGGGCACACAGCCAGACGTGGCTTGATTAGAGTAACGCCAAACTGCTTAGCAACTTCTGCGATCGCGTGATTTTTATTGCTACAGCTCGGAGGTAACCGAACTTGTATACCCTTTAAGGTAAATATTTTTTTGAAAAAATATACAAACGTATATCAAAATTTATATTTACCTGTTCTATTAACTTGTGTGAATACGAATTTGCTTTCTTTATATATATATATTTTTTTATATAATATATATACTCTTAGTAAACCCTTTACGGTAAATATGTTATTGAAAATTTATTTAAAAAAATATATATAGCTCAAATTTTATATTTACTCAATTCTTTAACTTATATGAATTCACATGTTTTTTCTTTACATATTTTTTCCTTATATATTATATATATAATCTTTGTATACCCGTTAAAATAAAAAGGTTTATTTTTTTTTATTTTTTAACTTATATGATTACAAATTTTTTTTCCTTTGTTTACTCATCAAGATAAAAATATGTTAATGAAGACAGAAAATATATAAATAATAAAAAACAATATTTTCTTAATCTTTTAACTTATATGAATACCTTTATTTTCTTCTTATTTTCCCTTCTTCATTTCTTCAAACATTTCAGAAAGTGTATTCAAAAGTCGTTGTGCTACTTCCAATTCATTTCAATATTTGATTTCACTTGGCAGCTGTTGACGCACACACATTTGAATACAGTCAGATATTCTTATAAATATGCATATCATGATCAGCGCATATGTTGCATAAATAATTTATAAGCGTGTAAACTCGAAAGCCACTTGTTGGTAGCCATTTGCCGGCCGGCTTATTAATAAGCACATGTGAGAATTTTAACACAAAACAGCACAAAAATGAAATGAAGCCCCACACGGACCACAGCAACAGCAGATGCCGTCTATAACTAATATAGACTTTTTAAGAGAACCGAAATCGCTCTCTTAGCTGCGCGCCCACTGGGCAAGCATCAGCTGACACTCCATTCGGCCTGACATTGACCTTGGGCGAGAAGAGCGCAGCAAGTGTCATTTCCTGCTGCATTATCGTTGACCTTGAGCGAGAAGGAAACAGCAAGTGCGTGTGCCACAGCATTAACACACTGGACCTGAGCCTGAGCGAGAAGAGTGCAGCATGCCAATGAGCAGAGCATTAAGCGGAACAGCGGAAACAAACAGAGCAGACTTCGGCTAAAGTTTATTTTCTTGCAAATCCAACATGTAGGAACACAAACATTTGCATAAATATTTTTAGCAGATAAGTTAACATAACAAATTCGAAGCACATACGATAATGCTTGGACTTTAATTCTCATGTATACAAGTACCACGTCTGCGCACTGCACTGTGTGCGTGTGTGTGTGTGTGTGCGTGGGAGGCAACACACCACCAAAGTCGAACCGGGTATGGGAACGGCAATGGCAATGGGCAGTGGAATCGGGCTTGGAAATGGACAGTTATCAGTGCTTGACTTTGTTTTATCAGCTGTTTTGTAATAAGCGCTAGAATCAATAAATTTCATCCACCGCCCACGCACACACACGCACACTCCTGCAATTTGGAGCGTGTGTTTCTCATGGCTTATTATCATACGCCCGAACTATCGTATTTGTATAGAATATTAATAAGCGTAAAGCCCTATATATACAGAGAACAGTGGAAAGTTTTCCAAACGAATTGCCTGTCAGCTTAATTTATGATACCCAATCCATAACAGCTGGAGAATATAAACGAGAACAACTGCCACTAGTTCAGTGTGAAGGCCACAGTGTGGGCAAGACATGTGCACTATTTTCGCTCGATTCATTAAGAGATTGCCAGATCATTTTCCAGTACTTTTTTCGCTCACTCTCTCCCCCTCTCGCTCCCTCTTCAGCTGCACTGAAACAACTGTTGACAATTGGCTGCTCTTTCATCCCTCGTCTTGCCTGCACACTTTCGCCAGCTCGCTTTCGCCGTAAGCTCATTAAGTCCTTATGCAACTGTTGCATTCTATTTTTAGAGCCTTCGCCGCGGCTTTGGCCACAATCGATAAACAGTTCTTTGCGTAATGCAGTCGGCAGGCACCGGCAACTCACCTGCAATTGGCCCGCGGCGGTGCGCTTCACATGCGACGTTTGGTACTCGTAATCCGTCTCAATGAACTCATCGTCCACGTGTACTTTTGGCGAGATGACTTCCAGCGTTGAGTTCTTGGTTGGCTTCATTTTCGACAGAATTTCGCCTTACGTTTTATTTATTTACTTTTTTTGCACTTTTCTCAATACTTTTCGCAGCGCACACACCCACACACACACACAGTTATTTATAATTTGACGTGTGTTTTTGTTTTGTTACAGGAATTTTGCTGTTCTTTTTTCTTCTTCACACTTTTCGCCGCTTCGGTCGGAGGTCTAGGTCTCGGTCTGGTCAAAGCAAAAGTTCGCCGCTTAATGCGCACAAGAGCGAATTGCGGGCCGCTTTTATTTACAGCAGCGGCGATTTTTGTTGTTGTTGTATTTGGTACTTGCTTGCTCTGGCTTCTCTTTGTTCTCTGGCAGCCGGCAATGCAAAGAGAGTGCCGGGAGAGCATGGGCATGCCGATGTGTGCGTGCGTGTGCTGACGCGAATATGTGTGCATGTGTGCGTAAGCCCTAAGTTGAGCTGAGAAAATGTTTGCCATTTCGCCGCATTAGGAAGTTCAAAGCTTTGTTTAATTATTATAAAAAAAAAGTAATTATTGGCATGGAATTTAAATTAGTTGAGTCAAAATGTAATATATATATATGAGTTATAAAATTTAATTTAAGTTAATTTAATACTTTACATGACCGACATTGCCGACTTGCAAATTGTATTCTCTCAATGGGGCAGAAAACTAACGGAATTTGGCATGCACCTGTTAAGGCCTGAAAAATTCAGCGCCTCTCAGCTGTGGCTGAATCAACGCATTCTTCAAGTCAGCAACTAATTTCCTGATTTCCGCGCCGGAGCAGCTTCTTTAAACTCGAGTCTCAAGCGCTCTTCCAGCTGCTTCCATTTCAATTTCAATTTCAATCAATGCCATTTGTTTGGCTGTGGAAAATTTTTGCATGCAAATTTTTTTGTTATGATTTGGATGCTTTCAAGGTTTGTCAAGCTCATTCACACACACACGCAGGCAGTTGTATGCGCGCGTGTGTGTGTGTGTGTGTGCATCTTAGAAATTCGTATTTATGAAATGCTTGCTCCTAGAAATTTCTAGTTGCCACAGTTCATGTCGCCCACTGCAAAACTTTCCATTATTGCAGCCAATTGAAAATCAAGCTGCGCTCAAATTTCAATTTGTTCATTGTTGCCGGAGCGGGGGCGGGGGGAGGGGGGTTGCCTGGGACACTTCACAATATTGCATAACTACATACTGCTCCAGCTCCAGTAAAACTTTTCCATTACCGCTTCAGAGTTATAGCACGTTGACGTCTAGTCGCCGCCCGCCAGGTTTTAAGACCGATTCTGAATGGAGTATAATTAGTGGAAGACGGGATGAGGGGTGGATTGAGGAAAATGAAGTTTTGTTTTAAATATAAAATTATGAAAATTTCTATAATTTAACAAAATAAATATATTAAATCTTTGTAAGCTTTCTAAACTCCACTTCAGTTACCACTTATGTATGTAGCCTACATATATAAAATACTTAAAAATTTTAGAACATTTCAAATTTAAAACATTAAAGATTTCAACAAACCATTTTAATAAATTTCAAAAATATTTCTAAACATTTCAAATTTAAATGAAAAAAATATTTTATATATAGAATATTATAATTTGTATAGAAATTTCGCGTCAAAGGCTTTTATAATACTTTATTTATTACTTTAGTTTTATATATCTAAAATTAAATATATAAATCTAAGAAATGTAGCATTTTGGCTTCCGAAATATAAATATTTAGTAGCTGGCTTGAAAATAAAAAATTTGACAATTTTTGTGAAGAAGAAATGCAATAGTTTAAGTTACTCCCAAGTTTTCTTTCTGTTTTTGAAGAAGAAGAAATGTGTCAGAAATATATAATATTATATATATATAATAAGTTTTATAGAGTTCAGTAAAGTTTGTATTTTTAAAATATATGTAACTTTTTTTAAGCTTTTTATAGTTTAAGTTATAAACAAATAGCTTTCGTTTAGAATAATAAAAAATTATTTTTAGCTTAAATAAGTTAAATATATTTAACAAATAAAAATATGACTGAGCTCAATAAAAAATTGGGTATTTGTATATATTATATTAAATATTTCTTCTGCTTCAAAAACAGGAGAAAAACTCAAAAGTAGCTTTAATAATTGCATTTCTATTTCACAAAGTAAAAACATAAAAGAAAGCCTAAAAGATTTCCTTTTTTTTATATTAGAACCAGCTACAATATATTGCTCAATGAAGCTGTAAAACTTTGTTAGACTCGTAATCGTAATCTCTTATATGACCCACGCTTCAGCATCGTAGTCATATTATATTTATCAATTTAATATATATAAATATATATTATATAATATGATATTAAGTCACATTGGCTCGTGTGTGGGCGTCTCATTTCCCTCACATGCCGCAAATATTTGATATCAGTCAAATTGAATTTCATTTTAGCCAAGTCATGCGGTGCCCGGGCTATCAGTGGCTACGGCGGAGCAATAAGAGTCTATCCAGCCCGAGCTGTGCTAGAATTCAATTTTTATTACTTATAAAGACGCAAAAAAAATGGTGCATTTCACAGAAGATTTCAAAGTGTTGCATCAAAATATATATATATATATATATCTACATATACTATAAGTATATCTAACATATGGGGACTTAATATTATATACAGCTGGGGATAATTTAATAACAATAACACACGAAAATCACAATTTAAGCACACAACGACGCAAATTACAAACAAGAGAGAGAATTGTGCGCGAAACTTACGTAAAACTAACTCGAATGCAACTAAATAAATAACTGTAAATAATACTGGGCTGAGAATACACTTCAGTTGTCCAGGAACTCCCATTCGCTGGACGTGTTGGAATCACCTGATGCGGGCGTCTCCTTCTTGCTGAACGGATCGGCGGCGCATCGAAAATCGGGCAGAAAACTCTTATAATCCTTATCGGGCGATGAACTGGACTTTGGCTGGGCTTTGATGAAAGTCAGTGATGGCTTCGAGGAGCCTGCACAAATGCCATCAACGGGCTGTCCGGCGCTGTAGTCGGTGGTGTCCAGCTTCTTGCGCGGCGTCGTCTGCACACTGACCTCCTCCAGCCGCGAGGAGGGATAACAGTGAATCAATGAGTCCACAAGCTGAGGCGTGCGTGCGGCCTGCAACTCCTCGGCGCTGACCGGACCCAGATGCACCTCCGGCAAGTCCAGCTCGGCGGCCAACGTCTTGGCCTTCTCCGCAATTGTTCTCTGCAACGTGGTGGGCGTCAGTGCATCGGGCAGCTGCTGTAGGAAAGCTGCTCGGATGTCCACAGGCGAAACCAGGCCGTTACTAGAATCAAGGAATAAAATTAATAAGATTTTCTATATATTATCCATATATTCACTTTTCCATTTGGCAGTAGCTAGCTTCCATGAGTGTCGCCGCACTGGTCAGAGGCAGCTTGAGCTCGTGCGTCTCGTGGCCGATCTCAACGATTCCTTCGGCTGCAACGTTCGGCTTGCCCGCCGAAATCTTGCGCTTCTTGCTGCTCAGCGTGCCACTGGTGTGCACAATGGACTGCTCAAAGTCCATCTCGCCAATGCGTCGAAAGATCTCCAAGCGACGATTTTGCTGGGCCAGCGGCGACTCCACGGCCAGCTCGATGGGCACATTCAAGTCCAGCTTTTCGATGGGCGGCAGCTCGAAGCATTCCTCGGCGGTGTTTAACGTTGCCTCCAGCTCCACCGGCGACTCCACATCCTGCTTGGAATAGTGAGAGCTGCCCACCATGGGCAGCGGGGGCGGCAGCAGTGGATTGAATATAACCGTGGTGGTTTTATTGGGCCGCTCGGGGAACGGGGCCAGGCGCAGCAGCGAGCGCTCGCCCTCGAGCACGAAAATCTCTTTGCCGCACACACAGAAGTCTAGGATTTTGCGGAAACCACGCGCCACTGCCTCCACCTTAAGGCGCTCCAGATTCAGAATGTACAAAGCAACATCATCGTGGGTAACGACCAGGGAGTCATGTCCGTCATACAAATCCAGCTCGCGGAAGTTTTTGCTGGCCACAAATGCATCAGCTTGGGCGGCGCCAGTTGCTGTTGGTTTGGATTGACTGCGTTGCTTGGGATTCAGTAGCGGAATCTCCCAGGTGGGATTGTTCAAGACGGCTTCGTTGAAGATGATGGTCTTCGAGACACTGCCAATGGCGTCGGCAATCCAGAAGCGCAGTCCGGGTCGTCCGCAAACGATTTGCGGCAAATTCTCATTCGTTGCTGTCTGCTTGAGGAAGACGCCGCCGCAGTCGATTAGCTGCTTGCGATCCTTCTTGCCCACTTGGGTGATGTGCCAGGTGTGGGTCTTGGCGTCGCGTCGGCAAACGATGCAGCGATAGAGCGTCGCCACGAGCAAATAGCTCTGATGCACGCTCAGCTGCACAATCTCGTAGGCTTCGCTTAGGATTTCCAAAGATTTGCTCAGGTGCTGCCGTTGAGAAATAAAGTGAGATTAGTGGAATTGCTGGGAGTAAAGCTGGGATTCACTCACCGCTTGGTAGTCGAATTCGGTGAGCACGACGACGCCCTGCCGATCGCCCGAATACAGCTTCATGCCATTCTTCGACCACTCACAGCAACTGACGACGCAGCGATGCAAGTCACGTATTGTGTAGCGCTCGATGGGTTTGCTCCGTGTACACGGCGCGACCAGGTCCAGGTCGGGCGGCAGCTCCTTTTGAATTTGAAAAACGCTAACTTGACCATTGGCGCTGCCAGCTGCTACCATATACTCGACCGAATTGACTATATTAACGCACGTTATGCGCGTGGACACCTAGAGGAGTGTCAGTGTGGGTGATTAACAGAGGAGGGGAAGCACCACGCAACAGAATTGACGCTTGGCACGCAATCTGACTTAGCTGAGTCATAGCCACACTGAAGCACTTACCTCAGCTTTGAGTTTCTGCATTTCGCCCGAACGACGATTGTACCAGAAGACGATTCCCGCGTCACTTCCCAGTGCCAGGAAGTCCTCAACGGCATCGACGCAGGTGACATTGAGATCCGCTGGGAAAAAGCCGCGCCGAGCTGCTGGTATAAGCTCCATGATCTCGGTGAGCGGCGCCCATTCACGCAGGCAGAAATCCTTTCTGCTGGCCATAATGGCTTGATGATGCTTTGATACGAGCCTTTTTTATATTTAAATTTTATTTTTTGTCCAACCTCCGTTAACAGCAACTATTTACATTCAGTTTGTTGATATTCGATATTTTTGGCAGCTTAATATTAAGCTCCTGAGTTGCCAGACTTTACAAACAAATATTACTTGTATCGATTGAATATACTCAATGCGCATAAATAAATGCATAAGATGCAACATTTTACTGTGATTAAAATTACTGTGATTAAAATACATTTATTATATATATATACTTATAAGTTTATTTCAATTTGTTTATTAAGTGAATTTATATACTCGATAAGTCTGCATATCGCTTGTATCGAAATAGTTATTATCGCTAGCAATCGATAGAATAACAAGAGTAAAGAAAAAGTAATTGATAAATACATTAGTTTTATTGTATTTATATTTTTATAGATATTGGTAGCATAAAAAGTATCCTTTCCGCTGAACGCAAGCCAGCAAATTCGCAAGCCACCAAAATAAAAACATAATATATATTTATAATACAGGTAAGACTTATTAATCTGCCCACTTTGGGCCAAAGTTCAAGAGTTAACAGTTAATCAGCCGACAGCAATATGGGCGACAACAACAATCTGCGAAGCGCAGTTATTAACGAGGCGCCAATGCTGGCCACGCCCTACGGCAACGTGCGAGCTCTATCAGCACCGCCGCCCCTACCACAGTCTCCCCTGCAACAGAGCTCCTACGGCTACGGAGGAGGAGGTGGAGGCTACGGAGGCCTTGGTGGCTACGGCATGGGCTTGGGCGGCTACAATACTGGAGGCTATGGCACAGGTGGATACGGCTACGGCGGCATGGGCTATGGCATGGGCGGCTTCGGTGGCTACGGCGGCGGCGGCTACGGTGGCTACAACAGATTCGGTGGCCTGAATAGCAACGATCCGGAGCAACGGTTTATCCAAATGGCCGAGAACAGTTCACGGCCCGCATTCCAGAGCATCGAGTCACTGGTGTCGGCCATTGGCAACATTGCCTCCATGCTGGACTCCACTTTCTTTGCGCTGACCAGCTCGTTCCGAGCCATCCTTGGCGTGGCGGCGAATTTCGGGCGCCTGCGCAGTGTCTTTGCTCAGTTCTGGACAACGTTTGCGATATTCCGCGGACTGAAGTGGATCTACAGAAAGTGAGTGACATGCCGCTAGCCGGGAATAGTTGAAATTAATTAAAGGTCTTCCATATTCTAGAATACTGTATTGGCTGCGCATCTCGAATTTGGATCCTTCGTCGGAGGCTTTCAAGAAAGCCTTTGCCGAAGCGCTCAACGAGAACGGCAAACAGCCCGGAAATGCGCCGCATTTGCCACGAAAGGGAACGTCGCCGTGGCCAGTATTGGCCTTCCTCAGTTTTATCTTTACCGCTCCATACCTGATCATGAAGTTGCTGGGGACCGTGACGAATACGGCGCAGGAGGAAGGTACGGACATTGGACACGCCGCTAATCTTATCTCGCGGCACTTTGCTCATCCAGCTGAACGATGAGATAAGCGCGCGATTCCGTTATCTTATTTATTAATATCCCCACTCACAATTTGTTTTTATATTAATGCCAACAGCTCGAATTCCCTCCAAGTGGGTTGCCCCCATTCAGACGCAGGCCGTTTATGATTTCCAGGCGCGCAACGACAGCGAATTGACACTGCGCGCTGGCCAAAGCGTGCAGGTGGCGCCACGTGAGATCCAACAGACGCTGCAGCTGCTCAACACGGGCTGGGCCCTGGCTTCCACGAACGGCCAGACCTCAGGCCTAATACCGATTAGCTATGTGAAGTCGCCGCAGCAGCTGCGCCAAGAGCGTCAGCAACCAGTGAAGCCGCTGCCACCGCAGCCCGAGCTGATGAACCTGTCGGCGAGCGCCTTTCCCAACCCACCCGTCGATCAGCAGCTGAACTACGAATTCAATCTGGCCGCACAGCAGCAGCAGCCGCTGGGCCCGCCGTCCACGACAGTCACCGCATTCGATGAGGGATTTGCCTGAGCAGCAGAGGAGCAGAGCCTTAGCTTTTAGCTATAAGCCAAATGCATTTCAGGTTATTTGTATCTAAATTCCTACACCTCTCACACAATTCCCAGTGGGCATCGAGTCTGTGCCTGTGACTGCAATAGAATTCCTTCCTCAGCAAATGCGAGAAAATAAATGTTATCTCTATAATAATTACCTTAAAATATAATTTAGCTAGAACTAAATGGGTTAAGCAAAGACAATGTTTTCTTTTAATCATATTTTACAATATGTATTCAGTTTATTGCCTATTTACTTATTTTTGTTTTTGTTTTGTTAATGCATTTTGTATTCGCTCTTTGTCGATTTTCCCATTTTTAAAATGAAATATTTGTATTTTATTACACAACTACGCGACTCGACTCGACTCTTAAATGTACATATTTCTTTCACTTTCTACTAATTTGTATGCATTTTGTATTCATTTCAAAGTTTGATGCATTAATTGTTATTATGACTAAATAGGTAGGCTGATTATTTTCCATTTACTTTTAATTTATATATATATTATTATATAGCTATAAATATATATATATATATATATGTATGTATATGTATATGTGTGTGTTTGTATTTATAAACATATTTTTGTTTTACGTTACGGTTCTTGAGAAATGTCGAAAATGTGAAACAGGTGTCTTAAAATATTACTTTCGTTAGGCAAATAAAACATATTTCATATGCTCCTCTGTCTAGCTTCAAGAATATTACACTATATTTAATTGCTGTCATTTGGAGTTTTGGTGTACAATAGTTTTTAAAAAGAGTTGCTCTACAACATTTGACGATAAACTTTGAAAAACTTGACCGTTAATTAACAACTAAAATGAAGACAGATATTCTTGCTTTTCTCATTAATTTACTTTTCTTTTCTTTTCTTTTTTTGTATATTTTCACTAAAATACATTTTTACTTTTCGCTTAAGATGAACATTAATTTAAAGGTTTTGCGCTTAAAATTAAACTTGAAGAATACAAATACAAACTGAACGCCAAGTTGTGTTTATCATTATTAAATGTTGATTTGATTTTTAACTTATTTATAGTTTAATAAGTCTCATTGAGAAGTAAACGAAATCAAAGCTGTTTGGCGCTTTGGATTGGGTTGTGTCTGTGTTTGCAAAGAAAGACGTGTACGTGTGTGTGAGAGAAACGGAGAGCCTAACCAGTGGGGCGTGGCAGTCCTAACAAAGCGTTAATAAACGTAAAACTAAATGTATCCTCTGCGTAGCCGTTGCCAATGTCGTCAGCTGCCGCAGAGGACCCCGCCGCCCGCGCCACGTCGACGTCCGCATCGTCGTCAGCTCAATCGATGTCATCCTCCAGCTCATCGTCGTCCAGCTCCTCCTTGAACTCAACGTCGGTGGTATGCTGTGTGTGTTGTGCAAAGTCTTGAGACTCATTGGTTGATTCGAGGTACGGATTGAAGTCGTTGTCATGGTCATCCGAATCGTACAGCGGATCGCCCATTTTGCCAGTGGCATAAGCTGGAAAAAGAGTCAAAATATAAATCTGATTTTCCTCTAAATACACAATCTGTATTCGATAAATACCTTCCACATATTTGGCCAGATTTGGTGGGACCCATGATTTGACGCGCTCTATATTCTCCCCCGTGCATTCACCTTTATCCAGGCCTAAACAAATAGAAAGAGAAGCAATCTTATCTAATGCCCGTGTCAGATAACTCGTGTGTTTACCCACCCGCTAGAAGTCCCATCCGCTTCAAGACCTCAATGTCATCATGCATTTCAAATGTGTTGTCGAACTTGAAAATGTATTCGGATCTGCGAGGTAGAAATGGATGGAATATAATTATAAGCCAAAGCAATATGTCAATGTCTGATGAATCCCTTACTTGTCGTTGGTGACACTGCAATTGATTTTTGTCGATTTGTGCGTATTCACAATGATGAACGGCAGTTGAATGGATGAGTTCGGATATGGCACCACGCCCTGGGCCTCGGCCCGCTTGTTGCGCTCGACGAGACCCTTGAATGCCACGTGTTGCATAACCATTTCACGCAACATTTCACTCTTCTGCTTGATCCGCTCGCGGCACAACATGTTTTGCTCTTCCAAGGCATTGAATTGCTGGGGGAAGGCAAAGAAAATGTTAATAAAATGATTTAAATTAATATTCAAGGTAGCTGCTCCCACCTCGGCCGAGTTGGCAGGCAGGCCGATCCAACGAATTTCCTTTTTGTCCTTAGAAATAACATTGATTGCCATCAGTACGTTTAGCGCATCGTAGACCCGACGCCGGATATTCTTTTGATCACAGTTATTATCATATGAATTGTTCTTCATTTCCTCAGCAACCAAGTCGTCAGCCACCTCATTGTATGTCGTCTTGCCCTTCTCCTGCACCTTCTCGCACACCTTCATCGAGAAGTGGCGCAGCCCCTTGCCGGCCTTATCCGGCTTTCGTTTCCTTTGCGCTGACGAGGAAGAGGCGGGCGCTGTGTGCATGGGACTGTTCTGAATGACGTGCCTGAGGATTGCAGATGAATTAATAGATAAATATATAGAGATATATATATTCGATCCAATTGACTTACAATTTCGATTTCATTTTCATGGCGTTAGTTGGCGTATATTTGACGTATCGCTCATGCTTTATCTACAATTAAATTGATAAATATACATTTGGGTTATTTTCATTGTAGATAATCGGCCGTGCGATGTTTGCTTACCGCCTCGTGTATGCCGCCGCCAACACCTCCAGCACTGCTGGCTTTTTGCGCTGACACAGGTGTATATGAAGTATCTGTAAAGAGACAACGAAGTGACACATTTATAGATTGATAGGCAAATATTTGCTGTGCGTTTGTCGACTTACTTTCGGTTTTTGGAATAGTTATACAATTGTCTTGTAGACGTATAAATTGTCCCTGATTCGTTGTGCTCTGCGCGCAATTAGAAGAAATTCAGTAATTTGCTCTCTGTCGATCAATTGATCTATTCTCACCATTTGACTGAGGGCGCCCACTCGACCCACATTGCCGATGCCGCCACTGCCACTTCCTCCGTTGCGTGTTGAGCTGCTGGGAAAGACCAGACTCGACTTGTCCATGGAGTGTGGCTGCTTCACAACAACTGGCTTCAACACTTTGGCAATTTGTCCTGCAGAAAATATTCAATTTCAATTAAATATATGGAGATCCATTCGATAGTCATAGGATAGGATTTGCAATGCACCAAATGAACGAAAGATTTAGTTCGACAGTTCACCGAGGTGATTCGATATACATATGTATGTTAATCGAATACAATGCAATGTAAATATATACAAATATGCACACACACTCACACACACACACAAACGCGCGTAACACAGTCATTCTTTACTGCCATAGCGCGAAGGTTGAGAGCAAAAAGCAAAGTGCGAAAGCCAAAAACAACACAGCAAAGCAGGCGACAATATCGAAAGCGACAACAACAAATGCCACGAAAAGAAATGTGTGAAGCATGGCAAAAAAAAAAAGAACAACAACAAATGCCACGAAAAGAAATGTGCGAAGCATGGTAAAAAAAAAACAACGAAAACATAAATATGCTCACAACTCGAAATGGGGTGCAAAGGATACGCTGAGAAAGTCGCAACAATTCTCAAAAAAAAAGGAAAAAGAATAAAGCATGTAAACCGATACATACATATATGTATGTATGAAGCACGTGATCACACACACACACTCACAATAGTATCAACATGACATGTATTACGATCGCACTGCTTGCACATCCCTGGCCATCTGATAGTGCCGTCTCGCTTTACAAATTTACATCTAGATCTGTCAGTTATGCTAATTATTCACCTGCTCAGTTAACATTTGCATAATGTTAATATTAACGGACGAACTGAACTATACAAATAAACATTTATGCTAATTTCAAGTGGCTTATGAATAAAGAGCGTAGCCACAGCAAAGGGCTGCCAACCAACTATAAATACCAATCTGCACGCACACTAACACATGAGTCACAGTTTAACTTCTGTCAAACATCGCTCAGAGCAGCGAGCAGCGGCAGCGGCAGCAGCGAGCAGCAGCCTTGTAGCAGGCCGGTTAGCCGGCGTACGGTCGACGCTGCTCACTCATTCATACAAACAACACATGCGCTTACATACACACGCGCGCACAAGCACACACACACACGCACACGAGCGCTCTTGGATGTACGTAAGATGGTCAACAGAGCGGCAATAACAACAAGCAGTGCTGCCGGCGTCAACGTTGCGACGTCGCTGCGCAGCCGCTGCTACACATGTTTGGTGTTTGTCCATTTTGGGCTTTAACTATTTTTCTAGCTGCCTGCCTGTGTGTGTACGTGTATCTGTGTGCATACGTGTATCTGTGTGTGTGCAGTTTATCTGTGAAAGCGTATGCTTGTATATGTGTGTGTATACGTATGTATGTACGTACGTATTCTTTAGCTTTTTATAACACAAAGCAGAATGTCACGCAGTTTTAGTATTTCTGCGTCACCTCCACACCACGCATACAAGCAAACACACCCCCAGATTGTTACTTTTTTTACATTCTGCTGAATTTCAAGATTTATTGCGCGAAGGATTTCGTATTGGACAAAAAAAAGCGCTCTTCCCGACGGAAGCTTTAACGGCTGCTGCTGCGCTGCTATCAGCTGTTTAGACAAAAAAATAAACAAAAACAACAACAAATGGTAGAGAATGGCGTATAGAATGTATTTGAGAGTATGTGTGTGTGTGTGTTTGACTGAGCGCCAACTGGGCGAAGCGCGGCTGTCGTCGCTGCCCGGCGGCAATGTACACATGCACATGATATATATATACACATACATATCTGTGTGAGCATGCACATACATACATATGAATGTATATTGGCAGCAGCAGACAAAACCAACCGATTTTACTTGATTTTTTTATTTTTTATTATTTGTTTTTTTTTTTTTATTTGACGTGTTGCCGTGCAGTTGTAGTAGTAGTTGTTGTTGTCTTGCCTCGCCATGGCGCGGCGTTCAGTATGCGCTTAAAGAGTATTAAGCGATAAATATTGTATGTAAAAGGAAACCGAAAAAAGAAAAAGATGGCGTTTACGCACCAGTGTGCGAGCATGCAAGTTAGTAGTAGCTCCCCCGCCACCATCACCACTACTATGGTGAGTACGCAAGTCGCATGTGTGTGTGTGAGTATGTACTTCTATGTACATGTATGTACGTATGTATATATGTTATGCATTCATTAAGACGAAATTAATCCGCAATTTGGTGAATCTAATAACATTGCAATGTGGTGGGCGTCAGATGGCCAGAGCCCTGCTTACCGTGCTCATCCTGAAAGAAAAAGTTGACTTCGTCCGTCTTTACCGCGCCGCTCGTCTGACCCGTCGCAGAGGTGTGCGCCATTTTCAGGTGTCGCCGGGGAGGACAGGTGTAGTGACGTCGATTCGCCTGTTGTTTGGTGCCCAGCACCAGCCCTAGCCGCTCAATTGATTGCGCTGGCGACTATTTTGTATTTGCAGCTCTCTTGTGGCGCCGCCAAAAGCTATCAATACCAACGGAGCAGCAGCACGTAGGCGCAACGTGTGCCTCGGTGTGAGTGTGTGTGTGTGTATGCAAGTGTGACTGTGTGTGTGTGTGTATTTGTGTGGCGCGGCCCGCGGTGATCACCGTGTAGTTTTTTTCTTTCGTTTTCGAAACACGTGTATTTAATATTCTTTTGGACGAACTGCTCACAGATGTGCGTAGATTTGGGGCGTAAGTGGCCGGGAGATTATTTTGATAGCAGAACGTAAAAATTTGGTTGTCGCGCGAGTCAAAATGGCGAGCGCATTTTTTGTTTCCAGCAGAAGCAGCAGCAGCGGCAGCAGTAGCGCATTTTTTTCTTGTCACAAAATGGTTTCAATGCGGGTTTTTTCAGAGGCGTTTTTCGGGCACTTGGCGTGTTTTGATTTTGGAGCACTTTTTACCAAATGAATCGACAAATTGTGTGATTTCTTGTGCACTATTTAGTGTGAAAGAATTGTTCGTTTTAATAGCAGCGCGATGTGCACAAAATTTCCATCAAGTCGTTGGTTTTTCGACGACGACGACAACGACTACGAAAACTACCAACGTGAGAGTGCGAGCGAAATGGCAGACACCGCGTTGAACAGCTGATTGGCTCGGCGCGCCAAATTTACGCATCAATCGAAGTCAGTGCTGTGTAACGTACGTCACGGTAGCGGCACTCGCATAATCCACACAACTATTATTATTTATACGTTCGTAAATATCTTTATGTTGATTTATGCAATAAAATCATTGTTTTCTTGCCTTATTGATAAAAATTGTAGTCTTTGATTTTATAGTTTGCTCAAATACAGTTACCGCCTACGAGATTCAGAAAATATTTTATATGTAAGTTAAGTATATGCATAGATAAGCTTAATTTTTCTCGATTATTTGCATGATTGGCTTCATTAGCTTTATTATCAACGTAACGTTGTTTATATATTAACGTAAGACCATCGTGCATCTGTAAGATACTTTATCATCTCGAACGTTATCCAACACTCTTTACAAAATGTAAACAATGCTGTTATCGCCCAACTTCACCCTGAACGACCACAATTTTTTTGTTGGCCAACTCGACACTGCCGTCGCTAATCAAAACTGCTGTTGTTGACTATCGATAGTTTTTCAAGCGCTAGAGTTGCTAATTGATATTGAAACAACATATAAAACTGAATTATTATACAATTTGCAGCTTGTTAAGTTTAAATAAAACCAATACATTTTTAATTTTAATTCAATAAATATGAGTGTTAAGTGAACAAGAAGTAAACAGATGAGTGTATGATTTCACGATACTCATCGCCATGCAGATGAACTAGTTCGGAACGTATCGGCACATCTCTCTATATATATGTATATATATGCACGGCTGTTTTTGGCCAAATACTATCATAAACAATTACTTGCTATCAAAAAATGACAAATCAGCGATTTGATAATACGTTTATTGAAAAAATAGCAGCCATATAAAAGAGATTACTGCCGCCAAGTCACAACCAATCACAACAAATCTCCAATCAGAGCCCAGCGACAACAACAAAATGGTCGATCCCCTGTGCAATTACAATGTGTTGGAGGCGATATTCTCGTATCTGGAGCTGACCGACCTGTATCGATGTTCACAGGTGTGCAAGAGCTGGTATCACTTCCTCAACGACGAGAACAGCGACGTGTGGCGCTGGCACTGCCTGCGCAAGCTGCCCAAGGAGTCGGTCAAGTCCGACCTGCTCGCCTCCGTCACGACGTACAAGACAAAGCTGCGGGCGTACCTGCACGCCTGGAATCCCAACGACTGTTCGCGGAATGTGTACATTAAGCCAAATGGCTTCACGCTGCACCGGTAACCGGTATCTGCCGTTATCTATTATCTAGATGAGCTAATGGATATTCTTTTGCTTCCAGAAATCCCGTGGCCCAAAGCACGGATGCCGCCAGGTCGAAAATAGGCTTCCGCCAGGGCCGGCACGCATGGGAGGTGATTTGGGAGGGCCCGCTGGGCACCGTGGCCGTCATTGGCATATCCACAAAGGAGGCGGCCCTGCAGTGCCACGGCTATGTGGCGCTGCTTGGGTCGGATGATCAGAGCTGGGGCTGGAACCTGGTCGAGAATCATCTGCTGCACAACGGTGATATGCAGGGCAATTATCCGTTGCTGAACAATGCACCCAAATACCAGGTGGGCGAAAGGATACGCGTTATACTCGACTGCGACGACAATACTCTGTCCTTTGAGAAGAACTACGAATTCCTGGGCGTGGCATTTCGAGGTTGGACGACCCTAGTTGACTATAGTTGCCATAATCTAATACCTATCGTTGCAGGTCTGCCAGATAAGAAGCTTTATCCCACGGTATCCGCCGTCTACGGCAACACAGAAGTGTCTATGGTCTATTTAGGGACGCCCCTGGATGGATAACTCTATGAGATTGCATAGCTGGAGCCTTACTGCCGTACAATTTGTAAAATAAATGCAGCTAACAACTAATTAGTAATATGTATATTCGTTTCACTTGCATTGTCCCTTCTGTCTAGTTTCTAGTTTCTTTTGTACAAACAAACAAAAACAAAAAAACAACAACAAATTAAATACGCATTTTATTGATTTTAGATGTACGCCAAAGTCGAAATCGCCTCCATTCCGTCTGTCTACCAGTTAAGTTTAGTTTTAATAAGTAGTTGTAAAGGCCTGAAATTATGAAGACATTCGATTGCTCGATAAACAGCCTGCGGCCTTGTACTAAAATAAGGAAATAAATTAAATTTTATATGAAATTCTATTTATAGAACTCAATTTATTTAATAAGAAATATTCAAATTTCTGCAAGGAATTTCGTGTTTGTCTTGTATATGGCTTTTGGTCTAACTGTTAACAAGGACTCCGTGGCGCAACGGTAGCGCGTCTGACTCCAGATCAGAAGGTTGCGTGTTCGATTCACGTCGGGGTCAACGAAAGGACGAAACTTTTTCATTGTTTATATTTGTATTATTTATGACCATAAGAGAGATGATATTTTATTTATATATATTTTTTTCAATTTAATAATAAAATAACAAGTTTTATTTTAAATAATATTCATATATTTTTTTAATTATATATATATTTATTTTTAATTTATTTATTTATTTTAATTTATTTTTAATTTATTTATTTATTTTTAATTTACTCATAAAATAAAAAACCAAAGTATACTTTTATTTTTAACAATATTCAAATATTTATTTAATTTTATATATATATAATTTTAAGCAGATTTTGTTTAGTGCAAGAAACAACAATTGCATAACGAGCATATTTTTTATCTATTTTAAATTTATAGCGTGAAGCTCATTATCTTCGCCAAAATGACATAATTAAAATAAATATATATATTTTTATATATATATATATACTTGTTTTGTATATAGATAACAAAGGAATTTGAACGATTTAAATTGATTACTTATTCTTTTTTTATAAGCTTTTGCGTATATATGTAAATATGTATAAATTTATATATGTGTAGATTCTTATTTATTTTGTTTTTATCGAATTATAGCTTAATTGTAAATTCCCTAAACGGTTTCCGATGTCGTTTATTTAGTTGTTCCCTTATTGCATACACATGTATGTATGTATGAGTGTAACATATATATATGTATATATATAAAAAATATTATTTATGTGCTGTTTTTTTTTCTTCTTTTCTTTAAATGAACAAATATTATTTAATGTAAAACTACCAACACCAAAATTCGCGATGCTTTCTCGTCCACGTAACTTGCAAATTTAGCTAAACGAAATTAAGTAAGAATTTCAACAAAGAATTTTGTACATAATTGAAAAAAAAGTTATATAGAAAATGTCTATAAATTTATTTGCTATTGACTAGATTTAGGAACTCCTCGCGCGTCTTTGGATCGTCGCGGAACACGCCCAGCATGGTCGAGGTAACAGTTTTGCTATTGATTTTCTGCACGCCACGCATCACCATGCACATGTGACTGAAAAGGTAAAAATAGTTGAATAGTTGTTATCAATAAATATTAATTATAAATAAAATAAACAGAAATAAAAATCCTTATCAATTGCCTTAACAATTTGCTCTAAGCAGTGCTCTTATACAGCTTTAGCGCAACTCCACACACAAGCATCGGTGGTTCAGTGGTAGAATGCTCGCCTGCCACGCGGGCGGCCCGGGTTCGATTCCCGGCCGATGCAACTCAAATTTTTTGCTTTATTTTTTATTTAATTTCTAAAAATATATATTTTTAAATCTTTTTTAATTTTTTTATTATACTTACACGCCCTCGACAACAACAGCCACGCCTGCTGGCTGCACTGCCTGTGTAACAGCTACAGCAATTTGCTTGGTCAAACGCTCCTGCACCTGAAGACGACGCGAAAAGATTTCCACAATGCTAAAAAATATATAAAAAAATATGTAAAAAATATATATATTTTTATAAAATTTCTCTATATATTTTAACTTACCGAGCCAGCTTGCTGAGGCCCAGAATCTTGTTGCATGGCAAATAGCCGATGGACACCTTGCCATAGAACGGCACCAAATGGTGCTCGCACATGGAGAACATCTCAATGTCCTTGACAACGACCATCTCGTCGTGATCCTCGTCAAAGACGGCGCCATTTAGCACATCTGAGCCACAAATCAAAGCCAAAGTTATGTTAATATTATCTTACGCCAACCCAAATTGATGGCAATTTTATGCTACATTTATTTGCCCAAGAAAACGTGTGGCAATGGCATAACGGCATCTTAAGCTTAACCTTTCCACTTGACTGTTAATGTGCACACATGCATGAGTGCGTGCGAGTGTGAGTGAGTCAGAGTGCATGTGCGTGTGCGTGTGTCTATGTGTGTGAGTGCGTGTGTTTGGCGCCACTTGTTGGCCATTCTTTTGGCAGCTTGAGCTTTCACTACTTCAGCTTTAAATGCTCTGCTTACTCTTGTGATTTTTGCACACTCCTCACCCACTCTGACCGCCCACTCGCTCACTTGACGCACGCAGCGCTGTCGACGTCTGTCGTTCACTCATTTTTCACACACTCGCTTATGCGCTGCCTCTCCCCCTCTCGCTCACTCTCTTCCTCACTTCGTTAACATTTTAAAAGCTTCCTGTCAATTTATAGCAACGGCTGCTGTTGCTATTGCTGCTGCTGTTGCTCCTGCAGCTCCGCTCTGCTTGGTTTTGCCTCCCTTTCAATCTATCTCTTTTACTCTTGCAGCAAAGTTGAATGTCACAGATTTTTTGACATATTTCTGTTAATTCATAGCAGCGGCTGCTGTTGTTGCTGCTGCTATTGTTGCTCCTGCAGCTCTGCTCTGTTCTGCCTCATCTTTTCTCTTTTACTCTCGCAATGTTAAAGATTTTTTTTGACATATTTCTGTTAATGCATAGCAACGTCTGCTGTTGTTGTTGCTGCTTGTGTTGCTCCTGCAGCTCTGCTCTCCCTCACCCTTTCCCTTTTACTCGCGCATTTTTGACTTAATTCTGTTAATTCATAGCAAATGCTATTGCTGCTGCTGTTGCTCCTGCAGCTCTGCTCTGCTCTGTCTCTTTCACTCTTGCAGCAAACTTCAATGTCACCGAATTTTCAGACTTATAAATAATTATTATAATTATATTTATATGATTTTAATTTTTTAATTATTACTTTTTGCACCATTTGACTAATTTAATTTAAAATTTAAATAAATTTAAGGGCAAAGCTGAAATGCTGGGCTCATAAATATTGAGTTCGATTTGAAATTTAAATTCATTTAAAGGGATGCAAATTGTTTTTGTGATTATTGATTATAAATGTGCCTCGAGGCAATTTACTTTCATTAATGTCGGGCTGCTGCCGCGGCTGCTGCTGCTGGCCAATTTGAATGCTGACTTTGAGTTTTGTGCGATTGTATTAAATAAAGTGTAGAACCTGCTTTTCGGAATGACTATTATTTTTTTAAAAACCGGTCTGCATACTTGCAATTCACAAAAAAAAAAAAAAAATAGAATAAAAAGTCAGTAAGCATATGAGAGTTATACAATATAAGAACACTGAACTGACATTGAGCTAATTGAAAGGACTCCAAAAAACGAACGAGAAACTTTCCATTTAGAACTGTAAACAGCAGCAGCGCACCTGAGCTAAGTGGAGCCTATTAAAGGTAATGCAGCCCCAAGTCAAGTCGAGTCGCGTCAGTGATAAAGGTGAAGTACCTAGAGATAGTAATGTGGAGCTCTGCTGAATCACTGCCGAAAGAAACTAGTTTGTGGCTGGAAATGCCGCGCGGCGTCAGTTCCGCTGATTCACAGGTGACACAGGTGGATCAGTGACCCAATGCTAATTGGTCGAGTGCTAATTGAGCTCGTGAAATATGTGCGTAATTCCGGTTCCACTCACCCTCCAGGTTCTGGTCGTAGCCCTTGGTGAAGTACAGCATTGCCTTGGCTGCACGCTCCGGCGTCTTGATCAGGCCCTGCCTGTCCGGATTCTCGCCCAGGCCGCCCAGGAGCAGGCGGTAGGAGCGCGCCATGTCCGGCAGCAGCGCCTCGCGCGTCGGCGGCTTGTGGTCCAGCTCCAGATCGTGATGAAACGTGCAGTTCTCGTGGCCTGCGTAAACAAAAGCGAAGAACAAACAAAAACAAAAGAGAAAAAGAGATGAAATGCTGGGAATTCGAAGGGCTTGCGCGATAACCCCCAAAGAGCCCCCACACAGCTGCCCAATGTGCTCCAATTGGGAAAACAAATGCTGATCAGCTGCAACCTTTGACAGGCAGAGTCGATGGCCGTATCAGTGCGGGGATTTGAACTCTTATCGCCCAGCGGCGCGACTCACTAATATATATATATGACTTGGCTATTTTTAGTGTTATTATTCGCGGTGCCAGCAGTTGCTCCTGGCTAGCGTAATCAGATTCAATTGCATCGCCATTTGGCGCGATTAATTGATTGATTAGACGCCGTCGCCCCATCACCACTACCTGGCGTCGTCGATGTACGCGGTGTCTGTGGTGTTAGCGGTTGTGTACCATCGTTTTCCGGAATGCTGGCACTGCTCTTCAGGATGAGGCGTGGCCGCACCATGCTGGCTGCCGGCGGCTCCTCGCCGCTCGCCGGCAGCGCCTCCTCCGGCGCAGGCGGCGGCGGCGGGACGACGCGATCCGCCAGCGAGGAGGTGCCGGAGGTGCTGCTCGTCGAGCAGACGCTATTGTTGCGGCCACGCGACAGGATGTGCGCCTGCGGAAAATTCGTATCGTCGATGGCGTCGTTCAGCTCGCTGGCGCTCATCTCGGACAGTTGGCGTGTGAAGCTCATGACGCCTTGCGCTCCGCTCACTTATTTCTTGGCCAACAAAAAACACAACCGAAAGCAAAAGTAAAGTAACTAAATACACAGAAAAGCGCTTAGACTTTGGATTAGGAGAAGAGAAAAAAGCGTAGCTCGGCGAGGCTGGGGCTGCGTGCGTCTTGACGGCGTGGAATGCTTTGGGCAACTGGCGGCCCGCTGGGCTCGCCGTTGCTATTAAGAACTTCAAGCAGAGCTTTGAGCGCGCAAAGCTCGCGCTCGTCAAAGCTCCGTCAGTGCTGGCCAAACTGTTGACTTTCGAACTTGTTGCTCTAAAAGAGTGAGGAGAAGGGGCAAAGAAGGGGGAGGGGGGGGGGGGTGAGACGTTTGGGCTGGGTGGCTTGGGCGGTCGCCCACTCAGCTCGGCCCAAGGTCTCTTAACTTCAACTTTTATATCGGATTCGTGTGTGTATGTGAGTGTGTGTGTGTGTGTGTGTGTTTACCCAAGCCTGAGCAGTCAGAACTTTTCCGAGTCTCACGCACAACACTATTAAAACCTCAGGCAACCCGTAAATCCTGCCCAGATATTGAAAAAGCGAAATTCCAAATTTTTAGCTAACATGGCTCATCGTATCAAGCTCCGAGCGGATGATTTCGATGTCATCGGCGCCGTTCCGCGCGATCTTTCGGTGATCAAGAACTTTCTGAAGCGGGACTGCGCGGTGAAGCGTCTGATCGAGATTGAGGAGGACTTTCTCAAGAAATGCATGCAGATGCGTGCCGACGAGGAGGCCGAGGAGGCGAAGAAGAAAGCCAAGAGCCAGCCGTTTGGAGCAATTGTTGAAGAAGCACCGGCACCCACTCCGGATCCATGTATGAGCACAACGCCGCCGGACGCCAAAGCCGCCGACTACTGTGATCCCTGTCGGCGGCTAAAGACTTCCGTTGTACTGGAAGAGGTGCGTAAGGCCCATAGGAGAATAACTTTCCCAGCACTAAGACATTTTCCCCCCCTTCGTATAGCTAACTAAGCCAGCCAATATCAATCCTGCTTATGGGTTCGCGCCCTACTTTGATGAGGAGACCGTGATGGACAAGTCTCAGCCGATCAAGTTTCGCTTTCGCAGAAAGGCAAACACCTGCGACGCTGAGAGCCGGTCGACACTGCCCTGCGTGCCGACCGAGAACACCAACGTCATGGTCCTCACCAACAGCAACGACATAATGGTCTGGCCCAGCCAGAAGGTGGCCCAGATGAATCGCGTGCCCGTCACCCTGCTGTCGGGCCCGGGCGACCTCACCGAGTATATGCTGGAGGAGGAGACAATCATGTAGACGAAAATTTGGAATTGAGAAAAAAAGAACGGGTTTTTAATTTGAAATTAACACCAGCTCAGTAGTGATAGCAAAAAAGTAGTTCATTAACAAGGAAGGAAGGAAATAAAGACGGAAAAAATTAAAGAGAAACAAAGCTGGGGAAAATGGGTAGTATATAGTATTTATAATAGAGGTGTATCTAATATGGGAGAGTAAGGGAAGAAGTGGAAGTCATGGAGGAGAGATTGCAGAAAAGTATATTCTACTATAGCAGAGAGAGAGAGAGAGAGAGAGAGAGGAGAAAGGGAGATATATGGAGATATATAATAATTTTCTGAGGTGGAGATAGAGGAAGAAAGAGAATGGTAGGGAGAGGTGGAGAAAAAGAGGGATACAAGAGGAGAAATTGAGATAGTTTCCTAATTCTTTGATAGCAAAGAAAGACATAGAGAGAGAGAGGGAGAGAGAGAGAGAGAGAATGGTAAGGAGAGGTAGAGAGAAAGAGGGATAGAAGAGGAAAGATTGAGATAGCTTCCTAATTCTTTGATAGCAAAGGAAGAGATAGAGAGAAAGAGAGAGAGAGACTTCTATTTTAGCTAAGATAAAGAATCCAGCAAAGCATCATCTTTTATCATACAAATGAGGAATCCCAAAAAGTTTCTGCTCCTATCTGGGAAGCCCTCAAAAAGTAGCAGCAAATAGCAATAAATAATTGTTAACTTCTATGGCTTATGTAAGAGCTGGCATAATTATGCATATATGTATATCTGTACAACAAAGTTATGTACACGTTACATATATGCCTCTTACATATATATAGAGAGAGAGAGAGTGTGTCCCCGAATGAGTCAATGAACTGGCAACTGGCAAAAGGAATTTATGCATTCCGAATGTCTGAGATTGAATTTGATTTGGATTTTGATTCGATTAGAGCAAAGAGCTCTGTCTTTGGGCATCGTATATACAACACCTACATATATTGCATAGAGTGCTATAACTGAATAGCGTGGATTGCGTTTATGTATGTATAAGATGTATATGCATATCATTCAGATAAGTTGAATGTACAGTAAAAACTGTGAGAGGAATTTACTTATGTGACTCTTGGGGGAGTTTATAGAGGTATATAATATGTGTGTGTATATATATGTATATATTATTTACTAGTTATATATCTATAGATATGTACATATAGCTAAATATTTTGCTGAAAGTACCATGATCTATCTGATTTTGGCATTTTATAGATGGTTTCCTCTGACTATTCGTTAAGGAATGTTCATCTAAAATCACTCAGATAAATGAGTTCATCAAACTATTTGACAGGGAATACCATTTAGAAGTGGACTTACCCAATATTGTGACTAATTATATGAAATAAAAAACGAATGTAAATGGAATAGAAATAGGAAATGTTTCCATACATACGTATGGTATATATATGATATATATATATATAGTATATTTATAGTTTATATGGTATATAAAGTATATATATATATATTTTATATATATTTCATACACATAAAAAGATTTTACTATATATTATTATGTAAGCTTTCTCTCCCTCGCTCTATCTTCCTCTCTATATTTATCGTTTTTCCCTCTCTTTCTCTATATATATATTTAAGATAGTTCTCTCTTATATAAACATTCCTTTCAGATCAATAAACTACAATAAAATCTCTCAATTGTGTGACTAACTGCTGTCTATAAAACTAGTTAGAAATTGAATTTTATCTATAATTTATAAGACATGTCACACATTTAAATTGAGTACAGTAAATACGATATAGAATTCGATGTGATTCCCACAATTATGGGAATATCTACAATAATATAATATCTATAAAATACTATTCTATGACAATTCTATATATGATATATGCATGCATGTCTCATTCAGTTCAAACTCTACAATAATTCTAGATTCATTCAAATCGAACTAGTTAAATGGATCTGTCTATAAAATCAAATGAAGCTAATTACGCATAGCCTCAAGTCGGGGGGGATGCTTGCTTGTCTAATAGAGCCAACATTAGCGATTGATTGTGAATAGTTGGACTACTACGAATCGAGCGAGTTAATGCCCCTAGCTAGCCGTAGAGACCAGTGTGAGACAACCTGTTGGCAGAGATCGTAAGCATGCAATGCAATGCAATGTAATTAAAAGTAAGGCAAGTCATCATTAACATTTTTCATAGGGCAGGTGTTTTATTCTCTCTCCCTCTTCCTCTCTCTCCCTGTCTCTCTCTATTCTTTTTGTCATAGTTCACAATTACGCATTACGGAATTCTAAGAAGATCAAATAGGCTTGTCTACTACTATGGATATACTATCATTATATATATATTTATAGTTTTATATATATAGTTATTGATTCATATATAGGATTTTTTGCTGCCTCAACAATTGCAAGTGAAAAAGCGTGCGAATAGCTTTTGTTTTATTGACCGCGATCGCTCAAATGTGAAGCACGAAAAACAAAAAAGATTAAAAAATACACAGAAAAAGATATATGTATATATATATTTCTTTATATATAGCCGACAAATCTAAACCGTTTTAAACGGCAGCTTGTGCTGTGTGTGGTACTCGCGTCCAATTAAATGCTTTTAACCTTCAAAAAGTAGTACAGGTCTAGCCTCGAGCCCCACTCCCGGCGGCGTGCCCCTGGCTTTTGGCTAAATACCGGATTACGATTGAGGAGTTTATGCTTATGTAGTACCACGCGCACAGCTCATAGCCCGTAACGCGGCGCTCTCTCATTGAATCTTCCGATCTGCAGCGAAACTTTCAATGTCAATGTCAACAAAAATCTGTTACGATCATTGACAGTTGCTGTACATATATATAGATATATATAGATATATCTATAAGTAGTATGTCTCTTTTTAATGCTCTGTCATTGTGTGGTTTTCATAGATATATATATGCTGAGTATATAGATCTTTGAATTTTGGCTTGAGTTTCCCCGTTTGCAGTTGGTTTTATGTTAACAGCATCGCCGGAAATCGGAGCTATGTCTAGAGGGTCATTGTGCGAATCCGAGCTGCATCTCACCTGATCTAAGAGTGATGAAATGCGACTGCCCCATAGCCTAAGCCTTATGCTTTACCTTCCAATCCCCCAGCTGCATTTAGCACGTATCAACGCTGAACTCGGAAAGTTATATGAGAAAATTATGAAAGAGGCCAGAAGCCAACACAATTTGTACAGTTTCTTGCAATCAACTGCAAAAGGCAACTCAAACAAAAATAAGAACAAGAACAACAAAAGCAACAAGTGTAAACAAACGTTCGCCTAACTGTAAAGCAAACGGGAATCCTTTCCAGTCGCTGGCACTCACCGTTTCCGTTGCCTATGTTAAGCATTTCCAGTTTCAGCTGTTGACTGCTTTTGGCAGGAACAACGGCGCCCGCGCTGACGGCAGCGACGGCGGCTGCTGCTGGTACGATCGCGGCAGCGTCCATGGCGACGCTGGCAGCATCTATAGCGATGTCGCCATTTTGAGTGCTGCCATTTTGTTCGTTCACTTGAGGCTTCATTTTTTTTTTTCTAAATAATATTTAATTTATAGAGAAAAGGATATACTCTAGGCTCTAGGAGGTTTTGGTTTACTAGCGCGTCGAATCGTTGCTTAACTAAAAAAACACCAAATAACGCGTCGCTTTATATAGGTGCCGTTATGGATTTATGTTCGATTTAATTTATTTAAGATTTTTATTGGCTGATGTCAATGCGCGCGCGCTCCGCTTTTATTTGCTACACCCGACTAAACGGCCAGAGATTTAGTTGTAACCTTTTTATTATGAAAAATCGAAAGTTCTTGTTCAACGAGAGACACAACTGGCGACGACGACGACGACGACGACGCTGCCAGCGTCGCTTTTGCGGTCGCTTGCCTTTTGTTGCTAATACAGTGCGCGCCCGCTAAGTGGAGCAAACAACTATTCGCAACAATTGCAGGCAATTAAAAATGATAGAGAATAGCTAAGCATCATAAATCATAGAGAATAGCTAAGCATCATCAATATTATTACTAGAAAGATAAGTCTTAAGATTAAGTTGTGCAGCTTCACTTTGTCTGCTTTCCTTTTAGCGTGGGCGCACTGTAATTGTATTCGGTTACTTTTCGCTTACTTGTTGCTCTCTGAGTGCTGGCCGTGGCCGTTAGTTATGTGCATATATGCGTCTGTAATTGTATATGTATTATATTGCAAAGCTTTTGCGCTACACACACACACACTCTCTCTTTCTCTCTCGCTCTCTCCCTCTCTCTGCTGCTGCTACTGGTCGGGCTTAGCACACTCTCGCGCTCACACGAGGACTACAGGAAATCAGTGTGCGCCGTTATTAAGAAATAAGACAAAAAGTTCAAACCATAAAATCGAATGTGACTAATTTTATTTTTTGTGGTTCGCTTTAAATTGACGTAGACGTAGTATTCGCTAAATAGGTAATATTGGGCGTACGAACATAATTGTTTTTTATTGTCTTGATAACCTGTCGGCGCATCATTAATAAGTCATTGGCAAATAGGCGCTGATAGCGTTAAATATTAATTCGGTTCGGGTTCAATAGAAACATGTTCGGTCAGCACGGATCAACGCACATTTAAATTATTGCCCTGCGCCTTATCAGAGCCCATTTGAAGAGGCGTCTTCGCGGCGATATCAATAAAGACATCGATTAGTCTAGACCAATTTATCGGCGACATCGATAACAATAACATTGAGCGGCGGCGGCGGTGGCGGCGACGGCGCGCATTGAGTCATTCAGTTGGGGCAATGAGCCACCAAAGCCAAATTATAAATAATATTAATTAACAGTTAATAAGGCATTTGCGTCACTTTCGGCTGGCAAATCGGAGCGATTAAGGCAAAACCCGCCCCAGCGAAACAAATCTTTTTGACTTTTCAATTTTTTCGTGCTTTGCTGCTCCGTTGAATGGCATTGAATGCCATTAGCTGGCAACAAATTCACTTTTTATTATAATTATTCTCATTCCGACACAAACATGGCCCGTCGTGGCAAAGAAAATACATTGCGGAAGGAAGCCGGCGCCAGCTGGGGAGCCGGTTTGCGAAGCGCCACGCGACCTTATAATTACAGCTCCTGCACCTCGCCGCCGACACCTTCTTTTCCCTGCGCCTGCCGCTCCAGTTTCTCCTGCTCCATTGTCTCCAGCTGCGCCAGCGTCAGCAGCGATATGCCCAGCTGATCCTCCCTCGAGAACGGCTGGGCCATGCGCCGCAGCCAGCGGCGCGCCAGTTGCACCGCCTCCTCCGTCGACAAGTTGCAGAAGCTGTCCACCAAATGCTCCTGTATCCACTTGGGCAGACGCGAGCGCTTGTCCTGGCGCGAGAAGCGCTTGTCCGCAAATATCATGATGCCATAGTCCGTCTTGCCGCGCAACGCCCGGCCCACGCACTGGGCGGCATGCCGCATGGCGTCAAAGGTCAGAAAGTCGTTCTCCCGTATCTGAAACTGATCCCGCAGATAGTCGAGGCGCGCCTTGAGAATGCGCGACTGCGTATAGACGTAGGGTATGCCGAACATGAGCACCGCGCGACCATAATGATGGTCGAAATCCACACCCTCGGAGACCTTGCCACGCGCCACAGCCAGCAGAACAGCGCCTCGACCGCAATCGCATGCCTGAAACGAAGATCGAGATGAATGTGTGCCAAGTCCACAATCGCTGGAAGCCATAGCAGTTGGAGGCTGCGATTCGATTGCGGGCAGAAATATCTCACCTTAACATAGTTCATGAGCGCATAGCTCGTCTCGGCATTGTCCTGGGTCTCGATGAACAGCAGCTTGTAGCGCAGCAGAGTATCCACAATGCCCTGGTCATACCACGAGGCCACCACCGACTCCAAGTACAGATATGATGTAAAGAAGCAAACGATGCCATCCGGCACGGTCTTGGCCACCTCTACCAGCAGCTGGCCATAGTTCCTAATGACGGCAGTGTCCTCGCGTGTCTCGAACTTGGATGAGATGGACACCTGGTCGTTGCCTTTCGAGACGATCTGCAGAGAGAGAAGACTTAGCTAAAAGTCGAAGCAGAATCTCCCAAATCCTTACCATAGGCAGCAGACAGGGTCGCGCCAGGGTCATTGTAAAGCTGCTCATGACGACTGGATCAAAGTCCAGAATCTTGGGATACATGTCCATGGGCGACAGCGTGCCCGATGTGATGACAACCGTTTGAAAGCGCGTAAAGACGGGCGCCATGGCAATCGATGAGTCCAGGCAACTGAAGTGCATTATGGGATTCGAGACAGTCGGCGTCTTGTCATCGAAAGGCTCTATGATGATGGTGAAGCCTTTCGTGTACGTGGACACCAGTGTGGCAAAGTGCGTTATCTGCGTGTAATTTGAATAATTAATGATCATTAGCATCATTATCGTATAATATGCTCCTTAGCCTACCAGCGTCAGGGCACCAAATTCAGTCATGTCGCTGATCTCCAACGTGCGAAGTAAGCTCGACAAACGCTCCGCACAGAAGCGCAAGGGTTTCCGTTCGATGCATATCTTAGTCGAGACATCTTTGAGGAATCCCGCTGGGGATTCCTGGACCACATGATGCACACGCAGTCGCGTTTTGATGTACTCTATGAAGCGACGCAAGAAGCTGAGGAAGTGATCCGCATTACGTATGTTGCCGGGCACGACCTCTGTGAGCACATCGTTGGGCAGCACGGGATTGGCTAGAATCATATCCGTATCGCGCTGCACACTGGCATCCTTGAGGCCCTGCACCATGCGCTGATATTCCTCATTCAAGCGGTTTGTGTCCTCATCCCGCATGCTATGAAATTGACAATAAATTAATTACGGCCAATTATTGATTTAATTATAGATGCACCTACTCCTGCACCAATTTGGTGAGCTGATTCAGGGCGTTGGTGCTGCGCTCCACAGTGCGTCGATTGATCTTCACGCTCATCGAGTCGATGCACACGTTGTCTATATTATGCGCCTCGTCAAAGACCACACAGGACTCGCGTGTCATCTCCTTGGATACGACCTGGGCGATCTTTGGATCCAGCAGATAATGATAGCTGTAGACAACAATGTGGGCGTGGGCAATCTGCAAGAGGAAGAGGAGGACGTGAGTATAATATAATATAAAGACATTAACACTTTCGAACGCACAGCGTAGCGTGCCAAAAAGTAGGGACACCAATTCCTTGAGCGTCCATATTCCTTAAGGTCATCGATGCTATAGACGCCCACGGGCAGCGTCGACTCCTTGCCTTCCAATGTGAAGCCCTCGAAATACTGACCTATAAGAACAATTCCCAAATATTAAATGGAATTAGGAGAAACTGCAACTACTTACAAATTGGCACCTCGGCATCCAGCTCATGGCGTTCCCGTATATAGCTGGCAGTCAGGCCATAGCACTTGCCATCCACAGCCTTGCCCTCGCGCTCCTTGCTCACCTCAGGGTGGATGCACATGTTTTTACGCGAGCTGAGCACCAGGCCGGTGAAGCCTGGCGGCACGGACGCATTGCGCTCATAGTAGACCATGAGGTTCTGCAGCTCGGCAATTACTTTCTCAATCTCGGGCACCGTGCGGGAGCAGTAAATCAGCTTGCGCACCGTCTCCGGGTGCTCGATCATGTAGGCCACCACCAGTGAGAGCAGTGTGGCTGTTTTGCCCGTGCCCGAGGGCATTTCCAGCAGGCAATGCCCCTTGGCGTCCAGGCTTCTCTTGAGCTCCAGCATATACGCATATTGTTCAGGGTAAATATACTCATAAGGAAAATAGACGAGCAGCCCGTCGACGCTGAGCCTGAGTAAGAACAGAAATCAAATGTAATCCATTTTTTGCACCGACCACATTAATATTACTTCATTGTGCTGCTGTACGCCTTAAACTTTTTATAGTTAACTTTAGTTTACTCTATTCTTTTCAAAATTACGTTAATTTGTTTAATTTTGCAGTTGTCTAGCTGCGACTGCTGTTAGACGAACATGCCGGCAACTATCGATTACTATCGATATGAGTGTTCAGCACGATACTCAACTTAGTGGTGCTTAGTACACTGCTCATAGCAGAGAATGGTAACCCTTAAAATAATTATTGTGGTTAAGGAAAAATTGTATAAAAATACTTTTTCAAAATGTGTTTAATTGAAAAAAAAATACGTATAAAATATGTTTTTGCTTCATTTCACTTATAAAAGTATATATTTAGTTGATTATGCATATCAAACGAGCAGGCAAAATACCAGTTGCTAAGCCAAGCAAAATTCGCGCTGTGAACAGCGTACCTGGCGCAATCAAGTTTTCAGTAGTTGAATTGCATTTAAGCTAAAGTAGATGTGTTTTTAAACGATAATCCCTAATTTATTTTAGTGTAAACATATTTTATACCTACATTTTATAAGAATCATCTATGGACGACCTCAATCCCCTGGCCGGCACAGCGCATCTGCTGGAAGAAGTGGATAGTATGTATTTTCCCTTATGGCGCCGGCAAAATGCATCCAAAAATAATGAAAAAAAAATCAAATCTTGCAGAGAAACTGATGGTGCTGCTTCGAGACGGCCGGACATTAATTGGCTACCTGCGCTCCGTGGATCAGTTTGCCAACCTAGTGCTGCAGCGGACAATAGAACGGATTCACGTCGGCAATGAGTATGGAGACATCCCGCGCGGCGTGTTCATCATACGAGGCGAGAACGTGGTGCTCCTTGGTGAAATTGTGAGTAGAAAAGGGAGAGAGTTGCTGATGATGAGGTGGCATTAACATATACAAAATCTAACCCTGCAGGATCGTGAAAAGGAGCAAAAACTGCCACTGAAAGAGATTTCCGTGGACGAGATCCTGGATGCACAGCGACGCGAGCAGGAGCAGCGACAGGAGAAGCACCGGCTCGTGTCCAAAGCACTCAAGGAGCGCGGCCTGGCGGTCAATGCGGACATAATCAACGAGGACTTCTGCTGAGCCGCCGCGCCCGTGCCGCGTGCATAAACATTTAGAGTAAGCCTAAGAAGATTGATTCATTGATTTCCGTCAGTTGTATATTTGTACTCCATAAAAATCTATTTAAAAACTATATGTACATATGTATGTATGTCGCGCTATGTATGCCTGCTCAGCCGTTGTGACTCGTCCCGGGCGCCGTCGCCGACTCCTCCAGCAGTATGTACTTCTCCAAGATCTGGTACATTTCCACCTTGGCCTTGATCTTGTGCCGGCGCGACAGCTGCCGCAGATAGGCCGCCACGGACTTGCAGAAGAAATCGTCTTCGGTCTCGTTGGACGCCGTGGTAGTGGCAGTGGCGGCGGCGGCGGCAGCTGGCGCAGTTACTGCCTCAAAGCCGGGCGAAGCCTCCGGCTTGATGGGCGGCAAATGCTCCGGCTCGACCCGCATATTCGGCATACAGACCATGAAGCCAATGTCCGTCGGCGCGTGGCCAGCATCGGACGGTGAGGCACCGGCCGTGGACGCATTGCCCGCCGTCGCTGCATCGTTGTGGACTGTGACCAGTGAGGGCGACGGTTGCAACGGCGGCAGGACTTTCTGATCCGCCGACTCGGAGTCGCCCATATACTCCTCGTATGAATCATGTCCGTCGCCGTCGTCCGCCTCCACGACCACGGAGTAACTTTCCGATTGCGTCGTTTGCACTTCCAGCTTGGCGTCCGCGTCATAGTTCTGATCACAATCGTCATACACCTGCGACTCATCCAAGTCCTGCTCAATGAGCGCGTCCGGCTCCGGCCGTGACTTCGATTTCACCGTTCGCACCTCCGTTTTGAACCAATTTGTTGGCGTATCGTCGCGACGGCTTCGCTCACGACGCTTCCGCACGAATTCGCGCAAAAAGTCCATCTGCCGGAAGAACTCATTGCGACCGAACTCCGAGGACGGATGCAGGCGCATTTGTTTCAGCTCCCGCGAGTAGCGGTCCCGCAGACACGTCCATCTGCGACGTGCGTCAGGCGACGAAATGTTGAGGGCTTCGGCCACTTTGGCCCAATCCTCCTCCTTTTTCTGCGAGAGGCGAAAGTCGCCATGTCTGTGGTCGTACAGCGATGGTGTCGAGCGTATCGTGCGTATTAGCACCACGTCCGACTCGTCCAGTGGCCGATGATGGGCGCTCATCATTTGTTAATTACTATTCAGCATTAATTTTGTTCAATTTATGTTTTCGTTTTGCTTTCTTTCCAGTGTGACCATAGCGCGCATTGGAAAATAGCCCACTTAATTCGCGGTATCGCCATCATGTTGCTGCATTTATGGCAGTCTGGCAACGCCAAGTCACCGGACTATTTTCGAACATAGTTGACGTACACATACGACATACATTTCATAGTAATTATTTTGATTTGCGATTCCAACATCGATCTATTTTAAACAGACCTGATCTACATAACATCATTTCATAGTAAATAATTTCAGTTATGTCTATGTATTCGATAAGCAATTTAAGCAAAATAATCGATAGCTTTGCTTAACGATTCAATATATATCGATGTAGCCGATGAGCTGATATACGAAATAAGCACCCCTACTATCGGCAGCCATTTTTTCACGCTTTCATGCGAAAAAATTGTGAAAATTTAAGTAAAAAGTTGTTAAACAATCGAGAAAATAATTTATAAAGATCACATATACTAATATAGTATGCGAATTTGAATATTGTGCGTGCGTGTAGTGTGTGAGCATTGAAATGAACATGGAGACGGTCGTCGCTTTCAATACTGAGGTAAGATGAGGCCGCCGCCGCACACATGGACATCCAAATGTACATACATATCTAAATCTGTTTCATACATACCACAGTATTTACATACATGTCTACATACGCCATATGTAGTTGTGTAATTTGTATCGTATACAATAATAATCACTCACACTCACATATGCAAATTGCAACAAAAACAGTGTCGCGTCCTGCGTCTGCCCTTGCCAATTAATAATAATCCCTTCTTGCTTGATGCTTCAACATCTCTACATGTGTGTATATAATTTATTTCAGCTCTCGGGGCTCTATGATAGCCGGCCGCCCATATCGAAGGCTAAAATGGCCGCCATCACAAAGTCGGCAATGCGTGCAATTAAATTCTACAAGCATGTCGTGCAGAGTGTGGAAAAGTTTATACTCAAATGCAAGCCAGAGTACAAAGTGCCGGGCTTGTATGTCATCGACTCCATTGTGCGGCAATCGCGTCATCAGTATGGCACCGAGAAGGACGTCTTCGCGCCCCGCTTCCAGCGCAACCTGACCGAAACGTTTGCCAATCTGTTTCGGTGTGCGCCCGAGGATAAGAGTCGCATCATCCGCGTGCTAAACCTCTGGCAGAAGAACAATGTTTTCAAATCGGAGGTCATACAGCCAATCTTTGATTTGGCCGATCCAAATCATCCCATTTACCACCAAATGCCACCAATCGGCGCCGGCAACCTGAACTCCAGCTCAGGACCAAGTGGCAGCGGTGGCGTACTAAATCTCTCGGACATCTCAAGTAGCAATGCGGCCAATGGTCTCAACGCCTCGGGGATGAGCAACATGGACCTAAGTGGTGCTGTCGACGACAAAATGGGTGGTGCAATGCCGGATCTGTCGGTGAGTGGGCAATGGGCGATTGTCATTGACAAGGGCGAACAAAGGCTGGCAATGAATGAATGATATCATGTTTGAGTTAGTCAAGCCATAACAATCATTGCCAGGCTATGGAACAGTAACTGCTTAGTGGTTTGTTTCGATTCTAATCCAATTGGTATTGTTCTTGTTACTATTACCATTAATCTCTGATACACATGTCTTGCTTGACTAACGCGCGAAAATACACAGCTAAGCCATGAGAAGTGCTCAAGCTCTAGCCGTCGTCACATGGAGCAGCATTATATGAAGCGGCAGCAGCATCAACATAGCATGACCTCCAGCAATTCGGCGTCTGGGTCGAAGAGTCGTTTCGATAGCGGCGGCCTGAGCAAGTCGCATCATCACAAGTATGCCAAAGGTAGCAGCTCGCACGAGCTGGAGTACGATCTGCGTGAGATAATTGACGAGGAGGATGGGGACATGCTGATGGCCGACGATCATCATTGTATGGGCGATGATTCGCCGCCCGGCTCATCGAATTTGCTAGATGTATGCATAGGTCAATTCGTCAATTCGTTATATATTTTGTGTTTAGGATTTTGTTTGCTTAGGTTTTCTTTTCCATTCCTCATTCCCGTGCATGTGCAACACCTGCTAATAACATCGTCTCCTTTCGCAGAACAATAACCTGAAGCAGCTGCTCAACGATCCCAATGTGCTGCGCCAATTGCAGACGCTGCAAAACTTCCATAAATTCAAGCAGCAGGAGGAAAATCAAAAGCATCGCTACCAGGACGATGCACTGCAGCAGCACTTGCAGAATGTTCTAAAGGTACTTATCAACATTTACTTATATTTTATTTTATACTAGAGAATTGTTTATTTTGTTCGTTTTAGGGCTCCGGCGGCATGCCACCGGGCGCTGGCATGGGTCATAACGATGTGACGGACATGAACAAGGATGTGGAATTCATATCGGAGCAGCAACCCATAGAGGTATAACCACCCGCATTACTATAACCATATGTAGAGTTCATCAAGCAGGCAATGCGAGCACTTTTAATTGACGACGATTGAAACTGCATCGCATAACTGCAATTTAGTAGTTCATTATATTAGTATATTACTATATGTAGCATATAGTTAAAACAGAAACTCATGAAATTGGAACTAGAGTTGATCAGCTTTATGCAAACTATATGCAACTATATGTAGTTCCACTTTCATAGTGCCAAGTGCTGCTGACGTGCCCAAAATGTTGTTATACCGGGGCGGAATGGGGAATACTTATTAATAATGATGATCATATTAACGACTTGATGTGCCTTACTCCTAAGTGCAAATATTGTTTTTGGCCGAACCTAAAATAACTATCGATAGGGCCATACTTAAATTTAAACTTGAATTTTGCCTATATACGTTTATTGAAAACTATATTAAAAGATAAAAAAAAAAGAAAATAATGGTAAATGAATGCCCAAAGGTAAGGTTTAAATATACATATTATGACGGATGCGATACCCGATGCTAGAAGCGCCCACCCCTCGTATAACAACGTTTGGTAAGTTCCTTAATATGTAAACCACAAACTCAAGTCGATTCAATTCAATTACCCATCAATGAACACAAAAACTTGCTCGAAAACGCATCGATAAGAAAATGCCAATGAAATGAAATGATATGATATGAAAATGATATAGTAAAGAACCGCCAACCAGTTTATAAAAAGGCCAAAACCACACGTCAACACGCCAAGAATGCAGTTATAAAAAAATACGTATTTTGTATAATTTGTAGTTAAACAACAGTCCAACCCAAAATCATCCTCAACTTCCATCCCAACCCAAAAAAAAAAAATAGACTAACCAACCCGAAACCTCTCCCACAACCTCCCCCACATCCGCCATTATTTGTTTTATGCTTAAAATGTTAACGTTTATATCACAATCACTTTCTCTCAAATTCTTTGCAAAACTCCGAACGCTCAGGTTATCAATCTGGATGGTGCCGATTCTCGTAGTCCGACGCCCGATCGTGACCGTTACAAGCGCAGTCGACGCAGCAGCCGCAGTAGATCACCCCGTAGTCGTGGTGGTGGCGGTGGTGGTGGTGGAGGTGGTGTCGGTGGCAATGGAAACGATCGTGATCGGGGAAGTCGCCGTCGTGGCTCACGTTCGCGCAGCCGCTCACCACGTTCCAGCCGAAGGCGCGGATCGCGCGATCGTGACCGCATGGAGCGCAGCACGCGCGACAAGGAACGGGATCGCGAGCATGAGCGCGAGCGTCGCAAGAAGGGCCTGCCCGACATTAAGAAGGAGCATCTCAGTGGTAACTATCCAAGCGTCAACCGAGACGCACGTCACGTAAGCAATGCGTAAATGTCGCAGGCAAAGGGCTCAGTGGAGGCAGGAGATTTCTCTTCTTCCTCTTCGCAATACCCTTTGATGCCACATTTACTTGATTTTCGACTTTGGTTCACACTCGTTTGGTCTTTTCAATTGATGCTAATACATAAACATTTCTTTACTCTGCAGCTCCTTGGCTCGGTTGACGTGTGTGTGTGTGTCTGTGTGTGTGCGTGTGGCGGTGTGTGTGTTTAGCTTTAGAGGTTCTAAAATCTTATTATCTGGCATTATTTCACCCACAACTGTCCCCTGATGCGTTTTTGAGCAATGTTTTTTATGGCAACTAAATTAATTGAATAAGCACATAAATGTACCCACCCGATTTTTGTCAGTGTACCAGCTAAGCACTTGGTACGCAACATTTAAGGCTCTGTTCAGTTAATTTGCTTCATATACTATTGCTTACATCAAATGTTAAACTAAAGCTACAACTCCACGCCGAGATGATTAGTGATGTCTATATTTATACATACATGCACATATACATATATATACATAAAATATTTTTATATGCAGTAAAAAGTTGTTGAGCTCGTCCACAACTTACTCACAAATAATGGGAAAGTATCGATAAATCGATCGATATCGATAGAAATTGTAATGAGAAGAGAATAGTGGGAATTCCGCGTCTTTTTGTACATTTTTGTGAACAGCAAACGTTGGCAAATAGGCAACGTTTAAATTAGGCTTTTAACAAACTCATTTTATTTAAAAATATGTTTAGACATTTTAAAATGAAGTAGTATTCATTTCAAGCACTGTTTACTTAACATTTAATGAGCTCATACTATATTTATATTAGCTTAGATCATTAGTTATATTATTTTTTCACATATTGAGTAATAATTTTTCTAGTTATAGTTGCTCGGCAGATTTTTATTATAATAGGCAGAGTTTCTATATATTATATTAGCCTCTATGAAAAACTGATTTTTTTTTTTACGTGACATACGTAACGTAAGCTTCATATGGAACGATTTTTAAATCTAATCATAATTCATTAAGTTTCAAATAGAGCTGATATATGACTATACAGTATACCATACTATACTATTAATGAAAAATTCGCATCAGCTAGTAAATAAGCTATATAATCAATGTAAAATATTCATAGTAAATGATGCATTACCAAGCAAATATGAAGTCTAAAATTATAGATATATCTACAATTAGCGCGTACTTAAACAGACTCTTTAGTTGTGTGAGATTATAAATTCATTTATATTTAATGTACCTTTTTTATAGGATAGTCTGATCTCATTATTTTAGACATCTGACATTCTGATATGATTATTGTCAATATCCATATATAGATAGCCTGATCTGCTTACATTTCATAGCCATATATAGATAGTCTCTGTTTTTTAGACATCCATATATAGCATTCGGCATTCAATGTCAATGCTCATCGCAAGAATGTCTAAGCTTTTGTCTTTACTTAGAACAAGCTTTAACTGACAGGATTATAGAATTACATGCCAGTCTATATAGACCAGCCATTGAGCATTGAGAGCTTTTGGTATTGTGTATTGCATTTATTGAAACGAACAAGAAATGTCAAAGTGAAATCCAAACGAGTTGTGTTTACATACCAAAAATCTAATTGATTGTCTTACATTGCTTCCTTTTCAATATATTTAAATCATTATTAACAATTCCATATTACGCTCATCTTTGCAGTGTGCAGCACCACGCTGTGGGTGGGCCATCTGTCCAAGTTGGTATATCAGGAGGAGCTGTCGGATACCTTTGGCGAATATGGCGATATCGTGAGCATCGATCAGATTGTGCCGCGAGGTTGCGCGTTCATCGTGATGAATCGTCGCCAGGACGCGCACAAGGCCATGCAGGCGCTGAAGAATCATAAGCTACAAGGTCGTGCCATTACCATATCCTGGGCAGCGGGCAAGGGTGTGAAGAGCAAGGAGTGGAAGGACTTTTGGGATCTTGACCTGGGCGTCACATATGTGCCGTGGAACAAGCTGAGCACCGACACGGATTTCGATAGTCTCGAGGAAGGCGGCATGTTCGACGAGGACACCATGCCCAGCTGGATGAAGCAGAAAATCAATCAGGCGAAAAATGTGAAGGATGTCAAGCCGACGGGCCTAGGCGGCGAGATGCCTGCCGTGCCGTCGGTGGCGCCTCCAAATTTGCTCTTCGGCATTGACACAACACAGCCACCGCCAGTGGCGCCGCCACAGCACGGCGGACCTGGCGCACCTCCGCCGGCACTGATGGGCATGGTGCCCGGTCAGTTCCAGATGGCGCCGCCCCTGGGCGGACCGCCGCCGCAACGCATGATGGGCCCGATGGGACCACTAAATCATCCTTTGGGCGGCATGGCTATGCCTCCAAATATGGTGCCCGGAATGCCGCCGCCAATGATGATGCCGCCTAACATGATGCCGCCAGGTTTCCCAACCATGGGCGGTCCACCTCCACATCCTATGGGACTGCCGCCAGGCGCACAGTTCCCCCCACCAGGGGCAGTGCCGCCGCCCATGACCACAATCCCAGCACCTGCGGGCTCTGGCACTGGCAACGTGAGCGACGATCAAATGGACATAGAAATGGAGCTTGAGGATGCACCGCAATCGGCACCAACGTCATCACAGCAGCAGCAACCACCCAACTTTAGCCAGCCGCCGCCGATCTTTGCCGGTGGTGCCACGCAGCCGAACAGTGCTGATGCGGCTGCAGCGGCTGCTGCGAATGATCTGTTTCAGAGGGATCGAGCACGTGGTCCTGGCGGTGCTGGCTCTCGCTGGGGCGGCCGTGATGATATTGCTGAGGCTTCGGAACGCTGGAGGAATGAGAATGGAGGAGGTGGACCGCCGCCGCTAAGCGGAGCCTTCAATGAGGCTCGGGCGCGTCTCAATCTGAACAGCATGGAGCATGCTGGAATGCAGCGACCCGAATTCTTAGGTGGCTTAGGTGAGCTATATGGCAATTTATCCGAAATTCGTTAACTATATCTTGTATTATTCCACTTAGAATTTGATAATCGTCCTGGCGGTGGACCACGCGGCATGGGACCAGGCCCAAGGGGAGGCAACCACAACGGTGGCAATGGCGGCGGTGACTTCTTCCAGCCGAATATCAATCAGAATCGCTTCAGTCAGCCAACGAGTCTGATGCAGATGCGCATACCGCCGCCGGTGGCGTACAATCAGCGCATGGGTGGACCGGGAGCAGGCAATGGAGTGGGCCCCATGTTCATGAGGAATCAAGGTGGTGGACCAGGTGGCAGACAGCAAGGGCCAGGTGAGCACTGTAATTCCCAGACATTGAACCAAAATTTACATGTTGTAATTCATTTTAAAGGATTCTTCAATCCACGCAATCCGTTCAACGATAACCAACGAGGCCGTGGTGGTGGCGGAAGCGGCAGTGGTGGTGGTCGTGGAATGGGCGGCGGTGGCGGTCGCGGTGGCCGGTGGAGTGATGATGAGGAAGAAGGCGCAAGCAATAGCAGCAATTTCAAGCGCCGTGGAGGCGGTGGCCCAGGTGGCCCTGGCAGCCGATTCCGTGGCGAACGCGATGGCGATGACAGACGCGGCGGCAATGGTCGTGCGGGTCGTGGCAGCCAGCGCAGCGAGGAGCGTGAACGTGGACCCAATAATAATAACAGACGTGGCTCACGCGATGACAGCAACCGCCACTCGATAAGCTCCACGGATGAGAACGCACTGCAGGGCAAACAGTCTTTGTCGGAGTCTGAGGATATGAAGAACAAGCCGGTGGCAGCGCCGACCGCGAACAATGTGGATAAGTCAGCAGCAGTGGACACCGAGGAGGATTGGGATAGAGAGCTGCAGGAGTATGATGCTAGAATGGAAGCTCAACAAGCTGCTGAAAGTGCAGCAGCAGCTGCGGCTGCTGAAGCCGCTGCCGCTGGCGCTTCCACTGCCACAGATACCTCTGATATTAACAGCCAGAAGGCGGAAACACTGAACGAGGCAGCTCCAACGTCAGAGGCCGAGCCGTTTGCCACACCAGTTGTGGAGGAGATCAGCGAGGTGGCCAAGCCAAAGGCGCCGTCACCCGTTTGCACGCCCCTCTACGACGAGCTGCCGCCACCAACTGCAGCGGCTGCTGTAACAGCGGCACCGCCTCAGCCTCCAGTCGAGCAGGCCGAAGAGCCAAAGCCAAAGATCGAGCAGCGTGTGACTGAAGAATTTGCGTCTCAGCCGGAGCCTCAGCCAGAGGCTGCGCCTGCAACAATGCAACAACTACAACAGGATTCACCGCCCGTCGCCGAGCAGTCACCCACAATAACGGAACCAACGAAAGATATAGCGCAGGAAACGGAGCCAGTTGAGAGTGCCCAGCCGGCAGTTGAGGCGGACTCATAGAATGCCGAGGATAATTAGTGCAGGAGAAAAAGGACAACAGATGGGACGGATATCAATGTGTTAGTCGATGCGAAATGTGTATTTTATGATTTCCTTACATATGACTCATGTATGTATGTATGTGCGTATCAAAACATACAATTTTTTTATAATATTAAAATTTTAGCTTTGAGATTACGCATTTGTTGAGACGCGATGAGGGTCTGCACCATTCTTGCTAGGCTAAGGCACTTTATTTTTACAATTATTAAACGATTCACATATTATTTAAGGCTTGGGTGCCGCCAACAACACACAACCAGCACGTAGGGTCGGACGCTAGTAATTTTTTTCCTTTTAACTCTGAACAGCAACAACAACAAAAACAACAACAACAACCAATTGAACCCTAACTCCGCGAGAACAGTTGAAGGCGCAAAGGAACAAACTGTAGCAAATAATTAGAGAATAATCAAATGTATGGACGAAATTGATAGACGGAGAAAACAGCCACGCTTGAGAAATGTTTATTATTTTGTTATGTATATAATTTTAAGATGGTATTTAACACAAACTGTTTCTTATGCGCAGATTATAAGTACACGTATAATAATGTACAATTTAAATATGAAAATATTATCAATACTATTAATAATAAACAAAAACAGACAGTTGACTTATAAGAAATGTGTTTTATTTATCTAATAAGTGAAATGGCATATGAATATTGATAGGGTGTTCAGGCAGAAGTAATGTTATTTATATATACTATAAATGCAAAATTATATATATTTTTTAAATTTATTTCATAAATACACTAAAATAAATGAATTTTATTCCTTTCAGTTAAATTTCTTGCCTTAAGAATATCGATAAGTTTGGGATTTGCAACACTCAAACATTTTAAAAATATCCTCTCTAGTGCAGCTTTCAGTTCATGTTTAAGCTTTTGCCGAATATCCTGTGCATATCGATAGTTATGCTGATTCCACTTACTACAAAACGATAGTTAAATAAAAATTCAAATGTTAAAACCAAGTAGCTTTTACACAATTAGCTACATAAATAATTACCTAATTTACTTAAACTAAAGCCATTTTAACAATTTATATACATTTTTTGTATTGTGCGCTAAATTAGATTTAAATAACAAACTTTGAACTAGTTCACTTGTTGAAAAATATCGCTCACTGTTAAGAGAAACAGTTCACGCAATGTTCATGTTATTGGCACTGTTAAGCAACATTTCTGTTTGGTATTTTTCATAAATAAAAAGTCTTTGCACCTATATGTGTGTGTGCGCGTCATTTTAGAGCGTGAATTTTCGATTCGGTAAAAAAGAAAAAAACGTAAAAAAGCCAATCAATAATATTTATGAATGCTTTTAAAATTGATGCACTTTAAAAAGGGCAACAAATATATGCTTAAATTCGGTAACTAATTGTCTTAAACTCCAAGCAACGCCGAACGACGTGCGAAAGAAAAATTTTGGTTTCTCTGTGCCAAAGAATTTACACACATGAGCATACGCATACACGTACACACGTACGTGTGTGCATACACAAGTATATTTGTGTGTGTACATGTGTGAGGCTGTTGTAAGAAATGTGCAAAATTTTATAAAACATCCAAATATACAAATGTGTTTAAACTCATGGCGGAACACGTTAAATTGTCGATAATACAGTGGAAGCTGCAAAAGTGAGAGAGCTGAGCAGAGCCAATACACAATCTTGTGAAACTGTATGCTAAAAGAAGAAAAAAAAAAACGAAAAAGAAATAGAAAAACAAAAAAATCGTGTCTATGCATGAATGTATTTATTAAAATATAGACTTTCATACAGGCATGCATACACACATATATATATATATAAAAGAGCGCGCGTGTATATTCAGAGTGTGAAATATGTACATTAATATATGTGCGTGCATACATAGGGACCGCCGCCAACAAACCACACATACATGCGCAACACGCATACAGGCTGTTTCGGTGTGCATGTATGTGTGTGTGTGTGCTTGAATGTAATGCGAAAAGCAACGTAACCGCTGACGACGACGTCGGCAGCTGGCTTCAACATCTAGGAGCAGCATCCTTGTTTCTTTTCCTGTAAGCGCGCTCTCTTGTTGCTTTTCGGTCTGCAGATGTGGATGCTGTTCGACAGCGAGCCCACAACCCCCAACCCCTGCCACCGGGCATTGCCACCCCAAACCAACAACAGCCGCAGACTCAGTTTCAACCGCAACAGTCGCAGTCCACACAGTCGTCCCCGCTGTGTATTTTGATCAACTTTTCACTTTTCGCTTGGCCGTTGTTGTTGTTATTATTGTTGTTGTTTATGGTGTTGTTGGATTAATATCAATTAACATAACAATATAAAATGTTGCAGCGCAAAACAAATACATAAATATACAAAAATAACATAATCAACAAATATTTAATCGCATACAGATACATGCTTAGCCATGTATCAAAGTTCTTCAACCAATTGACTTTTGTTGTTCTTCGGCTACTGAAAACAGCTGTAGATTTGTAAACGTGACAATTCGATCGCAACAACAGTTAACTATGTGCTTCTGTGTGAGTGTCTAGTTCTGGTTTAGTGTATAAAGGTGTGCAGACAGGCCGACTGCTCGACTGTTAACGCACAGGACTTAACAGTGCAATAACAGTATGCTAAGCAAGTCCTCAGCAAAAATATTTTATTTACATATCTGTTCAATAAGCAAAATCTATCGGAATATAAATATGAGAAGCAAAAGTATTTACAAATATATAATATGCATATTTAATATTATTTATCAAATATTAATATTAATATTATATATCAAATCAGCGCCAAACTTTTTCCCGCTGACATTCTTTGGTGTAATCGCTTTGCTGTCAATAGTTTTACCATCGCTAAGTACATACCTATATAGACTCATTTATGCACACACTCATACATACATACATATGCAGGTATGTATTTGCATGTGAAGCCAGACGTCATCAGTAAGCTTAGCTTCCGTTGCCGTTGCTTGTTGTGTCAGCTTCATGCTCTCGTATGATGCGCTCCACTTTTGGATGCTATTTATAAACGCTTTTATATGTATGCATGTGTTCAACCCACACTCACACACAGGCAAAACACATGCGCAAGAATGGTTTCTCTGCTGGGAAACAGCTTCCTTAAAATCTGCATACATAGTTCCGCTTCCGTCCAAAAAAGTCTATATGAGCGTGTGAGTGTGTGTGTGTGTGTTTTCGGCGCAGTCGCAGAATATAAAACGGATTGATGTTGCTTCTGTGTGTGTGTGTTAGTGTAATTGCGTCTGTGTGTTGGTCACACAATCATTCAACTTACCGGGCAGCATCCACATGTTGAGGCGCGTGCAATTGCCGCTTCATTCCTTTTCTCTCCAGACATACATACATACATACACAATATCCTGTATTGAACCGACAAATTCCCCCAATTGGAAATGAAGCTGCATCGCTAATGAACTGATACGCATATCAGCATGAAAATTCTTTACCATAATCTTATCTGGAGAGATATTTTTTGGTTGCCGCCTAAGTGAACCCACTTGAAATTACGAACAGGAAGCTATTTAATTATTTTCGACTTCACTTAGGCAAAAAAAAAAAATCGCCTTTTAAAATTGGACCTAGACTGATAAAACTAGACAAAAAGTTGAGTTGTTTTAAAAATTAGATTAGAAAAGATAATTTTAAATTCAATTTACAGTTATGAAGGTTGATTTTCAAGCGCATAAAAATCCCAATGTTAAAATATTAGGGTGAACCAAAAATAGCTTTTAAAAGAAATTTCGAGAATCGAAGAGGTATTTAATGCTGTGGGCGCTTATGCACTAATTTTTAAATTTTAATTTAAAATTATATATTATTTTTGAATTTCTTTTATATATAAAGGAGTAAGGCTTTTATTAACTGTTAAAAAAAGGGTCATCCAAACATTAATTTGCTGACGTCCTAGTGTCAAATGTGTGTATCTGGCGATTTAATGCTGTTATTGTTTTGCTTGGCAGCCTGTTACGCGCAATACACATGTATTGTTTATAAATTTGCATAAGCAGCAGCATCAGCACATGATGACTTTTAATTTTCTCTTTTTGATTTATTTTTATGATCAGTTGTTTCGCCCGTTACGCTTTCAAGTTGAATGTCACCTGTTCTGTTAAAGTGGGAGGGAGGAGCAGTGTTGTAGTGTGAGGAGCAATTGTGCTGAAAGCATACAAGGCAATAAAAATCGATAGACGATTGCGGGCTGTTGCAGTTAACTTGTCATGCTGTCTCTTTCACGTACAGGCGCTGCAGCTGATCTCCATTAGAACGGTTTGCAATAGTTGCTGGTTCTTCTTCTGCTTCTCCTTTTTTGTTTTGTTTCTTCTCTTTTAAATGTTAAATGTGATTATTTTTGTATACTAAATAGGCTGACCGCATTTCAGCACCAATTGCACGCCCACACTTGCACTTAGGCAGCATCAATAACAACAAGAACAACAATAATAACAATAGTCCAAGCAGCAGCGGTCAACGCACAACAAAACGAAAGTGCTTAAAAATAGTTTTCGAATAAATAAATAAAAGCGTCTCATGCCATCGTCGTTGACAGTTTTGTAGCCTAAAATGCAATGATACTATAAATGAATTTAATCGTATAGCATAGACATACATGTGTGTGTATGTGTGTATGTGCGCTCGCATACATGAACACGCTACATACATATGTATGCATAAATGAAAAGAATAACATTTTCAAGTTTTTTTTTATCTTCACTCTCTTGCTTATGTGTGTGTGTGTGTGTCTGTTTGTGTGCGTGCGTGTATTTGCAGTTAAGAACTGAAAGCCGGCTCAGCGGGAGGTAAATTTTGCGTACGCGTGAGATGTGAGGAAATGCCGCGCCGGCAGCTGCCATATCGATGTCGACAACTTCAACGCCAACAGCAGCAGAAGCAACTAAAAGCAACAAAGCCGAGCAGCATAATTAAATAATTGCCAACAGATCGATCTCCATCTGATAAATTAAGTGTAAAGTGATTGAGTGATTGAGCTCCAGCGCGAGCGCTCGAACAATTAAATAATAAAAACATTGGCAAGCAAACACACAGAAAAAGAGAACACACACAATTAACAAACAAATCGAAATATTGCAACCAATCGAATACAGCTAATTTCAACGTGCAGCAAAAATGAAGCGGCGCAATGCGGATTGTGGCAAATTACGTCGCCCGATGAAGCGGAACAAAATCACAGAGGGCATGTATGGCAGGTAAGTGCTTAAATACCACCAACAAGATCTTCTCTATTTACGTGCATTACGTATAACGTATTAGGGATGAGCGCGCTTAACGACACGAACCAAAATGAGAACCACAAAGTGAACGATTAGGCAACCGAATTTAGATACAATTTATTTATTATTATTTGAAAAGCATAAATATTGAAAGCTAGCTTTGGAATTTTGTTTATTTATAAATGGGTTTACTTATGTAAACATTAACATAAGTTCTGTTATTTGAAGACTTCATTCGCGTGTCACGCAAACAAAACACGTAGCGCGCTCTACTCTGTTGTATGTGTATGTGCGTGTGTGTGTGTGTGTATGTGCACACATACATATCTATCCAGTTTATCGCGCTGATTCGCATACCGCACTGATCGCGTAATACATAATTCTAGATATGGTTGGTTCCTAACAAAACTTGTATTAAGCTGCGCAGCGTCAAATTTACTTTGATTTATCAACATTATGACAGTAAAAAATTAAATTCGTTACGATTTAAGAAGTTAATAAATTAATTACAAATTAAATATTAATTAGAGCTGAAATAAATTCTTATATTCTTTATATTAGAGAGAAAATCACAAGCAATTCACAAAGCTATAAAAATAAATAGGAATATTGAGGGGGTCGGTCACTAGGCCAAAAAGTCAGCTTGTTAGAAAGACATCTTCATGTTGCTTCTTCTTTTCTTCTTTCTTGTTTAATGTTTTGCCTTGAGTCCAGTATTCAGCGATTGTCACGTTATTTTTTGGTTTTATTACGCATTTATTTATTTGTTTACATTTTGATTTTGCATTTTTGTTTGGCTGTTTTTATAGATATATACATGCATATATATATATGTATATATATCTGAATTTCAGCTGCAAACAAATTGAGTTAGATAATTTATTCAGCGTTTGCTTTTGTTGTTGATGAATTGTATTTGAAAGCCATAATTGAGCGTCAAATTCATCTTAATCAAATTATTGATAGGTCTGTCAATCAAACATGTGTTAAGTTTCGTATATAGACGATATAATCTCTGAATTATCTTGTACCCTTGCAGCACGACTGTCCTATACATGAAATTTCTAATACTTTGGGCCATCGTGATGGTGGCCGACTTCATGTTTATGTTCCGATTCGAATTCCTATGGCCTTTCTGGCTGCTGCTACGCTCCGTGCATGACTCCTTTAAGTACAAGGGCTTGGTGAGTGCATAAATAAACAAGGAGAAACACATTTATTTATATATTCTCTTGACTTTTGCCTTAGGCATTCTCTGTGCTGTTCGTCTGCATTGCAATAACATCGGATCTGGTGTGCTTGTTCTTCATACCCGTACATTGGCTGCTCTTTGCGGCCAGCACGTACGTCTGGGTGCAGTACGTCTGGCATACAGGTGGGTCTACAACATAATAATAACAATTATAACAATATTTATTTATGTGTTTGCTTTCCTCCCGCTATCTACTTGATAGACAAAGGCATCTGTTTGCCAACCATCATATTGTGGATGTTGTTTGTCTACCTGGAGGTGGGCATACGATGGAAAGACAGTCGCCATATGCCACATCTGGATCTGTGCCGACCGTTTGCCGCGCACTGGTGAGTGACGAATCTGTTGACTCTTTAATTGAATCTCAGTCTAAAGCTTCCTCTTATCCTTAGCATTGGCTATCCAGTGGTCACGCTCGGCTTTGGCTTCAAAAGCTACGTTGGCTATCGCATGCGGCAGCGCAAGCAGCGCGAGGTCGCCAAGGAGAATGAGTTCTATATGCAGCTGTTGCAGCAGGCGCTGCCAGCTGAGGAGGCTGCCGATGAGGCGCAAATTGTTGGCGCGACAGCGGTGACCGTGGCCACCAACGGTGCTGTGGTTGTGCCCAATGGCACGGGCGGTGCGCCGTCCGCGGTCAGCACGTCGTCCGCATCCCAGGCGAATGGTATTTTGGCAACTGCAACGCAAGCACAAAATCATCACGAGCATCATCACAGCGGTAGCGGGGGCGGCGGCGGAGGCGGCGGTGGCTCCGGCTCCGGCAGCAGTGCCAGCAATAGCAATCATCATCATCATCACCATCACAACAACAATAACAACAACAACAATAACAACAGTAGCAGCAGCAGCAGCAATCATCACACCAAGGATAACACAACTAGCGACAGCAGCACAACGCCTGCAGCAACGGCAGCAGCAGTCGCCGCCGCCGCAGCAGCAGCAGCATCATCCACATCATCGCCAGCAACAGCGACAGCGTCCACAAACACATCAGCCTCGGCGACGGCCAGGCAATCAAATGCAGCAACATTAGCAGCAGCGACAACAACAGGTGCCAGCAACAACAACGACTAGAATTATAATAAATTATTCCTATAACTAGCCTGAGAGTCTATGAGTAGCTTATCTATGTGGTTAGACTTTTGTAATCAGTAACTGACCAAGCTCCATAATCTCCTGGCAACCAATGTTGTTTCTATATGTGTTTAAATGTAAAACTAAATGTTTTCTTATCTTCATTTGTAGCAACCTCAAATGGTCATGTTGGCGGTGGCTCAAGGAATCATCGGCGTAGCATGGACAAGGACAAGCATCGCAACAAGAGCGATGCAGGCGACACTGAGCAGCACAACAATAGCGCGCGGCATGGCGGCAAGAATAGTAATAGCAACAGCAGCAGCAGCAGCTATCAGCAGGTGGATGGCAATGCGACTACAGCAACAAGTAATAACAGTAAGGAGAAGTCAGACTGGGATAGTGGCAATAGCAACTATCAACAACAACAACAGCAGCAGCAACAGCAGCAGCAGCAACAACAGCAGCAACAGGGGGCAAAGGACAAACAGGGTGCATTGAACAAAAAGAAAACGCTTAATTCGAAGCAAATTGATATCGCCCCCTTGCTTGCAGACAAAAAGACGCACAATGCTGTCAGCAATGGCAACGTCCTGCAGTTCGAAGCAGATGAGGCACCGGTCGTGGAATCAGTGCCTCAGCTGGAGAAGGTGCCGAAAGGTGAGTGCTAAGCGTACATCCAATTGTGGGCAATGAATAATCTGAATATCCTTTTCGCTCGACAGGCCGTCGGAATCGCGGTAAGAAGGATAACTCAGCCAAAGACAATCATAGCCAGCAGCTGGCGCAACAGAAGGAGGCTGCCGCAACAGCTGCCACTGCTGCCGCTGCAACTGCCAGCAACAGCAGCAGCAACAACAACAACAATGATGCAAGCTCCGTCTCGTCGTCCACCAGCTCGTCGTCGAGCAATGCCGCCGCTGCCGCCATCTCGCACATCGCCAGCAAAGTCGTATCGAAGATATGCGAGACGTGTCTGAAGCTGGAGGCAGATGTGAAGAAGTATCGCGCCGAGATTAGCCACATGAAGCAAATCGAGAATGAGCTGCGCCAGAAGCTCGATGTCAATCTGACCAGCAAATCCAGTTTGCAGGCCAAACAGAAGGAGTGCGACGAGTTGGAGAAGCGCATACAGGAGCTGAACAATGCACGCCACGCCGACATGCTCAGTTTGCAGACCGTGGAGCGGCGCCTGAACGAGGAACGTCGCCAGAAGCAGTCGCTCGACGCTCAGCTGGCCAACGAGAAGAAGGCACGCAAAGCGGCCGAGGAGAAGGCGGCGCGTCCCGAGTGCAGCGCCCAGTGCAAGCAGCGGCGCCAGCAAATGGACGAAGAGTTGAAGCGCGTGCGCAACGAGCTCAAGCAGACCGACGACGCTTGGAAGCTGGCCGTGGATCATGGGCGCAAATTCGAGCAGGAGGTGTGTTGAACCAGAGGCTTCTCTAGTTGAATTTAATTTATTCTCTATTCTCCTTCACAGTATCACATGCTGGAGATTAAGGTGCAAAATCGCGAGTCGACGCAGGCGGATGCTGAGATGCTTATGAATGCACTGGCCTCGATGCAGGAGAAGAACACCACGTTGGAGAAGAATCTATCCGCAGAGACGAGAGTTAAGCTGGACTTGTTCTCGGCTCTGGGCGTGGCAAAGCGACGGTTAGAAATAGCTGACAGTATGTACAACAGAGCGCACTGGCGCAGAGCTGCGGGCACACTTAATGAACACAAACTGTTTGCTTGCAGGTCAACGTCGGTCCAAGGAGGATGAGGTCATCGATCTCAAGGCCAAGATAGCACAGCTGCTGGCTGTTATGCCGGACACGCTGTGCTTGAACACGGGACCGCACGGTAGCGGCAGCATGCTGCGCATGAACGATACACCGCCGCTACAGTCGGGCGGACCGGGCCCGTCCTCGCCCATGCTCAGTTTGGGCGTTGCGCAAGATTATCAACAGCATCAGCACCAGCAGCATCAACAGCACCAGCAACATCAACAGCTTCAGCAGCACCAGCACCAGCAACAGCAGCAACATCAACAGCACCAACAGCAGCAGCAGCAACAGCACCAACACCAGCAGCAGCAGCAACAGGTTGTGCCCGGCTCTCAGCAGCAGCAAATGGTGCCCGTCAGTGTGGCCGCGGCGCTGCACGTGGTCGCCGGCAATGTGGTTAATGGAGGCGGCGGCGGTGGCCTCTCGACGCTGGATCCAAATGCCAGCGTCTATACGCCCAAGACGGGCAACATGATGGTGGTGCCGCCGGTGAAAATGAATCCCAATGGTGCGGATGCCTGACGCCAGCAGCACCAGCAGCAGTTATCGTCGGTGACTGCTTCATCCTCGCATCAGCTATTGAGACGACAAGTATGAGATTATTATAATTTATTTGAAATGTAACAGCCAACAGCATCAGCAACCGATCGATTTCGACTACAGTAGTCCACGCCACGGAAGGCAAACGGAGCAGTTTGCATATGATATAATGAATGTCCGTACTAAGCATAAGCAGTTTCCTTTAACCAAACCACACACACACACACACACACAATTACAACAGTATCACATCAATGTACATCCATTCTACCAAGACGATTGTTTTCCAAACCCCACACAGTATGCATAGCCCCAGTTATAAATATGCTTTTATTTCTTGACTTATCTCACGATGACACGAAATGTCATTAAACTTAGATGTTTAGATGAGAGTTTTGTTAACTGCAAACGAAATGTTCGCATCCAGATGTCAACTACTATTTAATCCACCCAAGATTCGCTCACACACACACACATACCCACTCACACTCGACTTTGATTAATTTGAAACATTTAAATAATAAGCTGAGAGAAAAGAAAAAACGTAAAATAACTTAAAATGAAAACAATTTTGATTTCGATTTTGATTTGATTTGTAATTGAAAATGCGAACGAATAGTTAGAGAATGAAAAGATCTGTTTACCACTTACTTTACAAACAAACCAACGCTGTGAGAGTTGACCAACCTTTAGTGATGGCTTTTGAATTTGGCGTGATTTATGCTTTTAGCCAAATTGTCTGCCCTCTTTCAATGGAATTTTTGAAGTCTGCGCCCTTGATTTATTATCTCATTAAATTATTTTTGTTATAAACTTTAATTGTACGCCTATTAAGTAGAATTTAACTATTTTGAAGAAAACAAAAAACAAAAACCAACAAATTTCTTTTTAAGTTTTAATTTATTTGTTGCTCTTCCTAAAAAGATAAAGAAACAAAACAAAAACAAACAAATAAAAAAGCAAGTTGAAAATGCTTGAATTTAAATGCGAAGAAAACGAAAAACGAGAACTATTTTGTTTAATAATAATAATAAAAAAAAACAACAAACAGAAAGAAAAAACATTTACTGACTTGTGTATTATATTTATATTGATTTAATTTAGGCTGCTTTTAATTCGTCAACAAATGAGAATTTGTCCCTAGATATTTCTGTCAGCTCGGTATTCGAGCCAGTGTCAAACCAAAACACGTCCAGTCTAAAGCAATTTTCATATATTCAAAATGATCTATTATCTACTGGAAGCGATTTCGGCTGCAATTTTGAGCACAGTCGCCACCGTCTGGCTGATCGAAGGTAAGGATAAGCGCCTCCGTCCTCATCTCGCCGCTATTTGATAGTCTATCTCCCGCAGAGACTATGATCAACCTGATGATGTCCAGCTTCCTGCTGCTGCTGCGCATCGCCTGTCATCCGCTGATGGTGCTGCCAACGATCTGCGGCATCTATTACCTGATACGCAAGGTGTGGCTGCGACATCGCCAGCTGGGCGATGGCGAGACGACACTAGCCATGGGTGCTCGTTCGGTGCGCACGCCACGAATCGGCTCTCATCGCAGCATTGGCAGCGTTTCGTCGCGCAGCAACGAGAGCTGCGATTACGGCGACGACGAGATTCGCGGCGTGCTGAGATCCTAATCTATTTTTTATATTCGTTTCAAATTAATGAAGTATTTGTAAGGTCTTTGGCTGGATTAGCTGGCTTTACTCTTATATAACTACAGCTACGCACACACGTACTTATGCATAAAATTGTACTTAATCTAATATAGATGTGTAACTCGCGCCCCGATTCGCTAATGTTTTCATCTATTCACGGCTTGTGTAGGGATGAGGTGTCCATTTTGCACAGCAGATCGGCCACCTTGAGCAGCATCGCATTGTTCTGCTGGTCGCCGGCGGTCGCGCTGCTGCTGATCATGTCGGCCAGGTGATGTATGTACTTGTCCACGCTGTCCACGTTGAGTCCGCTGGGATGCACTGGTGGCAGCGCGATGCCGCCTAGAGTGGAGACGAGTTTCTGTCGCAGATTCTTGGTGTATGCCGTCAGGCGTGCATTCTCCTCCTTCAGCTCAGACACCTCGGCCATAATCTTTGCATGCCCGGCCTTTGTGTTATCCACATGCTGCTCCAGCACGGCATTCTGTTGCTCCAGATCCGTTTTGGTCTTGCGCAGCGTGCGCAGCTCATTCTCCGTGCTGCGATTGTGCTCGATGAACTCGTTGGTATAGATGGGTATTTCGCCTGCTATGCACGGACGCGATGCTGGTGGGCAGGAGCTGAACGCGGGCGGCGGCGGTGTCGGTGTGCGCTTCACCTGGGCTAGCGGTATATCGTCCGGATCTGGTGTCGGTGTGCTCTGCTGCTTGCTCACACCTCCACTGGCTTTCGCAAGTGCCCTCTTAGCAGCGGCAGCTGCAACGGTGGCTGTCTCAATGCTGCTGCTGCTGTTGTTGCTGTTGCTGGTTGCCTTCTCCTTGGGTGTGCTGGCATTCTTGCTGTCGAACACCTTCTTCGCCTTAGCCAATTCGGTTGCTACTATTTCGGGGTGCTCCTTCAAGAACTTGTGCATTTGTTCCTGATATCTAGAATTTAGAAAACATTGTATGAGTGTGTTGGCTGACATACGATGTAATGAATATATAAACATATTTCTCATATTGAATTTACAATGCCTTATCCTTGGCTGCCGCCTCCAGATATGGTGCCTTTCGCTCATCCGTCAGCTGGTGCCATTCCTCGCCAATCATTTTGGTGTGCTCTAAGGCGGTGCGATTCGGATGTTCGCGCCGCAGTTGCTCCCGTCGATCGTTCATGAATCGCACATAGGAATTGAGTGGCATTTTCGGTGCTCCAGCCACGTTGATGCGCCGCTGCGTGAGCTTCTTCAGCTCCGTATCCAGATCGTTGCCAGTCCCAGCATTACGCCCCTTTGCTTTGTTCTTCTTTTTTGTTGCTTTGCCGGCGCCGACGACGACGCCGCCACTGGCTGGGGGATTCGCTTCATTCTCTTCTTCGCCATTTGGTTTGGCAGGCACTAATGCTACTTGCTCTTCAGCTGTTGCTTCCAAGCCCTCTGTCGCCGCCTGGTTTATTGCACTTTTGTTTTCCGCTTTGTTATCCATAGTCTAGTAATTTGCACTTGATTTTTATTGAGCTTGTTTATGTTTTATCGATAACTTGCAAATTGCAACAGTGCATTGTTTTGTTTACCAATGCGGTTTCCTATTTTAGATTATTGGATTATATTTATGAGAGCATGTACACACATTTTCATTAATATTTGCTTAGCATTTCTTTATTGCACAAAAATTAAAAGCCGCAACAAACTGCAACAATTTCTTTTCCTATCAGAATATTTATTGTTTTTCTTTGTTATACAAAAATATCTGTTATACAAGAGCAGCTGTTATCATAAGAACAGAGCTGTATTGTTATTAACATTTAGACACTTTTAATTTTTATAGAGAGCATAATTTATTTCAAAATTCTATATAATTATATTTAAATTGTTCTATTTTGTTAAGTGATTTTGCTGTTATAATTACCTCAACAAAAATATTTTGTTTCTCTGCGAACAGATGACAACTCTGCTGTGACACACTTCTACATTTAGGCAGTGACGTCATCAAATATGGCGCGATTTTGATTATCACCTGCGCCTTTCAAACAATAATCAAGATAGAGATAACGAATAAATTAAATTAATCATTAAATAATTTCGTTTTTATTTTTCTTAGTCAACTTTGCACTTAACTGCTTTACCGTTACTGAGGCTAGTTTGTAGGGCATTTGGAGCCCTATCAAGGATGCAGGATCGAAAACTGCATTTACGGCATATTTTACTGTTTTACTATCGAAGAGGTAACAATGCTGTTCAAGTAAGGCGAAAATTGTGTGAGGTGTACGGAGAAAATGTGTTGACCGAACGCCAATGCCAAAATTGGTTTGCAAAATTTCGGTCCGGCAATGTGGATCTCGAGGATGCACCGCGTCCTGGCAGGCCGCTTGCAGCCGATGTGGATAAAATAAAGTCGTTGGTGGATGTGAATCGTGGAATATCAACTAGAGAGATAGCTGAAAGACTAAATTTGTCAAATACGACCGTTCACAATCACATGAAACGCATTGGATTCATTTCGAGCTTCGACACATGGGTGCCTCAAGTCCTTACGGAACAAGATTTGATTCGCCGCATTAACTACTGTGATTTGCTTATCAAACGTCATGAAAGTGATCCTTTTTTGAGGCGCATTGTTACTGGCTGCGAAAAATGGATTGTCTACAACACGGTGAAGCGTAAGGGATCAGGCTCTAAAAGGGATGAACCAGCTCCAACTTCCACCTCGAAGGCTATGTTGTCTGTTTGGTGGGATTGCGAGGGTATCATCTATTTTGATCTTCTGCCGGACCACACCACAATTGATTCTGAAGTCTATTGTGATCAGCTGGACAAATTGAAAGACCAAATTCAACAGACGAGGCCAGAATTGACCAATGGAAATAGATTAGTCTTTCTCCTGGAGAGTGCGAGACCGCATACAAGTTTGATGGCTCGCCAAAAGCTTTTGGAGTTTGACTGGGAGGTGCTACCACACCCACCATATTCTCCAGACCTGGCACCTTCAGACTATTACTTGTTCCAGTCTCTGCAAATATTCATGAATGAAGAAACTTTCACCTCAAATGAGGAAGTCAAGAACTGGTTAGATCAGTTTTTTGCCAGCGGGGCTCTAACGTCTTTTAGGCACGCGATTCACCTCTTGCCAGATAAATGGCAAAAGGTATTGGATCTAAATGGAGACTACATAAGGGTTTGAATTTAATTGGCGAATGAGCTAATTAATGTATATAAATGTATATATATATGTATATAGATTCAAATTTTGAAAACCCGGCAGATAATATTATATACAAATCAAGGACTTCCGTTGTGGTGTTTTCTATATTTTGAATATTTCATATACATTTGTGGTTTGCATGGTCTTGGGCAATTGCTTGAGCACAATAATTAAACGATTACAATTACAAAAAGTATAATTAGCCTATGTGAATGACAGGTGTTAAGTATAAATAGAAACTTACAAATTAGCTTAGCTTTCTATCAATATCAACGTAGAGCCACTTCTCGCTGCTAAATTCTGTACAATATGTAGATTACGAACTAAGACACTTAACAATGAAGGCGGCCAGCCAAAGGATTAAACATAAATTAACCATATTAAGAGAGAGATGGATAAATATAGAGAGAGAACTGGCTGATCCTATAGGTTTTTCAATTTGAAAAATTAACAATTAAGCCTCTCTGTGGAGCTCAGATCAAGCTGGGAAAGAGTTCGTCGAAATTGCTCTCCCAGGGAAACTCCTCGTCGTCTGCTGCCAGCGCAATGTCATTGTCCAGATGCGACAGAGTCGTGGATGACGGCGAGCCAATCACCGACTCGTAGCCATGATCCGATGTGGCCGAATGCATGGATAAGGCAGGTGATTTGGCTAGCGGCGAGATGGCTTTAATGCGCGGGCACAGGAACTTCTCAATGGGCTCGAAATTTAGATGGCTGGTCGCTTCATCGTCCGAGTCGTCGGTGGCGTTGATCACGTTGAGGTAAACCTGTGAGGGCGACGTTGCTGGCAACGGGCACTTCATGATCGCATCTGTGGTGTTGTCGTCGCCAGCAGTGACGCCCTCACCGTAGATCACCTCAACGGCCTCATTCACCGGCACAGCATCGCCGTCCATGACGATTGTGATCGAGTTGGTCTTAGCATCATACGTGCCGTACACCGTATCCGGCGTGGCACTCTGCAGGAATGCAGCGGCGGAAAGTGTCTTCGTTGATGTTGATGTGGGTGTTGGAGCTGGAGCTGGAGCTGTGGCTTTTCTTTGTACGTTTCCATTTATCGTTGACACCTGCATAGGCGCTCTATCCATGTTGCGGCTGGTGGTCGTGGGTGCAGTTGCCGTGCATATCGAAACGGGCTGTGGTGTGGTCTGTTCATTTAGGCCATCAGCTCTATGCCCGCTGGATTCCAGGCGCTCTGCTGCGGGCCCCACCACTGGTCCAGGCAGTCGCTCTGGGTCGCCTGCATCTTTGGCAGCAGCTTGGTGGCATGCGCCACCGCTTGCTTCCAGGTCCGCTGTGATATCTGCGAGGAGACTCTCGGCCAGCTCTTCAAGTCGTCGCGCATCGAACTCTTCGTCGTCGACGAGCAGCATGTCTTGTATAGAAGGCAGAGCGCCACAATTCTCCAGAGCGAGGCCGTCGTGTTGCTCTGCTTCAGCTGCTGTTGCAACATGCGCGATGTCATCAAGGCACGCGCTGACGACTGTGTGTCCACTTGTGTACCCTGCTGCAGAGGGTCAGCATTGGATGCTGCAGATCCAGTGAGTGTGGACACACAGCCCTCAGCGCTTGCATTGATGCCAGCCATGTTGCTGTTGCTGCTGCTGTTGTTGTTGTTGTTCTTCTTGTAGTTTTTGGCATGCTGCTTCATCTCGGCGAGCTCTTGGCGCATCTCCTCCATTTCCGAGTCGAGCTTTTGATTCTTGGCCATCAGCGATTCGTTGATGCTCTGTAGGCTCTCGCATTTATTCTGTAATATTTCCGTCTTCTCCGTCAACTCCTTGATTTCGTATTCCATTTCCTCCATGCGCGCCTTCTTCCTGTCGCGACTCGTTTGTGCGGCTACGCGATTCTTTAGCTTCCTATGGGGTAGATGATGGCGTGAGTAAAGCTTGCTTGACTGGACTTGACTTTATTTGATTTAACTTACTTTCTCTGCACCTTCTCCTCCCATGACAAATGATCCAGACGACGCTTCTTGGCCTTCGTGGGCCCCGCCGCATTCGAAGCCATCGATACGGTCTCCTCATCGACGACACTGTTCGACGAGGACGAATAGCCCGAGCTGGAGGGCGACGACCCGCCCTTCAGCAGCACCGCGGTGGCTGAGAGGGGCGCGGGTCGCAGCTTGGGCAATGTGTTTAAATTCAAATTGGAACCAAGTGGCACACACTTGGACAACAGCACTCCGTTAACTGGCGCCATTTTGTTTTTGCTGTATGTATATTGTTGTTTTGTTGTTTCAATTAATAATTGATAGCAGTGCAATGGGAATTGCAAATTAAATGTTCATTTTTGGTTTGGAGCTCTCGAGTGGCGTGATATCTGCGCGAGCACTGAATATTATCTGATTTTCTACTCCGGACTTAATAAATTGGCAGCGCTGCCTTTGCTTTTGCTGCTTCTGCGGCGTTTTTCATGTAATTGGTCAGTTTAGATTTCTTCATTGCCTCTGTGCTGCTGCTTCAGGTGTCGTCAGCCTGAATTTCACGTAATTTTCCTCAATCTACTAGCAATACGTCGCACCGTTAAGATGTCGTGGACTTTTCTGAATGGGTTGTCGAAAAACGCTGACGTGGCTCTGCCCCACTGGTTCGATGAAAAAAAAACGAGTTGAAAGAAGCAGAGAATGACTAACAAACTGTTACTTAACAGCGCTGCGTTAACATTAACAGAACTGTTGCTCAAAAATGCGTTCAATGTAAATTCAAATATAATCTAAAAATAAAAATAATTATTTTATACTTAGCATATGTAATAAATTATAAATTTTAATTTAATGTTAAGCACTTTGCATATTTATATTTTATATACATAATAAATTAGAAAATTTAATTTAACTTTAAACACTTTACAATTTGAATTACATGTAATTTTTATCAGAATTTTTGATACTCTTCAATTCTAGAAACCCGGCACTTGGGGTATCGGAGATCGTTCCTTTTTCTTTTCTTTTTCACTGGCGGCGATCTCCTCCCGTATCACATCGGCGACATCATAAATTGAGGTTTTGTGCTACTCAAATAGTAATTAACATTTAGCTCTTTATCCATATTGACTTAATTACCTTCAGTTGATTTATATAGAATAGGTAGGGTATATTCCCTGTGATCGGATCTATTGCCACAGGCCACATATTGTCCAATTCGGCTTGGGAGAACTTCTCGGCTTCCTCTCCCATTAGCTTTCCAAAGTATTCCTTTGTGAGATATCGTTTATTTTCAGGATCCAATATTTCGAATGCTTTTAAAAGTCGTTCCGGAGTCGCGGGTTCCATTCTGTAAAAAATTAGATTATTAATAAATTATAAATATATATATGTATATAGAATATATAATAAATATTTACTTCCGCTGCATGAGCAGCACTGAAACATGGGCCATAAATTTAGGCAAATGAGTTTCACCAGGATTTTCCGGCGATTCCGTTGCTGTGATAATATCGTGTATGTCTTTTTCCGAAGGGACACAACCTAAAAATCGCAGCACATTTCCCACATTTCGCGTGTCAATATATTTATCGCCGTGATGGTCAAAAACACAAAATGCTTCAGAAATACGAACTTCTAGTTCATTAACAAGTTGGACTGTCGATGGATGTTAATTATCTAGACAGCGTAAAAAACTGCATCTGCAACTTACTGCCGATTTCCATATTTTACGGTAAATTTGTGGTTAATAAAAGAATATCTTAGAATACTTAACAGTTAATTTTGGATTAAAAATATATGAACAAGATTGCTTCGAATGCTATTGCACAACCACGTCCGATTTAACGTAAAATATAATAAAATAAATATTAAAAATTACATACCTGCTTGCTGTGTTTTCCGTTATTTATTTTTGAACAAAAACGTAAGAAATAATTTCAGTGACTGTCGATGACCGATTCCGTGTGAATGGACACCGATAAGTGCATATGTATCGATATATCGAATGTGACAGCTGCATTCCTCTGTGACTGCTTCTTAAATTACTGATGCCGCTGTGATAGTTTTAAATTTACAAACATAAATTTGTGCACGTAGAATAAATGGAAAATAAGCTGCTACGCGTATCGGTTCCATTATTTTGTCATGTTTCTATTGAGCGCGTACTCTTTTAATTTCTCTCAAGCTATTTATTTTGTGATTTTATGTGTGTTAGTGCGCGAGCAACAGGTATACGCGCAACGAGTATCGATAGTACATGAAGGCAAATATCGTTTAGTCGTCGTTGAGATTTCGTTTGATTCGGTTGCGCCGCGCGTGCTAAGCTCCAAGAGATTTTCCAGCGGGAAAAAATAAATCGTAGTGTGATACAAAATACACATTTCCCTTTTGTATGTGTTTAACAATTGTATAAAAAGTGTGTGCGAATTGGAAAAAGTCAAAACAACTCACGAATAGGTTTTACCAAAAAATATAAAAAAACAACTATCTTTGGCGCAGGTGCAACGCGTTGCTTCAGCGTGTTTTTTTTTATATTATAAAGGTACCAAAGCAATAACAAGTCGAAGAGTCTGTGTGTGTGTGTGTGTGTGTGTGTGTTGTGTGCCTGATGCTGTGTTAGTGTGCGTGTTGCGCAGTTTTGAAAACGCGTTTGCGGTTTTTCTCGCTCCGAAATGGAAAGTGGCAGCCCGCCGCTTGCTGCTGCTGCGTCTCGGCTGTGATGCAGCCGATCCCACATTGATCGATTGTCGATCAAACTAATCGAAGCACAAACAAAGAGGTGCAAAAAATGAAAGTGTTTTGTTATTATTCACTGCGAAGCAATTGGAAATTGTTTACCTTGCGGCAACAGTGCCACATGCCGTCGCATAGAAAGTAGATTAGATATGAGATTGAAAAACTGGTATTACGCTGCTTTTGCCTTGAACTTGAAGTTTCTTTTGCCCACAAAAACCGCATAATTGCGGAAAATTTCAATTAGCGAAACGAAAGAAAGAGGAAAATGTGCAAAACTCTTCGGTGACTTGTCAACATTAAAAAAACACCTAACGTGATTTAAACAAAGAAAAAGTCAGCGACAATTATAATCAAAAAAACGTTAATGGTGAAATTTAGCCGTGAAGTGAAATTATTGCCGCTTAAAAGTAGCTGCAACTTGCAGCTCTGCCGCCCCGCCTCCAACCCTCTCTCGCTCTCCCTCCCTCTCTCTTTCTCTCTGTTTCTCTCTGTGGTTGGCTACGTGCGCTTTTCGTGGCTGTTGTTGTTGTTTCTTTCGACAGGTGGCCGCGCAACGTGCAACGCCAGCGATCCACATAGCGAGCGTGCCGACTCTTGACCGCAGGCTATGCCACAGCGCTGCGCGTCTCGCGGCAGAAGCGACGCTTCGTTTGCCCAGTGCATTGTTGTCGCTTGGCCTATCCTGCGCGTCGGCGTCGGCGTCCCGTGGCAAGTGCAGATGCCAGCAACGCACACAAACACATATACACTGCATGTGTGTGTGTGTGTGTGTGTGTGTGTGTGTGTGTGTGTTACCTTTGCCTTTGCTCCGCTTAGTGTTGTTGTTTGTGGCATCAAGTCTGACTGGTCGATCTGGTGGCATGGTCTCAAAACTTGTTTCTCCATCTTTGTTGTTGCTGCTGCTGCTGCTGCTGGCATTCTTAGCTGGTGATTGTTGCCGCAGCTCCCTATATAGAGGACCGTCTTAGTATGCGTGTGTGAGTGTGTTGTTGTGTGTGTATGTTTGCTTGGTTTTTTTTTTTATTATTGGAGTAAATTTTTCGCTTGAGGAATTTAATGTTATGGCCGTGCTTGTTGCCCCTTTTTTCGCACAGTTAATTTTCTTTTTACTCATGCCCGCATCCGAACTCATAATTTTTTTATACTTTTTTTACGATGAGTCAACGTTTTTTTTAGGAAAATAAACTTGAATTTGTTTGTATGCAAATGATTTCTATAGATAATAATATATTAGGCTTTAATTTAAATAAACGCAAAGTTGGGGAAGTTAAAATTATGATATTAAATAGTTAAAACATGAACTGGGGAAGGAAGCTAAATTTATAATATTCAAAAAAAGAATTAAAACTTTGACTAAAGACTAAACATTCTCAGTTGTCAGAGCTGTTTTAAGCTGATGAGTTAAGAGGTAATAACTGAAAAGTATGCCTGCTAAATAGATATTCTATATAAACCTTCTGCATTATTCGTTAACTGAAGATTTGTCTGCTTATGAGTAGAGTTTTATTATTGATATTATATATAAAAATAGAATACAGCTGCATTTAGTTTGGTATAGCTTTGTTCTTCCTGAATAAACCAAATATGTTCCTTTTCCTCCTATTATTTTTGATTTTTGGTTTTTTTTTGTCAGCTTTTGAGGTCCTACACTTATCCTAACTGGGACAATGTTGAAGTATCACTCAAGCTAAGCCTTGAAAAGTTACCTTATTAAACTTGTTTTAAAAAAAATAAATACAAACCCATTTATGATGCAACTTATAATGCAAATGATATTCTAATCACATAATAGACTTTAGGTGGGTCTGTGGGAATTTATCGCTGAGAATCTAGTCTCTCTCTAACATTGAATTCTGAGATCTCTATTAGTTTACCTGACATTGAATACTGCGTATCTCCCATTGAATACAGAGTATTACTAGTTTCTCTCTCTCTCTCTCTCTTACACTGAGTATCTTCTAGTCGCTCCCTCTTAGAGTTCCTCTCCCTCTCCCTCAAAAATCTAGTCTTACTTATCTGATATTTCTCCGGTTTTAGGCGACGCTCAATGCTCAATGCACGTTAGATAATGCGATGAAGATGATGTCAAATGTGCTCGACGAATGCCCAATGACATAGAGAACACGAGCCAATAATTAGCGAAAAGCTAGACGAAACACTCACAAATTATACGAATCAAATAAATTGAAAAGCATTAAGCACGCAATGGCAAATGGATAGACGAGGCTGAGGCTGGGGCAGAAACAAGTTTCAATTTCGACGACAGCAACGTGAGAAGAAGATGCCAATAATAACAGCGACAGCGACAACGACGACGACGTCCACGGCAGCGGCAGCGACTGTCGGTGGAGGTGGTGCTGGTGGTGCAGGGCCAGGCGCAGCGGCTAAGGCCATGCCAGTTAGCTCGACGGCGCCGCCAGCTACGAGTGATTACCTAATGCACCAACACCAGCAACATCAACACCAACATCAGCAGCAGCAACATCAGCAGCAGCAACATCAGCAGCAGCAGCAACAGCAGCAGTTCAACAGCCATTTCTATCAACAGCAGCAACAGTTGGCGCCGGCGTCGGTTGTGCTAAATGCTTCCCACCAGCATTCACATCCACATGCACATCCACATCCTGTTGCGACGTCAACGGTGGCAGCTGCCGCGTCCAGCGTTGCATCAACCAGTTATGCAACATTTAACGGAAACTCAAGTCTAAATTCTAACCTTGCCAACGGAAGTAGTGGCCGGGCTAACCATGCCAAGAAATTCAATTGCAACGATTCCAGCGCCTCGGATCTGGCGGCTGGCAACGGTGACAGCAACAGTTATGCAATGCACAAGCAGACAGCTGCGGCAGCAGCAGCAACTGGCACAGCAGCAGCAACAACTGCTGGTCCACCTCTGGGCTTGCCGCCACCGGCCATTAAGAAGTCTACGTCCGCATCGCTGCACGCCTCGCGGGAGGATGTCGCTTCCTTGGGTGGCACCTCCTCGCTGAACAGCCAAGTCTCTGGCCATCATCAGCAGTTCGTCGGCAACGGCGCAGTCAATGGTAATGGCAATGGCAACGCGACGAGCGGACGTCCAGTCGGACATCCCAGCAGCATCCTGAAAGGCAGCAAAGGTAAGTGAATAGATTGACTAAGTCAAATTTGACTAAATCTGAGTTGGAGCTGCTCTTGGCAATTGTTAACTGCCATCTTATATCGGAGATTTTTAATTTAGAGCAAGCTAATTAGACTAAAGTGAAATGTGCTAAATGTAGTTAATTTGTTTATAGCAGATTCTGGGAATTGGCTAAGCGAAAAGCAAACTTTTTTGGGTCTTAAGAGTATCAAATCGAGTTTTGATTAACCATTTGAATTGCAATTGAATCTAGGTTTCTAGTTGAATTTTTTTTAGAAAGAGAATAAATATATGTTAGATTAGTGATGTCTCACAAGATATATATATATATAAAAAATTTTTGCAAATATTTCTGGCATTTTTCAAATTCGAATCTTGTTTTATTTCAAAAAAGAATAAAACAGAGTCTAATATAAAAAATATTTTAGGAAGATATCTCGAATATATATCACTGAGATCGTATTGGAAAGATAATTCTTTCTAATTTTCAAACAGTCGTTCAAAGATTAAATTTTATTTATCAGTAGCAGAATAAATGTTTCATATTTCACGTTGAATCAAATATATATGAAGCAATAAAAAAGTCGTTCATATGTTTGCAAAGCTTATAAACGATAAAGTGGTTTGATCCAGCTAATTCTGATATATTAGATAAATGTATCAGAATTAGAATATATATATAAATGTAGTACAAATGGACAGAACCAGGCAACGTTGCACAATGAAAGCTGAGACAAAGACAGACATCGGCTGTTCAAATTGATTAATCTACATGCATATATGTCATGTCCCTCTTTCTCTCCCTCCCTCTCTATCTCTATCCGATATATATACTCAATATATATATAAAATTGATGGGCTTGCAAACGTTTCTCATTCTTTGCACATTTCGTGACAAATTATCTACTACAAGGATCAATATGTAAGAGTGCTTTCGACTAGGATATACCCTATCTATCAATTTCAGCAGCCTGTCCATTTCTATGATAATTTATGCCTCAAATTTCATTATGCAACATCTATTGGATCTGCCTGCTAACAGACACAGCTAATTCTTGATCTTATCTTTCAATTCTTTTAATTCTGAAGAAATTAAGGAAGCTCACAGAAGTCATCTTCTATTAAGCTGTCTATTGCCAGTTTAATATGCAAATTGGTAGCTGCCTTTATATAATCTAGAAATGTAAATAGACACAAATTCATTAGCGACCAATAAACACTCGCTGCTTAATTACTCTGCTGCATAGCTTATGCTAAAAAGAAATTGAATTTGCGTTGGCTAATGTGGAGCGCTGCGTGCAGAGACGCTTTTAAAAACATGTCAATGCTGTGCCCATTTGAGCGCTAGATTAGTTGACTTGCGATCTGGAACTGGCAGCTATGAATTAATGATTAAAGTGTGTGTGTCTATATATGATGTCTATGTATTAGTGCTATTGCAGGCCAAAGAGTTCTAAGAGGAAATTGAGGTCAGTTGGCTGTGCGCAGCTACTCGAAGTTGTTAGAGAAAAAAACCACATGCAGTCCAGGCAATCAGGCTGGGGCATGGCATGGCAATCCCGCCCACATGGCCAACATGAGTTCATCCACACACTTCAATTTTTGTTTGTTTTTGAGTTTCGGTTTCGGTTTCTGTTTCCAATGCACTTGCGAGTGGAAACGAATCATAATATGGACAAAATATGTATAAGACTTCAGTGCACAGCGGGGCCAAAGAGTTCAATTGATTTGCCTGTGTTTTACGGCCTGTGCTTTGTACTGCTTGTTGTCCAAACAGACACGTGCCAATTGTTTACACCTCGACTGAAAAGAGAAAAACTTAAGACAATGGATTCAGCTGTAAGACGAACCCGTTTCTCACTTCAGCTTGTGGGTCTTCTGGCTCTACCCCGACTCAAGCTGCCAGCAAGCCAAACAGGTGACTTTCAATAGTTTTCGTTTTAGCCTCACGGCTCGGTTTTTTGCTCTGTTTAAACTCGTTCAGCAAGAGTCAAAAGCGAGTATATTGGCTTGGCTAGAGAGTTGAGTTGGAAGCGGTTAGAAGTATTTAGGGAACTCAGCTGGGAGCGTGGTAAGTGGGAAATTAGTTTATATTTTATGTGTATTCGTGCTAGTAGTGCAGCTCTTTGGGTAGACAAATATCGATATGGTATAAGCGCACGAGCATTAGGCAGTCGTTGCTTCCTTTTTTTTTTAAATATATTATAATTGAGCACAAATTCATTAGAACTTCCCTTGGTATTCACATATCTATGATAAATGGTTTGATATATTAGCAGCCTGCCGATGGCATACTCGCTTCCGTCCGCCTAACCGTCTCTAATTTGAGCTCTTCAAATAGTTTCTTATTCTTATTTCTTTTGAATAACAAATCTAATATCTAAGAATTAGACTAACCTTTTACTACGACAACTGCATGTGCAGAGTATCCTTAAGTCAATCACTCACACTAACTCTCATTCTCATTTTCCCCCTCTCTCTCTCTCTCTCTCTCTCTCTCTCTCTCTTTCTCTCTGTTGAGTAACTCCTGCACTCTAATACTGAATAACATTCTCAGCTTACTGTGCCTTTTGCGACAACAACTTCTTGTGCAGGGTATTTTTAGTGAGTCACTCTCTCTCTACCTCTCTTTCTCCCACTCTTGAAATGACTGCTTGGTAATGGAATATAGGTATACCTCTTGGTCATGCCATCTGATACTCAATAGCGTTCTCACTTTTGTGTCCCTGCAAATGAGACCTCAGCTGTGGCATTTGATGCACTGTGAAATGTGAGCGCAAATGACGCTTAAACCACTTGCCTTAACCACCTACCCAAACACTTGTCATCCAGTCAATATACATATATATATGAGTTTGTCTCTGTCTCTTGCTTTTTTCGTAGTAATTTGTAGTATATAGCCTAACCACATTCATTCATGAGCGCGAGCGGAGCCGAGTCGACCCACATGCGAGCTGTGCGGGGGCTGCCGCAAGTTTGATCGAGTTCAAAGTTGTTTTTCGCTGCGTTAGTGGGGGGCGTGTGGGCGGGCCGCTTATGCATATGAAGTGGAAAATTGATATTTATAGTTTAAATAGACTCATTTAACGTGACAGAGTGAGCAAGCGGAGCCAAGCCCCATCCAAAATGTATTTCGGCTAACAAACTTTAATCGCTTTCGGAAGTTGGCCAAGCGACGTTGCCTAAATGAAATGTTTTGCTTGGCTTAGTTTAAGGTTTTTACTTTTATTTCTTCCCATCTTCAAGCAGGTGTTTTATGGCCTGGGGCCAGCATTGTTATGTGGGCTCCGAATTTGGTAACAACAGAGGGAATTTATGAAACGTATTTATTAGGCGCGTTTTGTTCAGCCATTTAAATGTGTGAACTTGGTCTCTTGGCAGCGGAGATGGCAATGAACTCGCCCCACGGTCACCCACGAGGAAACACCTCTCAGCTTATCATTTACGCGTCATGTCTCGGGCAATTAGCAGAGCCGACGACGACGTCGCTTCGTGGCTGCCATTCGCGTCATATGATGCGATTATTAATTTCTTGATTACGACAAACATTGTGACATGCACTAGGGGGAGGGCGTGGCAGCAAGGGGCAGTCTGTGGCGTGGCGTGGCGTGCAGTGTGTAAGCCAAGTTAACGAAGCAGCAAAGCCAATTAGATGCCATCATTATGCTAGGCTCTCGAGCAGCGCAAGGAGCCGCAACTCTCCACATTCTCCCCAATCCAACAGAGTCCAACGGGCCCTTGCTCCAGCTGCCAGCCGCTGCATGTTGAGAACAAAGCGTCTGGCTCGACTCTCCTGAAGTGTTGCACATTGCTCCACGGCTCAATGACATTAATTATTCATGTGCAGTGAGAGTTCATGACTTCATCCAAACGTCGCCAGCAATTCAATTCAATAGTTTGACCACAGGCCGGGCTAGGCCAGGCCACAATTTCTATATAGAAAGCGTGCATAGACTGCCTGCCCTGGCTTGAATTCTTAATTAATTTGTAGGCCGTTGAGCAATTTGTTTAACTAAGACATGGGAATATTTGAATAAGAAATGCGTCTTTAGGGCTTATTGAAAGTAAATATTGTTTGTTTACATACGAGTTGAAGTGTTACTAATTGAATTTGGCTGGAAATGGATTAATGTAAATTATTCTAAAGATTGCTTTATATATATTTGAAATCGATAGAAGTTAAATCAGGTGAAATCAAGAACATTTCTAGTCGTTGCTCTTCGTCCACTGATAATCATAATAACCATGGTGGTCTAAATGCTTCAAATGGTCTACCTCGGCAAACTCTGGGACTAGATTGAGAAGCGTCCAGCCAAGACTCAAACTCACTCAGATATCATCATAACAACTCTATACATAACTCCCGTGTTGGTTTAGCACTGAATCATAGATTGGGAAACTTAGATAACAGATGCTGTTGTTAATTTCACAGTAGCACGTCATATTATATTAGCGTTACGACATATATAAAGTTTTTAGATTTATATGTTTCACTACACACTTTAAACTTTTTCCAAATCCACTTCTGCTACTGCCCCTCCGCTCTCTATCTCCCCCTCTCTCCACTATTCCCATGTTAATTTTGAGAAATGCTTTCGGCCTGATGTGTCACTGTCATTGACCCTCTTCAGCCGTCGAGGCTTGAGGTTTGAGGCTTGTAAAGTGCATTTCTTGATCCACCCCTGTCTGAACGTCTAAATATAATGGGCTGCTTACCTGGCGCGTCTTTCTCTTTGTGTTGTCTGCTCGCCTCAGCTGCGTCTCGGCTGTGCCGTGAGTCATGCTCTTGGCTTGTGCGATTCACCATGCTCAATCTGCAGATCAGAGACATGAGTGTGTTTATATAGGGTATAGAGTAGGGTATTTCAATTGACTGATGGAATGTGATACCAGTGTATGATATGGAAATATATATATATATCTATATATCTATATATATATGATATATATTTTGAAGATTGTATATTATTAGATGTATTAATATAGTAGTATAAAATCTTTGCTAGATTCTTGATAGACCTTTGAAGTCCGATTGCTGCAAGACAATGCCTCCTTAAAAGAGTTCTGAAATAAAAATCCTATATTCCTTTATAAATATTAAAGAAATCAACTCTTAACTCTTCCATTTTGCAGCCATGCTCAAAAGTAAGGGTATTCCCCATGCGACATACTTCCCCCTAAAAATAGTTTCCTTTGTTAGTGATTATCAAACAATATCCATTACTCATAATAAGTGGTTTCGTCTGAATTTTCCTCCGTATCGTTCCTGATTGACAACGATAATCACGCAAAAAAAAAAAATTGTGGCTAATTGCAAAAAAAGCTGAAATGAAGAGAAAAGAAAGAGATTGACGGGGCGATGCGACTGGAGCTGCGCAGAGATATGAGCAGTTCCCAACATGCTCGCATTGTTAGATTAACAATGCATTCTCAAGCTCTAAAAGTCTGCACAGCCCAGAACTAAATATAAACATCTCGGCGATCCTCTACCGTAACATGTGTCCGCCCCAAAATGAAGATGGGGCGTGCTCCATTTAAGGGCAACAATTGAGCTAAGGCAAGCGCTGAAGTTCGTTGACTCTCGAATGAAAAGAAAAGTTAGCAGTCTTTATGTTGGCTAAAGAATGGATAGTTAAGATCTGGGGGAATTATATGTGGAATATGTGTGCTTATAAAGAAGAACAATTTATTTATATATTATTTTTGAGCTCAAGCTATCATCATGCTCAACAAGTTCATCTTTTAAGATGAAAGAACTTTGTGGGCAAATAGTTATATTTCCAGGCAAAACTTGATATAATATAAATATAATTTCCTATATATTTCCTTTGCTCTTCCAAAAACATCTCAAAAACCTAATGCCAAACGAGTTTTTTCTTCAAGTTTTTCAATTACTTTGCGCTTATCTGGAACAAACAATGATAAGAAACATTTTGCATAGATAAGGTAACATTATATGCATAGCACATATACATATACATATATTTACATATGTGTACACTGAGCAAATTGCAGTATATAGAACTGTAACGAGCTCTGCTCTGGCCTCACCTATAGAGCCGCGCACGCTGTGTGTATTCAAACTGTATTTCTGCTGTGCCACATCTGGTGATCAAATAGCTTCAGTTCGCTCGCTCCACAAATATTTACACAAGCAGTCGACACAGACAAGTGAAGGGACGTCAAAGGGAGGCAGGCAGAGGCGTAGGAAAAAGGGAATTTAGTACGGAGCGGAGTAGCAAACTGTGCCACACCGATTCATAGCAAAAAGAGGAGAGAGGAGAAGCAGCGCGAACAACTTCCGTAGTTTGGGCTCGTTCGTTCACACTTTCTGGATTATGCAGCATCCATAAAAACAAACACACACACACATACACTGTGCTACATGGCACAACTTCTAATGCGCCCATTGATGGCCTGGCTGGAGTCCAACTCGAACTGAATCGAACCTGAGACCATCTGACCGCGCGCTCTCTCTCCCCACAATTGATAAAAACTCCATAAAGCGCTTACATATAGATATACATCTACATCTAAATCTACATCTACATATACACTTACATATACATATTCATACTCGCACTCACACATATGTAAATATTTATATATCTCTATGCAAATGATTCATTTCTGATATTTGATTTTTTGCTCTATGTGTGGGCTGTGGACTCAGTCAGCGACTGCAATTCGTTTAGATGAGTTCTCCATCTCTATGCAGATGTCTGGGATATATACTAACAAATATGGGCTCTCTTTATATGGGCTAACGATGAACGGACCAGCTTGACTAGAGCACAGTTAGTTTCTCTTAGCTGTTTGCTGTTTTTAATGGGCATCGATGTAAATTTTTAGCATCAGATCGAGCTCGAATGGAGACATTATAATGAGTTGTATAAATATATGTTAGGCTTGCCATTTGCATACTCTGCACAGGTTTATAACTCGGTGGATTGTAAACAAAAGAGTTCTAGCTTTCATTTCCTCATTTCTAGTATCTTTTAGGTTCTTAAATATGTAGATAGATGATTGAATGAATGATTGAATGAATAATTGACTGATTAGCGAACAGCCTGTCATTAGAGCTCGACTTCTGTGCTATAATTATCTTCAGGCAAATCATTATATGAAGAGTCTCTCTAGCTTGTTTGTTTACCATTTGTTTCCATTTATTTTCAAAGATCTTTGCATAAATTTACTTCAAATTCTTTTCACACTTTTCAAAATGTCTACAACTGCTTCAAGGAAAAGTGTATCCATACAACCTTTGATGCATTTCCTGGAAGCGTCTATCAAAGTGCATATACAAAGATTCCTTTCCAAGAAGCATATCATTAAAAGATCTTTTCAAACTCATTACGAAGATCTTCATTATCAAAGAGTCTATTCCTCGTTTGTCGCATTGAAGCAAGCTAAATGTGTTTTGGGAAATATATTCCATTCGAAACAACTTTGAATGATCTCTGATAATCAATATAAATATATAAAAATAATAAAAAAAATAAATATAATAAATATAATTGTAAATAAAGTTCTATAAATAAATAATTTATATTCTTTTATCAAATATATGATTCATATATTAATAATGTTATCCCTTGCATCAAATGAGCTCAAATTATTATCTCTAATGTAAAACACAAAACGTTGCCATGCCAATACTAGCTACAAAGCACCTGTAATTGCATCCTTCAAGTCCCTTTGCTTTTCACCTGTAAACAAGAGGCAACAGAACTGGGTCAGGCCTGCTGTCGAGCACTCTTTCGACTCGTTTTGTGGTTAATAATAAATGCACTTGCTTGCTGGTTAGTATGGAACGTTTTACGGTTCATTCAACAGCGCTGGCCCTTGCAGGGGCCTGGCCAAACTATTCTCGGCTGACTGCACACCTGTTGTCCACCTGTGGGGATGCCCGACCTCAAATGGGCCAGCGCGAGACAAGGGTGACAAATCAGTCAAGCAAGGGCTAATTGCATATATCCGGTTTGAGGTCGTTTAGGTTCATTGATTGAGGTTGCCCATGGGATGGGAGAGAAGGGAAACTGGGAAAAAGAGGAAAACTCTTATAATTAAATTTGAAATTCTTTGTCTTTGCAGAAAACCTTTTGCAAAGTCCGTACTACAATGGCGAAGGCCGGGAGAGCAGCATGGGCAGTGAGTGTGGCGCTGCAGACATGAACCAGGCCAATCATGAGGATCCCGGCGATGGCCTAGGACCGCTGCCGCCCAAATGGGAAACTGCCTACACGGAACGCGGCGAACTGTACTTTATAGAGTGAGTGGATGGAATTTAAATAGTTTTTATATCACATTTAATCGATTCCTTTTATGCACAGCCACAATACGGGCACCTCGCACTGGCTGGATCCGCGTCTGTCCAAGTATCAGAAAAAGTCGCTGGAGGATTGCTGCGAGGACGAGCTGCCCTATGGCTGGGAGAAGATTGAGGACTCCATGTACGGCATGTACTTCATTGATCACGTCAATCGGCGCACTCAGTATGAGAATCCCGTGCTCGAGGCCAAGCGACGTGCGGCGGAGCAGCGACAGCAGCAGCAGGAGCAACTGCAACTGCAGCAGCAACAGAAGCAGCAACAGCAGCAACAACAACAGCAGCAGCAGCCGCCACCGCCACAACAACGCTCAAAGACGCCTACGACCGCGCAGGAGGCGGCGGCGGCTGCCAGGCAAACGCCGTTGCCAGCGGCGCCAATGGCCATGACAAGCAATGCAGCCAAGCTGCCATACAAGTTCACGCGCAATCCGTCCGAGCTGCAGGGCCAGCGCATTAATACGACGCTGCTGAAGTCGACGCGTGGATTGGGCTTCACCATCGTCGGCAGCGATGGCAGCAATGGCAGCGACGTGGAGGAGTTTCTGCAGATCAAGACGGTGGTGCCCAATGGGCCGGCTTGGCTGGACGGGCAGCTGCAGACGGGCGACGTGCTGGTCTATGTGAACGACACGTGTGTCCTGGGCTACACGCACCACGACATGGTCAACATCTTTCAGTCCATACTGCCCGGGGAGACGGCGGCGCTGGAGGTGTGCCGCGGCTATCCACTGCCATTCGATCCGAATGATCCCAATACCGAGGTCGTGACCACCATGGCCGTGGACGTTATGCCGTGTGAGTCAGAGAAGCAGCGGCGCCTCAACGTGGACCTCAACATGGACGGAAATTACAATTTTCTGGATTTATCCGGCGAGGGCGTTAGCAAGGCGGCTGGAAGTGGTTTCATCTTGATGAAGAAGCCGGAGATTTACACATTTTCCATAATGAAAGGCGCCATGGGCTTTGGTTTCACCATCGCCGACTCCGCTTGCGGGCAGATTGTGAAGAAGATCCTCGACCGCAACTGCTGCACTCAGCTGCTCGAGGGCGACGTGCTGCTCGAGATAAACGGCATCAATGTGCGCAACAAGCCGCACTTCTATGTGGTGGACCTGCTCAAGGAGTGCAGCCAGACCACGCCCACAGCGCTCAAGATACAACGTACGCCGCCTGAGCAATCTGTGGCCAGCCAAGGCGTTTCTAACGTGACCAATCTGCGGAAGAACTTCGTGGGCGGCACGGGTGCCGGACTGTTTCGCAGCAAGACGCCCACAGCTGATCTGTACAGCACTCAGCCCAAAGAGGTGCTGCCCATGCGGCCCAAGACACCGTTGGTGGACACGCGGCGTGCGCGCGTCTTGACGCCCAGCAACGAATTGCAGCAAGCGGATGCGGGGGCGTCGGTGGAGAACAAGTCCCTGCATCTGCAGCCCTCGGGCAAGTCCAACAGTAGTCTACAGGAGCTGGACGACATACCCTTCATGGATCCCTATCCCAAGATGGTCAGTCGATTGAGCGAGCGCCTGGCCGAGGCCACCCTGCAGAGCAGCGTCGATGTGGACGTTGGCGACGGCGGCAACTACAATCCCATTTACGGCTTGCCGCCCAGCATGCAGCCGCTGCCCCTGCCCCTGGGCCATCACGAGTCCTGCTACTGCTACGATTGCCAGGCGCAGCGTTACCAGCGACCCCAGCAGCCATCGCAGCTGGGCTACTACGTGCAGCAGCCGCCAGTGTCGGCTGCAGGCGGACAGTATTCGCCGTTGCAAGCGGCGCATATACAAAATGAGAGGATGCAGCGTCGCGTCAATGAGCTGCTGAGCGATCGACGGCGTGTGGGATTTGCCAATTTGGATCCGCCACAGCAGCAGCTGCAGCTGCAGCATTCGCCCAGCTGGCGGAATGGTGCTCTGCTGGACGTCTCGGAAGATGCCGAGCAGTGTGAGCTGACGGAGGTAACGTTGGAACGTCAGGCAATGGGCTTCGGCTTTCGCATCGTCGGCGGCACAGAGGAGGGCTCCCAGGTGACTGTGGGCCACATAGTGCCTGGCGGAGCAGCGGATAATGACCATCGGATTGCGACCGGCGATGAGATCCTCAGCATCGATGGCATCAATGTGGTAAGTGGATTCGATTGCTCTTGACATGGTTCACTTGTAATATTAATTTCTCTATTAACCTAGCTAAACTCGTCGCATCACAAAGTCGTCTCGCTGGTGGGCGAGTCAGCCGTGCGTGGCCAGGTGACAATGATATTGCGTAGGCGGCGGCCAGCGCTGCTGCAACAAGCACCGCTGCAGCAGCTGCGACGCTATCCCTACGATGTGATTGTCAGTCGCCATGAGAACGAGGGATTTGGCTTTGTCATCATCTCCTCATCCAATCATTACTACGGATCCACAATAGGTAAGATATAACTTCTTTCTTTATGATTCACTCGATTCACATACATTCTCGCTCATCCTCAGGCAAACTTATACCTGGCAGTCCGTCTGATCGCTGTGGCGAGCTGAAGGTGGGCGATCGGATCATTGCTGTTAACCGCATCGACATTGCGGGCATGTCGCATGGCGATGTCGTTAATCTTATCAAGGAATCTGGATTGCATGTACGCCTCACCATCGGCTGTCCGCTCAAAGAGGGCGGACCCAGTCCAGGCGGCAGTAGTGCGGGCATGGGCTCCAATACGCCACTGCAGGCATCGCCCAGCTTACTCAAAGCTCCACAACAGCAACACCCACATCAACACCAACAACTCCAGCAACTGCAACAGCAGCAGCAACTGCAACAGCATCAACAATTGGAAATGCCTGGACTTGGCCCCATGCCTGGCAGCTACCTGGAGCGGCCTAGCACAAATATTGCAGCCACGCTCGCGCTGCATCAGCAGCCACAGTTATGACTCTGAGATCTACGGATTCGGCTCTACAAGAGCTTCCTCTAGCTAGTTTCAATGTGCATTTTACACGTGCAGTGCCGTAGTTTTATTTATAACTGCTAAGTAACCCCAAAGACTGAATTTAGTAAGCATATGAATCATTTCAAATTTGCGAATCTCCAAGCGCTTCGTGAAGCTACACAAAATTGTCATGAAAGTCGGTTTTCTCCTCTTCTCTCTATCCCTCTTAGTGACACTTGCCTTATAGCCTAGTTAGTTGCATAAGTAATTAATGAAATCACGAGCTTTTCTGCTATGTATAAAAGAAACATATCTGATGTCATATTGAATGACATGATTTTAATAGTTTACCATAGCTCTATATAAATATATTGTTTGTAAGATGCTTTAGAATACAATTTTCTATAAATATCAATTACGTATACAAATATTTGTACAAATGTAAAGCAACTAAATATTTTTTATTTATATATTAATATGTTGTTTAATAAATGATATTACAACTAGCTTGTGCCAGGGAGTTGGCTGCTTGAAGGGAGAATCAATTGATGCCATTGAAAATGATATTCCATATATCATTGAAGATAATTGGAATTGAGACTCATAAGAACACTTTATCCTGAGTTTAAGAAATGCTAGGATTTTTTATCTGATAAATATATAACGATATATATTATTAAGTCAATCTAGCCATCTACAAAATCTTAATCTTTAGGCTCAAAATTTTCTACTTTTTAAAATATCAAGTGTTTCGCTTACAGCTCTACAATTTCATTTTATTAACCATACATATACATACAAAATAATACGAGTGTAATTCATTTGTAGTAAATTGTTACAAAATTTAGTGAGACTGCTAATTAAGCTTATGTATAGATTTATATAAATGAGTTTGAATGCTGTTGCCCGTTTTATATGGGTTTAATCTTGAAATGGAGGCCAATGAGGGAGAAGACCAGACACTTAAGATCCTGGACCAAGTAGTAGAAGCAGCGCAAGCCTTCCGGATCCTTGGACCGGTTGACGTCCACCAATGAGCCTGTTTTAGAGGTGGTAAAGGATATGTGCTCATCGCCGATCACAATTTCCAGTTCCTAAAAGAAAACACAAAATGTGATTAATACATGCATATGTGTATGTGCGTACGCATGTATGTGTGTACATACATGTATGCAAATGCACATTGGCGGCATTTGCCAGGCCTTTCACTTACCTGTCGGCCCACGCGATCTGGTGGGGGCCACGGCAGATCATCTTCCTGCATAATTTCCGAGTCGATAATGATGCGCTTAAGTTCTTCCATGACAGATTGATGCACGAATGCCTCTTTGCGGATCATGGTGTCATTTTTGTAGTTGGAATTGTTAGCGTAGCGCAGTTTTCCATCCGGCCGGAACTCAAACTCGAGGAACTCGTGCCCGAACTTTCCCTTGTGGCCCACATAGTAGCGCAAGTAGAAGTCTTCCGTAGACATTATTTTCACTAGGTTTTTGTGGTTTTTATCTAATGAAAATTTTTGTTTCTTGCGGCATCCGCTTCTACCCACAACGTTGCGGCTATTTTCAGGGTTGTTGCAGTGCGTTCGGTTTCGATAATTGAATACGCTTTGCCGATAGTTGTGTACGTATATCGATTAGTGTCAACGTGCAACGTGAATGGCACATTGCAGTAAGCTGGCCAAACGCTGTGTTGGGTTTTGTGTTAAAATGTAACTATTTTATTTATATGCAACTACCTCCATAAATCATTCAATAAACGCGGTACGTAAACCCCAAAGTAAACAGTACAAACAATAACAATGTGCCGGCAGCTCTATTACAACCATATAACAACATTGTAATAAGTGAAATTTGCAACAAAGTTGGGAACTACATGCCTGTGTGTGCGTGTGTGTGTGTACATATGGTGTTTGTTGTTGCTGCTACTGCTGGGCTGTGTTGTGTGCACAGCGCTCCGACGCCAATGTAATGGCGTCCAATTATTCGCCACGAGTGAGAGGACGTGCGTACACATCGGGGGGTGGTTGATAGCTGCGCCGCCTTGGCGACGCTGCCACAGCGGCAGTGCAAGGATCTCGGTCAAAGTAATTTTACAAAAACACAACATAAAATTCGCTGAGAGCGGCGCTGAGAGTGTGCCGTGCGCCTGTTGTTGTCGTTGTTGCTGGCCGCAACGGAACGAAAGTGCAAGGACTTCGACGGCGCCTGCGCATCCAATGGCGGGAAATCAACAAGCGCTGGCCCGCACGTGCGTCCTGCTGTAAAATGTCGGTCGTGCAACAAAGTTGCTCTCACTACATCGCTCGCTCGCTCTCGCACTCGCTCCTTCTCTCTGTCTCTCTCTCATCGTAGGTGGCTCTCCAGGACGGTCGTAACGCTTACTTGGTGGTGGTTTGTTTTGACTGGCAGCACAAAATCGATGACATTGAGTGCAACTTTGTTGCTGTCTCTCGGTCAGCGCGTGAGTGAGGCAATAATGTTGCATCCGCATGCCGATGTGCCTCTGCCAGTGCCTGCTCCTGGTCTCGCCCAGTAATGTCTTTCTTCATAATATTTACAAAACAAACAAAAACACACCCATTTCCTTTCGCATGCTCCAGCTTCGACTCTGCTTGCTGACTGTGCAACGTTCTCTTCGTGCAACCTTTGCCGGTTGCCGCTGCCGCAGCCGCTGCTGCCGTTGCTGCTGCTGCTGGTGGCGCTTACAACTTTGTTAACTTCGGGACTCTGGTCTATGCAGTCGGTATTGAGGACAGTAACCGGGACGAAGTTACTTTGTTGCGCATTAATTGATTTTTTCATAAAACAAGTTTTTGCCATTAAGTAAATGCAATAAACTATTAGAAAAGCTCAAAAAGTATAGAAGATATAGTAGATATAGAAGATATAGAAGTGCAGATTGTGTGATTGTGAATGAAGGGTTAAAAGGTGAACTATAAATTATAAAATACATCTGTCTACATATCTTTATAGATAAAATTAATAGTTAATGAGATTAAAATAAGTTTTTAATCTATAATATAAATATTAAATAATAATATACACTATGAACTATAGTTTAAAAGAATAATTAACAAATTTAAAATAGATTTTTAATCTATAATATAATATAAGCTATAAACTATATACCATAGATTAAAGTAATAATTAACTAATTGTTTATCTCTAATATAATATGTATAATATAGTATAAACTATTTCACTAATTTCCCCTCTCTCTCATTCTTGCAGGCAATGTAGCAGCTCTACATATTCTATAAGACATTAGCTGTACACACACACCTCCATAGACGTTAACTGCAAAGAAAAAGGCATTCCATCTGGCTTGGTTAAAGTAATTATGGATACATGAGCTAAAGTTCTGCACGGACTGGAAAGTAACGGGAACGGCACGGGCGAGTGGGCGGCAACCGAAAGTCAAACATGTCAACGAACCCCAACCAACACCAACACCAACACCAACAACAACATGCAGCTGCAGCAACAACCGCAGCCACATGCAGTCGGGAGCGGGAGAGAGTGAGAGCTGGGAGCAGCAGCTCGCAGCGCAACTTGCTCGAGTTCCTGTGCATCTGTGTGGCGTGTGTGGTGTGCTATTACAACAGCACGCAGTGCGGCCTGGTGTTTGACGACATCAGCGCGATTAGGGACAACAAGGATTTGCGGCCGGGCACGCCGCTGCGTAACGTGTTCCTCAACGACTTCTGGGGCACGCCGATGCGCAAAGAGCAGTCGCACAAGTCGTACAGGCCGCTAACCGTGCTGACGTTTCGCTTTAACTACTTGCTGCACGCACTGGAGCCGTTCGGCTATCATCTCGTCAACCTGCTGCTGCACATCGCCGTCTGCCTGCTGTGGCGTCGGGTCTGTCGCCTCATACTGCGCCAGTGTGCAGCTGGCAGTAATGACGTCGCCCCCACGGCCCCCTCAGCGCCCATGTCCGCGTCCTCGCTCAACACATGCGCCTTTGTCGCCGCGCTCCTATTCGCCACACACCCGGTGCATACCGAGGCCGTTACTGGCGTCGTAGGCCGCGCTGAATTGCTCTCTTCAATCTGCTACCTGGGCGCGTTTCTCAGCTATGCGCACGCAATGAGCGGCTCGCCGCGACGCACGAACTGGCCGGCGCTGTGCCTGGGCTTTGGCAGTTGTCTCCTGGCCTCCATGCTGTGCAAAGAGCAGGGCATCACGGTCGCGGGAATTTGTGCCGTCTACGAGCTGTTCGTTGTGCAGCAGCAACGGCCGCTGCATCTCTGGCATTTCGTGCTGCGTATGTTCGAGGAGCAGCCGGCGGTTAAGGCGGGACAGGCCACGGCCAGGCGCTGGTCGTCGACGTTGTGGAAGCGCTTAGCCTTTCTGGTCGTCATCACTGTCGCATTGCTGGTGGGACGTGTCTACGTGATGGGCTCCCAGCTGCCCATATTCACGCGCTTCGATAATCCGGCCTCGGCCGCTGAGACGCCCGTGCGGCAACTGACCTACGCCTACCTCATCTACCTTAACTGTTGGCTGCTGCTCTGCCCATCGCTGCTCTGCTGCGATTGGACCATGGGTGAGAGTTCTGTGAATTGAATTATTGGCGCATTCCTTAAACAATCTTTTCGTGCAGGCACCGTGCCCTTGCTGGAGGGATTTGGCGATGCACGGAACGTAGCGACCTTGTGCACCTTTCTTGGCTTGGCCACGCTGGTGACGAAGGCTTGCTTCTCCCGCAATCTGTCGCAGTCACGTACGCTGCTCATGTGCCTGGGCTGGATGGTGCTGCCGTTCCTGCCCGCCTCGAATCTCTTCTTTCCGGTTGGCTTTGTGGTGGCCGAGCGCATTCTCTATATGCCATCCATGGGCTATTGTCTGCTTGTTGCCTACGGCTATCATCAATTCCAGCGGCGCTGGCACGCAAATTGGGGACGTCTGGCACAGGCGGCGCTCGTTGCCCTGCTACTGGCGCATGGACTGAAGACGCAGCAGCGCAACTGGGATTGGCGCACGGAGTACTCGCTGTTTATGTCCGGTGTGCACGTGAATCAACGCAATGCCAAGCTGTACAACAACGTGGGCCACGCACTGGAGAACGAGGGGCGCTACGACGAGGCGCTGCTATACTTCCAGCAAGCTGTGCAAATACAAACAGACGACATTGGCGCCCACATCAACGTCGGACGCACCTACAACAACTTGAAGCGCTACGCCGAGGCCGAGCAGGCGTACATGCGAGCCAAGGCGCTCTTCCCACAGGCCAAGGCTGGCGTTAGCTACCACGCACGAATTGCGCCCAATCATCTGAATGTCTTCATCAATCTGGCGAATCTCATATCGAAAAATCAGACCAGGCTGGAGGAGGCCGATCATCTCTACCGCCAGGCCATTAGTATGCGTAGCGATTATGTTCAGGTAGGGACTTATAAATAAGATATATTATAATTTAACTAAATTATTCCCCTCCTTCCAGGCCTATATAAATCGCGGCGACATTCTCATGAAGCTCAATCGCACAGCTCAGGCGCAGGAGGTTTATGAGCAGGCGCTTCTGTATGACAGCGAGAATGCGGATATATATTACAATCTGGGCGTTGTCTTTCTGGAACAGGGCAAGAGTCAGCAGGCCCACGTTTACTTCAATAAGGCCATCGAGCTGTATCCGGAGCACGAGCAGGCGCTGCTCAATTCGGCGATTCTGTTGCAGGAGCTGGGCGGCGAGGAGGCGCGTCAGCTGTCGCGCACTCGCCTCTACCAGGTGCTGGCCAGGGATGCGAACAATGAGAAGGTCTACTTCAATCTGGGCATGCTGGCCATGGATGAGTCCAGCTTTGACGAAGCCGAGCAGTTCTTCAAGCGCGCCATCCACCTCAAATCGGACTTCCGCAGCGCCCTCTTCAATCTCGCATTGCTGCTGGCGGACTCGAAGCGACCGCTCGATGCGGTTCCCTTCCTCAATCAGCTGATACGCCACCATCCCACGCATGTGAAGGGTCTCATCCTGCTCGGCGACATCTACATCAATCACATGAAGGATCTGGATGCGGCAGAGAAGTGCTATCGCAGCATACTGCAGCACGACCCGCACAACACGCAGGGCCTGCACAATCTCTGCGTGGTCTTCGTGGAGCGGAAGTGGATGGCTAAGGCAGCCGCCTGCCTGCAGTACGCCCAGCGACTGGCGCCCAGCGAGGACTACATTGGCCGTCATCTGCAGATCGTAATCACACGTCTGCAGAAAATTAACAAGTTACCTGATACGTCGCCCGAGCGACAGCTAGCTTACAAGGACTACGACCCAGACGAGTTCAGGCTGCCTGAGGAGCGAGACCTGCACAAAACGCGCACTCGCTCATAGCGTCTCTAAGTTGTCATTCCAGCAAACGAATTGTACATTCCATAGGGATCTTAACTGAATCTCATCTGAATGCTGATATAAGCAATGAACAATTTTTTTATAACCCAAGTACGTAATGGAAACCTGATCTTGTTTTGTATATAGCACCAAAAATTGTTTCTAATCAAAAGACGTACTACCGAAATAATGCATTTATTATACACAAATGAAATTGTACTTAATGGGCACTAAATAAAATTATACTATACTTGAAAATAGATTACTTTTACTAACTTTAGGCTATGAAAGAGAGACTAAACTGATTCGTAAGAGATTTGAAGTCTTGCTCTAAGGTCTCGTTCGTGCAGTAAGATTTATCGAAAATTTCAACTAATTTTAAAATGTATATTAAATTTTTACTATTCATTATATTCTGCTTCCTCAGTTGACTCTGCTCTTGAAACAAATTAAATTTATAAAAATATTAATAAATATTTAAATATATAAATCAATTTAAATTCTTATATATAATTTCAATTTGTTATTCTTTTTGATTTTATTTATATTTGATCTTTTTAATTTGATATACATAAATAGTTGTTTTTGAAAAATAATTGTTTATTAAATTAGATTGTTTCTTAATTTGTTTCTTAAATATAATAAGAGCTCGGCACAAATAGTAATGCTCTCTTATGCACTAATAGTAATTGCTTTTGATCTAGATACATCAATATAAATAGTTTACATATATATTTTCTATATATATATTCATTTCGAGCTGTATTCAAATTATAAAATCGATTTTTAGTATTTTTGAAACTTGATTTGATTTGACTTGATATTTGTTCTTTTGATTTGTTTATGATTTTAAGATCTGTGTGAAGTGAGAGAGACTTTGTGTTATTTTGTTTTGTTTTCTTGGGCTTCTTTACAAAATCGGTGAGTAGCCTTTTATATATAGTAATTTACAATAAATACGTTTAGATATATGTCCATATGTTTATATAGAATTACGCGAATTGTTGCCTACTGTGCCGCATTCATATAGACACGTCGACTGACTAGAGTTATAGACTATATATGTTCACATAATCAAATAATACTCAATTATATAGAGATGAAAAAGTGAATATTTTGTACAGAAAATACTGAAGTTAAAATATAAAGTTTAAGGTAAGAATTTTAGAATCAAATAGTAATTTGGTTGTGCTGTTGGTCTCTGCATTAACACAACTGAATAAGATAGATATATATTTATATATAGCCTATGTCTGTTACGAGCTTCTCTAACTTTTCTCCTTTCCTCTCAATATTAAGGCATCCACAACTGTTTCTATATCCTTGTCCAGACTCATCCGGATTCACTCGCAGGCAATTTTGCCATCGAAGCTGCTGAGCGCTATGGCAAAGGCCTGCATGGCGCAGAGCGGATAGCGATAGTCCATGGTGAAGACGTCCTCGGATGTGCGTCCGAACTGCATGACTATGTACTCCGGATCGGAGTCGTGCACCAGCTGAAAGTTCTTGACCGACGCCTGCGTCACACGACCGTGGAAATTGAGCACATACGATTGGGTCTCGTCGTTCCACACGGGCGTCTTATTATGCAGCTCCACAATGTTGTCCATGTTCTGGAAGAGAGTGAGGAAGTGTGAATAATGTGAAACTTTAACTTATATCATATAAGCCAACCTTCATCTTCCACAAATCGAGTATGCCCTGCTGCTTGGGATCCGCTGAGCTGATCTTGACACGCTGATCGTCCTCAGTCATGCCCGGCAGTATCACAGTCATGTTGCGCGGCCCCTTGAAGCCCAGTATGTTGGTGTCCTATGGCAATGGAAAAAAATGAATAAGGATGGAATCGAGTCGAGGCATGGTGTGGACATACGTATATGATGACGGCCAGATCGAGGCGTGGATTCTCCGTGCTCTCCTTGTTGCCGTTGTCAAACACCGTGAAGGATGTGCCGAACACATTGGAGCGCAGCTTGCCGCAGAAGCCATCCGCGTTGCGCGACAGATCGGTGGGGTCGCAGCTGACGATGTAGTTCGATGTTTTGCTCTTCTTTCTCTTGCGACCTGGAACAGAGAAGGGAATTAGTTAAGCAACCGAGCCGAGTCTTCACTCCATCGTCTACTCACCTCCCAGCAGAAAGATCTTTTTGCCGTAGTCGCGCTCCAGGTGCAGATAGTAAATGGGAAAGAGGCCGCGATCCATGCCCTTGCGGTCGCGCGTGATGCGACACTTGTAGAGCACGCCCTGGGGCGCCGGCTGCATCACGAACTGGTCAATGTTGCCGATGACGTCGCCCTCGGACTCGCCGCTGCCGCCGATGCTGCCGCTGCCATTGGCCGTGCCGTTGCTGCCCTCGACGGCGGCGCTGTCCTTGTACGGCGAGCCCATGGCTGCCGGGCGTACTGCCGCCACGCCCGATATGTTGCGATTGGCGTAGTCCTCGTCGTCCAGGGCCTCGCTAAATGATTGCTGCCCGCTGCGCAGGCGCTGGATCGCATTGGCGCTGTGCGGCTGAATCGGCTGCTCCACAACCGTCACGGGACTGCTCTCCTCATCCTCCAGCTCGTGCGACGAGAGCTCCTCGATTAAGTCTGCAAAGAGTCAAGAGAAGTACATAAGTGTCAATCAATATATATACAGGAATCAATTCATTCCTCTCACCTTCTTGGTTAATGGTGCTGAGGCTGCGCAAGTTGTTCGAGTTGTTGCGACTCGAGTTGAGGCTGCTGGTCAGCTGAACACCTGCGCTGTTGTTGCTCAGGATCTGGTCGGGATTGTGGGGCGAGCCTATGAACTGCATCGGCCCATCGTAGGCGTGCAGCTCGCGGCTGTTGCTGCGCATCCCGGACATCGGACGGCTCATCTGCAGATCGCTGGCCTGCACCATGCCAGGCGAGGCGCGCTTCTGGCGTATATAGGCATCCATCAGCTGGCGCTGTAAGCAAAATATTTGAAGATATTATTTATTAATAATTAAATATATAATTTAATATTATATATATAATGGAATATTACTTAAAGGCTTTTGGAGGACTTGATTGAAACTTGACAGAAGAATACTATGTCTAGTCAGCATAGAGCTTCGCTCGTTGTTGTTTACAATTGCAATTTTTATATATTTCAAATATTTTTTATTAATTTACTTATTTATCTGACTTTTTTATTGTATCATATTTCCATTTTCATAATTGCTAAAAAAATCTTGCTTGGTTCTTAGTTTACTTTAACTTTTTATCCTATTTCCTTCTGTTTTTCAATTAAAACTTTTCCAATATTTGTTTGAAGCAGTATTCATTTATTAAATGGCTATATAAATTTTGTCTATATATATATACATATATATATATTCCATTTGCAATAAAAGCTGTATTGCTACCAAAAAAAAAAAAGAGCCACGGGAATTCGATTTCATTTGCGTGAGCTCTAGCTCTCAGCAGCTGGCAAAAGTCAATTGAAAAGCTCGTTCAAATATTAAAACCAAAAAAAAATCAGTGTGACTTGATTTGATATTGCAACAATATTTCAAGATAACTCTAACAAGATTTATGTAGATTAAGTTGCCACTAAAGGTGGAAAAAGTATATTGTATATAAAAATTAAAAAGAAAATTTATGAGTTTCGCTTTAGTATTGCAAAAGTTGTAGATACAGCGAGCGAGCTTTTTTAATTAATTATTTGTGCTTAATTAATTGTGCTTTGTTTCCCTTCAAAATTACATTCATAAAAAGCATTTGAAAAAGATTATTTACAGTTATTAGTTAATTGCTTTTTAACTGTAATACTTCTTAAATTTATGGACTCAGCGCATTAAAGTGGCAGCTGCTCATTCATCTGAATGCAGCAACAGCTGCTGTGATTCAAACAGCAGCATTTGCCACGCTCCAAGTGAATGAATTCCTTCCCTGAAAATTCCACAAGTAAAAATAATTCTCTCTCAGTCTAAGCACAAAGATAGATCAGCATATGAAGAGCTGAACTAAGTTACATTTAAGAACTATACAAAAGATTGGAATAAGTTGTCTTAGGAACACGAAATAATTAAACTAGAAAAGCCATGAAAAAGTATTTTCCGATTGGAATCCAATTAAGAATGTTTATTTTTGAAGTATAAATATAGATAAATAATAATAAAATATAAATAAATATATAAAATCAACTTCTATTTTAGATCATCGATGATATAATAATTATACAAAAATGTAAGTTAATTGGAATATCATTGGAAATTTGGTTCATGAATCAGTATTATTCAAATCAGATTATATTCTTTAATTGAAAGGCTGGCTTAGTCCTTATATTGTCCCTTCCCAATTTAATTAAATTGCTTCTGCTATAAGTCTCAACTTTTTGTCATACAAATTTATTATCTATTAATACCTCTTCTTATCTACATATTTGCCAAAGCAAAACAATTAATTTAGCTTAGCTTAATCTCAAATCTTATCAAGATTTGCCAACAATTTCTTCAATAACATTTTGCTTGGACTGTGATTATCTTCATCAGGCGCCAATCAGCTGCTTCGATAAGCACAAAAATATTTCAATATCTTTACGATCATATTGAATGCATATTTCTGATAATTCCCATTTTTGTTTATAATAATTCTTCAGCTGCTTTTTTCAATTTTAGCTTATCATTTCCTTCGCTTGGCTTTCAGTAAACAAATTTATTAGCCAAGTCTTTGGGTATTAGCTGATAATGCAATAATATTTTGTATAATTGAGAGCTGTAAATCTCTCACAAAGACTCACACCTGATTTCTTCGAGTGTAGCCAAAGGCATATGAGCAATAAATATTTATATAGGGAAAAGTCACTTGATTACTAGACGTAATTATACTCAATATATTTCCAGATAAATTTCTATTCGCTCGCATCTAATTAGAAACTCAATTTTCTTATTTTAGCTCGCAAATTAATTTGCATAAATACAATTCCAATTAGACTGCCAGTTGGATTCCAATTATAGATGAATGAGTGTGGAGAGGAGCTCCCTGCGTGTGTGTGTATTTCGCTCTCCCAATTAAGATCTGGTGTAATCTGAGCTGCGGGCCTTGGCATATTAAACCAAATGGGCGACACTCACCTACATGGTTATGCAACTGCGGATGCTGCCGCTGCTGCTGATGCTCCCTGTGGGACAGTTGTCGTTGCATCACAGCAAATCAAAGCAGCGCAATTTGCAACGCCTTCGCTTGACCACCCCCACCACCGCCCCCTTTGGAGCCCCCCTCACAGATTTGACATGAGCTGCAACTGGGGACTGCTGTTGCTGCTGCTGCACGGCAATGATTTCATTAAACATTTAAATTTCAAGTTCAGCTAAATCAATTGCGTTGTTTATATGATTACATATGCAAATATATATAATATAGATATAATAATATATATTTCACTCTATTATATGTGGGGCCTTTGCGTCCCAATTGGTCTCAGCCCCAGTCTTCGCTTACGACAGCTACTTTTACTTAAGAAAGTGATTTTAATCGCATTTTGGCATTTGTCATTTTATGAACTATTATTCAGCTGCTGACAATGCCTTGGTTATCTCCATCCTTTTCAGCTGCAAAATGCTATCTTCTAAAAGGATTTCTTTTCATCTTTCAGGGTATCATACCGTAAGCTATGAAAATGGGATTTAGGGGTATATTGGCTTTGTTAAAATGCATAACTGGCAGAAGAAGTCGTGGCAGATCCCCTTTAGTATATCTTATATATGTATATATTCTTGATCAGGACGATGACCTGAGTAGGTCTAGCCCTGTCCGTCCCTCCGTGTGTTCGATTGTTCATTTGTTCGTTCGTCCGTCGTCTAATCGTCTCTCGGTCTGTCCGTCTATCCGTGAACGCAGCGCTTATCAACCACAAAAGCTAGAGACTAATTTTTTTAGGTAATTCATCCAATTTCCTTACCAATAAAAAAAAGCTTGATTACCTTAAATAGTAGACACTTCTGATTTATTGTGAATTTGTTTATTTTATTTTATTTATTATTTATTTTGGATACTTAGCAAGCAATCGATTAGCAACAATCAGTTCATCACAGGATTCAGGGTATTTCCTAGGCGAGCAGCGTCAATAAAAGCAGTTTAACTTGATTTTTTGTTGCTGCAGCAGGAAAAGGCAATTGGCAGCGTAGAATTTTGAAATCCTTTTTTATGCACAGCACAGTGGGCGTGAAGAAGGGTATATTGGTTGGAGAGCTGAGAGCTTGAGAGCTGATTTACTTATATATTAGCTCTACTCCAACACCTCTTCTATATATGTAGCTCTAAAGTCCCAAGCTGTTAGAAATGTTTAAGATAATTCTATGAAAAATCTCCTATTAAAAAGGCTTTTTTGGGATTTTCAAAGAATTTGCTAGACTCTATATATAGTACCCATTAAATTATTTAAAAATCCCAAAAAATAAAATAATAATAATATATATTAGCCTGATTTTGTCAACTCTTCTAAGTTCTTCCCCAAGTTCTTAAAACTATTTATGCTCATACTAAAAAGAAGTGCCCTTAAACCCGTTAAACTAGGATTCCCTTTGCATTTCCAACAAATCCCAAACAGTAGCGCGCATTGCGCAGTCGTTGCTGCCCAGTTTTTTGTCATCTTTTTCGCCACGTTTTTTATCGAGGCGTGAATGGAATAGCGAACAGCTGCTCGCGGACACGTAGCGCAATCAGGAAGCTGTCGGAGAAATGAACACGTTCCACAGTAAAACAGAGAAAGGAGGTCGTCCTTCCCCTTCTCCTTCCCGGCCCGCCCCGCCCTCCCTCGTTATCCTTCTCTTTGAATAGATGGTACGTTTATTGCTTGGCATTAAAGTACAAAGGACTTAAATCGGAATCTACAGAACGTTTACATTGCTCAGAATACTTTCGATGGTGGCGTTGGCGGCGCGCGGCGTCTTGGCGGGCGCACACTGCAGCTGGAAGAAGCCGGGCAGGTCCAGCTCGAGCTCGCAGAAGTTGGACCGAAGCGGCGTCAGCCAAAGGTCCATGCGATCGTAGACGACGCCGGTGAGCCCCAGCTGCAGGAACCAGTCGATCGAGTCGCGGTCCTTGAGGTCGGCGCCCCACAGCAGCAGCAGCGGCACCTGCGTCCTGGCCCGCTGCACCAGACCGGGATCGGCCTTGAAGAAGACGGCGTTGGGCGCAATCCCGGCCAGGTCCATGGCCTGGGCGAAGTTGATGCTCTGCTCGACGGTGCTGGTGCGCGGATCGGCGAAGGCGTTCTCCTTGCTGCTGCTGAGGAAGAGCACCGGATACATGTTCTGCTTGAAGCGCAGCAGCGTGCACAGGTCCGCGTCGAAGCTCTTGATGATGTTGAGGCGCCCACAGCCGTGGCGCTGCACCACCTCCAGGATGCGATCCGCAAAGAGGTTCTTGTCCAGCGTCTGCTCGCTCTCGTTGAGTCCGTTGGACTTGAGCTGCGGCCACTTGATCTCGATGTCGAAGCCGACGGTTTGGCTCACCTGCTCGAAGAGGTCCTGCAGCGAGGGGAAGAGGCGCTGCTCCACCACCTCGACGTTGCTGTGGGCCGGATACTCGACGATCTTGTTGTTGACGATCTGGTAGGTCTTCAGCTGCTTCAGCTGCTCGTACGTGATGTCCTTGAGCAGCACCTCGGTCAGGTCGTCCTTGCTCGTCGGCGTCTTCGAGTCGATGCAGACGCGTATGGAGAAGTCGTGGTGAATGATGGGCACCAGGTCGCTGGTCAGGTGCACATCGAACTCGATGAGGTCGGCGCCCAGCTCGCCGGCGCCCACCAGCGAGGCCAGCGTATTCTCGATGAGCGGCGCAGCCGTGGTGGGCGGCAGCGTCAGGCTCTTGCCCAGCCCCCGGTGGCCGATCTCCAGCGCCGTCCAGTTGCGGCGCCAGTAGTGGACGAAGCTGGTGCGGAAGTCGGTGCCGCCGCTGGCCATGGGACGCACCACGAGGTACTGCAGCTGCAGCTCGCCGACGACGCGCTGCCACACGGGCGAGATCAGCTGGAGCGTCAGGCTGCCCTCGCTGCCGGTGAGGGCGTCGGGGCGCAGGTTCACATAGCCCAGCAGGCGCACCAGATCCTGCTGCTCGCCGTAGACCTCCAGCTGGTAGGCCACCTGCTGCAGCTGGTCGACCGTCACGTGGAACATGAGCAGATCCTGGCTCGCATCGTAGGGCACGCCGTACTCCGGCTGCGCCCGCAGCTTGCTCTTGGCGTAGACCAGCCGGGCGTACTCCACGTTGGCCGTGGCGGAGCTCAGGATGGGCGACAGACTCTCCGGATGCACGGGCTGCACGCGCAGCCGCAAGCTCGCGCCCTGCGGCACCGTCTGCTCCTCCAGGCTCAGCGCCTGGCGGAACACCTTGAACTGCACAATGGAGCCGGTGGACTGCAGCCAGCCGCGGCTCAGCTGCCGCTCGCCGCCGATGGTGCCCAGCTCGTCGCTGCGGTTGCCCGCCAGCTTGGTCGTGTTGAAGGCGCGCGCGAACACCTGCGACTCCCAGCGACGCACCTGCACGCCCCCGCCACGCCCCACGGCCGCCACAAAGTATCGATACTCCACGCTGCTGTTCTGCGGCAGCAGCACCGTTGCCATCCACACGTTATGCACGCCGGTGCGATTGAGCAGCACGGCGCGATCCGCCTGCCAGGCGCCCAGCACCGCCAGGTTGCCCACCAGCGCGGGCCGCTCGTGCGCGGCCAGCTCGTCCTGCGGCGCCAGGGTCAGCGTGAAGTTGAAGCTCAGCGGCGAGTTGCGCTGCGGCGGCACAAAGCGCCGCGTCGCATAGTATTTCTCGTAGTACGAATCGCTGTCGCAGTGGGCGGCCACGCTCAGCCAGGCGATGGCCAGCGCCACGAATGTCTTGAACGCGGACATGGAAAACGCGAGCGCGCACTCTGGCTCTGACCTCTGCGAACGGCGGACGCGTTGCGACTATCGTCCGGACCGGCCACTAAAGCGACTAAGTACGTCGAGGCGACACTCTGTATGAGTGTGTGTGTGCACCCACAACCCATGCACTTATCAGAGTGAGCGAGCGAGCGAGCGGGAGAGAGAGATTTACGACATCTTCAGCTATCAGCGGCGAGTGCAAATTGTCCACTGAATGAATGCCTCGAGTGCGGCTGTCCGGCCCGATTCGCACGTGCAGCTACGGCTACAGATATGTGCCGGGGCGTGCAAGTGTTTCGCGACGTCATCAATTTAGGTAGCGGCAACGTCTAAATCCAATCCAATCCAATCCGGAATCCAAATCCAAACGCCGTATTAGCGCAATTTTAATGAATTTGTTTTTGAGTGCTGCGCAAAAACGTCGCCTTGATGGGGGTACGAGTCCGTCGCCCTACACACACTCACACACACACACTCACACACACCTATTTGTGTGTGTGCTCCACTGGTCTCAATTGCCGCCTCGCTGGCTCGTTTTTATCGTGCGCCCCCCGTTTGCTTTATTCAAATGGCGAAAGTTTTTGTCAACGGCTCTGTAATTTATCTGCAATTACATGTATTTCGTAACATGCTATAGCTATCTCGCTTACACACTCTATACCTCTCTCGCTCCCTCTCTCTATCAACTACTTGCCCCTTTGGTTTCCGTCAAAAAAGTCTCGCTCTTTGATTTTAATCCCATCTATTTATCAACTAGAGTCAACAGGCAGCGCATGTCCTTTTCAGCCATTTTTAGTTGGCCAAATTCTGATTAGGCCCGCAGAAAGATTTCTAATTTGTTGGCTGTGCAGCGACTGTGTCCCGCGGGCACCTGCATGTTTGATTGCGGTTATTAAATTCAATGTGCCGCATAAATTTCTGCCTGGGAATAACCAAAATTTATGGTCTCACATGGCACATGCAACGCCATATTTAGATGCTTGCTCAATGAGTGAAAGGAGTATATTAGCTGGGCTTGTCATAGCTGAGAGACTTGAGTGCCGATTGAGTTTTTAGCATTTGGGAAGTGAAGCACTACAGACAAGTGAGTTGCTCTTGACCCGCTTTATAGATTGGCCAATATCTAATCAATCTATAAAGCAGATCAAGAGCAGATCACTTATCAATAATATATATATTATATATCAATCATATATATTTTGTATATATAAAAAAATATATATACTTATCTTCTTTTTTTTTTTTTTAATCTGACTATTATTTATTTATTTTTTTTTTTATTTAATTAATTTTTTATATAAATAAAAATATATAAAAAATTTAATATAATATATATATATATATATATATATATATATATATATATATATATATATATATATATATATATATATATATATATATATATATATATATATATATATATATATATATATATATATATATATATTTAAATTAAAATTAAATTTTATCCATAAATGTAATGTAAAATATATACAATATATGCCTAATTAAATTTATTTTGTATATAAATAAAATTCTCCTCTTCAATAGGTCACCTGAGCGAGCATCGTGCAGTCAGTTAATCATGCAGCGTTATGAATTTTTTGAATTTGACTTTGCGCCTTTATATTAATTTAGGCGGACAAATTTCGCGTAAAATAAAAGCGCGTTACCACACAGTGGCTCATAAAAAGCACGTGCACCCATACTCAGCAACACACACTCACACACACACACCCCTCACCCCAAACACACCTACAACATACGCTTCAATGGGTCGACTTAGAGCTGTGCGTGGCTTAACCAACATTTAGGGTCGTGCAATAAAATGATTACTCATACGCAGCGTGGCACAGCGAAATTGATAATGTCAGCAGCACTAAAACAGAAGCAGCGCATAAGGCTGCAATGCATGTAACTGTGTAGCATATACCCTGTACAGAGTGGAATATCAAGATGGGGTGTATTTAGTCTATAGTAAGCTAGGAGAATATATATTAGCCTTAAACTTATATAAGAGCTGCTTGTAGAGCACAATATGTAGGTCAGGGTATCTCCTAGTCAGGCACTTCCTAGACTACAGCACAGCTAGACGCAGTTGTCAAGGCAACTCAACATATCTTTACCCATTTATCTTCCCATTTATATAACTACAATTACTACAGGGTATCTCCTGGCCAACCATCCTCCCTCGCTTTTCTTTTATTGTGTATAAATGTGCGCACCACATTACAAATGTAAGAGCAACATGGTAACAGCCTGTGCAAAGGACCTTTTTCTTGCTTGTCTGCTCTGCTGCTGTTTATCCATTCAGGATTAAACAGTATTTTCATGTATTATGTCGGATTAGATTGGGGTGGCCCCCAATGCCACCAAATGCAAAGCGACAGGCAGACAACGCAGCTGGGGCGAGCAAATACCATGAATGTATTTAGCACATTTCCAATTTAAATTGAATCTAGAAAATGGCCTGCGCACAGTGGGCGAACTATTAAATAACGGATCGACTGATGAGCAGCCATTAGCCAATGGCTCGGAAAAGTACTCATCGATTTGGCTGGTCAATGGACGACGGCGATGGCGACGACGACAAACATGACCCGACGCTTAACCTCAACAAAAAACGTTCAACGTTCTAAATGGATGGATGGATGGATGGGTGGATAGATAGGTGGACGGAGTGAGGGAGGGACGGAGATCCGGATGGTCACAAACTATTGTTAGTTTTTTGTCAGCAACACCTTTTGGCTTTGAGTCGACCCATGCGTGTGTGCTGACCCATTGTTGGGCTTCCATTTAGTGCTCGCTTCATTAAGCCAAACACGTTGTCCTGTCATGTCCTGACGCTGTCAGACAAACCAGCCAAAAAGTGTTTGAACACCGTTTCGGCAAAGTGCGCACAAAAGCCAGCTTCAGTGAGGATTTTATATTTATTTTTAATTTCATATTGAATGACTTTCTTTGTAAATATTTAATAATATTGTACATAAATCTGTTTCTATTTTAATATTGTAAAATTAATATTTTTAAATATTTATATAAAAAGTCATCCTATTTAAAATTCATTTAAGTTTGCTGCCAATAAAATTGAATTTAAATAAAAATGTAATTAAATGAAAGAATAAAATTCAATTAAAATTAAAATATAAGGGAAATTATATTGCAATTGAAATAAAATTAAATCAAAATTAAAATAAAATTAAATTGAAATTAATATATTCATAACTAATATTATATATATATTTTATATATTCCCACATTAATATATGTAATAAATATATTAAATTTAAATTAAATTTGAATTGAATATAAATCAAATGTAAATTATTAAGCATGTAATAAAAATTCAATTCAAATTTAATTAAAATATTAATTTGTAATTATTTATTTTAATTTAATTAATTTAAATTACCTAAAATTAAACTAAATTAAATAAAGAAAAATTATATTTTTACAAATTTAAGCAATATTTGCACGAAACCCCATTTTAAATTATGGATAAATCAAAAGAAATATATATTTATTATATATTCTATATATTATATATATAATATTCTAAATCGCATGTAAATGATTTGACAGAGCAATATACATAATAGTCTTTAGTTGAACTGGTTGGCTGCGCAACTGGGATTTCCCTTTTGTATGCTCCACACGTAAATGTGCTGCGCTCTCCACATAATAAATCTAAATAAAATATTCATAAACTGTGCATATTCGAAGAGCACATATACTATATATATAGATATATATATATTAGAACATACTTAACTCATCATTATTAGCTTTTATGGTCTACCAGCTTCAAGAAATAAATTTTTGTTCAGACTACGTTCGCTCTGGCTAGAGAGATAGTTTGAGCATTGCAGATAAAGTGCAAAGTTTACTTTGCTGCTGTCGAACTATCTGCACATAAAATTGCTGCAAATTATAGTAGACTCGGAAATGCCTCAATTTTCTCCAATTTTCCGAGAAAAAAGAAATTCTATGATGAAGCAGTCGAAGTCATACAGAGAACTGCACCAAATTCCCATTCGTTTCATTTGCCCAAAATTAAGAGAGAAAGTAAAGTAAAATAAAGACAAACTCAATAAATATGCTAGGAGTTCTTGAGAAAACTGAAAAAATTTAATAAAAACTTAGACTAGCTGCACAGCTGCTGCTCTTTAAACTCGTGGAGGTATTCGTGCTATATATATAGATATAATAGAGTTACACTCTCACTCACTCTCTCTGTCTCTCACACTCTTTCTACCTCTTTCTCTGTAGAGCCCGACAGATTTATTAACAAATTTTATCAGTACTAAAAACTTAACGCAACATCTTAAATTACTTTGCCTCCCCACCAAGCAAGCGACTCCAACTCCTCGCAGGACTCTCACGACCTTGTAGCTGCTTAGCCCCCTCTGTACGCCTAGTTTGTCGAAAGTATTCGAGCAACTTCAGTCAACAAATTGCAAGTTGCTAAAGCATTCCGAGAAAACGTACGTTTAATATCCGGCTTAATGTTCGAGCGGAGATGACGACGGCTGCTCATCACGAAAAGGTTAAGAGCTGAAAAATTCGCATGTGAAAATACTCCTATAAGTGTCTGTAGTAAAAGAGAATGTAATCCTCCCCTCTCTCTCTCTCTCTCCTCATTCTTTCTCTGCTCACAAAGTGGAAATCAGGACATTGCGGCGGCTTTGCGTCTTGCGGGCTCTGGCATTAAGTTTTTAAAAGGTAAAAACTTTGATGAAGCTGCCTTGAGCTGTTGACAGGCCGCAAGCCGCTTAAGCCCGGCTGGCATTAGGTGAAATAACTGTGAAGGAATGCCACTGCATGTTCGAGCCCTGGCAATTTGCGCACAATATTGGAGAGGCGTGTTCGGGCCCTCGGGGAGAAATTAGCTGCGTTTTGTAGTGGCCTAAGTGGCACAATTGCCTCTACACTCTGTATGCAAATTTCGAATAACAACGGCAAGGGCAGAGGGAGTGGCAGAGGGAGGGGCTGGTGCTGTGGCAAGGGCAACGACTGCGGCATTGGATGCTGCAAACGCCTCAAAGTATGCTGTGTGGCATGTGGCAAGTGGCGCGGGCGGGGGCATGTGACAAAACAAACGCGCCACAAACGACGCAAAGTAACTCAGCCCGGGGCAAAAGGCAGCCTTTGTTATGTTTACACACACACATACACACATGTGTGTGTGTATTCATAGCTCTCTCTCTGTGTGTGTGTGTGTCCCGTTTGTTCCGCCTAACAAAGGTTCCTTAAATTTCACTCTTTTCGCACGCGCCTCAGCATATGTTTATTAAAGAGAGGTCAAAACTTGACTTGACTGCTTCATCAGGCCATCGGGCTGTCGCGCTGTCGGCCAGTTCAATAAAGCCAAAGTCAAACAGGCAACAAAAGCAACTTCGACCCTTATGCAAATACATTGCTGCACGGCTAACAAAGGCAGGCTGTTGCTCTGGCCAGGCCTAAAGCAGCCAGTAAACAAGGCGAAAACAGCGAAGTCGCATACACAAATATTTAATATGAATTGAGAGAAAGAGGTCGAGGGCGCCAGGAGCAGCTCGAGCAGCGACAATAACGAAAGCGAGAAGACATTAAACGAGTTGCTGTTAAGAGAAAGAGATAGCGGCAGCAATTTGATCTGCCCGTGAAAGCTTTTCTAATTTAGTCACGGAATATATATACAATATATATATATATACAATATATATATATATATATATATATATATATATATATATATATATATATATATATATATATAACTGGGTGAATGATTGCCTGAGCAATTGGCAAACAATGCACAGCGAAAATGAGAAATGAAAACGATTTTAAATTTACTGCCAACTGCAAAATTGGACAGCATATTTTGAGCCAAGTCATTGTTAGCGCCATTAAAGTGGGGTGCTTAGCTAACAGACTTTAATAAGCAAGAATTTGAGCTTACATTTTTCAAGATTTACGACGTTTGTCTTAGTCTAAAACGTTTTAAAATTTAATCTCAAATTATAAAAAAAATTCTAAAAGCAAGAAAAGTCTGTTAAAAGGTCGATAGGTAGAGTGAAAGGTTTATAATTAATTTATAATTAATTCTCTGATCGGCTAAGCTATACCCTTATTTAATTAATTACCATTTGTCTTAATTTTTATTTTATTTTTATAACTCATTCACCTTTAAATCTTCTTTACTGCCCTAAGAAGCAGACTACAATTTTTTATTCTTTTTCCTTTCTTTTTCCCGGATTGTACATTTTATAAAATACTTTTATATTTATGACTTTTTAAATGCGAATCTAAAACCAGCAATGATCAAAATGTCAAGGGCTTTAAATGAAAAAATATATAATAAATATTAAAAACACTTTTTCGTCTGCATTTTGACTTTTAAAACACATTGAACCACTTTAAAACCCTTTTAAAATCCAAAATCAATCTTAATCTGTCATCAAAGTCGACAAAGTTAATAATTCTTCGTTATGAAACAATAGGATTGCAAGATTAATCAGCTGTCAGCTTAATATAAAACTTATAACAATTACAATTAAAACTCAGACCAAGAAATATTGGTCCCACTCCGCCGGCATTGTTAGCACGTTGCATGGCTGTTGCAATAGTTTTTCGGCTAAAGTTTGTGGAAAACCCAAAAAAGAAAACTAAGAAGAAAACCTTCCGAAACTTGGGGAAAACTTTAAAGTTTTTGTGGTCATAGGAAAAGAGTAAAATATTTTAATTAATGGTTCGCCGAGACGTTGAACAACATTTATTTTATTTTATTTTTTCGCTTCTTCGGCAACTGCAGCGATGCGATAGAAGAGAAAATACATTTTAACTCGTGGTTTAACCTGCATTTTATTTCTGCTTCTCCATCGATGGAGGAAATGGCTGAAAGGACTGCAGTTGCAGCAATTTCCTTTGCACAAAGCTTTAAAGTTTCGTGGAAATGCCAAAAAAAAAGCGGAGGAAGAATTATTTTGTGTGTGTGCGTGAGTGCTCTATCCATGTGTGTGAGTGTGTATGTGTGTATGTGAGTGTGTGTGTGAGTGTGTGTGTGAGTGTGTGTAAGAGTGTGTATGTGTGTATGTATGTGTGAATGTATGTATGTATGTATGTGTGTATGTATATGTGTGTGAGTCTGTATGTGTTTACCCCTTCATATTTTCTATCGTAATATTGACAGAATGACTTTAACAACTTTCTTTTACTGTCTCCCGTTTCCTGTCTCGCTCTGCCACTCTCTCGCTCTTCCCTCTGTCTCTCTCTCTCCTTATTGAATTTTACTTTATTTTGCTTGCCTTTGCATGTTTCTCTGTGTATTGCTACTTAGCTGACTTTTAGCCTTTATTTATTTGACTAGCCTAGCTGGATTCTTTATGTATTTCATTTTTATGAAAAAGCAGTATACTCATATATACCCTCAACTCATAGAGCTTAAACATTTTTTAAAAGGGACGCATCACTCTAGATAAGTAAAAATATTAAACTCAAAAGCCAATTTGAAATAATTCATATCATAATAATTTATATATATATAATAAATATTTATATAATAAATATTTATGTAGTCAACAAGGTAAGAAAATTCTGCCTTTACTCATAAACAGTTTTCTTTGCTTTGTTGAAGGTATTTTCTAGTCAATCATTCCATCAGCTTGTGGCTAGCCAAGCTGGCGTATGCTTTATATATTTCTTTTTTTATGCTGCTTCACAAAAAGAAATGTGGAATATATTATGTTTGAGCTATGCTCGCTCCTGTTTTTTTTTCAGCATAGATTAAATAAATAGATTAAATAAAACAGTTTTAAAGATTTAAAAATTAAAATTATCTGAATATAAATTCTCTAATAACTTCTCTTGTATACCTTCCCACTAAGCATCAAGTTCAGCTCCAACTTCAACTCATATACACATTTCTATATCGTTTTCAGGGTATTCCTTAGTCGTACACTCTCTTGCACTCTCACTTGTTTCAATTGCGTGCATCTCCATCGAAGTGGACTTTAAATCGAGCTGCCTGCAGCTTGACATTTCGACACTGTTAAGCCTTTGCTTTAATCCGCTTAGTCAGAGTCCCAGTCCCTTAATACTAACTAGTTGCTGCATTTTCTCTTTTCAGTCGCTTTTCATATTAAATATTCACATTCAGGGCTGGCCCTCACAGTTTGGCTTGCACTTTTTGCTAAGGACTGCAATCTGAAACTTTTTTATTACGCATTTTTGTTGCCTTTGGACGCTGGCAACGTCAAATGCCCGAACGGATATTGAAGAGTTTGTCAACGTTTATCCGCTGGCCGAATTGAATACTGAAATGCTCCGTCATGATTTAAGCCGATGCGATTTAATATTCACGCACTCCGGCCAGAGTTCCTTGGGGAGGACGTGTGCGTATGCGTAATGCGATTGCATGTCATCAGAGCCCGGATGCGGCAGTTGGGTAAGCCCACCCAGGGGCATTTCCATAATTTACGTGCTGCATGCGGCATGGAGGGGCAGGTGAGGGAAGCTGTCGGCTGGCGCTTTCATTTGATTGTCCAAATTAGCATTTAATTACGCTAATTGAGACACGATATGGCTAAAACGCCTCGCTCGGACGCAGTTTATACAATTCACTGTGGTGCGCTCTGTAAATAATTTAAAGCCGTCAACAGGTCCCGCTGAGTGTTGTCGTCGAGTGCCATAAACTTTTCTCTGCTTAAGCTTAAGTCCCGCTTATGTCCTTGTCCTTGTCAACGTCTTAGCTGTCATTGCTAGACGGCAGCCTGCGGCAAGGCTCTTCTCCTCCTATTCTCTCGCACGCCAGCCTGTGACAGCCGAAGACAATTCCGAATTCTCTACTTCTCTTTAATTACGTCAATTGACTTTACGAGGAGGAGCCCTAACAACAGTTAATTACGAGACGAAAAAAAAAACGACGAAGGCTGTCAGCAAGCCATATCAAGTGCCTAATTAGTTCGTTTTGTTGCAAAATTTATATTCCACTGGCATTGCTACACCCTGTAGGCGAATGCAGGAGGGGGTGTATTGAAGTGGGTCTGCTGAATATGTGAGTATGTCAAATGGGTGTAATATTTGGAAAAAGATCTTAAGTATAATATATACCTAATTAATGTTAGTATGTTTGTCTGTTCGTCTTAAACTCAAAAACTATAAAAGCTGGGACTTAACATTTGTAAAGGGATAATGGGAATTATCATAATTAAAAGTAGACTAAAATTTCTTGTACATATCATTATATTATTAATATTTCATATAATGAAATGCATTTGTAATTCAAGTCTATATTAAGCAATGAAGCGTAAGGAGCAGCAATTTACTCTTGCAATCTAAAATCTAAATTTTTATATGTATTATAACAAATGCAACTTAACGTTAAGAAAAGCCCCGCGCGTATATATCCTATGAAACCAACTGCATTATTGCATAATTACATAAACAACTTTCGTCTATATTAGCGACAACGTTTACTTAAAGTTGTATTCAAGTTCAGCTTCTTCAGGGTATTTCCACGTCGTTCACCGCCCACATAGAACACTCTTGATTTATTTATTATCTCAACAGTTTGCATACATAAGAAAAGTTGTCTAAACACACACTTTATCACTCTGCCACAGGCTTGATTGTGTGTGTGTCTCTCTATCTCTCTGTCTGTTTGTGTGCATGCAAAATGCTAGCGTCGCAGCGCGTCGTCGTCGCCTTGGCCCCAACATCAGTCATAATAAAAGTTTTATCAATAAAAATTGCTTAAAGTGTGCGGTTGCAGCAACATTAACTTGGGCTGTTGCTGTTGCCTTGTTAGCCTTGTTGCCAGTGCTGCCATTGCTGCACTTGCTGACAGCAAGGGCGATACGTACTTTCGCTTGGGGTGTGTCCTTAGGGTGCACAAGTTGAGAATGGCTTCCTTGCCGTGTCGCCATGGCATTTGTTGTTTTGATTTAACATTTAAATTGTTCTGAGCGATATCATTTGCAGCTCGCTTTATTGACTAACAAAACTAAACTTAAAGCTGAGAGAAGCCCCGCTCGTAAATATCCTGCGAGAGCGACTGCACTTGCATTATTTGGCTTCGCTGCCCAAGGATGTGTGTGAGTGTGCGAATGGCACGCCAATATCACATTGTGAATTGTTTCCAATCGACAGTTGTGTCCTTGAATGAATAGGTACCCAGCCAGCGTGTTTGCATTTTATTTCTATACTCAAAAAGAGGGGCGAGCGAGTGTGTGTGTGTGTGTGTGCGTGTGTGCCTCTGTTCTAAAAGCAAATATTGCAATTTGATTAAGTCATGCAAATTGTATCAGACAAAAGCGCAGAGCTGCACAAGCACGCAACACGATTTGCATCGCTGTAGCAATGTTATCGGAATCGATATTCGATTCAATTAACAAATTGCATTGCCGTCTTTATGTTTATTATTCATTGTCATGCAAATCCCTTGCCGACTGACCTAGTTACTCTAAGAGTATTGCGCCAGGTGCATCAACAACAATTCGCATGATGTATTGCATAACTGTAGCATTGTTATCGGTATCGAAATCGATATATTTACTGCATGGCTTTGTTTATGGTTTTTATTAGTTATTGACATGCCAATTCTGCTCCCAATAGAACAATAAACCTTAGAGTGGGCTAAAAGACAGAAGTGCTGTACATTTGTTATCGGAAATGTTATCGATATACATTTAAATTATCAAACTGCATTACTTTCTACATATTTATTACTCCTAGGGATGTAAATTCTTTACTGTTTGAGTCAACTACCCTTCGAGACAGTCTGCAGAAGGAATAAATTGTTTCCTAAATCAAATCGATTACTGCATAACTGTATTATTATTATCGATATACAAGCACAACATTTCCTAAGATTTCCTAGATACCCATAACATCAATCAGATACCATTTCAATTACTCCCTAAACAGATTTGTCTAGTTTATGGCATACCAGCACATTTGTTATCGTCATCGATATTCAAACTACATTGCTATCCTTCTGCTTTTATTAACTATTATCATGCTAAGCCCCAATTGAAGCTCTATTTGAATATTTTATATTCTTTATTCATTGTCAGGCAAACCCGCAGCTCATTAACCCAAATACTTGAAGTTGTAAAACCAATTTATATGCCATTATCGATATTCCATTCACTCAATATACATTCATAATTGTAGCTGTATTTATATTTCCATTCTACCAATGCCCTACATAATCAATATCCAATTAAAATAGCCCAAACAAATGTTATCGAAATCGATAATTGAGTGCACAACTGTACCGGCTTCAATTATTCATATAATTATGGTCTCGATTGCCGAGCAGCAAAGTGATTAAAGCCCCGCACATTAATGATATTAAACGACATTAATGATATTTGTAATGCCAGGAGTCAAGACTTCGAATGTAATTAATAGTCCCACGACATTCACATGTCGCTAATGGCAATGTCAGGTGAGTACTTTATGGCTTACCTGCAGCACAAAAAAAATGGAAAAGGAAACAGGACAATGGTCGCGCATATTAAATATATGAGAGAGAGAGAAAGAGGGAGGGAGAGATAAAGGGAGCAGTTATCACTGCGCAAAGCAATTTAATTGCCATCAAGCATACGCCGCATGTGCTGGGGCTCTTGATTAAGGGACGAGCTGCAGCAATCAGCTTGTGGTTAGGAATAACATATATGTTGTTTCATTTGCAGAACAAATAAGTGGCACAAACGCGACACATAATCGATAAAGCACAACAAAGGCGGACCTGCAATGCAGGTGCAAGGACACAGGTGTGGAGTGGGGAGTGGGGGAGGGAGGGACATTTATTAACAATACTAATCCATAGACATTGTGGTTGGGCCAGTTCATGATTAAAAGGGCAGCCAAGCACGACTGCCGCCACGCATATTGATGACCAATGCCACGACGAATGAATCAATGCCGCCGACAATGACAAACGAATGTGTGCTCTGACATGGACTGAGCGTGTATACCACGTGAGTGATCAAAGAGTTTGAAGGGGTTGAATGGGTTGAATGGGTTTCTATGGGTTTAAAGTATGTGTGAATGGGTATAGGTGAGTAGGTGTGAGTGGAGAGTTGGAGTGAAGAGCGAGTTAACTAGAGGCTTTTAATACCACTATATGATTCAAAGGTTGAATGAGTTTCTATGGAGATGCCCTTTATAGAATGAGGCGGAGTAAAGAGAGAGTCAAATTAACGTATAGAATCAATGAAAAGATGCTACTTTGTCTGCTTAACTATACATTTTAATCAATGTTCTCATAGCTCTCCCTAGTCTATCTATACCCATTCCATTTCAATATGCCAAATATAATGCTTTCTACAGCTCTTCTCCCTCTACTCTCTTTCTACCCTACCTACCTCTCTCTATCTATAAAACATTTCTTCAGCTAACATCATTCTTCCATCTATTAAGTAACTCAAAAACTTTTGCATCTGCCATAAATTATGCATGTTTTTGGCAGGCCAACAAGCTCAGTTTGTTCGCTTTGATTTATTGCAGATTTGGCCTAATCTTTGGCATATTTTAGTTACTTTTAAGACAAGTTAAGTTATTTAACAGCTTGACTAAATGGCTATGGAAAATATAGAAAATTTATGGCAGCTAAAAGTTAAATGAATATGAAAAGAATTTTCCATTAGGCAATTTGGCAACAGGTCAAAGTTGGCCAAGCAGCTACAGTCTTAGCTTGTTGCAGTAAATTAGTAAGGAAATAAGCTACAAATTTAAATCATTTCATGGAATAAATATGAAAAATATTTAAACATATTAAAGCATTCATTAACTCTCAATTATGTGCACTCCTTCTATAGGGCATTTTGTAGTGAGTCACTCGCTCTACTAGCCACACATATACCTTCAAGCAGAGCCCTCGCTGCCCACACACACACACGTCGCGCTCCATTAATAATTCCCCGCGCGTAATATTCTAAGGTTCGTTGAGGCTTCGATTTGTGTAGTTTGATAGACGACGACAATGGGCAGTGGCTAGGACAGCTGAAGTCCCACGCTCGCATCTAGTCAATGAAAGTTTTGCGTCGGTGGCTTGAACCGTGGCAATTCACGGCTGGTAATTAAGCTGAAAGCTAGCCAGGTAGTAGTCACCTGGCCCAGGTGTAGTACTGTTTGTTCTAGCCGTTTATCGATTATATTTATGAACTTGTTGTGTGTGGGCTGCGTCCATGGCCTAGTCGATTACTCATACTTCGTTGCCCTCAATTTGGGGCTCGTGCTTTGGGGCTGGCTCGTGGTTATGCCCCACGGCGCCTTATCATAATTCAGTTCAAGTCGACACAAATGCATTCGAAATCAACAAGGCCCGGGTAGGCAGGCAAGCGTTAATATTACGGATTATTTAACATCGCCCATACGTCACGTTGGCCCGCTCCAAGCGACGCCAACGGCTGAGCTCTTTCTGCCACTTCGTGCACGCCTCTGTGCGTCCGTCCGTTCGACCGTCCGTCCGTCCGTCCTGTGCTTATCTCACTTTGCTTTATTACAAAATCACTTTTCAGCGCTAAGGCACACAGTCTTTTTTTGTTGTTGGTGTGTGCCTTCAGCCAGGTGCGAGCTGTCAGTTGCCAACTGCCAGGTGGCAGGTGCTGGAGTATCTGGCTTACAAAAAATACCGAGAGAGTTCCAGAATTGGGCGTGTGTCTGCCTGGTGTAGTGCTTGCCACAGCTAATGTCGCATTTTGCAGTCTCTTTTCATGTCGCGCGTCAACTCGTCGAGCACAAAGCAACAAAATGGGAGTATTAAGGGTCTGCAGCAGACAGTCTACACACTTTCGCAATCACAATCATCATAAACTGTTAGATACATATGAAAGTAACTATCTATAAAATATCTAAAGTGCAAGAAGACTTTAAGGTGACAACAATTGGAGACAAAATCCAGGAGCTGGCTAGGCGTTGAATTGCTGCCAGCCCACTTAATGGAGCTAGGAGAAGGCTTAGACGACACCTTTCTCAAGATGTACCTGTCAGAGTCTGGACCTAAATCAAATGTCCCCTTAAAACTTCCCTGTAGTGTGAGCTTATGTCTCCCTGCTTATGTCTCCCTGCTCTCCACTTAATTCTGTGATTGTAAATGTTCATTTATTTATATCTAGATTCAGTTGCCTAAAGGCTAGCAGAACACGAAATAGAAATATTATAGAAAAAAATAAAATAAAAAAAATACATAAATAAAAATAAAACTAATTAAAAATAAAATAAATATAAAATTATATATAAATAAATATATTACAAAAATATAATAGAAATAAATATGGCACAAAAATATAATTAAAATAAATAATAAATATAATACAACAATAAAAATTATTTCAATAAAAAAACATATACTGTACATGAAGATGTTTATCTGAAAAACATTTTCTGTAAATTTAACTTTATTAAAACATATTTTCTGACATAAGAAACTTTGCAGTTCCTCAATAAATCTTTTGCAAACGTAGCTTATAGAAGCCTTGCTAATTCCTAGATATCAATCACATATAAAATTATATCTGTTAACCAATATTCGCCCTAAATACTTAGCCTAACTTCTCTCTAAATATCTCTCATATATAGCAACCGCCTCACTTAATTTTTTAAACAAACTTTCAACTCTTTCAACAAATTCTTCAACACAAATCCTCTTCAATTTAACCTTTCACTACAGCATATCTCAACTAACATCCTTTTGGTACCTCAACTAAAATGCTTTTAGTATTATTTTCACCTTCATCAAGCTGGCTGATAAGAGACATTTAAATAGTGGCTTACTAAGTGACAGTTTTATGACAAGCTTCTAAATTTTCTTCTCTTTTTTTGCTCAGAGATTCAAATTTGAGCTTTAAAATAAACTCGAGTCCTTGGGCTGCACATCAATCATTTGGGCGAGACAAGGTGCATTTCTTGGCATTCATAATTCGTGCTGAGTTTGTTTATCATTATTATTATTATTATTGCTTAACATAAAAGCGGCGACGGTAATCAAAATGAAGCACTCGAGCTATTTTCACATCGTCTGACACAGAAAATTCAAATGAGACAATAAAAAATTTATTGCTGCCGACTTTCTGGCGCTGCTCTATTAGACACACGAGTTTCAGATAGATTAAAGCGTGTACTTATATATATATAAATATATATAAATGAAATTTAATTAATTAAAATATCTGCTGGCAGTTGGGACAGCTTTGCTGACATTAAATAATTTATAATAATTGTGCGAAATTGAAAACATTTCGAAATGCGCCAAATGTGGGCGAAAGGCGACTGAGGTTTTGCCATTTAACAATTTAATTTATTTTGTAAAAGCTACATAGTTTATATAATATATTCTCTTTATTTATGCAATTATATTCAATATCAATCGATGTGTCTATATATAATCAGATAGATTTCGTGGAGGCAGAGATTATAATAACATTTTGTAAATGTGAAATTTTGAATGGAATTAATTACTTGATAGAAATGTCACATTTATAATAATGATATTGCATATTAATAATATAACATGATAATAAAATATAATAAAAATTTATTTAAATATATATAGTGTATAATAAAAATAATATAACATGATAAAAAAATATAATAAATTAATAAAATATATATGTATATATAATTCAGCACAAAATAATAATAACTATATAATTCAGCTGCAATTAATATGGAAGTTTATTAATTCAGGAAAAGCAGCAGCTGAAGGCAGCTCCTCGCTGTGACGCTTTCACCTATTGAGAATATATTTAAGCATGATCCTGGCATTGATGGCCACCTGCTGACGCCTTCAAGTGGATAGCGAGCAGAAATTTACGACCATTCCCAACATCAAAACTATCAAGCATCAAGGGACATAAAAAACACTCGCATCTGTTTGCTCAAGTCTTTCATTATTATGGCAGAGCTTGAAATATGACATATATAAGCTACAGTTGTTCAGGAAAATAAAGCACAACAATATATATATAACATATATAAGTTACAGTATAGATATAAGAGTATAAATCCCTCCAGGTATATAATATGATTATCTAACTAACGCACAGCTTTAGCTACTTCTCATCTGATATCCCCAGCGAGTATTTTGCAGCCATTCCACCCACAAATACAAATGTAAAGAATGAATATTCATTGCATTTGGCGCCAAAGTTGTTCTAAGCTGCTCCTAAATAACCATTAGACGCCTCCGCTGGGACGCTTAACGGGCTTTTCATTTTATTCCTCGTATTTGAGGTGAGTGCAAATATTATAATTAGCATAAGGTAAATGCTGCATATATATATATATATGTTTTGAAACTTGCGTTTGTTTTGATTGCCAGCAACAATTAATTCGCGTGAAATGGCACAAATTTCAGCTGCTTTTCCACGTAGCTCCAGTTGCTCTGCCGGGTTTTGTTGCCATCCTTTGTTACACTTGGCCAGGCACAACTTTTTGCCCCTTCTCTCTCTCTTCCCCCCTCTTTCTCTTTCTAATTTGCGGTCTGGTCTGATTGTTGCTCTCGTTGCTCAGCGAGCTAATTGCGGCGAAAACTTAAGCAGCCACGTTAAGTGTTCCCCTGCCTCGTTCGGCTTGATTTAACGCAGTCGTTCTTCGTCTTCTTCTACTTCTTCTTCTTGTTATTGTTGAAAGTCTCCGCCTCTAATCCCTGACCCAATTAGTAGCCATCAGGCAGTGCACTTAAGCGCCATTTGTCTGAGATTGTTCAGGCATTTAATATATTTTGGATTTTCACACCAATTTCAAATTTTTGTTTAGCAACTCGAAATTAGTTTTCATGGCACGGCCAATGCAATCGCCACTAATTGTTATGCTCGCATTCGTGTAATTATTTTACAATCAAAATGTAATAAAACACTAATGAAGCACTCACATATTATCTACACGTATATATATATAATTAGCATAGTTTATTCGTATTGTCACATTCAAATGCAATTTAAATGAAAACAAAATCTGATTGGATTTTGGCTCAGGCCAATAAGAAGCTTAAATTATAGTGCTAAATTCTAGTTAGAATTAATTTAAATGTGTCGAAATCAAATTAATTTCTTTGAGTATTTTTCAGTTAATTAGAGAATAAATATTTTCTGATTATATAAGGAATGCTGTTGATGCATGATTAGCATAATCTTATTACTTGGGGTCTCAATTTCCTTTTTATGAGCATATATGTTTTATATATATTTTTATGAGTATATATGCATAAAACCACAATATATGCTCTCCAAAGAAAATCAGCAAAGGAAGTGCAGCTCATTTCACATTTTGAATAAATTCTTTTCATTAAATTCGCATATTTTGCATTGCAAGGAAACTTTTTTCCTTTCTGCTCATAAGAGGAAAATGTAATTTATGGGAAGCGGCTTATGCTCATTACGAAATTAAAAGAGGTATATTAGCTTGACAGCTGATTTCATGTAGAGTAAGAGATTCGAGAAATACATTTTATAAATTTAATAAATATATCAAATATTTTTTTAACATTTACTTTTAATTAATTGAATTCTTGAATAGGAAAAAAATATTTTTGATATATATTTTTTATAATATTTATATAATTACATTTGTTATGAAAATAGAGAACGAAACCTAGATGCCTTTTTGTATTGAATTCAAACTTCAAATAATTAAAAATAAAATCTTATTAATAAAATTAATATATTATATTATAAACAAAAATTTTAATTTGCATTAGGAAATATATTTAAGTAAATTTCTATCTATCTATCTCACACTTTCTATTTCCATTCTATATATTTCACATATCCTTCCACTAAGGTAAAAGCAACTTTAGTTAATTAGTTTGGGGAACTCTAACTCATTCGACGTGTTTGATTAGATTTTCCATTAAGACAATTCTAGTCTTGTTCAGTTTGCAGCTATATTTAGTTCTCTCTCCCCTGTCTCAACTCAACTGAAGCAGCTAGCAGAAGCTGTGCGTCAGCTTCTCGCAATTGGTGGAAAGCCGCCGGCGCTAGGGTTTTCGCTGGCAAATTGCAATTGGGGTCTGGGAAATCTGCAATTGAAATGAGCGCAGACCGCAGGACATCGGCTAGGCATTGCATAAATTGCATATTACGTCAAACAGAGAGACAGACAGACAGACAGAGAGAGAGGGAGAGAGATAAAGACAGACACAGACACAGAGACAGCCATAGAGACAGTCACAGAGACAGCCACAGAGACAGCTATTATGTTACTGTCTGCTGTATTTGCTGAGCGCCTCCCGCTGCTTAAGGAGGCTCGCCTTATGCCGCTGATATTTGTGTGCATGTCACGGCGTTTTGCCACAAATTGTCGGCCGAAAACTTGGCCGAAACAGCAACAGCAACAGCTACGAGGGTAGATCCAGGCTTTGCCTGTTAATTTAGCTATGTGAGAGGCGCTGCAGGCGAAATCAAAACTTTAGACAAACTGCGAACTTCCGCAGGAATTTTGTTAGTCTTGATTAAAATTTTTCATATATTTAACAACTTTTTAGCATTAGTTGAAACTTGTTAGAGAGTATTTATATAAGAGAAAATGTTATAGAAATGTTGTAGAATATAATGAGAAATGCTTTTGCCTAAGATGAAACTTTGAGACGACAAAATAGAGAGAGAGAAAATGTGTGAAATGTTGCCTAAGCTGAAACTTTTATGTACTTAAGTAAAGGAAGTATAGCTCAGGTGTAGATAGAACAGCTCAACAAACACCTTGTTTATGTTCAAGTTAAAGAATAAGAAGAAGTGTTGTCTAAGATGAAAGCTTGATATACTTAAATAAAGGAAGAATATCGCAGGTGTAGAAAGAACAACTTAACATATATATTTTCTCATTGAAGTTATATAATAATGAGAAATGTTGCCTAAGATACAAGTTTTATATACTTAAATAGAAGAAAAATATCTCAGGTGTAAAAAGAATACGTCTTCTTATTCAAGTTGAATATAAAACTAGAAAATGTAATCAACTTAAAGCTTCTATCTCTACTTCCAGCTTGACCTAATGAAGCTGTAATCTACTAAAATAAAAGAAGAACATCTTGGGTATAGATAGAACAGCTCAATATACATACACCTTAGCATAAATACGTCTCACCTGACACCCTCTTCTCATTCAAGTTTGATTAAGCTAGAAAATCAAATCAACCTAAAGATTTCATCCTCAATTTCAGCTCTGCTCAATGAAGCTGTAATCAAAGACGCTGAGACATGTCTCAATGCTCAAGACCAGGCTGGAATTTGAAATTCAATTTCAATAAGATTATTTGCAAGCTCGACGAATTTAGGCATATATACTACATATATAAAAAAATATATATATATATAATACTTAAGCTGCCATGGGTCAAGAACCCGCACGCTTTCAATTACAGTCGAGTCATAAAAGCAAAAATGCCTAAGAAAAGCCGCATAGGCAGTGGAAAACAAAAGTTTGGGCGATGCGTCATATGCGCTTGGCAGGCGGGAGTGACAAGGGGGTGGCAAGGGGCAAGTGACAAGGGGGTGGCAAAGGGGAGCATATTGAAGGGGCAGCAAACGTGTTGCATGCTTAGGTGTGGCCTGTTGCCAGATTGTCTTGCTGACTAACCACACAGACTGTGTCGCACTCAGCTACAGCTTCATGAGGTCCTTGACAGCCACGCCCACTGGCCGCCCACAGCACGTACTCGATAAGTCGAGAGCTGTTTGCGCCTGGTAAATAATTTGGTGACTTATTGCTTCTTATTCTTCTTCTTTTTTGGCTTGAATTACAAATGCAATCGATATTACTTATTTGTCTGCTAAAAGTTGTTCATATTTGTCAATACATATACACACACACATACACATACACACACATACATACATATGCATATGTCTGTTTGTTTGTATTTTTATTGCCCTCATAGTTGCCCCTGGTTACAGCTGGGGCATAACAACAACTATTTCAGCTTTTCTTTCCTGCTTTTTGGGCAACTGTCCTGAAATTTTATTTCCTTTTGTTTTTGTTGTTTTTTTTTTTTTTATTAATCCTTTGTGTATTTTAACAATGAGTTATACGACAAGAGTGTCCCAGAAAATGCTGCTGCTGCTGCTGCTGATTTATGCTAAGTGCTGTAAATACATTTTTATTTAACTTGTTTTGTTGGCTGATTGTTCCAGTATTTGTTTTAATTTAAGAAACGTTTATCACATTCTGAATTAACTTTTGTTTGCTTGGCTTAAATTTTGAAGTACTTCGTTTAAAGTGGCTTTCCTTTAATCTTAATTGGAAAATTACATTTATTTTTCATTGACTTCAGCTTGACTGATTGCCCAATCAATGGCAATGGCAATGGCAATTGCGGCACTTGGGGACTTTATTCAACTGGCAAATGGCAAAGGCAGAGGCAGCGGCAGAGGCAATGGTAAACAGTTGAGAATTGATAGAGCGCGACGAAAGCTAACTGTCGACAGGAATTTGCTCAGAGCTCGTGGTTTGATTTGGCTTGGATATCAAGACGCCAGCTGGGACAACTGCCCTAAGCAAAGAATGATAGGGGAGATTTGGGGATGGGTATGGATATGCCCGGAGGGAGCTTAACACTTTTTGCTATGTAGGTGTAGCAATACATATGTATATATAAATATGTAGTTAAAATATTTTAATCATAGAAATCAATTGGAATTCAAAATTTTTACGATTTGATTTCGAGCTACAGTAAAGCGTTACAGACGTATTTCGAAATTATTTCCATAATATTGTAAGTAGAATTTTATAATAATGTTGAGGGCAACATGAACTGAAGTTTTTTAAGATTGTCCCATAAATGATTACATTTATTATAAAACTAAAAATTATTTTTATTTTATTCTTCTATATTATTATTAAATCCTTTACTGGTATTCAATAAAAATATAGCAGACTCTCTGGAATAAAAATCAATTGATCTATTAATTATAATTATCTATTATTAATAAAAACGTCATTTCGCAATTCCCTGCATTCAGAATAAACAAAAAGTCCCAGCTTATTCAGCACTTCTCTTACATAACCTAAAAATAGATAAATCTTTCAGCTGTCAAGCTGTGAAGCTTAGTTTGCACGTTGATCACCAAACAAACAATTAGTCATCCCAAGCGAAAACTTATCACATATGCATATACATTTATAAATAAATATATAACTAAATATTTTCGCATTTGCATGCAATATCAATAGATTGTTTCAGTTTTTACACCTACCTGTTGTTCCATCTTCTGATTGCGGCTGCTAATTGCAGACATTTTGAGTTGAGCTTTTTTGCACTTGGGTCGAATGAATTGTTGTTGCTTTACACACACACACGTTTCTTTCACTTTGTTATGCGCGATAATTCTTGTTGTTGTCCCTGTCAAGTACACGGTTATGCGTTAGCAATAATTCATATTGTTGTCCTTGTCAAGCACACAGCCAGCGCCGATCGTACGCTAAGAATTCGTTCGTTTCTATTACTCAGCTATGCCAAATCAGGGAACAAAATAAAATGAAATGCATTAGGTATGCATGTATGTGTGCATTGCGTTATGTGTTTGACACACATATAAATATGCTCATATGTGTGACAGTATATTTGTTGGTGTGAGTGTGTGTGTGTGTTATGCCTGTATTTGTTGCTGACAGCTGCCGTGCACTGTTTGTTGAAAAGGAAATTTATTTGAAAGCAAATGAATGAAAGCAAAACAACAAAAATGCAAAAAACGAAAACGAAGGCGCGAAGGCGCGTCTGGCAGAAGAGTAGCTCGAGCAAACTATAGCAAAACCTACAACAACAGTAGGCCAGAGTGTGCTAAGCCAATCTGCTCGATTTGCAAATACCCTTTACATAAGCATGAATGTGGAAGAAGCAAGCACAAGCAAAGCGATCGTAAAACCAGATATACACACGCACACACATGTGTACATAACACAGTTATCTTTGTGCCTGCTGCTTGCCCAACGAAATATGCCCGTTTCTCCCTCTATTTTGTATAAAGGGTATACAATAAGCACACCTGGTTGTCTGGCACTGTTGTTGTTGTTGCTTTGTTTACAGTTGCAGTTTTCAGTAGTTGTTTGTGTTATTTCGCTGTCTGAAGCACACGCGACAACGAATTTACATGCACACATACATACTAACGTATATACAGTTACACACACGTATTGAAGTATATATGTATAGAAAATACTAATTAATTGTACCGGCAGTTGCTGTTGCTGTTGCTGTTGTCGCCGTTCGGCATGCGATCAAATTATGTTCGGCTTGTTGTGGTCGGCGATTCGATGAGTTTTAATTTGACTTTGGCACCAGTCGCATCATTTTCAAACATTTCTATGGCAACTGTTCAATTGGTATTTACATATTTGCACTATTTCACAAGACGTTGCAAAAATACATGCATAGAAAAAATGCATGCGTGTGTGTATGTGTGCTTGCACACATTCGAAGCGATAATTTTTTGGCGCGTCTTTTGCTGTGGTGAACGCGACGGCTTCTCCGCTAGCAAAACCAAACGCGACCGTTTCGAAACAACAACTGACTGAACCAGTTGTCGTGGGCCACACCAGCTGCAGCAGGAACGTTCCGGCAATGGAACGAAAGTCAGAGCCGAACGGCGCGACAGGACTTCGTCGCACACCGAAGGGGAGGAATGGGAAAGAGAGTTGAGTTGAGCACACACACACACACCACACACTCTCTCGCTCACTCGCTCTTGCTCGCTCTCTCTCTCGCTCCCACTCCAGTTGTCGACGTCGCACGACGCACTCAACTCACAGCACAGACAGGGGACGCGCTACTCACATCAGATTGGCTCCGGCCCGGCAGATGTGCATTGCTTCCTAACAACAGCATAGAGGAACTGTGGAATATTTGTTGTTGCTGCTTGGGTTTTTGTGCGTATGCATGTGTGTGCGTGTGTGTGTGTGTGTGTGTTTGTCTGTGTATAAATGTCATTTAACACTAGTATCTGATGCAAATCGTCTTGGCTTGCCAACTATAAAAGCAGCTTACTTCACTTGCGATACATTCGAGCATATTCATATCATAAATGTCTTATTTAAGTGTGGCATGAGCTTATCTAGGTAATTCTGAACTGGCATTTGCATAAGGGGCATTCAGAATTATGATAGTGGAGTCAATTTCGAATGCTTTATAAGGCTATCTAAACATGGAAGAGTACAGAAAATATTTTTTTAATATATAAAATATATAGAAACATTTTAATTTGTAGTTAAAACTCTTTCTTCTTTGCTCCTATCTTGAATTTAACATTTTTTATAATTTAAATTCCTTAAAAATTCAGAATTATGATAGTGGAGTCAACTTCGAATGCTTTATAAGGATAACTATAAATGGAAGAATATAAGAAATATTTGTTTAATATATAAAAAATATAGACAAATTTAATTTCGACTTGAAACTTTTTCTTCTTTGCTCCTATCTAGAATTTAATATTTTTTGTTATTTAAATTCCTAAAAAATTAATCGAAATTCAGAATTATGATAGTGGAGTTCATAACGAATGCTTTAAAAGGATAACTATAAATAGAAGAGTATAAGAAATATTTTTTTAATATATAATAAATATAGAAAAATGGAAATTTCTACTTAAAACAGTTTCTTCTTTGCACCTATTTAGAATTTTGTATTTTTTCTAATTTAATTTCTTTAAAAATTAATCAAAATTCAAAATTATGATAGTGGAGTTAAATGAAAGAGTATAAGAAATATATTTAAAAAAAAATATAAAAAAATATAGAAAAATTCAAAATTCTAGCTTCTAGCTTCTTCTTCTTCTTTGCACCTATCTAGAATTTAGTATTTTTTAAAACTTAAATTCCTTAAAATTTCATCCAAATTCTTAGTAAACATCTCAACTAATATTTTCTTGTATTTTTATTATAAATAATATTATGCTAAATTATAAATTAGATAAGCAAATAAATAGATATTCATAGTGTAATAAAAATTAATTCGATTGCAGTTTTGTTTCTTGTCATTTTCAGGTTGTGTAAGACTCTCGTGATCGGTTGGGATCCTTAGAAGAATCTGTACTTCTTCTTGGCTTCGCCCTCGGACGGCGAGGGCTGCTGTTGTCTGGGCAGCAGTGGAGGCGGCGTGTCCTGGGGCAACGTGGCTGGCGAGAGGGGGCGTGGTGCGCGCAATATGGATGTGAGCTGTGGGCTGGCGCTGGGATTGGCATTGGCATTGGCTGCGCCATTGGACGACATCTCGTGGCCATCCTCGTCGATGGGGCCCAAGCGCGAGTCGTGCACCGACGGAAACTCCGATGGGGTCCGCACCTGGGAGCCGTCGCCGAACTCGCTGGCCATGTTCATGCCTATGGTGGCGCCCACCTTGGCGCTGGCGCGCTTGAAGTGATCGCTGAGCTTGATCTGGACCACATTGATGAACATGGAGGTCAGGGCCAGGCCGAAGATCAGGTATATCATGCTGACCATCACGTAGAATGGATTCGCCGGCACCAGGTCGCCGAAGCCGATCGTCGACATCGAGATGAAGACGAAGTAGAACGAGCCGAAGAAGGACCACTCGCTCTCGATGAACGTGTAGCCGGCGCTGCCCATCAGGATGTAGGCGATGAGCAGCATCGTGGCCACCGAGATGGGCAGATTGAACTCGTCGTCCACCTCGAAGGTCTCCGGATAGGGCGACGTGGGCGTCTCCGGGTGCGAGGTGCCCAGCGACTTGCTCGCCTCACCGTCGCCCTCACCGTGCGCCTCCAGATCCTCCGGCGTTGCCTCCATCATGCCAAAGAACATGCTAGGCCGCCGTATGGCCAGGTCGTAGACGGTATTGAATCCTGTCATGGCATCCCGCACCTGCTGCTGCCTACGTATGCGCCTGCACGAGCGCGTGTAGTAGACCCGCCTCACGTACGCCCACAGGAACTTGACGCTGCGCGTGAACAGCTTGCCCAAGTCCGCCAGGACAATCAGGAACATCGGAATGCCAATGATCGCATAGATGATCGTCAGCCAGCGCCCCACCTGCGTCTTGGGCGTGATGTGACCGTAACCTGAAAGCAGAGAAGGATGGGTTAGTGATGTATAAGGAAAAGACAATATAAAATAAGTAAGAAAGCTCTAGTCGGGCGTGACCGACTAGGGGATACCCTGAGCCCCGTTGAATCTGCGTTTTTAATAAAATTGGGGGGAATTTGGGGCCGGTATCCAAAATGTAACAAAATTCAAAATTGCATAAAATACATATAAAGCTAAATATAACAAGTAAGAAAACTCTAGTCGGGCGTGACCGACTAGGAGATACCCTGAGCCCCGTCGAATCTGTGTTTTTCATCGAATCTGTGCTTTTCATCGAATTTGGGGGAATTTGGGGCCGGTATCAAAAATATAACAAAATTCAAAATTGCATAAAATACATATAAAGCTAAATATAAAATTTGGTGTCTCTAGCTTAAAAGATGGGCGGTATATAATTTTTTCGATTTTGTTTTTAATCGATAACAATTAATTGGGGATAGTAATCGATTAGATCGAGAGTTATCGGACGGACGGACAGACAGACAGACAGACGGACAGGGACAAATCGATTTCTCTTGTCGTCCTGATCAAGAATATATGTACTTTATGAGGTCTGCCACGCCTCCTTCTGCCATTTACATACATCCAACAAAAACATTATACCCTGATTTCCCATTTTCAATGGGCTCAGGGTATAAAAATTAAATATTAAAAAATTAAATAAATTTATAAAAACAACATAAATAAGACCCTCTGTAACATCTCCCTCCCCAGCCACCTTCCTTGGACTTCCTTTCGCCCATTTTACCTATGGTTGTGATCACAGTCCAGCAATAAATGAAGCAATTGACAAAGTTAAAAGACTTTTGGCCGGGAAAGCGGCGCAGGCCCAGCTCGGCCAGCGTGTTGAGCTCGTCCTCGAAGGTGCGCAGCTTGTTGCGCGCCAAGGACTTCCAGTCGTCCTCTCTAGCAACGGATCAAAGAAGGATTAATTGCAATAGCTGGCAGGGAAGGGTTGAGGGGTGTACCTCATGTTGTGGCTGACTGTCCAGAGATTGTCGATGAAGTCGCGCTTCACCTTGCGCACCTCGCACTTGTAGATGTCCTCGGACATGCCCTCCGTGTAGCGAAACATCAGGCCGCCGAAGCCCAGCAGCAGGATCAACAGGATCAGGTGAGCCACGCACTGATTCCTCAACAGTCTCATCTCCGCCATGCGCACGGGATAGTCCAGCTTGAGGCGTCGCCACTCGTGCGTCGCCTCCAGGCGCAGGTGACCCAGGAGAGATCGCGACTCGACCTGGATTTCCTTGGGAATCTCAGGCTTTGGCTCAATGGGACGTGGCTTAGCCTTGAAGAGTTTGCCCAAGCGTTTGAGTAGAGATGGAGGTTTCTCCACTGCTGGCAGGAGTGGCAGTTCCTCCTTTGAAATCGAGGTTTCCTCCACTTGAGGCGGCTCATCCACTTGAGCAGTTTCACCCGTCTCCTCCATCTTCTTGGGCCGCTCCAGGCTGGCTTCCCGCTTCGCTCTCTTGGGCCGCTCGAGGCTGGAGCTGCGCTTGGCTTCTGGCTTGGCTTCCGTCTCGGGCGCTCTCAAGCTATTGCTGCGCTTCAGCTTCTCCTGGGTGGCCAGGCTCCTGGCCAGCGCTGCCTCCGCCGCCGCCGCTCGCTCAGCCGCCTCCACGTAGGCGCGCCGCAGCTCCTCGCGCTGCTGCTCCTCGCTGAGCTTCGGCTTGGCGTGGGAGTCCACGACGGATTCACCCACCTCGACGTACTCCGTCTTGCGGTTCAGGTGCTCCGTCTCGGTGCTGCGTGGCTCCGGCGTCTTGGAGCGCCGCTGCGGACGCACGGGCGACAGCGAGCTGTTGCGGCTGACGGAGCGCCGCTCGGGCGGCTTGGGCGGCGCCTGCGTGGTGGGCGGTGGCGGTGGTGCGCCACGTATGGGCGCCGCTATGAACCCTGGCATGGGCTGTGCCGTCGCCTTGCGCCTCGTCTGCTGCTCCTCCGCCGTGTCCGCATCGGAGGAGCTGAACTGCGTGGAGGACTCCTCGTAGCCGCTGCTCCTATTGCGCAGACGCACCGCCGGCGCCTCGTGGCGCTGCAGGCGCAGGCTCTGCACCAGGCGGCGGCGCTCCTCCTCGTCCTGCGGCAGCTGGAAGCTGTCGCTGATCTTGCGGTAGTTCTGCAGCAGCCGCTTGCGCTCCTCGTGGTCCAGCTGCTGGCGATGGCGCAGCTTGTGCTCGCGCCGCTCCCGCTCGAACAGGCGCTTCTCCGTCTCGAAGCGCCGTCGCTCCTCCTCGAAGCGCAGCATGTTCTGCTCCAGCCGGCTCAGGGAATCCTCGCCAGATCGCTGCTGCGCTGTGTATTGGGATTGGGAGCTGCCCGTGAGCTCGCTCTCGCTGGACTCATCCTTGTGCCGCGGCGACGACAGGCTGCGGTGCTGCTTGATCAGCTGCCGTGCGTCCGGGCTGCTCAGCTTCTCCGCCTCGCGCGGCTGTGACTGGCTGCGCGCGGCGACCCCGGCGAAGGCCTTGTCCCGCCGCCGCAAGATTTTGCTCTCGTGCGCGGACATCGCGCCGGGCGGCCGTATCTGCATGGAGACATGCTGTGCCCTGTCCTGATCCTCGCTAGAAACCACTGGCGGCGGCCTGCTGTTGGCATCCGGCGTCTGCTCCCGCTGGTTGCGCGACATGCGACGGCGATGCCGCAGCTTCGACCCCGCCGCAGCTCCATGATTCACGGCGTTTTCCATTCTAAGTGCTCCAGTTTCCTAAATTATGACAATCTCTCTCTCGCTCGCTCTCGCTCTCTCTCTCACTCTCTCGCTCTCTTGCTTAGTCTCTATACCATGGCTCTATTTTTAACACAGAGACCAGGCATTCATATTTCGCTTTTCCACTGACCAAATGGAAAATTGTTTCAACTTGTAATTATATATAATTATATCACTTTCGCGTGCAATTTCTCTTTCGAGAAGGGAAACTCTTCGGCTCGAACACTCAAGATCTCAACTCATTCACATAACTTTTACACACATTTCCCTACAAATATCTATATATTCATATATATATGTGCTATATGTATTTATGCCAAAATAAATCTAGTCTAGAGCACGTTTATTGTATGCACGACGTCGTCCGCTTTCCAACTGCCGCCTGCCTGAACAAATATTCAAAATACTAAAATCTTGTATACATTGCTCACCCCGAAGAGATGCTCGCACAACTTGGAGCATCAGCTGGTTATCCGGCTGTCCATATGTATATATACACACACATATATATGTAGTCAGTTTAGCTATATATTCATTGATTTTATCACAAACACATTTTCAGCTAACAACAATTGGTTGCACGCACTTTGCACACTTTTCGTGCCACCACTGTTGGCAAGCTCGCAAAAGCTTTTGCACATTTATGCTGGCAGCCAAGTGGCTAACAGTTCGCGCTAAAAATATGTGTACGCTTACAGTGTGGGACATTTTAATAGGTAAATATAAATATATAAATATTTAAGTATTTAAATATATAAAATTATTAATATTTAAAAATATAATAATATAACTTTTTTTTTTTTTGCAATATTTCTTTAAAAATATATATTATATTTATTTTTAAAGAATTATATATTATATTTATGTGTAAAGAAATATACCTAAAATAAATGTTAATGCTAGACAGACGAACGAATATTGTTTATATGCTAATCTTGCATGAGAGATACCTATCTGAAAACAGAATATCCTCAATTTTCTATATATTTTGAAGTTTTTATAACCCAAAAAAAATGTTTTCAGGGAGAATTGATGGGCTGTAACATTATAGCAGAAAGATCGTTACAATATCTGAGCGTATAATTACTCTCCATCAATTACATTCCATAATTATTTATTTATATCATTAAATATTCAGAATTATCAAACAAAAATGTAAACAAATTATGTTCGTCTATTTAAATTTCATAATTTTTTTGTTGACCTGTGTAAACTAACAATGAAAATTTAATAACATTTTTGGTTTAATTTTAAGTGGTCATCAAATCTTAATTATGTGTCTGTGGGGTATAAATACGAATAAAAATCTATATAGTATTTGAGATAAAGAGTCTAGTCAGACAGACTGCAGACGGATGGATGTGTGGGTCATAAATAATATTCCTAATAAGATGATTTGGAGTATGTAGGCTAAGAAAGAAATATTAGATAGTAATGGGGGTGTATAGCTTAGAAAAGGGTATTAAAAGAGTTTCAACGATTAGAATTTTAATTTACTAATAAGAAATGATATATGAGCTATGATATATCATCTCAGTAAATTTATTCTTTGGAACAAATTAAGGGTGGATCAAAACTGAGATTGGAATGAGCAAAAGATTAGACCTTTCTAAGAAGAGATTGTATGGATATTCAAGACGAAGTCTAATGGATGGTATATGCATATAAATAATTGATAGTAAATATATATAAACACATACATATCGTGGTGTTTATATAAACTTCATGATTTCATTCACTGTCTGAACTGATATTTCCTTCCGCCTCTTCCATTTCCGATGCTTTTCGCCTCGTAAATGTGTTTTCCACTTCGAATTCAATAAAATCGAACTGAATTCGCTAAGATCCACCAAATGCCTAATGATTCTGGCTGTGCATAAAACGAAATTCGAATGAAAATTGAATTTATTAATTTTATTCGATCTGCGAATTTGTGGGGCATGCGTGAATAATTTTATTTGGCACTCGTAAACATGGTCCAAATGGATTTGGCGTTTAGTGTCCAGGCGATCGAAATGAGTACACTCTCGATAGACGTGCTCCAACCCGGCCACACGTGGCGTATGCGCAATATATTTGCCAGTCGATGACGGCTCGAGTTCACCATAAACACAGAGAGTGTTTATTGTGATTATAATAAAAAAGAATTTTCCAAATGAAAAGTATTTTTAACACATGAAATCTTAAGTGAAAGACAGATCAAGATATATATATAAATTCTATATATATATATATATATATATATATTTATCTTTGATTGAGTGCAAGCAATGATTCCTTGGAATTTCGTACTGTCTGCGTCGTCTTCTCTTTTTCTGAGATGTTTATTAAGAACGATGACACTTTTCCAAAAATTCTGCAGACAATTTAAGTCCTCGACTGCGTACGCAACAGTTGCCGCTATATATATACAGATCTATTCTATTCTATATAAATAACATACGTATGCGAGGTACTTTCGCCAACGAAAACTATTTCCATTTCTTCGTTTTTTTCTTTTTTTTTGTGTCACATACTTTAAGCAAAAAATGCTGACAAGTTCTTTAAAATATACATAAATATTTTCAAATATATATTTAACTGTAAATACTTAACAACTTGGACAGTTTTTTAAAATAGGTCTTAATATATGAGCGCATGGAAGATTGACAATAGTAAAATAAATAAATTTCTATATATAATAATTGTGACAAATCTTTTCCTAATGATAATTTGCTATGACTAAAGTTTATTTATAACATAAACCCATTTGGATTGCGAATTCGTGTTTATAATGTGTTTATTAAGTTGTGTGTAAGAGGCAGGTGAGGGCGTGGCTGGCGCCACATATTCTTGACGAGAATCAGCCGGCGAGTCTTTCAGTCTGTTCGTACGTCGGACTGTCAGTCCGACTGAACGTTCCTTCTTCCATCTTCAGCTGATTCTGTACGGCTGTCTGTTTTATCTGTCTGTTAATTCACTTCTCGGTTCTCGGCTGTTCATTGCTCTTCTGACTGTCCATCCATCTGTCTGTCTCTGATTTTCTTCCGCCGCCTCACTGTCTGCCTGACCAAATGTCCGTTCGTCCATCCATCTATCTGTCTGTCCGTCCGTCTACTTATTCATCCACCTCATCGTCCTTCCATGTCTCTAAGCATCTATCAGTCTTATCATCTGTCTACTCATTCGTCTGTCTAATCTAATCTCTGTTAGAATGTTGATAGCTTGTTCTTCCCATTGGCTGCAGGGTATTTGCCAGTCGGTCACTTCCGACTAAAACACTCTTACTTACTCTACCGCCACCCATTCAATCTTATCCCCTCACTACTCTTCACTCACCTATCGTCGTATAGACGGTGCAGCTGTAGACCATGGCATTCCAGAAGGACCACGGATTGTTCCTTCTGGCCTCCTCGTCCGAGGACAGATTCGAGCGCAGCAGCGACTCCACAGCCGCCTTGTTCGTGTTCAGTATGTTATTCACGAAGCCGTCCCAGTGATCTGCATTCTGAATAACACTCCAGGTTATTAACATATTTCGATTTGTGTTCAGTTGTTTCATTACCTGTTGCGTGATTGTTGTGTTGGCCAAGTCCAGCAGCTGCTTGAAGAACACTCGCTTCTGATATTGCGCTGTTATTATTTCCAGCTCAGCTGGACCATCTGTAAGTTAAATTGAGTTTGAGTATATAGTATATATACAATATATATTTAAATAATATATAAGAAAAGGAACAAATTCTGCTCGTGTATTGTAATTATCGCATGTCTCTTAAACTCTCTCAGTTTTCTAGTTGACAAGCATAGCCAAATAGACTCAGCATCTCCCACATATAGAGATTATATATAGATATAGAATTTATGGGGTCAAAGAAATGGAATGCTGCATTTCTCCCAAAATAAAAGCATTTCATAACGAATTTCTTAGTAAGAAAACGAGTTGCTAATGCTCTTTGAGCTTATAAATATATAGATAAATCTATATATTGTTATATATAATAATATATATAATATATATAAATATATAAATTTTTTATGCGTTTGGAAACGTCTAGGTTGACGAGTAAATGTTTTCGACATAAAATTTAAATGTTCTCTGCGGGAATATATAAATGCATAGCAAAATCTGATAGGTTCATTGAGCTCTATGAACCTATCGGATTTTGCTATAGAATTCTACGTATTATTGCAATAAATTAAATATGCTGAGAGTGGAGTTTCGTGAATCTATTATAGTTAGCTATGGGAACTTTCTAAAAATAATGCAAATCAGATCTTAGCATCTCATAATTTGAGGCCAAGTGATTCTGCAAAATAATTTCATATGTTCTACAAATCAACTTGGTTGATAATCCAAATAGTAATTGTTGTGTGTAGAGCTATTGATAAGAGACAAGTGCAACCTGATTCTTAATCTTGATTTATAAACTTAACTCAAAGACTCTCTAAAAGACTTAGAAATGTAGATTTAATAGATTCTGTAGAAGACTTAGAGAAGCAGATAATAATGATTTATTTTGCTAGCCTCAAATTTTTTCTTCGAATCATTGCTTAAAGACTCTAACAGCTAGAGACATTAGGATATTTAGCTCTTATTATCTATTTTTTTATACATTTCATTTCAATTTGCATACACGTTTGGTTGCTGAAATTGTCATGAATATTCTCCACATCTATTCAAGCCCACACTTCCCAGCTTAAGTTTTGCACTCCCACTTGAATTTTCATCTCATTTCAATCAATTTGCCCAATCTATAAGTTGCAAAAATTGTGCTGCTGTTGCTTAAAATTAATCATTTTCTTGGACAATTGTTTATGACAAGCCAACTTGTTCAACCCTAGCGGTAATTCTCAGTGATTCATATACACATACATCATATACATATATCAGTATATATATATATTCCATTGTTTCCCTCGTTTGTTGCTCGCTCGTTGACTAAATTGCCTATCTATATGCATACATATATATCCACATGTCTACTTGAAGACATCGATTTCGCTCTGAATCCGGTCTGAATTTTACGATCCAGCCTGTTGCCATAGCCACTGCAATATTTGTATATTTTCCTTAGTTCCTAGTTTGGTTAGACTATTCTCACAACAATTGCCTAAGTGCTTGATAAGCAAACAAATCATCGCAAAGATTGTTTATGCGGACGTGGCTGGCTCATCTCCTGAAAGATGCTTTAGTATTTCGGCTATTGATCTATTTGGAAGTGAGAGATCTTCTGTGAAACTTAATGGACTGTGAGCTTCTTGACAATGGAATATACAATAGAATATTCATTCTGATATTCTGATACACTTGAAGATGGGAGGTCATCTATTGAGTATGAATTACTGATATCTTTTTGACTCTTTTAGATCATATTTGTTCTGATATCTTTGAATATAAGAGATCTTAAGTATAAGGTATTGTGATATACTGAAAGATCTCTGGCAGATCATGTTTTAAGTATTAAGATCATAGATTTATTTATTTATTTCATAATAATTTCTAACCTCCACTCTCTTTTTCCATCCCACATCAACTCTCCCATATCTCCCACCAATCACCCACCAAATAGAGTAGTTCCCCATCTCCCCCCTCGTCCACTTACGTTCGACAGTCTGAAACAGCTTCGCTCCGCCAATGTTGTAGAGGGCGAGTATAATCAGGAGGAACATGTGGGTGAACCAGCGGCGGGACCACTTGCTGAACTTGTTGTAGAGGCCGTAGGTGAACTTCTCGCCGAAACTCATGCCGGACTTGGTGAAATCGAGGAAGCCCTCGTAGCCCTTGGTCATGAAGTTGCCCGGGCCGAAGGGATTCGCCACGGGCGGCCAGTAGGGGCCCGTGTAGTTGGTCTGTGAGGTGTGCGGCGGCTGGGCGCTCGGCGGCATCGAGGAGCCGCCATAGTTCGGGATATTGTTCGGAATATTATTCGGGATATTGTGAATGTTGATGCGCGGCGGCCGGTTGGAGCGACGCGACGGCGGCGGAGTGCTCGGCGTTGGCGCTGGCGTCTGCATCGTTGCAATATATAACTATTCGATTGGGATTGGGATTCGTTGGTCGAGCGGACTCTTAGCTGCTACAATTTCCAATCTCTACACATGACACACGCGCTTCACGCTCACTGGGCTAGTCCGTGTCGGCGGCCAGCATATTCGTCGTATTTTTAATTCTATAAGCACTGAGATTTCTCGGATCGCTGCCGTCCGTCGCGTTCTTGATTTCAACTCAAACTAATGAAGGCGGCCAGCATTTGTGTCGAATCTCGACGATGCGAACGAGCGAGCACAGCTGTGACGACGCCGTCATAGCCAGCGCCATCCATGAGGTCATCAGCTATGGCCATGCGGACGCCGCTCCAAGCGATCTCCCAACACAATTTGTTTCTGTCTTCGCGCTTTCGGCGTCATCTCTTGTCAACAACAAACAGGAATAAGACGGATTAAGCGGATTTACAAATGAACTTGAACTGACTTTTTGGCTGCTCCAGCGGACGAGTCAAGTTCTGGTTAATTATATAATTGGCCAAGACCCAGACTCTGTGAATAATTATTAAATTATTCAAATTATTCGCCGAAATCCAAGGCGTAAATACTGTCCATACACACACATATGTTTTTATATAACCAATATATAAGCCAACTACAAATTGTTATTTATACAAATGTTTTTCTCATTTATTCAGCGCTTGACACTAATGAATTCCAATTTTTCCCCATATATATTTGGCGTTCTTTAACACAATTTGCAAAATTATATTTTTATTTATATACTATATATATGTATTTACTATAGCCGCAGTCGCATAATTAAACTCATTGCAATTGCCAGCTTTTTTCCATGGCAAAGTGTTTGCAATTCGATCGGACATCAAGGATTTTTATGCCAAGCGCAAATATGAACAATTTTGAGTAAAAAAAAAAAACAGAATATTACTGAAAAGTAAATAATACAAATGATGAAATGGTGTATTTTTAAAAAATATGAAATATTTATAAAACTTTAAGTAAGAAACTAAAGCTGAAAACCCCTTCAAAGCTTAAGTTTTCACTCCTAACTAATGCTAGACCAACAATTAATTTCAGAGTGAAAGAGGCAATAATTGTCTCTTAAATACATATTTCAATGCAGTTTTCTTCTGTGACAAATATATTCGACGAATGAATAGCTGCATATTAGAAAGCTCCGATTTACTGTACTTCTGGGTATCTCCTAGTCGAGCACTTCCGACTAAAGCGTTTTGCTAATTCCTTTTTGACAAGCTAAAAATATATACTTATATATAAAAATAAATAAATTTTTATGTTTTTTTTTTCATTTACTATTATAATTAAATAAATTAAGCTATTTTGAAACATAAACAACACGATTTTCGTACTTTGCGTCTTTGCGAAAATAGATAAAAAGTCCGAAAATCTGTTATAATTGTTTCCAAATATTTTAATTTATTAATAATAGTAGCAGACGAAAATAAAATCAGAAATAATCTTTTTGTTTATCAAGACAACGCATTGGAGAATTTAGCAATATTTTATGATGGCATAAACTAGTTTGAATGAAATATATGGACACGTGGATATATGAATAGTGCATATAAATTGTGGTGCCTGAGACGTGACTATTCATTATGCATATGCAGTATATTGATGAATCGAGTTTAATAGGCTATGAATACAAACACGCTTTGAGGTTTGAGTTTACCAAAAGTTTGGCAAGATAAGATCTCTTCGAAAACCTCGATCATAAATATATGGAATTATGTATTAATACAGGAATAGAAATAGATCTGCATCTACGCAGCTTGAGCTTCATTTCATATATAAGATTAATATACAAATTACTGCTGATTTCGTTCAAGGCTACATAGTTACTTGCGCGCTACCGAGGAGCTATAATATATAATATATTAGCTCTGCCTCTGTTTCAAAACTTCAATGATAAAATTCTTAAAAAATTACGAAGTGAAGCAAAACGACGAAAAGCCAGAAGTTGATAACAAATTTTGCTGAAAATAGAGCCAGTAGGTTTACTAAAATAGTTATACACAAAAAAAACATGCATACTCTACCCATGCGACCTCGACTCTAATAGGTTAAACAGGTTAAGAGCCAAAGAAACAATTGTTGTAAATTGATTTCCGTTGTTTAACATTCAAGTATTTTGTTTTTATTTGTATATGTTGAAATATTTGCTCCGCGAGCGTACAGGTTAATTAGATTTGATTGTATATATATACATATATATTATGTATATCTCATATTTGTAAGTATTTTATATGGTAAACAGTTAATAATTTTTTTTATATGCGTTCAATAGTTGGCAACTATATATATAGAATTTTCTCAAACTTGAACAGTTTTTCATAAGGTTTACAAAGCCCGAAAACAGAAATATTTCACAATTATATTATTATTATTGTTATTATTATTAAATAATCGATTAAATGCTATTACAGATATTAGAGTTGTTACGGAAGTTGATCCTGTTCAAAAGCTCGCATTTGTCTACACATTAGGTTCGCTTACATTAGATATAGAGAGAGTCATAGGGATAGGGAATATCATCAAGAAATCATAGAATATCATGGGGACTTACTAGTATTATTATTATTTGTAAATTTAACTCACAGTCCTTAAGGTTGTCTGTTCTAGTTGTTTTTTTTCTTCTTTTTCTTCTTTATTATTTTTATTATTATAATTTTTATAAGATTTCGACGTGCACAAACGCACATGTAACTCAAGGAAAAACTATAAATTAACGATAAGCCACAAACTAATCATTTTGAAGATCGATCGAAGACGCAACTCGTTTCTTTGGATGGGCTCAAACAGCCAACTCGTCTATATTTACTAGCAAAGTTTTATATTTATGGTAATATTAATATTCTTTCGTTTCTTTTCTTATCTTTTCTTTTTTCCTGCTATTTTTTTAGTCATTTGTTGTATTCATTTATACTACTGCGTGGAGCGAGCAACGTCTGTTAACAGCGCAAATGCCAGTTAACAGCGCGCAGCTCTGTTAGCTAACAGCGACTCTGCTTTGGGCTTCTTCTGCTAACTGCGTCTACTTGAGCGCCTCTTTGACGCGCTGCTCCCACTCGGCGCGCCGCTGGTGTATGCCCTTGAATTCGCCCACTGTGGCGGAGCGCTCTATGGACTTGGTGGGCGTGGCATCTGTATCTGTTGCAGCAACAATTGTTGCTGCTGCCGTTGCTGTTGCTGTTGCTGCTGCTGTTGCTGCTGTTGCTGCTCCAGCTGTTATTGTTGTTGTTGCTGTTGCGGGTTTCAGTTGCAGCGAATAGCGCTCAGTGGATGACTTGTTGTTGTTGCTCTTGCTGCTGCTGTTGCTGTTGTTGTTGCTGCTGTTACTCCTGTTGCTGTTGGCTGTTGCAGTGCGCGCATTGCTGACCTTGATGGGCGGCAGATTGGACAGCTTCTGCGACACGTTGTTGTTGTTGTTGAGATTGCGAAAGTCCGCCACGCTGCTGCGATTGCTGCCGGGCGGCGGGGCGTGCGTGTTGTGGGCGTGGCCATGTGCATGATTGTTCGCTGGCGCCAGCTTCGGCGGCTCGCTGCCGGGCGTCAGCTTGTCCAGCTTCTCCTCGCTGTTCGACTGATTCTCCTTGTCGCTGTCCACGCTCTGGCCGCCATTGGACATCTTCTTGTGGCACGCCACGGCGACCTGGGCTATGGCCACCACATCGTCGTCCTTCACCTTGAGCGAACGTCGCGCAAACACCTTCATCAACTCAGGAGTTGCATCCTCCGGGCCCTGGCTGGAGCTGGAGCTGGCATTGCCATTGGGAGTGGCATTGGCATTGGGATTGGAGTTGGCATTGGGATTGGAGTTGGCATTGGCGCTGGCTAAGGATTTCTTGCGCAGCACCACTCCGTTGCCATTGCTGGCATCCGGCGACAGTGGCGTGGTGGGCGTGGCCACGGGCGTGGCTTCCGGCTTGCGCTGCAGCTCCTCGCTGATGGACTTCTTGCGCTCGTAGCGCAGCTCCAGCAGCTTGCGCTCCGCCTGCGCCTTCTCCTCGTTGAGGAACAGCCGCTTGCGCTCCTCCAGCGACAGGCGATTCGCATTCCCATTCGCATTCGCCTTCTCCATGGACTCGCTCTTTGGTGTGCCGGGCGAGACGGCGCTGAGCAGCTCGCTGCTGCCGCCGCAGCTGCTGCTGCCGCTGCCGCTGCTGACGTAGCTGCAGCGCAGGCTGTTGGCGCTGACGGCGCGCTGCTGCTGACTGCTAATACTGTGTGGCGGCTGGGCGGGGCTGGGCGGCTGCTGCTGCTGGGCGCGCTCCACGATGTGAATGCTGCCCGTGCTCTCGGCGCTGAGGCGGCGCAGGGTCAGGTCGTCGCTGCTCTGGCTGCGCTCCGTCGTCGGCGTCGCAGCGGCCTTGACATTCTTGGCCAGCACCAGGTGGTTGGTCTTGCTGTGGAGGTGCGCCTGGTCCACACGATTCAGCTGGATCTTCATGAACTCCGGCTGCTGCGAGCTGGCCGAGCTGGCGGGCGTCTCCAGGCTGCTCGAATTGCGATGCGCTGGCTTGGTGGGCGTGGTCGGTGGGCTGATCGCCAGCTTGGCGCTCTTGGCCTCCTTGCTAGGCGTCGTCGTCGTCGTCGTCGTCTGCTTCAGCTCGAGCACCTTGGGCCGCTGCGGCGGCGACTGCTCCAGCTGCTTCTGCTGCTCGCTGACTGCGCCGGATTTGCGCAGCAGGCTGACCATGGGCGACTTGACTATCAGATCGATGTTCTGCTCGATCTCGGAGATGTTGGCCTGCCCCGGACTGGGCACCAGCAGCGTGGAGTTGCGCTGCGGCGACAGCTTGGACAGCTTCCCTGCGGATTCGGCCCGGGACTGGAGCAGCTTGTTGTCGTTGATCTCGAAGCCCAGCGAGACGCACTTGGCGTTTGGCGACAGCGGCGACTGGGGCGATTGCTGCTGCTGCTGCTTGTAGTAGGAGGGCGGCACGCGGAAGCTGATGGAGAGATCCGGCAGGCTGGGCATGTTGCTGTGCATGGAGACGGACTCGCTGGCCACGCTGCGCTCCTCCTGGTAGTTGCGGAAGCTGCGCGACTTCTCCACCGTCTTGCGCTGCTTCTCCTCGTAGTAGAGCGGCGAGGGCTCGTCCGTGCTGGTCTCCAGCGAGTTCGAGGAGCTCGAGTGCTGCCCCACCGAGTCGCTGGAGCGCGACAGCTTCTGCTGGAACGCGCTGAGCCCCACAATGCGCGGCTTGCGCTCGAAGTGACTCGTGCTGGGCTCCGGCCGCAGCTGCGCCTGCTCGCGCACCAGCGCCGTCGACTGGAAGGTATCATTCCCGCGCGAGCACTTGGACAGCAGATTGGTCACGTCGCCCTCGCTCGGCGTGAGCTCCTTGGGCAGGTAGCGCTGGCGCGCCGCCGGACCCGATCGCGGCTTGACGGGCGTCGGCGGCTGCGGCTGGACACCGTAGTTGCTGACCAGGGCGTTCAGTCCGTGCTTGCCCTCGTTGTGGATCTCGCGCTTGATGATCTGGCGCGTCTCCTGGATGTTCTGCTCGTGCGAGGTGGCGCTGCGCGACTTGTTGGGCAGCGGCACGGGATCGCGCGCGGCCGCCTCCAGGCACGACGTCGAGATCTGCAGCTTCTTGGGCAGGTTCTGGCTGCTGTCCACGTCCTCCACGCCGTCGTTGGCCCGCGCAATGCTGCGCTTCGAGTTGCGCTGCATGAGACGCCGCAGGAAGCCGTGCTCGCTGGAGTCCGACTGGGCCGCCGTCACCTCATCGCCGTCCGTCGACGACTCGCCACGCCCATCGAACAGCGCATTGGCCGCCTTAAAGGTGAGCGCGCGCAGGCCGAACGTCGACGAGGACGAGAGCGTCGTGGACGTGGTGCGCTCGCTGCTGCTGCTCAGATTTGTCGTCGTCGACTTCTTCTGCTCGATTGTCTTGGAGCTGCTGCTGGTGGTGCTGCTGCTGATGGTGGTGGTGGTGGTGCTGCTGCTGGCAGTGGCTGTTGTTGTGGCAGTCAGTGAGCTGCCCGGAGGTAGAGAGCGCGTCTTAGTCTTGAGGTCCATTTCTGTAAGGAATAGACTTTAGCTAGAATTCCTCCATTGAGCCAAGGCGTTGCTACTTACCCTTAACAGCTCTCAGGCTGGGATTTGGCGCCTGCGTCAGGCTCATCTTAAGCAGCTCCTCATTGGCCTCGGGTATTGAAGTCTGTAAGCAAGAGAATTATAATTCGCACTCCTCTAAGGACATTCGACCCCTTCCGAGTCCTTACCTCCAGAGTCCTTCGATGCTGCCGCGTGGGCACCTTCTTGTTGGGCCTGATGGCCATTTTGTGTTTGGCTGCGGCATGCGAGAGGCGCTGGCGATCCAGACCAACTGCATCCACGTCATCGTCCTCGTCCTGATGCGCCCGCAGCACAACCGAACTGACGTTGTCCGCGGTGCTGTTGGGGTTGCTCGAGATCGAGTGCTGTCTATGGCTTTGGCTGTCCTCGCCATCGGTGCTGTTGACGCTCAACAGGATCAGGGAGGACACCTCGCGCGGCTGGTAGCCAGCCGCCTTGCGGCTCTGCCCGGCAGCGGCCGCATGGCGCTGCGGCGACACGGGGCTGCGCGGCAGGCCCAGATCCTCGTCCGAGGCATCTGGTCGGTTGCGACGCTTGCGCAGCACATCTGTTAGCTCGGCCTGCAAGGGAAAGGGAGTTAGTATATCTAGGAATGTTTGGTAATCTATTGGGATTTGAAATGTTTTCTTTTTCGTATGATTAGCTCTTGGCTTTACCCAGCTCTTCCAGCGAAACACTAGGCGCGCACGCAGGCAGCTGCGACTCAGGCGACTCTCGCCGCCCGCCGATCCGGACAAACGCATTTTGAACGGATTCTGCTTAAAGTCGATCATTTCGACAGCCTCGACACGCGGACGAGGCGTCAAAAGACCATTGCTATGTGTCTATATATATGGGTGAGCTCTACTTGAATATTGTTGCTGTGGTGCCTTACCGAAAACGAAAGCTGAAATGGATTGCTTTGAATGTTGCGGCTGCCCGCACTTCCGGCTACCATTTTGAGTGGCCAGGGAACTGAAGCTCTGTCTTCCAACACGCTCCACAATCAACTAATAAGGGCTATTGTTGCCAGCCAGCCACACGCGATCTATGAAATTTCACTTTCTTCAGAGTCAGAGAGCGAGAGAGACGATGTGAGCGCTACCAAGTGCAATGTGCAACTGAAACTGAATTGTGCCGAGGCAGGGAAAGGCAAGGCAAGGCAAGGCAGGCAGACGATCGGACGGACGGACAGCAGGCAGCATATGCTGCATTTACAGCACCCTCGACACAGCAGATGTGGCAATAACAATGCATTGCTTGTGAAATGCTAGCGACGACTGCGACTTTTTACCTAGTCGAAAACATAATTGGGCGCGCTGGGCGCTAGGCGCAGGCACTGGGAAATCTGTTTATTGTCATCCGCAGATATGTAAAGCATTTCAAGGGTAAGCCAATGGAAGCAAGGCAAGGCAAGTAAACAAATGCAATAGCTTTCCCCTCACTTAGTGTCTCTCTCCCTCCCCCTTCCTCCCCCTCTCTCTTACTGACTCTATTTATATAGATCTCTTAGACACTTGGTTCGACTTCTTGAATTAATCAGCAGCTCTGTTGCGTGACGTGTGGAGGGAAGGAAGGAAATCTGTCTGCTTGCCTATTCTAATCTATTTTTGTCTGTAATTCTAAGGATTTCATGCGTGAGCTAAAGACCTTCTTATACAATTTTAAAACACATTTTCGAGTCTTAGTCTAAAGCGAGTTCAATGCACCAAAATTCCAGGCACCTCTTGAGAGCTGTTTATACTAGAACATTTCCTAATACCTGCTAGATCAGGCAACATATATAGATAATCCCCAGCTATTCTTAGTGCAGGTAAGGCGAGGCTGTTGCGGCTACCTGAATGGTCGGCTGGCTCGTCACATCTCATGATTTATTGGCACACTCGCCGAGTGGGCCAAGTCGTGGCCATTGGCCTGGCTCAACATGCAACTTGCGGCTGGGCTAACCGCCTGCCACAGATTACAACAGCTCAGCGGCCAGCTGTGCCGCGAGCGGCAGCAGGTGTAATTCGACTAAATAATCGCATTGAATTATTTTCGGACTGTTTTCGAAACAAACGTGAGGGCAGGCAGCGCCAAAGAGTTGCGAAAGCAAAAAGCTTCGATTGGATTAGGCAAGTGGGGAACAAATTGGGAGCTCAATAAAGAAGAGGCAAATAAGCTAAGTCAACGGCTAGACAAGTCGGACAATTTATTATCCTTAGCAGCTCACATCCTCAATAAAATGAAATGAAATATTAACTCACAACTCGCGCTGCATACGGAAAAGTCAGTCGCATGTAAATCAAATGTTTATGCAATCTGCTAGCCCACCAAGCAGGAAGTCTCAATACTCCATTTGCCAAAAAAAGAAACAGATTTGGATTAACAAATGTGGGTCGCTCGATGTGAGTGGCTGATGTGAACGTTTGATTCGGACATTTGAGGTAGAGTCCTACGGGCTAGGCAAACACGTTTAGTGCAACGAGTTTCTCATCGCATTCTCTCTCCGTCTCTCTGCTAGCAGGCAATTAAAGTAAAGCGTGTGAATCGACATTGCATGTTGTCTCCAAGCTCCAAGTTGCAAGCTGCGAGTCTCCCCCTTTCTTCTAACTGACTGTTGATGTGTCTGCCCAGGCTCGAGCAGCCTCGTTCGTTAGCAATGCGTGTTACCGTGTTACCATATTGCTGTCATCGTCAAATGGACATATCTTCGAGTGCACAGTGAAAATTGAATGACTGCGTCGTTTGTCGTTCAATTGCCCCCATTATGGACATTAACTAGACTTTTTTCTCTTTCTATCTATATTTATCTGTAGTCTAGAGAGACCCCTACCTCCCCTTCTCTCCCACTTTAAACTGGTTATAGCAAGTCTTGCCTGGGTCTTGGTACTTCTAAGAGTCGCAGGAAGCGCCAGCCTTTAGCTTAAGCAACTAGAGATTAAAGTGTGCTTAGCTGCTAGTATTGTGGTCTTACTAGATTGATTAGCTTTAATGTGTGGCATACCTAAGCTCACAGCACTTAGAGTCGCTTGCCTTCAAAACCTGATTTAGCTGTATATCAGAAAGGTTCTATGGCATAATATTTGTGTATTAGTCATATTCGTCTAGCTTGATAGTTTCCTAGCTCATTAAGCCTCAACTCTGCTTGATCAAATTTCTAATACTCTACTAAAAAATCCTCCATCTCTCGATAGTTTTTATGAAAATTGCTCTAGTCTCAATAGCCATGCATAAATATTCTCTAAAAATTGAGCTTGTTGCATAAGAATCATATATCATCCACTTTCCTCCTACTCTCGGAGGTTTCAATAAAATGGCTCTATTCCTTATAGCCTCAAACAAATATGAATACATTTAGAATCAAACTAGTTTTCTCCTTCCCTCGGAAGATTTTATAAAAACTGCTCTAGTCCCTATAATCTTACATAAAGTCACAAATTTCCGATGGCATCTCCAGATATCTAAGCTGCTCTCTCTTACTCTCCCTTCCTCTCTCCATAATCAACACTCTAACAATCTGCAGAAACCGCCTTAGTCATCCTCACAACATCATATTCCATAAATTAATTATTTCTATATGAATCATTTGCTTCGAGATAGATATCTCGCTCGCTAACGTCCGATAAGAGATGCCACAATATTCAAGTAGACGCGCTCTTTTATCTAAAATGGTGTAACAAAGGCACAGTGCACACACAATATAAAGTACACACACTTCTTTCTACAATATATCAAGCTCAACTTTTTCACTTTGGCAATTTCTTGATTCTATTTATTTAGCCATTGATAGAGCAGCGCGCAGCGTTGTCGACGTCTCGTAGCAAACTGATTTAGCGGAAAACTTTGCAGGAGTTCAATAGCATAGAAACAGAAAAGAAATGCAATGTGTTTGCTAACCAGGTTGGCAAATAAGCCGACAACTGGACTGAGTAGATAGAGAGAGAGAGGGGGCAGAGGGGCAGAGGGAGGGACTCGGGCAGAGAAGCGGCTAACTGACAGTCAAGTGGAAAAAGTGGAATAACAAGAAGCAGTAACCGACGACGAATGGGCGAATGCAATGCGCCGAGCTGCAGGCGCAGTAACTTGTTTGGCCAGAAATTGAAGAAGCATTAGAAACGGAGGCGGGCACAAGTCGAGTCGAGGGAGAAGCCACACATTGCCACGCGCCGCTCCAAAAGAGTTGCCCCAGCTCAGCTCAGTCCCCCCTCCCTGCTACAGCTGCAACTGCGGCAACCGCAAATAACCGTCCGATAGCTGGCGGCTGGCAGTGGCCTGAGGCATTTGACTATTGCACAGCGTTCGCCCCAACCGAGGCTGCCCCTCCACATTTCGCATTTCTTCTTTCACACCAGCCCGAAGATTATGCAGTCAAAACTGGCGCGGACGTCGACACCAAACTTAGCTTATGCAATTGCAAGTAAGGAAGACACTCAAGCAACGCAAGATCGCAGCCAGAGAGAACGACAGATGGTGTGACCTGCCACAGAGATACCCTGTAAAGTAGAGTGTCTGCTAGATGGGCAGCTAGAAATTATGTAAAGTGATGCTTGGATTAGGCGAGGCTTGGATTAGATTGAGGAACTATTGCTTGTCTACCTCAAGTCTACCCTGTAATTTGAGCATATATGATACGCTTATTGGATTGAGTTTCAAGAACGAATAGAAGAGAGTTGATAATAGGAATTATCTATCAAATCTAGATAGAATTAATGACCTCCTACTCTTGCTATACCCTGCAATTTGAGCATAGTTTAAGAGACACACAGCTTATTAGATCAAGCTACAGACCAGAATTGAAAAGAGTTCGTAATAGCATATCTATAAATCTATATCACCCCAGATATCCCACCCAGTAGCTTGAACTGCAGCTCACTAGAACGCCCTGCACAGATTTGATGACAACAAAACACTGTTCACTGGGTCGATGACCAATTGCATTGATGCCACCCCATGAGCTCGTCGGCTCCATATGAAAATCCCAGTAAATTGAATTTGATTAAAATCAATTGAAGTGATTCGCAGTCAATGTGAGTCAGCGGCAATCGAGTAAGTACACCAAGTGGGGCATGTGTGAGGCGGCTGGCACAGCAACCCTTCACGGGTCGCGCCATTAACTACCTCTTGCAGCTGGGGCTGTGCCCGTTGTGGGGCTGCCTGCTGAGTCATGTACACTTGAACAGGGGCAATTCGGGAGTTTGGATCGATATGGGCGGCCCAAAAATAACTGTGCGCGTTAATCACATTGAGTATGTGTTAATGGCGGAGCTATTTATGAAGGAGGCGCGTGTGCGCTGTACTCAGCAATACCAATTCAATTTCGAATTGAATTTTTGGATGTAAATAATGAAGAAGTTCAATGCTTAGCTTATCAATAGAAAATTCTACCATATACAGTCTACTTTTTAGGAAAGGTAAATAATAATATATCTAATATCATTGACGATAATCTTTGGATAAACAGATTAGTTCAAGTGCTGATACTAAGTGTTCACTTGAATTCACATTGCATTTCGCCTCAAATCTGTATCCAGATTTTTTTCCTTATAGGAAATATATGATTTGGGCGGCCTATTATGATACACATTCTATAATAGATCAAGATCATTAGAAAAATCGAGTTAGGCGTATTCCCCCAATCGTTATAAGTCTCACCCACTCTAGAATGGGTCGTCTGCCTGTCTATCTTTCCGTATTTATCCATCCGTCCGTCCGTCTATCCATCCGTTCGTGAGTCTGTTCATCAACTTGTCCGTCCGTCCGACTGTATATCCACCTGTCCATCCGTCTATCTAATCATCTATTCATCCGTCCGTTAGTCCATCTGTTCGTCCTTTCACCTATCAATTTGTAAGCTCCACAATCTTATACGTAATTCCTCCTTTGTCATGACTAGCTTAATTATAATTCCCAATTTAGATAATTGTTGGTTCATAAATTCAAAACCGATAGGTAATCTCACTTCCTTAAAGCACAGCTCAAATGTAGACAGCTTCACCTGCTCCTACACATGCCCAACTGAGCATCGCTTGGCAACCACTTGATAACAGAGATAGGAACAATTCCTCAAGTGCCTCTGCCTAATAAATTAAATTTAGACAATGTCTAATTCACATTTCTAATCTAATCGAATGAAGTAACTACGTTTGCCGTTGAGTGAACTTACCCTCAGTACTATGGAAAGGCTGCTGGCCGTTGCGGATTCGGAGAAAACGCTGTCATGGGACTGAGAGAGAGTTTCACGCGTGTAGCCACTGCTGAGATAGAAGAAGCAGAGTGTGAGAGATGTGGATTGGGCTAGGCAAGCCTATGAGGCACTTACCCGTCGACGTCTACGTCCAGCAGTCGCTCTTCGCTGAGGCTGCGCTGGCTGTCGGACATGTCGGCTGCACCGCCAGCGGCGCCTATGTCTTCGGCCAGGTCCAGATCCTGCGAGGAGTCGCCGACGCTGCGCAGCTGGCGCTGGTGGTGGTGAGCCCGCTGCTTCTCGGCGAAGTACGCGCTGCGACTCATGCTCATGCTCATGGCATCGGGAAAGACGGCCACGCCGCCCATTTGGCCCATCTGGGGTCTCTGCGTTTGGTACATGGCGTCCGGGTGGGCGTGAGACTGGGATTGGGTTTGCAACTGGGAATGGGTGTGGGTGTGGCTGTGGGTGTGGGTGTGAGACTGGTGGACTGGCTGCTCCAGGCTGTTCATATGCTTGCTAGCCGCTCGCTTCTTGCCCAGCAACACGCTCAGTAGCTCATCGCGATGGGCACCGCAGGACTTGGACTTGGGCAACGACTGCGTCTGATAGCTCTCGTGCAGCTGCTGATGCGTCAGCGGCGATGCCGGCGACGATGCCGAGACAGCCTCCGCGTCCGCAACACTGCGCAAGTTCTTCTCGCTGGAGCTGCTCGCCGGTGGCGGCAAAGTGTTGCACGATCCACCACTGCCAGCAGTCGATCCTGGTGCCGCTGCGGCTGTGTCCGCGCTGTTGATGGTGCGACGTCGGAAGATGCGACGCAAATTGCGTAGCGGATGGAAGCGACGGCGTTTCTGCTGCTGCTGCTGCTGATGATGATGTTCTGCAAGATGGGGAACAAAAAGAAGCAACTCCTTGAATTTGGCTCCAAAGGGTAGAGGAAACGATTTACAACTGCCGAAAAGTGTACGAGGGAAGACACATTGAAGTGACAGCTTGCTGCGACATATCACACTCAGTTGTCCATTCTGCAAATGGCACAACAGATTATAGACCTAGAACTTGCAAAAACCTAACACCCTAAACAGCCGAAAGTCGAATTTAAATTGTCAACAAATATTACAATGTTTTGTGTCGAAAGTTTTGACAAATATTTGACGTGTATACCTGACTAAGCTATGGACAAAGGGGTACTAGGTTTGTATTCAGTTATCTTTAATAATTATTTTTAATATGTGGTTAAAGGTATAAAGAAATCCCCTTGAGACAGACAACTTTATTAATCAGTCTACAATCTGTTCATGTCTTTTACAATTCAGACACGAGAGATATGGAGAGACTAAATTGAAAACAAAAGTGAATCATATATTTAGTTCCGTAGACAGTGAATCGAACTCACTCAACTAATCTCTCTCTCTCTCTCTCTCTTTCCGTTTAGACCTCTTTTGTTCTGTCTTAAATTTAATATAAAAGTTAAGTTATTTTTCAGATAATCGATAACTATTTCAAGCTCCATTGAAGCCCTACAAAATATTATTACATTTTCAAATTGTCCAATAACAGGCGAATTAAAATTTCCCCCTTAAGCTGTCTCTGTCTCTTCGTCTTTCCCTCCTTGATCAATTTTGATTTGTATATGAAGATATGGCACAAAATTCATCAAAAATTATATCTAAATGTTGCTTCAGTTTCAATCTAGTATTCTATATTTTCATTTCCATTCTACGTGCAATCAGAAAACCCGAAATGAAAGCAGCATCTTTGCCTTAAGCGCCCTTTTTACATATGAAAGGTATCTCCTAGTCGGACACACCCAACTGCAGCCCACTTATTCTCATTCAGTTCAACAATTGTTATCATAGATAACAAACTCGGAATTATATATAATAAATATCCAAGCCGAGTTGAATTCATCTATATAAATACATATACCATTGATTGCTGAATATCTTTCACAATTGATTAAGGGTTGAGCAATCAACTGGTTGCCGCAAATCGACCTCGTCATGGCCCTGATAAGAATAAGGCAAATACAATTGAATTGGCAAACGAAGCACAAAACATGCCCATAAATAGGCAAAAGCAGAGCCAAAAAGCTAAATGAAAGCGCGACAAAGATAAAGAGTGCAAAAAGAGAGACAAAGAGAGAGAGAGAGAGAGAGAGAGAGAGGGAGAGAGGGAGGCAAAGGGAGAGAGGTCTGACAGGTCTGTTCGCGCTTTGGCAAGGTCGTAACTAATCTAGCATTAGTCGATGGAGAGTCGGCAAATGATTTATGGCATTCGCCAGACGGAATACCCCTAATGCAATTTGTTTTTTGTGCGCCTCAGAGTTCGCTTGCCAATAACCTCAATTGTTATTGCTGATAAAGCTCTTCACACCCACATTCCGTTGTTTACATAGGTCAATTAACGTTTCGACATATCGGAAATCTGCTAAAAATCAAGCAGATAACGTGCCCAGAGAACCCCAGCCATATGTACTGCGCCAATTGAAGCACTTACATTTGTTTATTAATTATATACATATTTTTTTTAGTCGTGCTCAGACGGAGCAAAAGGGTTAAAAATTATCATGATGTCATTTGCCTTTCGACATGACTCAATCCCACGCATGTCATGTGTCATTTCGCCAGATGATTGCTTAGGACCAGCACCCCCTTGACACAATATATACTATATCAAATATCCAGAACTGTAAGGCCACACGGAAAAAAGCCAACTTAAAGATGAATACGAAATGTAGTCAAGCTTTGTTGAATTATATATAAATATATATGGGTGTATAAATAGAGAAATATGTTGGTTGAACTTGCATTTGGAGCACTATAATTATGCACGCTCTACTGGGTGAGTTATATAATTTATGGATCTATATGTGACAGCGGGCTATACGAATGTATTTGTATTGAAGCTTAAATGAGGCTTTAAAAATACTCTATATTACTAGGCTATGCATGCGTATTATATATTTTAAATTCTAAATAAATTCTTTGCCTTTAAAATACACAGATGAACAGAAAATAGAGCTAATATACTCTTTGCACTTTGTCAACGAGAGTATAGAATTGCCAGATTTCCAGCATTGAAGTGGTTCAGCTTTTAGTCTGTTAATACAGCAACATATAATGATATGTTAACAGCCAAACATTTATTTAAATTATGCTAACATTTACTACTGCTGTTACGGTTGCTGCTACAGCTATTCTGTCTGTTATAGCTAATGCTGCTGTTACTGTCACTGTTACTACTGCTGTTAACGTTGCTGTTACTGTTACTGCCACTGTTACTGCTACTGGTTCTGTTACTGTCACAGTAACCAATATATATTACTCTAGCTATTACCGCTCTACTAGTCAAATCTTCACACTTTCTATTGCCAATGCAAGAACTAAAAGCGCAAAATAATACCGGAAGCACAAGAATCGTCCATTGCAAACATTGTGTGCCCTTAACGACCCACCGTTGCCGTTAGCCGGCCAGCGTCAATAGAGAAATATCGACAAAATGCCAGTCACGTTTCGGGGCCAATCCATACACCTCGCCGGCGACACGCGAACACAAAAGTTGGGCAGGGGCAAGTGCATAAATGTATATACATATATATAAATATGTATATATATAGACTTGCTCATCAAATTTAGTTTTAATACAAAGTCTATGAGGCTTATAAGACTGCTAGATAAAGTTAATTGTATAATATATCTATTGCCTGATATCATAGCTAATTAATTTAGTATTTTAATTCAATTCAGCATTTAATTTTATATTCTGTGATTTCATTTAAGCACATTTTATTATAATACTTTATTCTGATGAATCACAGGTCTCTCAAGTCTCGCATGACTCTTACATATTGCCACTGCTCAAGCTGTTGTCAAATTTAATAATAAATCTCTTCGAATACACTGTTTTCTGTTAAGTAAAGAGGGTGTATTTGTTTAGCCAAGGAAATCTATTAAATGAAACCTTTATCTATAAATGTTGCCATAAATTGTTTATAGAAATTGTTGTACATTTTTTTCGATTTTTTACTTTGTTAGCGAGCATTGCGCAGTCTGTTATGCCCCATTGCCAACGTGTTTATTGACATTCTGACTTGTCTATTTTAGCCCGGACTTAGGTAATTTATCAAAACATTGTACGACTTAGCATGAGGCAATTGTTGATGCTGCTCACAAGTTATATATCTATAGGAGACAGATGCATGTAGGTGTTGCTACTACTATTATTATTATTGTTGCTTTTGTTGTTATTTATGTTTTTTGTCGATGACACAAATTCAGCATATATTGAAATGTGAATAGGCGTCGCAGCGACTGTCTGTCTGACAGCTCTTTGCGCAAGTAGGCGCATTTATTAATTAATCACTTTTGAGTTGGCCAAATGCAAATCGTTAGCTGAATGGAGGCAAGCGGCTATCGGCCAACTGGCCAGCTTGGCTAACTTGGCTAACTTGGCTAAATGATTTGCCAGCGAGTTGCAGTAATTGGAGACGCTTGTTGCTGCTGCTGCTGTAGCTAGCTGCTGCCTAACTGTGTTTGTGAGCGGATACTAGACACATGACTACACACACACACATAGACACACTAACACACACACTCACTAATACACTCACACACACACATACGTGTGTGCTTTACTTGTTATTCAGTTAACCATGCTTCAGCTTTGGCTTGGCTCGTGTGGCAGTAAGGTCAACAGCGTCGCAGCGCGCCTAGCCCCTGCTGCCACGCCCCTCCTGCCTCCCCGCCTCGCCGCCATTGGCGTCATCGCCCGTTCCCAATTGGCTTTGGCGTGTGGGCAGCTTATCCGCTTTGCAAGTGCCTAATTCACTTACTATATAAATAGCTAAGCATATAAAGAATTGCGCCAGCCGAGTTCTCGAGTCGCAGCCTTCGCCATGCAAATGGTTAAAGTTACAAAAAAAAAACCTTGAGAGAAGAAGAAGAAGAAGCAGAGGGGGGTAGAGGTAGAGGTAGCGGCAGGTGACATAGGCAAAGCCCTTGTTCATTGGTTTTATGATGCACTTCATAAATTCAAGCTAAAATGCAATTGAAAATAATCGTAGCGGCAGACGAGAGACGTAGCTGGCAATCAGGCTGTGATAAGAGAATAGCCAATCTATATATATACAAATATATATGTATGCGTATATATAAATTAACGACCTGTACGTAATCGCTGGGAAGTTGGCTTCAATCAACTGGCAACATGGCGTTGACATCGCGCTTATCAGCTGCAAAGAAATCAAGCGCAAGACGCAATCACAAAGCTCGAAGCTGTTTGCACTTATATAATATAGCTTGGAAAAAGTCCAATTGGAAGGCATAAACCAAATTTGAACTGAGCTGGAAATGCATTGCCTATTAGAGTATATATTTGGCTAACAAAAATCTGTGGACAAAACTATATAACTCTTTATATCCGCCAATTGGCCCAAATGGTTTCCAATTGGAATTCAGTTGACTAAGGCAAGTTGAAGCTAAGGCTTGAAGAAAGTTAAGCGCATAAATTTGATGAATTTGTGGCAACAGATTTTTAGTCACTGTATGGCTTACCAATTAGACTCTAGTCGATAGTCAAGAATCTAATTGGAATTTCAACAAAGTGCAGATAATTGATGAGGCGATCAATATAAATGTATATGTATATCCACCCAATCTTAGTCAGTTGAACCAATGAAAACATTCTAATCGAAATTACAACAAACTCCAGCTAATGAATAAGAAAAGCATAAAATATCAAACTCAAGCTCTGTATATGTATATCCATCCATTTGTTAAACAATGTGACCATTCCAATTCTATATTCTAGTTTGAATTTCAACTAACTTCAGATAATTGTAAAGGCGAGAAATATCACCTGAAACGTTGTATATTATATATATCCAATAAATTAGTTAAACAATGAATATCCAATTGTGCAAATCAATTTCCACATTCCAATTGGAATTATAACTAATTGATTAAATAAATCTGCGTTCGATTTGTATATTTATTTATCCAAAAATGTGTTAAACAAAATACATCCAATTGAACCAACCTCAATTTCCAATAAGAATCCCACTAAAATCACGATTAATTCTACGAAAAAATCCAGGAATAACCTCTTAGCGCACTTAATAGGTATTTCCACGTTTTAGCTATCAGTTAATCTCTGTGTAGAGGCAGTGCTCATTGATCGGTTTAATTGTTTGTTGATAACTGACCCAAATAATTTCCACTCGCGCCGAGCAGTTGGCCTGGAGTCGTGACAACGTTCTGCTTGACTGTTGTTTTTCTCTTCTCTATTTTTTTTTTTTTTTTTTTTTTGGGAAAATATTGCTATGCGGTCATATATATTTATTTTTATAGCGCTCGTAATCGAACTAATCGCAATTTATTTATTGTTTTACGAGTGAAACAGCGAGACGCAGAAAGAAAAAATGTTAGGCATTTCGCTTGCTGTATAAATAAAGCAAGAAGAATCGAAATATTTGTTACCTGTTCAAATAGAAATTTCACCGAAAAATGATGCAGATGCTTTGCAGCGGGTCGTAAACAAGTCGAGTCAACTTAGAGATAGATATTGGCCAGAGACATATATGTCTTTGGGGCTCTGCACTGCACGATATCTGTCGTGAATAACAACACAATTATGCACTTTGTCTAATAAGAAGAGGCATTTCTTATTGGCTTTTTCGTTTACAGGAATTAGGAAATTCAACCTTCACAAAAATATATTGATTTAGCCAAATTTTATTACACTTTCGATGTTTCGGCTGGCTTTTTAATTCAGTTTAGCTGTGAGCGGAGTAATTAGTGCGACACGCGCCAGGTACTGCGAAGTGTTCACCTGCCCAGGTGGAGCGGAGAGCAGCGAATGAATTAATGAATCAAGTGAATACGAATACGGCGAAACAGTCGAAATCGAAATAAACAGACGCAACAACAAAAGCAGCAAAACGAAAACGAAACGAAGCGAACCGAACCGAAGCCCTCTGCTGCCAATCGAACGAACGAACGAACGAACGGATCGACAAATGTCTTTTAGCTTATTAACGGCTAACTGATTAGCTCTTTGCCTAGTTGCCACACACACACACACAGCTACTGTAATTACATACATACATAGCAATACCTTAACATGCACTGTTAAAGGCGCGCGACTGCTGTTATTGTACATAGCTCGGCATGGTCACCCTCTAGCCCGCCTCCCACCGCTTGCACTGTTAACCGCTATAAGGCTAACAGTCTGTAAAGCTGTTCTTTGACATGGATTAACATCAAGTGCCGCCCCACCCCCATCATTAGATTACATAAATGAGTGCTGTTAACAGCCAGCAGCTACTGTTATTGTACATGGGCAACTACTGTTCTGCATGGCAGAGTGAAGCATTGAAAAGGTGAATTTTGGGGTATAATGATGAGGTTAAAGTGTATGTAACAGGCCGATGAAGGCACGATAGAAATCATAAAGTATATAAATAATAAAATAATAAATAATAAAAATAAAATAATAAATAATAATAATAAAAAATAAATAATAATAATAAAATTATAAATAATAATAATAATAAAATAATAATAATAAAAAAATAAATAAAAATAATAAAATGATAAACAATAATAATAAAATAATAAATAATATTAATAAATTCAAACAATACTTAAAAAGTAAAAAACTTTACTTAGTGCACATCTTCAGTCCACTTCACCTGATTCAATTCATTGCGGTTGTCAGGGTATCTACTAGTCAAGTCACTCCCTAGTCAAGCCACTCTTACTTGCTTTATTATTGTCATTGATTTGCCGCAGTCTAGCAACAACAAAGGCTCTAATTTGTATACGGCTAGCCCAGCCCCAGCTAGTTGCCTAGAACGCGCTGTAGAAAGTTGTTTTTTATGCCAGCCGCAATTGCATAAACATTATACGCTGTCAGAGCCACGATGTAGTTGGCCAGCTTCATTGTTCAATGCCAGACAAAGAGTTGACAGTCGCAGCCAAACGTGTTTCTAGCTATTTCTATTATGGATTTTCATATGAATTTATAGTCTCAGATAAGTTTATCTATATCAACATAAAGTCTTTGGCTATATATAAATCCTATATAGGCACAGCTTGTCGGACCCGATGATATATAGCTGTGCCTTTGCTTTGTCTGCCTCGATGCCGTTGCAACAAAACGAAATTCACAGCGCGAACTAATTATGCAAATACCAGACATACATATGCAGACGCATCCGTACTTACATCACTCACTGACTAGCCTATGCTCTCTTGTGGGTCTACATGTTGGATGGGGGCCTGGCAAGCGTAGCTACCCTATTGGCTGGTTAGGGTATTAACAATTGCAGCACATTGTATCAATTGTTTTCGTTGTCGGGAAAGTCGCGAACTCATTTATTTGCAAACATAGTTTTGCCTATAGACAGTGTGTGTGTGTGTGAATGTATGTCTGTCTCTGCATAGCTAATCTTACATAAGTGCATACGCACAGTGATGCTCGGGGTGGATGACTAACTCAACTCAACTCGACTGCGACTCACCCGCATTCGTTGAACACTCGTTGCCATCGCCTGTTGCGCCCTCGGCAACGGCCAGCGGGCAAGGAATGGGCGTCGATGTCGCTGGTCCCGGATAGCCGTGGGTTCTGCCATTGCCCGCCGGCAATGACAGCGGCCCCGCCGCTCCACCCAGCTCCAGCTCCAGCGGCGGCGAGTTTTCGCGCACGCAAGACATCAGGCCGGAAGACATGCTGCAAAAGAAAGAGAAAATTGAAATTTATTAGACATAATCAAATGGAAATTATTATATCTACTAAATCTATTTACTAAATAAAATATATTTACTTATACATATGTAAATTTAATGTGCTTGAAGACAATTGCTGATTGTTGTCAAAGTTGTTGTATCAGATGGTATTAAATAATATATAAAAATATATAAATATATATAAAAAATACATAAATATAAATAAAAAATACATAAATATAGATAAAAAATATATAAATATATAAAAAATATATAAATATATAAAAAATATATAAATATATAAAAAATATATAAATATATATACAAAATATATAAATATATATACAAATAATATATAAATATATTTAAAAAAAATATATATATATATAAATATATATTTTTATACCCTGATTTCCTATTTTCAATGGGCTCAGCGTATAAAAATATAGATATATAAAATAATATAAATGTATAAAAAAATATACATAAATAAAAAAAAATATTAATATAAATATAATATAAGTTATGAAGACACAAATGTGTATATAAAAGTAATCAGTAAACAGAAACTGATTAAGTATATAGAGTTCCTTAAATTCTATGCGTATTATATGTACAATATACATATTTCATATATTTACTTTATACTCCTTAAACTAAAATACTTTGTATATATATAGAGTATAACTAAACTACTATTAGTTACTCAACTTTGTTACTAAATGCATTAATCAAAGCAATTTCACAAACGGCCCAAAAGTATGCAACACATTTCACATTAATCAACTCCAATTGCCTGCGTCGACTATAAACAAGTTGCAGCACGTGTTGGCTGCAGACGCTAATTGAAGTTGCGACTTTAATGTGTTAAAGCAGCAATTAAAATACACATACATATAAATACATATACATAAAGATATACTATACATAACTGTATGAAGTAAAGGGTGTGTATTTAATGGAAATTAAAAGGCAGCATTGCAGACGCACTGAAAGCAATTAGCACTGCGCATTATTACACTTACGATCATCATCATCTTAATTGTTATGGAGCGCTACAAAAATAAAGAAAGAAAAGAAACAAGCCACAAAAGTAACGCAGAGCTCGACGTGTTGCACTTTCATGTAGCTGCGGTCGTAATCGCAATCGCAACGTGAAAAATCTAACAAATTAACTTTGGCTTTCATTTGCATTTCACACACACACACACACACACACACATGGAGCACACACACACACTGTCTGCTTGAAAAGTTAAGAGTCCGTGAAACGCAACAGCAGCAAATTTAATTATACTACTTACACACGAGATTTGCATAGGCACAAAAACAACTTTTTTTTGGACTACGAACAAGGCTGAGGTACTACAGATGTAGGTGTGTGTGAGTGTATGTGAGTGTATGTGAGTGTATGTGTGTGTGTGTATGTGTGTGTTTGTGTATCTCTTGACGGTAATTGCACGCGCTCATTACACAAATTTGCCAACATAATTATGATGTGGCGATGTGAGGGCAAACAATAAAACAAGCGAACAGCAATTGGCAACAATGCGTTATGGGCCAGGAAGTTGCCGAAGCAGCTGAGATGCCCCACCAAAAAAGAAAAAAAAAAAAAAAGAATAATAATAAAGCCAACGTGAGTTCGCCTTGGCCATAAAGTGCAGCGAACATGTTCTCAAGGCGGTGCAAAGAAACACTTGTGGCTCAATGGCAACAACAGCAACAATAACAGCAGCCGCATCAACCTCATTGCCAAATGGCATAATGCACAGAGAGAGAGATAGAGCGAGCGAGAGAGAGAGAGGTAAGCTCGGCTGAAAAGGAAAGTGCCCCTGACATCTGACGCCAAGCAGATGGAAAAGCGAAACAGCGAAAAGCGAAACTGAGGCAAACTGAAGCAAATTGCATGCTCATTGCAAGTTTACACAATAATAATTCAGTTGAAGACCTCACAGCAGTTGGCCCTAGCCGAGCTATTCATTCCGATGGAGATGGAGCCATTAAGGCAAATGACTTCCAGCTCTTTGACAATTTGTACTTCACGCGGTTTTTTCTTGCTATTGTTGCTCATGCGTTTGCAAAATGCAAAATATTTGAAAGACAGACGGAAATTGTGCCAAGGTGTGAATTGCTATTGAAATGCAATTCAATCAATTTAAATGTAGGTACTTAAAAAATACATAAATGAGTATATGTATATAAAAAAAATTAATTAAATTAAATGTACATTATTTATAATTAGTGTTAATTTATTTATAAACCTATACTCTTTGAGTAGCTTTATTAGTTAGACATTCTTAAGTTCAATTTACAGACGTTACTTTGTTCCCAACTGTTCCTGTATTTTATATATATTTTAATAAATTCAATTTTAATTTTCAATTAATTTAAACTATATTTACTCTACGATCATCTCTAAAATTTAAGTTTTTTTAGAATTTTATTAGAAAAAAAAAAGATATATATATTTATATATGCAAATATAACAAAATAATTTAAGAAAGTAGTAAGAATACTTAAATTATTTTGTTATATTTAAATAATTAAATTAAATAAATAAAAGTTTAAGAAAATGTAACACACACAAAAATACATTCAATTAAATTAAAATATATAATTTATTTAAGCAATTTTATTTCAATTGAAAAAAAAAGATTCCTTAAAGAAAAAGTCAGTAAGTTTTATGGCAATTTAAATACTTTAACAAACAAAAAACATTCTGAGCTGAATAAAATATATATAAAAAAATAGTATAACAGAATTAAAATCATTTAGCAATTTAAAAGAATGATATATAGCTTCATTTTTGTTTCTTATATTTGTTTAGCTGTCATTCCTTTCGAATACCTATGACATGTATAACATGCATATATAAATAAATGAAATGTTGAATCTGAAATCTTTGAAGTAAACATATTCAGACAACGCGCTCAAATGTCAAGAGGTACAAAAAAATGTTTATTTGCTAACATGATTGACAAATCTATAAAAAAAAATTAGAAGAATTAATATACAGTAAAGATAATTTGTCTACAAGGGGAATTTCTAACAATACAAAATGCTTGAGTTAAGTTAAAGAATAAACAAATAAAAAGGAATATATATAAATTATATTTAAATTTATAGAAAAAACTTGTTTTTGAATGGAAACTGAAAGCGAATTCAAAAATCTTGATTGTGCAATTTAATTGCGGACATATGAATGCGCATTCAAATTGAAAAATGCAGCTGTAAATGTATACAATCTCTAATGAATATATATGAATAAATATATGAACACTCAAATCAAACTGCAATTATTATAAAAACCTTTAACTACTATTGCCTTTACTTATAAAAAACCTAATCAAGTCTTTCGCAATTTAGCCTTCATTCATTTCCCCCTCCTCCTATTAGCCGCAGTAAAAGTTTCATTAGATTTCAGCAATTGCCTACATCTGAGGCACATCAAAGTCTTATTTACATATATGCATATCTCGTTCAGAATATAATGAATATATAAAGAGGGCACGTTTCGGCAATGGGAAATCATGGGAGGCAATGCCAAAAATCAATAAACAAACAACAATTCGCCAGGGAAGGGACAAACTTGCTCTCGAAAAATGTTGTGTGTGGCGCCGATGACGAAGCAGCTGCTGATTCACAGAATCAAAGATGATGCTTGGCCCCTAAACTGGTGCGGCTGCGGCTGCCGCTGATGATTTGGTTGTTTATTTTCAAGAGACTGCGTCACTTTGACCGCAGTGCAAATGCTATAGATGCTATAGATGCTATGTATATACGTACCCGATGGAATGCGCCCAGACAGCGGCCGAGTCGACGGGGGATCGTGGTCGCGTGTGCGCTGTTTCATTAATATTTCACTTATATATTAATGTATATATTTGAGATGTATATATACATATAAAAGAGCAATAAACGCGCGTATAAATTTCAGTTCGGCTCGTTCGGAAAAAACACACACAACTTGTGGCTGCCAGCGAAATGTGCGACTAAAATGCGTTTATTTCGCACTCGTTCTCATGGACTCGCAGCCTCAGCCTCAGCGACACTCACACACACACTCACATCGCTGCCATGAGGAGCGCAAAAGAAATAAAGTTGAGGCAACATTTTATGTGTGCCCAAGGTCAAGGAGTGTAGCCAGAGCAGCCACTCGCTCTCGCGTGGGCGTCGTGGAGCTGCAGCATCAGCGCAGTTGCAGAGCGCCTCATAGCCACATGTTGCCAATCAGCATGTTGCTATACAAATCATGCGCACTTGCAGCTTGTATTGAAATATATGTTCTAAAATGTTAGCAGCTCAGTAAAGCAACTGTTGGCAACATGTTGCCAAGCAATTGCTGCTATAAACACCCACACTTTCAGTTGAATTCTGTATTCATATTCAAAAATGTTGACAGTGTACTAACTAAGCTGCAGCATCAGCTTAATTCTAGAACAACATGTTGCTCGACGAATGTTGCTATACAAAGCATGCGCATTTTTAGTTGAATACATGTTCCAACATGTTGACAGCTAACCAAGCTGCAGCAACAGCTCAGTTCTACAGCAACAACCAGCAACATATTGCTAAGCACATGTTTGTAAGCACATGTTGCTATACAAAACATGCGCACTTGCAGCTTTTTATGCATATTTTCAATTAAAAATTGTTAAAGCTTATTGAATTAAGACATAATTCAAAATATTATCAAATTTATAAAAATGTTTCTAATATTTCATAATAAATAATAATAACTAAATATAACATATAAGTTAGCTTCAATTTTAACCTTTATGCTGTCTGCTTTTCTATGTTGCTAAGAGCTCATATGTTGCCATACTCTCTACATTTCTCTCTCTCTCTCACTTTCGCTCATTCTCTTTCGCTTCTCACTGCGCAGTCGTCAATCAGAGTCCTCGCCGCTAGCTAAACGCTAGGACATACACATATACACTGACCTAGTCAATGCAGAATACAAAAACGCGCTGACCCTACCAAACGGCTTCATTAACATACCCATATAAGGCAAAGGAGTTTATGTCTCAGCAAAAAAAAAAAAGAAAAACAAACAACAAAAAACAATATTGATTCTCTCTAGAGCCAAAGACATTTTTCGTAAGAATGGAAAAATGTCGCTACACAGAGTCATTGAACCGAGACTTGTTATTCGATGATAACAAAAACAATTGTTGTACTTTATCCAAAAGAGCTGCAGAGGAAACAATCAAATTGTTATTCTTTATGCTCTGTTAAAGTTGGGGGTAAGACGAGTATATGGGCTTTGTATATCATAGTAAGCTTGATAAGCCACGCCCACTCGCTTTACCTACTACAGTTAGACTTTGTTTAACGTTGACCAAGCTAGATAGTTGCATTTAGCTGTATATATTTATCAGTTTCCCTATTGTTCAGCCATTATTGGACTGTGACTGGGTATTATGCAGCTGATTACGCCCAATTGCAACATATTCTTGCTTGTTGTTTCTGCTCCTCTTATCACAGCTTGAGCACAAAAGTTGTTTTTTTGTTGAAATGTGAAGAAATACAAGCTCAAGGGTCACTTAATGAACTTAATGAAATATAAATTTAATTTCATATTAAATAAGAAATATTAAGAATATTTTTTAAAGTAATAAAATTAGCATCTTATATATATATAAAAATACGCAGAGAATATTTAACAATAAATTTAAAAACTTATCTATAAATAAAATTAAAATTGTTCATAAAAAAGGAAGTACTAAAAGGGTTCATATTCATATATAAATATCATATAAATAAATTTAAGGCATTCACGAATTAATCAAAAAATATAAACAAATTAAAATTACTCATGAATAAATTAAAAATAAATTAAAAATATTTATTAATATATAAATAAATGTAAACATTTTTAATAACATAATACTACACATAAAAAAATAATAAAAAAAAACCTTTAAATAAATTAATATATTCCTAAACAACTCTAAAATATTTATAAATAAATCTAAACAATTTAAAAATGCCTTTAATTTTTAATTAGATTCGAAAGGTAGCTGAAGGCTTTCTGTAGGTATTAATTAAACATAAATGTTTTTATAATTTTTTAATAGATATCAAAACAATTAACATTAATTTTCAATTGGTTTAAAAACTCAAAAGAAATAATTTTAATTTGTCTGTTAAGATTATGAACTGATAACAAAAACAACAGCAATGCGAATTTGTTTTATATTTCCTGTACACAATTAGCTTTGTTTTGACTTTAGTTTTTAGATGCCTCGATAAGAAATAAATAATAAATTTAATTTTCAACACATTAAAACTAAAGTTTTACGACTTTTTAATAGGCAATTATATTCATTTATTTTTGTTATCAACTCACCTGATGTAAAATAGTTTTCACTCGCTTCACAAAATGAAGTTGACTCTTGATTCAGTAGCAGCGCCTCCAATATGCAGTTACATTTTTAATTTAAGTCGATTCGTTGCTGAAATATAGGAAAAGACAAACAATTAGTATTAAGTTTTTCGATAAAAAATTGATTATACTAAAAATATTTTAACTATCTTCAAGTTAACAAATGTATTGACTGTCTATTACACTAAATATTAATATATTCCTAACTCAAATGCATTAACCATTTCAATATCTCAACTTTCCTTAGAATGTAATTACGTAAGAGCATATATCTCTCTGTAGAATTCCATTCTGCCTTGAGCCATCAAGCCAAGCCCGCAGTCAAACATGTTGTTGCTTGGGCTAGTCGGAATCCGATTCCGAATCCTTGCCAACAGCCATTCACATTCACATTTGCATATTCACATTTACAGTCACAGCGACATTCACATCCATATCGCATATCACGAGCCCTATTGGAAGCCAGCCCCATTATTTTGTGTGCGTGTCACTGACTGATTTGCATAAAAATGTCCTGGCGAAAAATGTCAATAGCTGCTCGTGTTAGGTCACAGCCTAATCCTTTGGCACATTATGCCAAAAGGAGCCCCAGCTCATTCGCATAGCGCAGAGCTAGCGAATATTAACATCCAGTATTTAGAGCTTTACTTATCCTCTAATGACAGACATCATCTATCATTACAGATATTGCATAGTCGAATTTGTGCTGAAGGAGGAACTGACAGAGTGAGAGACTGGCAGAGTGATAAATTGACTAACTCAGAGCATGAGGCTATTGAGTTACTGATTGATTGACTGACTGATTGATTTACTTTACTGGTTGATTCACTGAGAATAGAATAATTGAATAATTGATAGAATTTCATAGGCCATCCATATAATTGATTCCATGAATGATTGACTGATTGCCTGACTGACTTACTGGCTCATTGACTGAATATGGTCTGTATGATTGAGGGACTAATTGAAAAAATGATTCACGAGCTGAATGATTGACTGACAGTCAAGTGAATTATAGACTGAGTCTGCCTAAGACACTCTAAGACCATGACTGACTGGATGATTGATTCAATGACTGGCTTGCCATTATACTATATGACTTTCTGAATATCTGACAATTTATAATGTCATCTGATTTTTATACCCTGAGCCCATTGAAAATGGGAAATCAGGGTATAATGTTTTTGTTGGATGTATGTAACAGGCAGAAGGAGGCGTGGCAGACCCCATAAAGTATATATATTCTTGATCAGGACGACAAGAGAAATCGATTTGGCCCTGTCCGTCTGTCTGTCTGTCCGTCCGTCCGTCTGTCCGTCTGTCCGTCCGTCCGTCTGTCCGTCTGTCCGTCTGTCCGTCTGTCCGTCTGTCCGTATGTATGAACGCGTCGATTTCAGCTCTCAGAAGAGCTAGAGACTTGAAATTTTTTTTGTAGGTCCCTATATACAGCGCGCATATCGAGTTTATTTTCGATAATCGATAAATATATTCGTTTTTTTGTTATCGAATAAAAACAATATCGAAATTCAGTTATTAAATTCTATCTCGCCCATCTTTTAAGCTAGAGACACCAAATTTTATATTTAGCTTTATATGTATTTTATGCAATTTCGAATTTTGTTATATTTTGGATACCGGCCCCAAATTTTCCCCAATTGAACTTCAGTCTCAAATATAGCCAAAATGCAAATGAATTGGCACTTTTACTAAACTGACAAATATGCCCATAGAATATGTTGATCTTATGCCGAAAATTTCATTGAAATCCGTTAAATAGCAAAAAAGTTATTAAGCAAAACGTTTGGCTACTTAACAAACACACGTGGCAGCAGCGCCAAGCGAACGTACTTTTTCTGTTCTGTGCACACACACATACAAACGCTCGCATTCTAGTCGATTCGAAGAATCGCAAATTACATTTGAATTTTGTTGAATTATCAGCTGCTGCTTTAGTTCACGTTTGCCACCGATTTCACAAGCGGTGGAGTGGCGTCGTTGGTAGAAGCGATGCACGCGAAACGTGAGGACCTGGGTTCGAGACCAGGCGACGCCAGCTATTTATTTAGTTTTTTAATTTTATAAAAATTAGGTGGCGTTGTTGGTAGAGACGATGCACGTTGCGTAATTAACGTAGGTTCGAACCTCGCCAATGTCAGTTTTTTAATAAAAAAATTTTTTGGCTGTTAAGAGTAAACTTGAATTTTTTTATAATTTTACGCAAAATATAAATTTATTGAAAAACACAGGTTCGACGGGGCTCAGGGTATCCCCTAGTCGGTTACGCCCGACTAGAGTTTTCTTACTTGTTTAACATTACATTTATTTGATCTGCTTAATATTCATTTTGAGCATTTGAATCATTTGAATGTCCTGAAGTTTCTCTTTCATTTATGCACATATCGAAAAAGTAAATAGCAAAAAGTAAATAATTCTACATTTTAAATAAGCATTAAGGCTAAATGATAATATTGTGTTAATAGTCGAAGCGAAAAGCTTTGTTTGCCTATTTTTCATGTAAATTAAATCAATATTAGGTCCGCTTACATTTGTTAAAAGCTATATGCCCAAAAACCGTCTTGACCCGATTTCTAGGCCCGACCGAAGAGCACTCGAGAGTGCAGCCGAATGCAGCTGTGGCCGTAAGATATGCAAATCGCGATGTTTGAGCCATGTGGCCAGAGCTGTTGACCCATTGGAATAGAACCAGATGAATAAAGAAAACTTTCTCTGCCCACACAGAAGCACGAAGCTCGAGTCGATCGAAGAGAGGGCCAGGGCATGCGGCTTGGTTACCTAATTGGTTGGCCGACTCGACTGAAGATTAATTGCAATACGAACGATTTCTTTCACAAAACATAAATAAGAAATAAGTAGATATGGCGAACAATGATGAAAAGTAAAAGTTTGTTTTAGGCAAGCGAACAATGCCAGCCCCCAAATGAATTCATGAATAAATTGCCGTCGCGGTTCTAAACAAGTTTTTACTTTTATTTTATTGTTTCTGTTTTGTCTGCTCGGTAATTTATGGATGATTAAAATTTTCTCTAAATATCACGACAAGTTAAATTAGAAATATTCAGATGAGATCTACGAAATGTATTTCGCTTCGCTTGCTGCTGCCCAGTGTAGAACACTGGGGCTTACCCAAGAGTCTGCGTAATCGGACACCTCAATGCCATAATCCACAATGCGAGGCAGCACTGTAGCAAAACCACGAGACCACAACGGCCAGCCGACGCGGCCAGCGAATCTGTCGTCGCTTGGGCAAAACTAGACTGCAGCCAAAAGAAATAAAAACCAAATGCCTTTTATAAGCTACCATAAAGTCTAATGCTAACTGGCCCAAAGCACTTCAACTTTGCGTTATTTAATACATGACTTAATCCGGCCTCGTCTACACAGTCTCTGTAATATGCAAATTACACACGACTTGCAGCTGGCTGAGTATTCTACATGAAAGTGTTTAGGGCTGAGTTTTTCGGGTTTTTATATTACATATATATATTTATATATGTAAAAAAATATATATACATACAAAAATATAAAATGTACAAAAAAAATTATATTAATAATTAGAAATATAAAAATATATATTATTAAAATTATATACATGCATTTTTGTCTGATTTGTTATCACTTAATTTAATTAAAAAATTAATATTTTAAATATTCATAATAATAGTAAATATTTTTTAGTTTATAACTTTGAAGATCTGTTAAATGTTGATTAAACTAATAATTTTTTTATTTTATGACTCTGAATTTTAAAAGCAGAAAGTAAAAAAAAGACGCAAAGTAAATAGAAAAACAAATACTAGATAATCGAGGTATATATTGTTATAAGTATTCAAGCAATTTTTACTTATATCTTCATAAGAATTTGTCTATTTAAATTTTCTTCTACTACAATTTAATATCAAACAAACTGATGTAAATTTCAAATAAGTCAACACATTCCCTTAGAACACGCAAAACATGTAAGTAATCAAAACAAAATAAAAAGTTAAAATATTCCAAAAATGGTTTCAAGTCTGGGCGCTTAGTGTTTAAGAAGTGTAACACAATTTGTCTTATGTTCTACGAATTCCATCCAAGTCGCTTTTTACGATATCGACTTCAACGTGAGCGATGCCAGAGGCATTAAAATACACAATTCTTGCCTGTCTCCCTCTATCTCTCACTATCTCTCTTTATCTCCCTCTACTATTTACCATATGTAAAGCGAACAATCCGATCACTGAGCTGAGAAACTTGCTTGCTCTTTGTTTTCCCAGCAGCGCAACCACAACTGAACGAACCACCGCACAGACGTCTTGTTGCTTCAGCGGGGGTCCTCGCTTTTCGGCATAAATAGAAACTGTTCGAAGTGCCACTGCGATTCCAGCGATTCCAATGCTAAGAGATCAGAGATCACAGCGATCGCAGCGCTCTCAGCTGATGCTTCATATAACTCTTTAACATATTTTAGGCATTCGATTCTATTCTCTGAGGCGTGACTTTGTCAGTCTGTGTCTGTAAACATGTTTTCTGCCCGATTCATTTATATTCTTTTGATCTGCCATTCGAATGGTGATTGTTCAACTTACGTAATATGAGCGAAAAACCCCAAAAGTGATCTCTAGATAAACCACTGCCGACTGACCAACGTATCTTATGCATGAGTCATAATCACTTTTTGCTTTTTATCTGCTAAAATAAGCAACTAAGCACGTTGCAGTGACTGACGCGACTGCGCAATACTCTGCTGTGGGCATTTATTAAGTGTCAGTTTGCATCAAAAGTATTTGATTTATAACTTTGCTCAATTGTCACAATACATCTATAGTTCATGGAGTCTCTTTATAATATTTTTATATATTATGCCAGAAATATATGTATAGAGATATTTTAGCTTATATAGGCCATTGACATTTGTTTAGCTAGTGAGTTTTCAAAATGAGACGCTCGCACGCGTCAGGGTCACAAATTGTAAAAACTCTGTTTTAATATTGTATTTAAACAATTGGTGTGCTCACTGAATGCTCGACTAACAAATACCCTGCAAAGCAGCTGTGTCCCTTGAAGAATGGAAAATATTATACAGAAATAATACATACCTAAATGAAACTAGGAGAGTTAATAAGTATCTATTATATAATCTAATTTGGAATTCCCAAATGAAACTTAGATATTTATAGAACGATCCTTAAGGATCTGAAATATAGTCTGAAATGTATATATAATTTAATATGTTAAAAATTAAGAGAAGGATTCTTGTGAATGATTTCTACAAATGCACGACTTGAAATACCCTGAGTTGCCATTAGAAAAGAGGGATTTCTTAGAAATATGTTAAGAAAATATACAAAATTTGTAAATTCGATCAACTATTCATGATTTATAATGAGTTTCAGTCGCATTTGCAATAAGAGAAACCACAACTAATATACCCTCATTCAAGCCATTTCACTGATTACAGGGCATAAGAAATGAATTTTTAGCAACTCGAGTTCATTTGATTACTGCGTCAGCGCAATCCAAGGACAGTCGACGCGACGTCTTGAACTGTTTGCATTACAAGAGCGACAAGGCGACTGCAACAAAGGCAGGCAGGCAGCTCTGGGGGCCCTTTCACGTGCGCAACAAAAGGCATGCGCAAGCACCTGCTCAAGCAAATGGAACGCGAAAAAAAAAACAAAGCTCAAACTGAAACTGAAACAGAAGCAGAAATCGAATAGGTGAAACGCGGTGCACAAATAGCTAAACGCTTGGCTAACTCGCGAGCATGCGACGTTCAATTAAACGCGGCTAATCAAATGGGAATCTCGTGTAGTTGGCAAATATTTACTTATTCACCCGTTGATCAATCAATCGGCAAAAAATAAATAACTAAAGCAAAGCAAAGCAAGGCACAGGCAGCTGCGGCTAATTGTCGAGCTTAATCGATGATCGCAATTGAATCACAAATCACAAATCCCGCAGAGCCAAGCGAAGCGTGAAAGCCTCAAATCACCTTTGACATTCCGATTGGATGCGCTCCCAGCAATCAATTGCCGCAAAGGTGCGGTCGGATGCTGTAGGTGATTAGAGTAGTTGTCATTGAGTCCTCTTTGGCATTAAGTGAGGTTACATTTTGATTGAATACGGATACCTTGTGACTCTACTGAAGAGGGTAGACTATTGATCAGCAAGTTTTATATACCCTGTAATTAATATTAGACTGAAAATTGCAATAGAATACATGATAAATGGATCTTGGATCTACAAAATAACTAATAACTACTATAAGCAGGCGTCAGGCTATATCATATATTCACAGGCAATTAAAGGACTTTAGCTCAAGGGAAAGTCTACTTAAATATGAGTAGAGTAACTCTAAGTCGCCCTGCAGACACTCGATACTCTAACCCCAAAGGGCGTTGACCATTGATAGCCGTTCTTTCTTAGCCATAATTTTCTGCAGACAGCTAAGAGAACTAATCCCAGTGGCAGTGGCAAAAACTGATCATAATTGCAGTGTCCCAAAAAGTGAAGCTAATAAAGCAAAAATGCTAAAAGAAAGCCAAAGAGAGACGAGCGCAAAACATGGGCAACATTAGCGCTAAATCGTCTCAACGTCTCACAAACTATAAGAGGTGAAATTATCCGCAATGAAAATGAGCGTAGAGTAAACAAAGAGCCGGACACAGCCGTCAGACATTGATGGGTCTCCGAGTCTGAGGTTGGGTCTGGTCTTGGGTCTGTGTCTGGGTTTGGGTTTGAGGTCTGGCCTCTAGTGCAAAGATTATCGGACTAATGTTCGCTAGAGAAACATGACGAAGTCTGACCCAATTACCAGCGTCACTTGGCAAGAAAACGAATTGAATCGAAGCAGCAAACAAAGCCAAAGACATATGTGGGTCAAATTTTGGGTCGAATCGAAAGCAAATGCCCGAAAACACACACAATTGCTGCTATTTCTTGTTTATATTATCACTTAATTATACAGAGGAGCACGCAGCATAGCACAAAGAACAGTTAAGTGCGGCAGCAGCAGCGGCATCGGCACCTGGCAATATAATCATACGCCCACGCCCCCGGCCATGCCCCCTCAACTGCACGGCGCATACATAATTCAGGATGACAGCGAAAGAGCGGCTATTTGGTATGCATTGCCACGATTGAGCGGCCAACCAACCTGTTGTTGTCCACACAGAACAGCGTTGATTGGAGAAGGTAGGGTATTACTGACTATGAGTTACCCTAACTAAGTGCTAGAGTTATGGAAAGTTATTGAAGTCTCTGCTATATACCTTCTTTTATATCTTTTGGATTATTATTGACAAGAGTATGCCTAACTAGAAGGTACCCCAACTGAGAGTTAGAGTTATAAAATGTTGCTGAACTCTCTAATATATTTTCTTTATTAACTTCTTTTATATCTTTTGGGTTTATTATTGAAAAAGTGATATGAATTGATAGATAGCCAGATAATATACAAAGTATATATATTTCAGAATTGAATACCTTTTATATATCTCAAATATTATATATATATCTCATATCTTATTTATACCTCATATTTTATATATATCCTCTCATATCCTCTTCTCGTTCAACCCCATCATTATCATTTATTTAACGTGTTTTTTTCCTCTGTATCAAGACAACCTACGTATTGAGCTATATGTTGCGAGTGTTCTCGTTATTTTCTTATTATTTAACATGCACAGCACGACCAATTGATGCCCCCCTCCCACACCTGCCCTTTACTGTAACACCCTCCACCTTCCTTCCCCCCCCCCCCCCCTCTTGTTACACCTGTGCAAGTGCTTTTATTGCCATTGTCGTCTCGTCATCGGCCTCGTCTGACGTTTGTCTTCTGGCTTAGTGTTTGTTTTCTAGCGTGAAGGTCTTTTATACGCTCGTCATCGTGCCCAGCTCTAAGACTTACAATTGCTCTACAAGCATGTTTACACACACAAGCACAAACTCACTCACACACACACACACAATTTGTGTGTCAATGTGGCAATTGATTCGTATTGCGTGTGCATGCAACTCCATCACAAATTGTGAATGGTGTGAATATGAATCAATTCACTATTTACTATCAACTTGTTGTGCGCTGCATCTGCCATAATTTTTTCAGTTTGATAAATGAGGAAGGTAAATGTAGTTAGTAGCGCTGATATATATGTAGATTGATATATATATTGAATGTAGATTATCTAAAAGATATGCACTTTGAATATGGAAGGTGTGGGTATAGGTATAAAGCTAATAATGCATTATTCATATATTTTATATAATTATATATTTATATATTATATTAAGGTTGCAACAAATGCACTATTCAGGTGTGTGCACAATGTAAAATATATAATATTTATAAACAAAATTTATACAATACACGTATGTGTATATTTATTTATTTTTTTTTTTTTTTTCAATATATATATATATATATCTGAAGATCGCACCCTTTACGTTCTTTGTTATATCATAGTTGTATTATTTTTTAATAAAATAAGATTGAGCTCTGAATAATTCCAGGAAATATTTTTGAAAATTCGTTGCTAAAAAGCTGCTAAAAATCTAGGCAATTAGTGAAAAGTTCATAAATTACGAGAATCGTATATAATTCCAATAGAGATTCATTAGTTGATTAATTCCAATGGAATATTGAAAATAGAGCTAACAATAGTTCCATAGAACTTATGTAACAAAACCTTTAGTAATGCGATGAATCGACATTTAGCGACCTTTATATATTGCTCGATTGAGTCATGTATTGTTTGTTAACTATTACTAATTGCTTGAGCTACAGCAGTCTGTGATGTGCTGAGCTGCAATGCTATATACAATATACAACCCCCACAACTGACACCCTCCATAAAATAATTTCATTGATCATTAAACATTACATATAACCCAGTCCAGTACAATCACTCTCCAATAACCCTTCTCTTTCTATTCCACCATCATTTGTTGTCTTACTCCCCTGCAATAGTCTGAGTCTGAAATCTAAGCCAGCTCTGGCCATACTCTAAATTAATAGATGAACGTCTCTAACAAGTATGAAATATGTAGCTACAACAAATATTTTCATTATTTCGCTCTCATTTAATGTGATTAACGTTCGGCGTTACAATTGGTATTTAGTGCGCGACTGAGTCTAGCTGATGGAGGCTAACATTCGAAGCTGCTGCGGCAGTCGCTCCATTACCACCCTGAAGCTGCTGCTGCAGCAACTCCAACAACAGCAGCTCCAACGAGCATTTAGGCATCTTGAATGCCTTTCCAATTATTTGCAGCGTTTGCTGGGGAGTCTGCCGCTCGGCTGGACTTGGTTGACTTGCTGCCAGCCAAGTAATTTGGCAGTAAAAACAACGAGCAGAAAGAAAACTGAAATTTGTATCAAATTTGAAAACTCACTTCAGCATGGCGAATGCCTCAGTCACGCTAACTGCGGCGGCAGCAGCCAAAAACACACTCAACTCGACATATTCATAAGCAAACATATCTAGAGATGTACGTACATATATATATATATATATATCTACAATTATATATATTTAGCTTTGTAAGTAGTTTGAAGAATTTGTTAAAAATATCTACACCAAACTTAGCATATTCCATGTGTGTGCAGAAACACTCACAGTTTACACAAGATTTTATGGTGTATAAATATAAATACATATATATCTGTACAATTGTGGAATACTTAATAATAACTATTGTTTATCTTTCAGTTTTGTAAGTGTTTTATGTGTATATACACACACAGAAAAGCAAGAGGTGTGGCAGGCCAAGCCTGGGAAACTTTTGAATGTAATATCCTGTAATACGAGACGTGGCAGTCAGCGTGTCTTTATGCTCTTTTTGTTGGCTCAAGCAGGATGCACTTATGTGCAAGGCATTCGGCCGACCCTATGGCAGCTCTACCTGCACATTATTTGCCAGATCAGTGCAAGCTCATTGGAATGCGGGACATCTGTGTAAACAGAAAACAAGAGAGAGAGACTGAGAGAGAGAGAGAGAGGGAGATGATAATGAGAGTTGAGAGCTGAGAGCTGGGAGGTGAGACTGGAGACTTGAGAGCTTCAGTGATTTCTAGGCACGAACTGAGAAAATATATATGCATATAACAAATATATATTACATATATATAAAAATAATATAAATATTAAAAAAAAAAATTATAATAAAGCACTCTGATCTTATTAACTCTTTAAAGCAACATCAATAATAGAAACAAAACAAAGAAAATATTAAAAATATTCTATGAATACGCATCATAACTAATCAGAATTCTAATAAGATAACACTAATTTATTATATTATATTACTATATTGATATCGTCATGCTACAATAATTCTTAAGGCGTATAATTTGCTATTTTTAAGCATTACACGATCAATAATCAATGAGGTCTTCCTAATGATAAGATGACAAATCAAATACGTTATATATCAGATAATACATGATATGTGGTATACAGTAGTGTTCATAAAAATAGTAGCGCTCACATAAAAGAAGTGTTCACAAAAATAGTAGTGCTCATAAAAAATATTAGTACTACAATTATATTAATAAATAGTACTGTAGAAAAAGAGGATTTCTCTCTATCTCCGCCTCTCTTTCTCCTTATGTCGCTCTTTTATTAATATTAATTTAAATAAAACTCAGTAGAAAACCGTTTGAATAATTCAATTTTAGGCTAGTGCCTTTCGGATTAGTTGAAGTGCCAACTCTAATATCCGTATACATTTCTCTTTGAGCCTACAAACGTTTGTCTTACACAAAAAAACGTAGTTAAGTAGCTATAACTAACTATATACCGTACTTTTACTGCTAACAACAAAAGAAATTTGTATAAAAACAGCAATTACTCTTACGCGCGCTGATATTGACTCAAATCTTATAGGAGGAAAATGTACTTAAGAAAAAGGGGAAAAAACAAAGAAGAGAAGGCATTGCATGACTAAGAAATACCCTAACCACAAGTCGAAATGCAGCTTGAATGATTGCTTCAAGCAATTTTATAGAGTGAAACTCTTTAGAATTCCATTTCAGCTAGAAATTAGTAATTGCCAGATGTTGTATGAGATTCAAGCTCAAGGAGATTGCAGCTCTTAGACAGCTAAAATAAGTAAATCATATGAATCTAAGTTGATTTCATAGAATCAGACACAAAAATTTGATGAATGGATGAATATAATGTACAAAGCTTCAAGCTCATAGACAACTTCTGATATCGACTTCCTCTTAAATACGCCGGAGATCTCTGCTCATGTAAGGCTACATCCCTATCACTTAATCCCAATCAAGAATATATATAACGTATGTGTAATGAGTCATCGACTAGATCATTATACCCCAAACACCCATTTCTAATGGGATCGAGTTGTAAAACCAAAAGAGAAAACAAAGACTGATAAAAAAAGGTGCATATATACACCTGAGTAGAGTATAGGAAAAAGTGCATATATAATAAATGACAAGCGGCGAGGCTCGCTAGCTCGCTTGCTCGCTGCATTGACCAAGCGAACGAAAGGTACTTAAAAAACTCAACTCAAATCGTCTGGGGGCTCATTTCCTGTTTCGGTTTCTGTTTCTGTTTCGGTTTCTCGCTTCCACAGTGCAGCATGGAATTCAGCTACTTTTTTCGCGTCGTCTTCTTCTTCTACTTCTTCTGCTGCTGCTGCTGCTTTTGCTATCCCTGTCAATAAGTGGCGGCTAGTTTCTAATTTGCCCAACAATCTTTAATGATCGACGCGAGTGTTGCCAATAATCATGCCTGCCCCTGCCTCTCCCTCACTCCCTCTACCTCACCCCGTCGATATGCAAATGAATGAAGTTTCCAAAAATTAATGTACAGTTAATGTATTGCCGACTTTTGTCGCTGCGGGGCTAAAAAATACACAAAATATTGTTGTTTTTTCGATTTTGCTTTGCCGATCGTTTCATATCAATCAATTAAGCATATCTCTTGATCGACCGTTAGCACTTTCTGATTGCATTTTTTATCAATGATTAACAGAAGTTGTGCAAAAAAAAATACAAATCTCTTACGACGCTGTCATTACGAAATAAACACAGTTACAGACATATAACATATATATATGTGTAAGTATATATCATATAGGAAAACACCAACACTCTCTCCCCAGCAATGTTTCACATTTCACGAAACATTTGTGTTTCAGCGAGTCTTATAATTAATTGCGGTTACAGTGGGCAGCTCTGAGTCAATTATATATGTACATATATTAAAAACCTCGGCGATGTTTAGTCAGAGATCTACATCAACAATACGAATGCGTATACGACTTAACGGTTTTTCTTTAATTTTGTATAGTCTTGTGTTTGTAATGAAAAGAAAAGTTGCCGCTATAAATAGCAAATTTGGATATAAAATTCAATTTAGCTATGCTAATGAGCTTGTAATGGTATATCTTTCTCCACTGATCAATTGATTCAGGTTAGTAAAAGGTGAAGAAATTAATATATATAAAAAAAAGAAAGAATTTAACTAAACTTGAAAGTATAAAAGGATCTGTTCATAAATATAGTAGTGCTGCACCTACACAAAACCAACTAAAAGTAAACAAATTTTAGACGTTGGAAATATAAAAGATGCTCAATTCTTAGATAGAATATAATCTAAAGAAGTGAGTTAAAATTTTAAATATATACTTTTTAAAAAATGAATATGATTTATACATAAAATTAAGTGAAACACTTATTTAATCATTTATCATTCTATATTTATTGTGCTCTCTTTTTTATTAAAAATATTTCTTTATCATTTTTATATTATAATTATTATCATCAAAATCTTTCGCTTACCTCACATATAATTATTATTCCAGTTTAAATGGTTTCAATTAGCAAATTGTTCCAATTGGAAGGTAAGCAATGAGAGCTTGTTTTCCTGTTGTACTTGTCGTTGGTGTTGGTGCTGCTGCTGTTGTTGCTGTTGTAGTTGTTTGATCTGGTTGGAAACTGAACTTGTTATTGTATTGCCTTAATCTGGCGTATCGCGTAGGAGGCAGGAGACAAAGCGGCCAAGACGTGCCGTACTTGTTGCAGCTATACATTACAACAACAGCAACAACAACAATAATAACAAAAGCAATAGCAACAAAAAATCATCACGCGATTAGTTTAAGCCGAGTTGAGGCGAAAGAGCCAAAGGGTAGCCGACTTATGCTAGCACACACACACACACAAGCATAGCTAAGAGCGAGCACACAAATACACATACACACACACACACAACTTGCCGCGGCAGCAAAAAGCTTCAAACACAAAACGAACAGAAGAAAGAACGGTTAATTCGAGCATGTCGAAGTCGAAATACTCTCGCAAGCATATCAATACATAGACGTGTGTATGTGTATGCATGTATGTATGTGTAATTATTGTATTAATATATAATTTAGTCAGCCGTTCTTTTAGCTACATTTTTATTAATATTAATCAATATTATTTATAGTTTCTTCTGACTCCTTTTCTATGCGCGACATAAGAACTAATGTGACCTTCGCTAGGGTATGCATAATGCGAAATAAGAAATGGGAGAAGGAAAAAAAACATAATAAAAACAACATGCACACGCAGACAAACAACAAGAATATGTATCTTAAAACTGGTTTAAGATTTGTTGGGATTGAAGTTGGTTACTTCGATGCTTCTGCTCAGGTTCAGTTCAGGCTTCGGTTTGTGTACCACATGTGCAAGTGTGAGTGTGTCTATGTGTGTACAAACATACACACACACTCACACACAGAGTCTATGCCTACATATGTGTGTGTCGAGTTTTTACATACAAACAGAGAAGTTTGTACTTTCGAATAGTCGAAGATCGAATTCTATTCTCTGTTACGATTTTCTTCGAGGTGCGAATATCATTTGCATTTGCTTGTTGCTGTTGTTGTTGTTGTTGTTGCTTTTTCACACTGTATTTAGTCGAACAACTGTTGCTTCTGCGTTGCACTGGGAACGTGGGCAAATCGAATCACAACAATGACAACTGACGTTGACCGGTTGACGTATCGTCAATCATACTTCGTGTATTATGCATATATCTCACGATTATATTAATATACTCATTACCGGCAAGCGCTAGGAATGTGCACTACGATTTCTTGCCATTTATACTTTATGCATTGCCAGATATTTACAGAGTAAAGCTCCAACTGCGGCCTTGTTTATACTTGGAAATGTTTTAGTTCTTCCAAAGTCGCGCGATACGCTTGCACTGCGACGCCACACAGCCGACCCGACCGCTTCGAATACAAATTTTACAATAACAAAATCAAACTGTCAGCGCTGCAGCAGCGGCTCGTCAAGTCAACAGAGCGCTGCGCTGTTATGTGAGTGATATCATAGAGTTATCGATATGCGATAATTTGTTTGCTGAGGTCTGCTGTTAGTTAACATAGCTAGTTAGCTTTTATCCGCAGACGTTTGAAAAACGGGGGAACTTAAATATTTCATGTTTGGAGATGTTTTGCAAAGAATTGTTGAGGGAAAACTATGTGGGATCTTTAAAATATAATATGTATATCTAAATGTCAATGTAATGAAGTGAAGATTGGCATCAATGCAATGGTTTTAGGTTCTATTATCAACATGTATTTTCTCTTGACTCTTTTACAATATATAAAGCCCATTTGAGCTCACCACATCCACCTTATCTTTCAACTTATCAGCCAGATATTGTCTTAAATGACAACATTTCTTATTTTAGCAATCTCTTTAGAAGATTAGCTGTCTCTTCTCAGTTATCATCAGGCAGTTGCAATGAACACACGAAAGCTCTCAACGCATGTGCTGAACACATCCACTGGAAAGGCAGCTTCCTCCATTAAAGTCACAGTTTATCGCTTGAGTGAAGCTCAGGAATGGATCGCCATGAAAGCGGCGCAAACTAATGACGATGGACGTTGTCAACTGCTGGAACAAGCTGACTTTATCAATGGCATCTATAAGTTAACGTTTCAAGTCGGTTCATATTTTGCGGAGCAAAATATAAAAACTTTTTATCCAGCCATAGATATTGTTGTGGATTGTTGTGAGCCCCAAAGCTATCATATTCCACTGCTAGTTAGTCCCTTTGGCTATAGCACATATCGTGGCACATAAGTGTAAGAAAAATAAATAAATAAATAAATGTGAATTTGGTGTGCAAATATGCAAATAGGTATTTTTAATTTTTTTTTTAAATTTATTCACTCATTTGTTCGCATTAATTTTTTCATAAGGCTGAAGGCCTCTGCTGCCATAGCCTAGTATTAAGCTAGCCTATAATTTAACTATTATTAAGTTAGCTCTTAAATAAATAAATTTTTTCATAAAAAATCGTTGCAATTTTAAAAAAATAATCGATTACTTACGATTTATTTGGCTAACCTGCATGCAGTATGGCCACTCTACTTTCTGCAGCGTGGCCAACTTCATTTGGTATTATTTAGTGTAATATTTGTATTTGACGTGTGCACGTGTTCAGACAGCGGCCGCAGCTTCTAATTTAATTTTATTGTTTTTAACAATAAACCAATGACGGAACCCGGCGATGGTCCAGCGGAGCCGAGCATAGACTTTGTGCCCGCCCTGTGCTTCGTGCCGCGCGGCGTCACCAAGGAGAGGCCCGAGAAAATCGTCCTAACACAAGCTGAGCTGGCTCGAATCATTGGCGAAACGCGAGATCAGCTGCATGGAGAGGATGACGACGAGGACGACGACGATGATGATGAGGACGAGGAGAACATGGATGTTGATCGCGACGATGCCAATGCCAATGCCAACAACGGCCACGCCCCGGATGATGAATTCAACTTTGACAATTACGAAAATGAACAAAATTCGAGCGTGACAAACATCGCGAACGTCGTGGATGCGGATGAGCAGGTGCCCGATGAGGATGAGGATTCGGAGGCGGAGGATGAGGTGATCAAGCCCACAGACAACCTGGTGCTCGTGGGGCACGTGCAGGACGACGCCGCCAGCATGGAGGTCTGGGTGTTCAACCAGGAGGAGCAGGCGCTCTACACACACCACGACTTCCTGCTGCCCAGCTTTCCGCTCTGCATCGAGTGGATGAATCACGACGCGGGCAGCGACAAGCCGGGCAACATGTGCGCCATCGGCTGCATGGATCCGGTGATCACGATCTGGGATCTGGACATACAGGACAGCATGGAGCCAACCTTCAAGCTCGGCTCCAAGGGCAACCGCAAGAAGCAGAAGGAGCAATATGGCCACACAGATGCAGTCCTCGATCTGTCATGGAATCCCCAGTTCGAGCACATCCTGGCGAGTGGCTCGGTGGACCGGACACTGATACTCTGGGACATGGACGAGGGACAGCCGCACACCACCATTACCGCCTTCGAGGAGAAGGTGCAGACGATAGAATTCCATCCGGAGGAGGCGCAGAGCATACTCACCGGCTGCTCCGACGGCCTGGTGCGTCTGTTCGACTGCCGCGACGCGGAGAACGTGGACACTGCCTTCGTCAAGTGGCAGATCAGCGGCGAGGTGGAGAAGGTGCTCTGGCATCCCACTGAGACGAACTACTTCATCATCGGCACCAACGATGGTAGCCTGCACTATGCCGACAAGCGCCAGCCCAACCGGCTGCTGTGGTCCGTCAAGGCGCACGGCGAGGAGATCTCCGGCGTCTGCTTCAACAAGGAAATGCCCAACCTGCTGACCTCCACCTCCACGGAGGGCACGCTCAAGATCTGGAACTTCAACAGCACCGAGCCGAAGCACGTCTACGAGCACGACTTCAACATGGGCCGCCTGCAGTGCATGCGACAGTGCCCCGAGGATCCCTACACGCTCGCCTTCGGCGGCGAGAAGCCGCCGCGCTGCTCCGTCTTCAACATCAAGAACTTCGAGGCAGTGCGTCGCACCTTTGGCATAGCCGACGCCGAATAACATGCAATTCACTACAATTCTGTATAAGTCGAACGAAAATACATTTGTATGTTTATTAAACATATAAACTAAAGGAAATTTAGCGACTGTTTGAATGGATTGTGGATTATGGATTACATATGTACTCCCTACAGCAGTTCCCTCTCACTCGATGCTTGTAGCCGCTCTCAACGAAGCTTTGACCAATTCGCGCAGTGTGATCGAGCGAGAGCTCCGATGCTCTCATCTGCTCTCGCTTTTTACAATTTCTTTTTAATTACATTCACTGCTCTCTCGCATACTTGTATGCGTACTGCACAACTCTTTGCATATGTATTCGCACGTATGCGCTTGTATGCATGCGTTCTGCTCTTCCACATATATGTATGTGTTTGTGCTGCATAAGTCCGCGTACACACATACAAAGAGAGCATCTCTATACCACTCACTCTCACTCACTTCGAACTTAGCTCGTACCGGCAACTCTCTTCCGCTCTCAACGAAGCTATGCAAGTTGACGAATTCCAAGGCGCAGCAGTGTGATTGAGCGAGAGCTCCGATGCTCTCGCTATTCATAATTTCCTTTTGCTTAATTTCACTGCTCTCTCAGATGGGTGAATGTAAGTATATGTGCTGTCTCGCTTATGCTTAAATGCGCCTGTATCGTAAGTTACGCTCTTGCAAATTTTTGTAAGTTACACATCTCTTCTATGCTTTCTTCTCTTCCACACTATGTATGTGTGTGTGCGTGCGCTGCACAAATACTCCTTGTATATGATTATCATGCGTAAGCTCGGCTCTGCCAATTGTATGTAGGTGTATGAGTGCCGCACAGCTCCATGTATGTGTAGTAGAACTTTAGCGACGGCATGAGTAAATTATGCTCTCCCACATCGATGCATATGTGTGTGCTGCAGCAGTCCTTGTATGTGTATTCCATTTTATGCGCCTGTATGCGTAAGTTCTGCTGCTCGCTGATTGGTACACTTGTCATTCCTTAGTAGAGAGCGCCAGAGAGTGCCGGAGCGGGAGTCAGCATAGCCGGCAGCTAACATTTATGTGCGCATACAGCATACAGTCTTAACATAGATCAGTCTTAACATAGATCAGTCTTAACAGAAATGTTACTATAATTAATGATCATTAGTACTAATAATTTTATAAACATTTACTTAAAATTATTAACTAAAACTATTACAATGCAACTTAATATAGTACTTAATACTATTAACTATATTTAACTACCTACCACACACACACAACAGCAGCAGCTGAAGAGGAAGAGGAGCTCCGATCCCCGCTGGACGACTGACCACCAGCAGGCCAGGCAGGCGACTGAAGAAATGCGAGCATGCGGCTCGCCTTTTATAGAGGGCGACAACTCGAACTCCAACTCGAGCCTGAGTTCGAACACGTCAGGCTTTGTCTGAGTCAGTGCTTCATAAAAATAATAGTGCTCGCTCGAGAAGAGGTATACTATTGATAACATTAAATAGTTTGGAAAAGGAAGTATATATTTATAGAACAGTTACACACACTTGACTTAATTATACAGTTACACATGAACTAGTTTAAGAACTATGTTTATCTTAAGGGCGAATTGCATCAATTACAAAATTCAAATTAATTGTGACCGTCTGGCTTAGAAGAAATGGGGAGTTAAGAATATGCTTGGGGCTCCGATATGATGGGGAACTAGCTCTTGAAGAGGCCGACGCACATCAGCAGGTTGCGGCGCGTGAAGTGCAGCGTCACGAAGGGCGAATTCTTGCTGGGAAAGGTGCGCAGCAGGTAGACGTCCTCGTCGTTCTCGTCCTGGTGATGCGACACGGTGATCTGGTTGCTCAGATAGTCATCGGTGAGCTTGTGGAAGTCCCAGAGGGTTAGATTGTTATCCAAGCCGGCAGCCGCGAGCAAGGTGCCATCCCGGCTGAATGTAATCGTGGTCACGGTGCTCGTGTGCCGCAAGAGCGTGGTGACCAGCGAGCCGTTGGACAGGTCCCAGATGATGATGTTGTGGTCGACCGAGCCGGAGGCCAAGTACCGTCCGCAGATGGAGAAGGCGAGGGAGCTGACGGTGCCCTTGTGTCCGGTCATCAGGCGCACGGATTGGCCCGTCAGCACGTCCCACAGGCGCACGGTGCGATCGCTGGAGCCGGTGGCCACATAGTTGGAATTGGGATGAAACTGCACGCAGTCCACGTCGGACAGATGCCCGACGAATACGCGCAGCGCCTGATTCGAGTCTGTAGCCCAGAGTCGCGCCGTCTTGTCGTAGGAGCACGAGACAAAATAATATCCGTGCGGCGCAAAGCGGACGTCCCACACCGGGTAGACATGGCCGCGGTAGGTGACTACGCAGGACCAGGTGAGCAGGGACCACAGCCGGATGGTGCTGTCCTCCGAGCAGGAGAGCAGCAGGTTCATCTCGGGCGCAAAGGCACAACGGTAAACGGGACCCGTGTGGCCCTGGAAGGAGCGCGTCATCTCCCCGCTGCGCTCGTCCAGCATGCGGGCATTGATATCGGATGATTCCTTGTCCAGTTCCCGTAGCGCTTCGGCATCCTTCAGGGCACGTAGCTTGGCTGGCGTTAACGACCAAATGCGAATCGTGGAATCGCCGAAGCCGCAGGCGAGCATCGTGGAATCGTCGGAGATCTCGGCACAGGTGACGCCCTGCATGGAATTAAGTATGGTGTAGAAGACGGCGGAGGGCAGCTGATCCTTGTTGAGCGGCAGCCGTTTACTGGCCTCGCGCAGCGCCTTGAGCTTCAGCAATTTGTCCGCATCCTTCAGCTCCGGCAGCGGTATGCGATCTATGGCTGGTGCATTGGGATCTGACTTCGATTTCTTGGACAGCAGCGGATCCTTTTTGGGCTTCTTCTTTTTGGGTCGATCCGGTGCATCCGGATCGTCGTCCTCCTCCTCGGGCGCCGGTGCCGGCGTGGTCAGTGTCTGGAAGTCAACCTCCTTAAGCAGGCCATAGTAGACGCGGATCTTGTTGTCCTGGCGCTTGGCATCGCCAGTGTGCGAGCCCGCCGTGGCCACGCACTGCAACTTGTTGCGGGCCATGCCCTCGTAGGTGTCAAAGTGCAAGTACTTGGAGACAATATCGGCGACGACCTCCTGCCGGCGATCCTGGATGTGGCGCTTGAACAGAGAGTGCGCATCCCGCGACATGCGGATCACGAACTTGTCCGTCTCCATGGCAGACACCAGATCGTTGTCCAGCAGCTCCTCCGGCTTCGATATCATTAGCAAATTGAAGAGGCCCTCAATGTAGTAGCCATCGAGATCGGATTTGTATTTCTCTATGAACGCACGCGCCTTCTCCACCTGCCCGCTGGCCAGTATCTTAAAGTAGATCTGCACCAGTATCGGGTAGAGCACCATGGACAGCTCGTGCTTGTAAATGTCCAGGGACTCCTCCACAAATGTGCGCAGCTCCTCGTACGCCTGCTCATACTGCTGTGCATCGAAGGCGTCGTCCCCGATGAACTTTGCCAGCGCCTCGGCCGCGTTGGCTTCGGTCACCGCCTTCGACTCACTGGATGCGGCACCGGATGCCGGCGCAGTCTGTCGATTGGACTGCTCATCATTCAGCGACAATGCTGCGCTAAGCACAGCCTTAACTTCGCTATCGCCGAGGCTCGACAAATCCGCACTGCTGACATTCGCCTCCTGGCAGAGCTGCTCCTCGGTGCTCTTCAATTGGTACTTCTTGAGCAGCTTGAGCAAGCAGAGCAGCTCGCGCTTGTCCTGTGTGTGTGTCTGAGTGTCGGTGCCATTGCCACCATTTATGTTTGATACTTCCATACTCATTGTTAAACGAAATACAAATTATATTTCACAGTTTGTGTTTGTTTTGGTAATAACAGCGATAGCTATGTGGCTATGCAGTGCACACAGGGTTGATTTGCCGGTTATCGATAAAAAAAATACTGTGCATTGCAGTATTTTTTTGAATTGTGCAACACTGAAAGACTCAACCATGCCTTGAGCAAGAAATATTTATAAATTAATAGAAATATATAAAGCAATTGAAAGAAATTAAAGACTGGAAATAATATCAGATAGATTTGTAAGCCTGTAACGTCTTGGGTCAAGAGGTATCTTGTATATAAACCTGACAAAGTCATGAAGAAGCGCGTGGTTGTAAAGAAGGTACGTAATCAAAGTTTTTTTTCTATTAATATTACAATTTGTCAAACTTGCCGCATTATTAACTTCATTTAGTATTAACAACAGCTATTTGCAGAATAATTGTGTGTGCGTATATGTTGTGCTATCTGTGATCCCCATCCCAAGCACTTAGACTTTGCCTGCTCCAAAATTAACCTTTGTATTTTATGTCTTCCGCACGATGAGCGAACTTGATTTTGTTGCGGTAGGTCAAACTCTCTGATTAGATATAGATATATATAAATATAACCACTACAACCCCCGACCTTCACAGAAAAAGGTTGCCCCCAAGTCGGCCAAGTCCATTGACGGCGATGCCGCCACGCCGACTGCCGAGACGCGCTACAGCTTCAGCGGACGAATGCAGGAGCTGGTCGAGGCGTACAATGCGACGGTGCAGCTGCTGGTGCCGCGCTGGCCCTGGTTCTTCTACCCCGGCTATTTGATATATGCGGTATATTGGCGCTATGCCAGACACTACAGGGGCAAGTTTCTGCTGACGCCGCTGCCCAACGAGCTCTACGAGCTGCTCATCAAGAACGAGCTGATCAAATCGGAGCACATTATCTTTGCCAGCCGAGATGTATACGATGCCTACGCCGAATCGCCCGACGTGAACTTTGTCAATTTGATTGTGCGTGGCGCGTGGAGCAGGGCCAACCAGAAAGGTGGCTCCATTCGCAGCTGGGACAGCTCCGAGGTGGTCAAACAAATCCTGCAGGAGACGCCCTATACGATAGTGGCACAAATACTGCCCATAGACAATGCACAATGCCAGAGCAATTGTCTGTATGTTAAGGTAACTACTATAAAGCATATATATATAGATATATATTCACATTATCTATTTCAGGAAAACTTCTATGGCAACCTCTTGGATCGCTGCGGCAGCGAGAAGAAGCGCAACAACTGCTGGGTGCAGCTGGACGCCTTCAACGATGAGCAGGCCATACCAACGATTGCCACCAAGGCTCAGGTCTATCTGCTCAACAATCCGCACGAGATGCCTCCTGAGGTTTCGGAGCTGATCCTGACCAATTACTTCAATACGCCGCGCATGCTGCACCGCGGCCACATCTATCGCATCGAGGTCAATGCCCAGCTGGTGGGCACAGCTGCCTTCGCCCACTACTATCTGATATTCGCCTATTTGCGCGAGGTCTACTTCCGCTGCGTCCACCTGGAGACGAAGGGCAGCGAGTTCGAGCTGCAGGCCGTCGTGGCCAAGAACTTCAGCAATCTGGTGCAGGTGCCGCATGTGCACAGCTTCCTGCCGCGACAGGCGCTGGATGGCTGTGCCATAGCGCACAATTACCCGAGTGGCTTGCTCAGGCCGTATCAGATGCTGCGCTCCTCGGTGGATGCATTTTTGCCCAAGCGCTCCGCTTGCCTCTCGTCCAAGCACATCTTTCCGGTCTTCTTGCTGCAGGGCGATCGTGGCTCCGGCAAGACGAAGCTCATCACTGCCGTTGCCCAGGAGCTGGGCATGCATCTATACGGAGCAGACTGTGCTGAAATTGTGTCCCAGGTGCCCTCGCACACGGAGATGAAGCTCAAGGCGGTGTTCGCCAAGAGCCAGGTCAGCGAGCCGCTCATCATCTGCTTTCACAATTTTGAGGTAGAGTCGAAGTGGAATATATATTGATACAGATTTATAATATAAATCTTAAATTCTTTTAGATCTTTGGCATCGACAACGAGGGCAACGAGGATTTGCGCCTGCTGTCCGCCTTCCATGTGCAGATCCAAGAGTTGTTCACACGCGACCGCAAATATCCCGTCGTCGTGGTCGCCCTGACCAGCGACAGGCATCTGAAGCCGATGATACAGAGCCTTTTCCTGGAGATAATTGACATTGAAGCACCCAATCAGGAGGAGCGCTTTGAGTTGCTGAAGTGGATGCACGTGCGCGAGTCCTTCAATGATGCGATTTACAATCAAAAGGCTTTGGACAAGCTGCCGCTCTTCCCGCTCAACCAGCAGTCCCAATACATGAGCAGGCTCTGTCCAAAATGGAGAGCTATAATGGGTGTATTGGACGAGGTTGCGGCCAAGTCGCAGGGATTTATGCTGGGGGACCTGCAGTTGCTCTATGATAACGCCGTGCGACTGAAGCGTCGCCACGGACAAACTCACCTGACGCTGGATCACTTCGCGAAGAACCTGAACGAGATGCAGAGCTCCTTTGCCGACAGTTTGGGTGCGCCGAAGGTGCCCAAGGTGTATTGGTCTGATATTGGGGGACTTTACAAGCTGAAGGATGAGATTCAGAGCAGCATTGGACTGCCGCTGAAGCACGTCCATCTGATGGGCAAGAACTTGCGCCGCTCGGGCATACTGCTCTATGGGCCGCCGGGCACGGGCAAGACTCTGGTCGCCAAGGCCGTGGCCACCGAGTGCAATCTGAGCTTTCTCTCCGTGCAGGGCCCGGAGCTGCTCAACATGTACGTGGGCCAGAGCGAGCAGAATGTGCGCGAGGTTTTCACGCGCGCGCGCTCTGCGGCGCCGTGTGTCCTCTTCCTGGATGAGCTGGACTCGCTGGCGCCGAATCGCGGCGTAGCCGGCGACTCGGGCGGCGTCATGGATCGCGTCGTATCACAGCTGCTGGCCGAGATGGACGGCATGTCCAGTGGCGATGCAACGAAGCCCATTTTCATACTCGCCGCCACGAATCGTCCAGATCTAATTGATCCAGCGCTACTCCGACCCGGACGCTTTGATAAGCTCTTCTATGTGGGTCCCTGCTCCACGCCCGATGACAAGGCAGCCGTGCTGCGTGCCCAAACGCAGCGATTCCATCTGGCGGACAGCGTGGACTTGGCCCAGATTGCGGAGAGCCTGAAGAGCGAGATGAGCGGTGCGGATCTCTACTCTATTTGCTCAAATGCCTGGCTGTCGGCGGTCAGGCGCATCATTGGCAAGCACGTGAGCTGCGGCCTCTCGGCCAAGGAGCTGAGCACCGAGCACATCATCGTCGAGCCGGAGGACTTCACGACGTCCTTCAACAAATTTGTGCCTTCAATTAGCCCAAGTGATTTAGAGTATTTCAGGAACCTGAAGGAAACATATAGTGTTTAATCGTTGAACTATTTTTGATATTTATTGCGTTTTTGTTGACATTTTGTATATACATTTTAAAACAATTAAAGTTTGTTTAAAAGAGAATAGAAATTTTATATAGAGTGGAATCTTATGATTATTCAAATTATCTTTATACAAATTATGAGCAGAGTCAAACAAAACTTTGAATAAGTGTGAACGCCAGCGCTATCAGTGAACTTGGAACTGTCTTAAAATTTGAACATTAATTTAGGGTATGTATGCAATGGGGTATATTCATTTGGATGTGATGTTGCTATCGCTGAGACAGTCCAATATTTATATATATTTTTTATGTAGAGGAAAGTCTTTCCATTTGCCACTCAATGTTCGACTCAAAGCACAGCTGAAAAGTTCGATCTCAGGCTCGAGTTGGAGTTGGAGTTGTCGCCCTCTATAAAAGACGCGTCACTTGCAGCACTTCTTCAGTCGCTTGCCTGGCCCGCTGGTGGGTCAGACGTCCAGCGGGGATCGGAGCTCCTCTTCTTCTGCTGCTGTGTGTGTGGTAAGTAGTTAAAATTAGTTAATAATAATAATTATGTACTATATTAAATTGCATTGTAATAGCTATAGTTAATAATTGTAAGAAATAGTTTATAAAAATATCAGTAATAATGATCATTAAATATAGTAACATTTCTGTTAAGACAGATCTATGTTAAGACTGATCTATGTTAAGACTGTATGCTGTATGCGTACATAAATGTAAGCTGCCGGCTATGCTGACTCCCGCTCCGGTACTCTCTGGCACTCTCTTCTAAGTAACGGCAGTTGCACCAATCAACGAGCAGCAGAATTTACGCACACAGACGCATAAATTGGAATACATGTACAAGAACTGCTGCAGCAAACACATAGAATTGGGAGAGCAGAACTCACACAGCCACATAAATGTTATTATAATATATGTACATACATGGCGCTATGCTGCACTAATACATACGTACAATTGGCAGAGCCGAGCTTACGCCTACAGGCATATACATAAATGCAGCACACATACTTACATCGATGTGGGAGAGCAGAACACACACATACGGGAGCATGAGCATAAGTGCTAATACATGTACACGGACAAATATTTTCATATGTATTTGTGACAGAGCAGAGTTTACGCATAAAAGCACATAAATGCAAATACACATACAGGGAATAGTAAAGCACAGCTGCATAAAAGCATTCGAGAGAGCAGTGATTGTAAGCAAAAGGAAATTATGAAAAAGTGAGAGCAGAGACGAGAGCATCGGAGCTCTCGCTCGATCAGCTGGCGCCTTCGGATTGGGCAAAGCTTAGTTAAGAGTGATTACAAGCTGAGCACAGAGTGTAAGTTGTTTGAGAGATGTGAATTATATCTGTGTTGTATGTAAATACATACATATGTCATCAATAATCCCTCTAAAGAGTGGTAAGTCTCCATTTGTCCATATGGCAAATATAAGTAAGAAATTTACATAAAATCTCTATCAAATGTAACTTCTCAGACTTCTCTGCGATGGATGACGCAGGGTATGTTTTAGTCGAATATGCCCGACTAACAGACTCTAGCCTTTTCATCTTTGTGCATCTGAATGAGCCGTGCACGGCGTAAATTGTGTATTTATTTTAAGTTTCAGTTATCAGCTGCTGCCAGTCGATTATCATGACGTCGTAAAAGTAAGTGATGCCACCAGCTAGTCTTTGTGTAGATTAGAGATTCAGTCTAGCGAGAGCTGCTGTGCGGACTTCATCTTCAATTCTATTATTATTAAAAGTTAGATTCAGGTGAGCAATAAACCAATGGGAAGTCGGATTATGACGGGAAAGAGGTGCTGCTATCACCCTATTGGATCTGGGATTTATTCCAGCAACAGCTGATAATCATATACAGAATTCCCATCGAAATTTAGAAATTCTGATTAACATCTTCATTTCTTACATAAGTTCGATCAGCAATATGGAGCTCGTTTGTGTGGAGGATTTTGAGAAAGAGGCTTTCAAGAAGCTGGAGAAAAATGCCCTGGACTACTATCGTAGTGGAGCTGGGGAACAGTTTTCACTTGGACTAAATCGCGAGGCATTCAGAAGGTTTACACATCCTTGATTTAGCTTGTTTCTAGCTTACTTTTGTTCCATCATAGATTGCGCCTACGTCCGCGTTTCCTGCGCGATGTCTCTCAGCTCGACATCAGTTGTGAGATTCTTGGACAGCAGCGCCAGTGGCCCGTGGGCATCGCCCCGACAGCTATGCAGAAGATGGCGCATCCGGATGGCGAAATCGGCAATGCGCGCGCCGCTGGCAAAGCCGGTTCCATCTACATACTGAGCACACTTTCCACCACATCGCTGGAGGATTTAGCGGCTGGAGCACCCGATACATGCAAATGGTTTCAGCTCTATATCTACAAAGATCGGTAGGTCAACTCCCTTATTCAAATAACTGCGCCTTACTATCGACTGTTATCGATGCTAGAAAAATGCAACAAATCTATCGATGATATCGAGTACAATTCGATATGCGCCAGCGCCATTTGCAATGAGTACAAAATGTAACAAATAATTTGAATTTGCAGCTCGCTTACCGAGAAGCTTGTGCGACGCGCTGAGAAGGCCAATTTCCAAGCCCTTGTGCTGACTGTTGATGCTCCCATCTTTGGCCATCGTCGCTCGGATGTGCGCAACAAATTCAGTTTGCCGTCGCACCTGCGGTTGGCCAACTTCCAAGGGGAGCAGGCGAATGGTGTGGTTACCATGGGTGGCTCCGGCATAAACGAGTATGTGGCCAGCCAGTTCGATGCCAGCATCACGTGGAAGGATATTGCTTGGCTCAAGCAGCTGACATACCTGCCCATTATTGCCAAGGGCGTGCTGACCGCCGAGGATGCCGTACTGGCCAAGGAGTTCGGCTGCGCTGGCATCATTGTCTCCAATCATGGCGCCCGGCAAATCGATACTGTGCCAGCGTCCATCGAAGCGTTGCCAGAGGTAGCCAAAGCTGTGGGCAAAGATTTGGTTGTGATGCTGGACGGCGGCATTATGCAGGGAAATGATATATTCAAGGCATTGGCGCTCGGTGCTAAGACAGTCTTCATAGGCCGTCCGGCAGTCTACGGCCTGGCCTACAATGGACAGAGCGGTGTGGAGCAACTGCTGAGCGTATTACGAAAAGATTTTGAAATCACGATGGCTCTGACGGGCTGCCAGACTTTGAATGACATTCAAGCCGGAATGGTGGTGCATGAGAGCTTCTATGCAAAATTGTAGTCTGAGAAGAGGTAAAAAGCAGTAGCCAGATATTTGAAATTGACCAAAAATCAATAATAATATATATATAAAATATTAATTTGGCTAAGATTAATTTCATTTTCAACTTGCCGGCAAAAGTATCGGTTGCATTTATCGATACTACTAATATCGTGAATTTCTATTCGCACGTACAGTATTTTAATACCAATTTATCGATGCACAATCAGAAACAGCTGTTAAACGTTTTATAGAAAGTTTCTGTTTGGGAAAGGAATAAAATTCTTGCCAAAAATATAGTAATCTAAAATATATACAAAATGCAACGCGAAGAGAAGCACTTTGAAATGACGCTGGACGCCGTGGTGCAGCGTCTCCATGATTTGAAGCTGGCCGTGCTCTCAATGATACAGAAACTCGAATTGGAGTACATGGACATCAATTGGCCCACTTTTTTGGACAACTTTGCCATCATATCAAGTCATCTGACGGGTCTGACCAAGATACTGGCCAAGGAACAGTGTCCGCCGCTTCGCAATCGCACCGTACTACCGCTGCTCGTGTCAATGGATCGCGACGAGACGCTGGTTAACATCACAGAAGGTCGCGTGCCGGTCTTTTCGCATGACATTGTGCCGGATTATCTGCGCACCAGACCAGATCCCGTTACCGAGCAGAAAATGCAGCAGAACGAACAGAAGGCGGCCAATCTGACCAACGATGCGGCCCTGAAGCAAGTCACACAGTACAACAAGGTCGTGTCGCACGTCCTGGACATGGTGGGCAAGGCGCGCGAGGAATGGGAGATTGAGTCCAGCTCCCGCACGGGCATACAGCAGACGAGCAGCATGACGGACACCCAGCTGCTCGTGGCAACCGTGGGTATGGGCAAGGGACTGCAGTACAAGGCCAACTATGGTCCCGGACCCGGGCCCGGCATGATGGTGCCGCCGTCAATACGCGGACCCACGCCGCCCATGGGCGGTCCCTCCATGAGCCCTGGCAACGTGCAACAGCAGCTGGGCAAGGCCCCCTCAGCCGTGAAGACCAACATCAAGTCGGCCAACCAAGTGCATCCCTTCTCTCGGTAGCAAAATATCATAATTTATTGTTGCGCTTTGCTTGAATACAACTCAGTAACATTATAGTAATAGATATACATAGGCTTAGGTACTACAATTTCGGAATGTTCGCTCTCATAAATATATATGTTTGTGATAGCTTCGGGCCACATACAATTTAAACAAATAAACGTTAACAAATGAGTCGTCAGTTGAGGAAGATCGTCGCTAGATTAGGGCGCGGGCAACGCATGCTTCTCGCTTATGAGTGTCTCGTGCACTTTAATATCCTGCGGCGTTGAGGTATCAATCAGCTCCAGGCTGAGCGCACGCCGCTCATCCTTCAGCTTGTCCACGCGCCGCACAATGCCAATGAACTTCTGGCCCAGCGTCAGCTTGCGGAAGCGCACGCAATTCTCCTGCGTCCAGTCGATGCCAGACAATTGAATACCTAAGCGAGGTGGAGGAGAGATGAGTGAAATGTGAAAGGATTAGAGAGTGCTACTCACCATGTAGCTGTGCCGGCAGCGCCATCATGGGCAGCTCCCTGAACTCGGGCGTCAGCTGCAGCAGCTGATTGCAGCGCACGACGCCATCGTCGCCTGCGTCCACATAGCGCACGTGAATCATCTCGTCGTAAATCTTGCGAATATTTACGCTGCAGATGAAAAGGGAATTGTTACTAAGCTCCCGGCTAATCAGTCTCAATCGCCTCACCGATGATAGACGCCATCGTCGTCTGCCGCCGCATAGGGCTGGCCAATGCTCAGCTGCGCGGGCAGCACGCTCTGCGCCGCGGAGCTCTTGCAATGGGCCTGCAAATCCTTCATCAGACGCTGCAGCTCGTTATAGCATTTGTAGGGCTGTACCTGGAAAGGGCGGAGAGAGGGGATTAGCTGGAGAGTGGACAATTGCTGACTATGAGTACTCACTGCAAAGTGTCCTGGATTCACGGAGAGCGCCACGCGCACCTCGAAGTAGGCGCCAACGGCGGGTATGGCCTCGTACTCCTTGAGCATGGGCAGCAGCGGGCTGCCCTTCCCCTTGCTGGGCGTCGTGGGCGGCGAGGCAACTGCTGCCGCCGCTACGCCTCCCGTCGGCTGATCGCTGCAGCTGCTCTGGCTGGACACCGTCGAGCTGAAGCTGCTGCGCCGAATCAGCTGACCGCTGGGACTAAAGTGCAGGCCGCCGTCATCGAACGGCTCCAGCCGCGTCGTGCTAAGGGACATGGGGGAGAGGAACGTGGCGGGAGGCAATTGGAATTGGAAATGTAGTGAGGGTGGGCAAGAGTGTAGAGGGCGTGCCACGTGGGCAGCGTATGAAAAGTCTAGTTTGGCTTTTTGGCAGTAGTTATTATTACAGACGTATGCAGCCCTTGAGCTTACTCCTATTTACATTGATGATTAATGAGTCTTAAGGCTAAGCACAGGTGAGCGAACGAACGATCGAACGGGGTTAGCTTACGGGATGGTTGAAGGAGTCGTTAATGTTGAGATAATTTTGTTGCGATAGAGTTTCATGTCAGTTCCAGTTTATTGAAAGCACTAATTAGAGACTAGCATTAAACCACAGAAGAGCAAAACAGGTGTGTGTGTGTGTGCGTGTAGATGTGTGTGTGTGCGTGTAGATGTGTGTGTGTGCGTGTGTGTGCAAATGTAAGAATGATTTGTATGAGTGGCAGCTATGAACCATGTCTCAACCTACCTCTGCACTTCATACTCCACCCGAATGGCGCTGTTCAGGCACAGGTAGAGACTGTCCTGACCCCGAGCATGGATGGTGACCATGGGCAGCTTGTCATTGGCGCCCTCCATCACCTTTAGCTGCAAGATAAATATGCATAATTATCTGTCCAGTCATGAGTCTTGGCTCCACTCACCAGCACTGGCGTCTGCGGCGACAGCAGGCCGCGCAGTCGTCCCACCATCTGGTTATCGATGGGCGGCACGTCGTGCAGGCGCACGCGCAACGCCTGCGCCGGGTACGAGGCCAGCGCCAGGTTGTTCGCCTCCAGGCGATAAATGTTGGAGATGTGCGTCTTGCGCAGTCGTCCGTCGTCCACGTAATACACATCGAAGACCTCCTCCTCGGGACTCTTGGGCTTGGCCGTGAGCATGCCGCGATACCACTGCTTCAGTCCATCGGCCGCCTCGTCGCAGACGCAGACCAGTTGATCGTGGAGCAGGTCTGAGTAGCGCACGCGGTGCTGCTCGCTGCTGTCGCTCATGATGCGCGCGATGCTGCGCTGCACAAACTTGAGATCCTCGTTGGGCAGCTGCACCATCAGGTCGCCCACGTCGTTCACATGCGAGACGAGCACATGGTTGGGCTTCTGCTCCAGCTTCAGCATGGGTGCGGGCGTGCTGCGTATGATCTGATTGGCCACCAGGTCGTTCAGGTGTATGTCCTCCGCCGTCGACGTGTCGTAGAAGGTTCCCACGATGCAGGCGTGCCGCACCAGCGACGGACCCTGACCACAGCCGTTTTCCTCCGTCGCATTGGGCACGTCGCGCTGCGGCAGCAGGACGCCCTGGGCCAGTCCGCCGGCCTTGAGGAACTGCGCCTCGCTGGTAATGATGCGCGTGACGACGCTGTGGCCGGCCAGCTCCTTGGCGAGCACGGGCAGTGCATGCGGATGCTCCTCGAACTTGTCCAGGGCATACATGCTGAGGCACACCGCCTGAGCGGGCAGCGATAGGAACTTCGCCGGACACTCGAAGAGCATGTCGTAGCCGAAGATGACCTCATCGCCAAAGTCCACGAAATGGCAGCTGCACTGCCGCTGTTCCACGTCCACCGAGATGACACGAACACGGTTCCAGTTCTCGCTGACCTCCACCACATAGATCTGCTGCTCCACGGGCTGCTGCACAGCCTGGCGATTCGGCTGGCGCGCCATGTGTGCGTTCAGCTGCTCGGTGAGCTTCTCGAACGGCGCGCTCTGGTCGATGAGGCGCGCCCAGACGTGCGTCGTGTTGTCGCAGTGGGTGATATACATGCTCCAGTCCAGCTGGCCGTCGGCCCACGGCAGCTGCAGCTCCGGCATGGCCAATGGGCCCGCCTGCCCCACCTGGCTCTGTGGCACGACCAGGGGCTGCTCCGAGTTGGCAAACACGATGTGCGTGTTGACGCTGCTCTCGATACGCATCTGGGGCGACTGATTGATCAGGCTCCACCAATTGGCGGGCACCTGGCGCTTCACATTCGCCTCATACCACTCGGGCAGCTTGTGGCTGAGGATGCCGTGCGGATGCTTCACCAGCTCCTGATAGAGCCCGTCCAGAAACTCATTGTCGCTGAGCACCGACAGGTGTTTGCGCGACTCGTGCTGCTGCAGGCGCTCAACGGCCACCTCGGCGGTGCGCTGCCTGGCCGTCGCCTCGTCGAAGTGCCCCTCCGGGTAGCTGGAGAAGATGCTCGCCCCGATGCGCACCTTGCAGTGCAGCAGCTTGCCCTTGTTGGCATTGTAGAACTCGTACGCAGGCGGCGGGTAGCCCATGACGACGCAATATTGCTTGAGCGAGGAGATGGCATCGTAAGCGGGATCAAACTTGAAGTGGACATCGGGTCGCGGTGGCTGCAGCTGTAAACAAGGAGTTGTTAGCGCAGGATTTGTGTGAGCCTTAGAGAACTTACCTGTATCGGCGGCTGCTTTGCAACTACAACTGGAGCTGGGCCTGGCTTCTTCTTGGTGGCTGCATTTTGCGGCGAATCTGGGGGAGTGATGAGCTCGGGAGTAGACTCTGTGGAGGCTGCTGCTGGTGGCACAACTGCCGTCTGCTGTTGCTTCAATCTGTAGTTGACCGAGAGGCCGCCCGTGGGACGCGCACCAGGAAACGGTGCACGTGCAGGGATTGGCCTTCTGTTGACAGCGGCGGCGGCGGCGGCAGCACCTGGCGCTGTCTCCGTCGAGGGCGGCCTCACGGTCGTCAGCCGCTGGGACGCACTGTTGCCCAATATGGGACGCAGATGCGGCTTGCGCGCGCTAGCAGCGGCTGCAGCAGTTGCGTTGCCGTTCATGGCAGCTGTGGCAGGCGAAGCTGGAGGCGTTGGCAGCAACGGTTTGCTAGCGGCCCTTGGAGCTGTTGGCTTTGACTCTTCTGGCTTTAACTCTGCTGGCTTTGGCTCTGCTGCTGTCTCTGCTTTTGGCTTTGTCTCTGGCTCTTCTGCTGGCTTTGGCTCTGCTTCCGTTTGAGCTTCAGTTTCGACCCGTTGGGGCTGTGACTCCAATAGTTGTTTAGCTGCTGCCGCTTGCTGCCGATGATGCAGTTCGAGACTCTGTAAATGACGCTTCAGTTCCAGGCGTTCCTCCTGCAGCCGCTCAATGGTGCGCGCCTGCTCCTTGAGACCGCGCTCGTGCTGCTCCTGCAGCTGCTGGATCTGCTTGTCGATCTTCGACTGCTGCTGCTGCAGTATCAGCTTTTGCTGCTGCTGCTCCTCGCGCAACTCCGCCTGGCGACGCTGGATCTCGCGCTCGTGATTCTGCTGCTGCTCCTGCTGCTGACGCAAGCGTTCCAACTTCTGCACCAGCTCCGTGCGCAGCACCACCAGATCCTGATGCGGCGATGGGGCTTTGTTCCTTTGATGCTGCTGCTGTGAGCTCTGCTGCCGTGATGAGCAACTGGGGGACAGACCGATCAGAGGTGGCCTGACATTGCTGTTGTAGACGACGGTTGTTCGCAAGCTTGAACGCGCTGAGACAGGTGCCGGTGGTCGTAGAATGGTCTTAGTCTTGCTCGTCCTCTGGCTACGCACCATAGAAGCAATGTGCGCCGATTTGGGGTTAGGCTTGGCGGTGACAAAGATCTGCGAGAGAAGTAAGGACGATAAGTATGAGTAGAGTATTTAAGTGAACTTCAATTTAGATTAGCAGCTTAATGACTTCCTCTTCTTGGCGTGATTCAGTACGGCGCCTGATAAGGGCTACATTACAAAGGCAATTGCTTAATGCAGTGAAAGCTGCCATTAAATAAATAATTATTTAATTAGTCACTCGATGTGCGCACATATTTTTCTCTCTTCTGCTTAACATAAATGGAAACAGTTGCGGGCTTTAAAGCGAAAAAAACTTGGACAGATATATATGGATTTACTATATACATGTGTATATATATAAATAAAATAAAATAAATATATAAAATAAAATAAAATAAATATATAAAATAAAATAAATATATAAAATAAAATAAATATATAAAATAAAATAAAATAAATCAAGTAAAATAAATATTTCAATATATATATTTATTAAAGTTGTATATATTAAAGACAGATATATTAATATATATATGTATGTCTTTAATATAGACAACTCTAATATATATGTGGATTTATTAATTTATTTTATTATATTTTATTTTATTTATTTTATTTTATTTAATTTAATTTAATTTATTTTATTTTATTTATTTATTTTTAATTTATTTATTTATGTATTTTATATTATTATTTATTTTATTTATATATGTATTTACTATGCATATAAGTTACTTTAAAGACCCACTCAAAAGTAATTTATTGAAATTATTTTGTAATTTTCTTTCGTTGCCAGCTGCAATATTCAATTATCTTGCATTATTGATTTGACTTCTTTTTTTTTATATGCAGAAACCGCCCACAGACGCCACCTACTGGCCGTCAATTGCTTGACTGCAAATCAGGCCAGCTAAGCATGGGGGATGCACAAGGAGAGAAAGAGAGCATTCTGATAAGCACAACAACAACAACAACAGCAAATATTGATCACAGCATGAACGAGTGTCGATTGACATTTAAGCAATAAGAAGGCACAGTGCATAAATGACTGCATTTATAAATAAATTAAGACAAGCAAAAAGGCAAAATTAAAATGCAATGCGATGCGCCTGCCCGCTGCCCCCTGCTGTTCGCAACGTTTGATTACTTTCACCAAGCATGCAAAACGAAACACACAAACACAGACAGACACACTCACACACACACACATAAACTGCGAGAGAATGAGAGCAAAAAGACAAACAGCCAAAAAGTTTAAATTGGCTGTCATTTTTTTTTCTTTTTCTTTTCTTTTTTTTTTTGGTATTTTGCTTCACACATAACGTATGCATAATTGTTGGCATTTTTGATGTGTTTGTGTGTGCGTGTGAGTGAGTGCGCTGCATTTAGAAAAACTGCTTAATCAGCACACAGCAGCAGGCGCATAGAGAGAAAGACTGTAATAATAAACAAGTAAGATTGTTTACAATTTCGTTGAGCGACGCTACATTGACACGTTGCCTCTTTGTGGCAAGCCAAGCCCCGTACAGCACACGAACACACACACACACGTACGCAGATACGCTAGCTAACAGCACCGTTCGCTTTGACGCAACGTAACTTACTGAGACGGCAATGAGTGCTAAAGCGAACAGGCGTTACGGAAAGCTCTCGAAAGCTGCATACAGAACGAGAGCGGAAGAGAGGAAGTAAACGAATTTCATACAGTCAGAGAGCGGCAGAGAGCAAGAGAGGCCGTAAGCATGTGGGCTAGGGAGAATTTTCGCACATTGTGGGCGGGCGGTCACCGCCTCTTGGTGTCATTCCACTCACTTGATTTCCGCATTTTTGAAAATTGAATGCATTTGTCTTCTCCAGCAATTCGAGGGTATTTCGATAGCCAAGGTCGCGATAGGGGATTGGCCCCTGTTCCACTTTCATGTAGTCGCGCTCTATCGTCTGCAAGCTGACCGGCGGCTTGATTGAAGTGATTAGCGAGCGCACCACAATGGTGATATCCTTCAAAACCTCATCGTGCTCCGCTGACATTATGGTGGCACCTGCAAAAAGATTAAAGCAAACAAAATCTCAATATACACGTATTCTCTCATAACGTACATGCCAATCAGCTAATCAAATATGATAAAGCGCTGTGAAATGCCAGCCAACCCCACCCACAACAACAAACACGCATGCCAAACGATATTCGCGAAAACTAATTTGGGCACAATGAACGCGAGAAACAGATAATGAAAGCAACAGCTGAGTAATGAGAGCGAGAGAGAGTGAGAGCGCGCGGTTGCGAGAGACTGGCAAAGAGCGTAATAAAAACAAAAGCAAAATAAAGCGAGACAACGCGACGGCGCAACGGGATCATTCTTATTCCCCCATTTGTTCTAATGCAAAGCTGGAGCTGCTGCGGCCCAGGATTTAACACAACTCAGCTTAAATTATAAACAGCAGACGTAGTCCGATATCACTTCAGCGTTTCTAAGAGCTCTTTGTTTATTTATCTTTCATTCTGTCAACGTAAACACATATTCTATTTCAGCTTTATGCATTTGCCCGCCATGTTTATTCTTTTTTTTTCTTACTACAGCAAAAGTGCAAACGAATTGAGTTTCTTAGCGCAACGAAATATGAAATTTAGGCACTTACAGTTATTTAATTCGACATCAAATATATGTATAAATATTATATACACTTTCGGATAAAGAAAGTTGCGTGCACTATTTTTAAAGAAAATACGCGCGTGTGCACCGTAATGAAATTGGAATAAAATGACTTCGAAAAATTGCGGCTCTATTTACAGTTGTCAAACTATTTGTTCGATAGCTTACGTCAATAACCGATGACTATTGAGGCGTGAGTGTATTTATAATTTCATTAATTATATTAATGTAAAATATATTTATTAATTTATAATAATATTTATATGTATTTCAGTGCACGCACGACTTTTTTATGAAATACATTTAAGTCGCCAACTACGAATGCGCGCTACTATCGATATCAGTGTTAACATCGATAGTTCGCTTTAGAGCTTTTGCTTGTGTCTATTGCTCACTATCGCCACATACGATATAAATTAGGGTGACCGTATTGAGAACTCGGCTGACTAATCGAAAAACGTTTGCTAACGTAAATTTAACAGAAGAAAAACTATTAGTTTGTAAAAAATATATATTATTTATAAATTTCTGCAGCTAAAAGCGGTATTTTTGAGCTGTAATGCGACGTCTGGCTCTTCTATATCGTCGCAGCACTCGTTGCAATTGCAGTCTGAGCCTTCTCTTGGAGATATATCTGTCGCTGTCTGGCAAAATCTGTTTTCGCTTGACTTTGCTGCCCTTCGCATTATTTCTTCTGGATGCTGGAGTTCTCAGGACGTATTCAATTCGGGCAGCTGCTGCGGGAGCCGCCTCTGGAACTGCCTCGTATCTCGCCCGCTTCAGCTTGTTGTTTCGCTCTCGCTGCAGTTGCTGCTCTTCGCGCACCTTTTGCTCCAGCTTCTGCTCCTCCCGCATGGCTGCGACCAGACTCTCGTCGCTATTATCAGCGCCTGGTGGTCTCAAGCCGAAGAAGAAGCCCTTGGTGGGCTTCGGCGGCGGCGCCTTTGTAGTGGGCAGCGACTGAGGCCAGTCCAATCGCTCCATCTGCTTGTCGCCAGGCGAGGATTCGCTCTCGGACTTGGCCGGCGGCAGTTGCTTCTGTGGACTCTTGCTGTCCGTCGATTGCACAGTTGGCCATCTGCTGTTGATCTCCGCCTCCATTAGATTCAGATTTTTGATAATGCCACACGCACGACCCTTCATCCTCCGCGTGAGCCTCAGCAGGCGCCTGACCTGCCTCATCCTCGCTTTGCCTTTCTTCTTGCACTTGGAGTGATTCTTGAGTGGACGCGCCGGGCAGGTGGGCGATGGAGTGCAGGCACTCTTCGCTTTGCCGTTCGTCTTGCAAAAGTTGAAGAGCCTCGAGTTCAAGTCCTTGGAGTCGACTTTCTTGGCCGGCACAGCTGCATTCACTTGCCCCGTCCTGGGATTCATTTTCAGCAACTGACCGAAGGCTTTATCTGCCGATTCACTCTCAATGCCAAGACGTTGCAGCTTGCTATATTCTTCAGCTTTGCCTCGTGACGAGGAGATGAGCATGTCCTGCTCACGCTCCCGCTCCTGACTGTTGCTGCTCAGCCACGGCAGGAGCTTCTCAATCTCCTTGTAGCTGCGCAATCTTGGCCTGTTGGCATCAGCTCTTGCCTTCTCCCTGTAGGTAAGTTTATCCTTATTCCAAAATTCATTTCTGTCCAATTCGTTGGGGCTCTCGGAGTCCAGCAGGCGTGCCTGTCCGTCATAGCGAGCATTCACTGTACTGCCGGGCAGTGAGTCGTGCGCCACAATTGCCACAAATACCATTAGTATAATTCTCACTCTGTTGTGTCTCACATTTGACATTGTTTTCCATACCAAAGCATTTGCTCGAGCCACACGAGTGCCTCCAGACGTGCTCTCGCCTCAGTGCTGCCCATTTAGCCTTTTTATGGCTAGCTTTTATATGAGGATGGTCCACAGACCATTTGTGTATCTATATTTTTTTATCTAAATAATTTTATAAATATTCTTAAAATATATTTATTTATTTCATAATAATATATTCTCTGCTTGTCAATCAATCAATCAGTCAATCAATTTAGTCTTATATGTGCAATGTCTCTTGATGTTTAACAGTTGTGGATGCATTTCACAGCTAGGGCCTGTCAGTATCAGGTAGTCTTACTAGTTTTTGAATTAATGAATCAGTCAATCAATTACTGAATCAATCAATCAGTCAATCCAAGCTAATGAGCTCATTTTTATATGTCCAATACATTGCAGTTTGACATTCGTAAGTCAAGCCATTTCATTTCTGAGCCTACCACACTCTATTCCTGATTGACTGATTGAGCCGATCAATCAGTCAGTCAATCAATCAATGAGTTGTTTGGCGCAGCTTAACGTATATATGTATATATAAATATGCCTTTACATCAATAATAGAATTTGAGCTTAGAGAGAGCATCAATCAATCAATCAATTGATCAATCAATCAGTCATTGTTTCAATCATTATTGCACTCTCACATTCTATTTTCAAACCCCCCTTGCCTAGTCAATTGCATCGTTTCAGTTAACCTTTTCATCACAGAGATGTTGCCATTAATCAATCTCCCAATCAATCAATAATATATATATAGATATCTATCTATATATATATCGATGCTTAGCATATCGCCAATGCAATTTGTAACTGAGCATGCTAATGGGGGGCGGGGGCCTTGTGGTGGTGACGCAAACATTCGCCACTGCAGTGCAATGCGCGACGTTCGTCCACTGGAAGGGCCCTGGAAGTGGCCTGGAAGTGTCTAAGACTCGCTTGGGTGACTCAGCGGCTGTCGCAGCCCGAGTTTCCGTCAAATTCAGTCGAATTTTCCACATCAAGCGCTGCAGTTCGAGGGCTGCGTCGTCCCACAGACTAACCAAATACATAATTCAATACAAATCATATAGAGACTGCGCTAGGGATTCGGGTTCCAAGTGAAGTTCTTCTTAAATGCCACACAAACGCAAACGACACAAAAACTAAAAACTCAACAGATTCTATATAGATATAGATAGATCCGCGTAGCAGTTGCATTGTGCCTTAAGCAGGAGTATTAATTGTGCCATGACTGTTCCCAATATGCACACCAAACTAATTATATTGATTTTATTTTTCTATAACGGTTCCTACAATTGGAGTAACAACTGCTAAGGCGACTCCAGCGACTCGAGCTCGTTCGACCCTCCCCTTCCTCCAGACAGGCGGCGTCCGTCTGCGTGGAGTGTGCGTGTGTGCGTGCGTACGTGTGTGCGTGTTTACCGTTAGTGCCGTTAGTGCCTGCGACTGTGTGCGCGTGTGAAATAAACGGTAAGCTTTTTCCATTACAGTCACCTATTATTATACACTGAGGGGCCGGGCACGCCCACTCGCTCTTCATATTGATTTTATAATTTCGCCATGAAAAGCGCATTGCCAATGACAACAACAACAACAACAACAGCCACCACAGCAGGACTCACCACAACAAATACAACGAAGGCAGCAGCAAAGTAGACAACAAAGACATGCCCTTCTTCTCTCCCTCGCTCTCTTTCTCTCTTTTCCTTTGCCATCGTACGTGTATGTGCATGTGTATGTGTGCAAGGCAAATGCGCAAAACATCTGTGCTGCCTAGCTTTGGCAACAGTGACGTGCCAAATTAGTGTGCACAGCTAAAATTAGAGCGAATCGTTGCAGTTTCTTTGTTTCCCACAAATCTAGTCAGACCATATGGCAGAACTAATGGCGAAGTAGAGAACGTCATATGCTAATAGAGCTGCACAAACATGGCAAATGCCATTAGTTTCACTTCTTTTTGCTTACCTGTTATAATATATAAATATAAATCTTTATTTAATGCTATTTAAAAATTATTAACAGTCAATCTACAAATTTTGTATATCTAATTGTTACACATCTAAACATTTATATAATTTAAAGTAATTCGTACTAATACTAAGAAATTGCATATGTGCACATATTTGCGACGCCACTGTAGCGAATCAATGCACTCCCATCGTTCGTCGTTCCATTTTCCTTGCCTTTGTTACACACGAAAAAGCACACACACATGCATACATGTGTATATATTCCATTAAATTCGACTGGAAATTCCATAGAGTTCACGCGTCTGCGCACTGCGCCTCCTTCAGTACGCAATGTTTTGATAGTAAAAACGCATGCGAAACGGAGACGAGGATAAGCACCAATACCAGCAGCACGCGGTCGAAATTGTTTACAAATAAGCGGAACGCCACGTGGCACCCGATTCGACGGCCATTGGAATGATGTGAACAGGCTTCAGCACGCACACACACACGCACACACACACGCGACATGCTTGCGTGTGGTGTGAGTGTATGGGTGGGTTCAGTTCTGTTGGGAATAGTTTTTTGTGTTCCTTACGCACCGGCCGGCTTCAGTCTTTAATTACGTTTGGGCCCACGCGCCTTAGTGACGTCAGTGTGAGTGTGTGTGTGTGTGTTTGTGTGTGTGTGTGTGTGTGTGTTTGTGTGTGTGTGTGTGTGTGTCGACATTGAACTACTTACAACGGGACAACGGGACACTCACAAGCCACGCTCATATTCCGCGATGACGTCAGCGCAGTTTTATTTATGGCCTGAACAGTTAATCGAATTTACAGCCCCAGCTCGAAGGCATTTCAATTTGTTGCTGTTGCCGTTGCTTTTTCTCTTCTCACTTTACGACTTTGGCTTCCGGATCATTCGGCGTATGCGCGATGTGTGTTCATTTCGGCTGAGACCTTAATTAGTTACTTAACTAATTGATTAGTAGGCGAATATGGTTAGTTTATGCAGACTTATGCTAAATGCGCCCTCAATTAGCGTGATTTACCGCTCGCTCTGGCAGACATTTCTAGTACAGGTGTATTTTCGGCTTGTATCCATATCGCCTATAGAGAGAAATATAGAAACATAAACCTGAATGTTTGCAACAATTGCAAAATCGCAGCGGCCCAAGGCCGAGCGTCTGAGCGCCTAGGGTTTTACAACTTTGCCAGCCGAGAATGTTATTTTATTTGCTGCGACGCAAAAGCACAAAGCACCTCAACTATATGGCAGCCATATATAATATACAATGTATGCAAAAATATATTCTGCAATTGGGCGAAGAAAGATCGTAAAGTCGTGGTGGGCTGGGCATTGTTTTCGTTTAGCATTCGCAAAGAATGATAGACACGATAAACTATGCACATTCATATATCATCAAATATGTTGACTCATTTAACTGCGCTATTTGTTCGTTTACCTTTCGATAAGAGCTTCAACAACAAGATAACGCTTAAGGCAGCCCCCAACATAAGCAAGCTCTAATGCTCTCATGGAATTTTCCAACACTTAAATTACGCACTCACACACACCTACACATATCTCCCATTGATTTGTGCTTTAAATTAATATATAAAAGCAAATTTTCCTCTCTTTACAGTTAACGGGACTCGCTCGCTCTCGCTCGCTCTTGCGTCTTTTCTCCAATTATCAAATCCCTTTTTTTTTGTTTTTGTTTACACAACAACAAAATATTGACACGATTGTGCGTAGCAAAACAAACCTCGCGTTAATCACTCGTGCCGTTTCTCCTCGTTCCGCTCGCAGCCCTGTGGAATTTTTCAAGCTTTTTTTGCGTCACAAATTGAAATACACACACACATACAAACACATAAACGGGCGAAAAACAAGCGGAAAGCAGAGCAAAAGCAAAGGCAAAAACAGCGGCAGCGAAACTGTGCCAGCGCCGTCGCTGTGCCCTCGCCGCTATCAAAGACAATAACAATAACAATAGCAATTGCGATCGCCCGTCGTCCGGCGCCCACCCCAAAAAAAAAAACGTAGCAGCTAGAGCTGTGTGTATATAAACACGCTCGTATCAGCGAGCTGTGTGCATTCAGCATTCGACATCGAAACAATCGCCGCCAGAAGAGCTCAATTTTCAGTCGCCTTTCGTCGCTCGTTGGAAACGGATCGAACACGCAGCAAGACGTACGCAGCGCCATCTGTGCGAAAAAAAGAGAAAGAGAAAGAGAGAGAGAGAGTAGCCAACTGCAAGTGCACATATATTCTTAACGGTATATGTAGGAGCTGTACTAAAAAATATATGTAAATATCTATCGAGCGGACCAGGTGTAAAAGAAAATCCACTTCGATGTCGATTAATTCGCCAATATTGTTAAAAAACTCTGACCTGCATTGAACAGGCAAAAGCGATAAATAGAAAAAAAAAGAAAAACAATTGAATTTCCGCAGCGAATACAGCCGGAGAAAGATACAAAGGAAAATATACTTCTTGAGACTCCCAATTCCATTTGGCAAATCAACTGCAAGTTGTTTGCTTTTTAGTTCACGTTACGTTATTTTTTTAATTTCCTTGTGTTCCATCGAAAAGAAAAAACAAGTGCAAACAGTTTGAGAGCAACTGCGAACAGCAATCGTCGGCCAGCTTCAATTTGTGTAATTCGATATTCGCGATTTGCAAAAGGGAAACGAAAACTCGCGCGGACAGTGTAAAACATTGAGAGTGGAACAACAACAGCGAGCCAACAAACACTACACAACAAAACAACAGCAAGTTTGTTTATTGGGCTTAGGCCATTGTATGGGTGAGTACTAACAACTGATTCTTATAGATCTATATAAATATATGTGTATATAGTATATATTATAGCTGAAGAATGTGTATTTAATGCAACTGCCTAGCAACAGGTGGCTGCGAGCTAAGTACTTTTTTAGTTCCAAACAGGCTGCTTTATTTTTAGCACTGCATTTTAGTACTACTTGCAGTGGCAGCTTAGGTACCAGTCATAGGTTGTCATTGGCCAACAACAGGTGGAGGCACAATGCAATTTCAGATCATATATGCAGTTTAGTGCACTTTTTAGTACCACTTGCAGTGGCAATTTTCCTGCTTTCATTGCCTAACAACAGATGGTGTGAAATGGCAATTTAGATCAAGTATGCAGTCTACTGCGCTTTTTAGTACCATTTGCTGTGGCAATTTACACAGGCTTTCATTGCCTATCAACAGATGGAGTGAAAACGCAATTTAGATCAAGTAGGTAGTTTAGTACCCCCTTTTTTAGACCTTAATTTTAGTTCCACTTGCTCAAGTACCATTGAAAGGCTGTCATTGGCCAACAACAGGTGGAGCTAAAATGCATTTAGATCAAATAGGCAGTTTGCGGCCTTTTTAGTACCACTTACAGTAGCAGCAGCTGACTTTTTCCTAACAATAGATGGAGGCAAACCGCAGCTTAGATCATGTAAACATTTAGTGCCTTTTTTAGTCTCTAGCTTAAGTATCATTGATAGGCTTTCATTGCCCAACAACAGGTGGAGCTAAAATGCATTTAGATCAAATAGGCAGTTGAGGGCCTTATTTTAGTTCCACTTGCCGTAGCAGCAGCTGCCTGTGCCTAACAACAGATAGAGTCGCAATCACAATTTAGATCAAGTAGGCACTTTAGTGCATTTTTTTTAGTACAACTTGCCGTGGCAGCTTAAGTACAATTGACAGACTTTCAATGCCGCACAACAGGTGGAGTCAATGTAGATCATGTATTAATTTTAGTACATTTCTATACTCACCATTATTAGTCTGGCCTTGGCCAACAACAGGTGGCGTAGCTAACAATCACATCCAATCAGACATTTTAGCACACACACACACAGCTTAGTTCAGCTTATTAGAAACGCTGTGATTCATAAAGGGCGTTAATTTGTAAATTTACAGTGCGTGATAAAAGTTATGTGACTCACATGTAGATTATTATTCTGAGCAAACAAAGCAATTTTATGACGCAATTGACGCTGTTAATTGAAATTGAAATAACTGTAGTCGGAGCGAAGGAAACCTTGGAATGAATTCATTGTTTAGCTGAGCATGACGCCCGCGTCCGTGGCAATTCACGTTTGCCCGCCCGCCCAGGGGGCGGAGCATTCGGGCACATGAGCCAGACACGTGACGGCCTCCCGCCTCCTCCTTCGTTGCTCCACGCTCGACTGGGCATCATCCGGTGCTCAGTCTCCAAGCGCTCAATGAACCCCGCCATCTAATCAGCCCGACTTTATCAGCACTTGAGGCTAATTCCATATAACTACGCGTGACTTTCATTCACATATAATATATATATACTAAATATATATATATATTTTGTTTATGGACGTCTGCCCACAAAGTAGAGTGCACCCGAATAACAAGTCCCGCCTCGTCTCTCCTGATTAACCTTGAGTTGTTTATTGGCCCTAGCAGATTTTCAATTGCGTCGCACGAGCGAAAGGCAAAGCGAATAGCGGAAGCAGCTCGAATCGAAATTATTCAGATTGAGCGGATAGAATCGTAGTAACAGGTGTGCTACCTCTGCGCTATCTTGAGCGGCGTCACCTGGAAGAATTTTGTTGGCTAAACAATAATAGAACATACATTGAGCTGCCCTTCAAATATTTTTGTTCCATGTAAACCTTATCCAAATCGAGGGCAAAGAGTAAAGGTAGTACGGTAGTAAAAAGCAGTACGAGATTTTATACAATAAAGCGCCTAGGATTAAGGATTAAATAAAGTAGCAAAAACAACAGAGAAGCCAGTTTCATAGGAACTTCATGTTTTGAAGGCTCTAATATACCACCTTATTGGTATAATATAGAAATGTTAGCACGATATAGCAGTAGATTAGAAGAAGGGAAAAGGAAATATTAAAACATCGATAAGAGCTCATTTGCTGAACGATTAATTCTTTTATAATAGCAATAGAAGCAGCCAAAGATTTGCTAGGCAAACAAAATATACAGATATAATAGTTATATAACTGCAGCGATAGCTTATCGGTCAAGATTTTAATTATGTGGGTAGGCAACACAAAAAGTCGAGCAATATATTAACATGTGTCAAAGAAGAAATGAGATATGAAATGAGAAAATGAATGAAGATAAGGAATGAAATAAACAATCGATAATTATCGATAACGACAGCTAGATAACAGCTAGCTAGACGTGTATAATGAGATATGAAAGGAATGAAGATAAGAAATAAATAAGCAATCGATAATTATCGATAATAGAAGTAAATAATGAAGCTAAGATATGAAATGAATGAAGATATAAAGTAAAATATCGATAATTATGGATATCAATAGAGCTAGCTAGAAGTGTATAATGAGATATGAAATAAATGCAGATAAGAAATAAATAAGCAATCGATAATTATCGATAACAATATAAGTAAATAATGAAGATAAGATATGAAATGAATGAAGAAATAAATTAAAATATCAATAATGATCGATAATAATAGAGCTAGTTAGAAGTGTATAACGATATATGAATTGAATGAAGATAAGAAATAAATAAGCAATCGATAATTATCGATAACATTAGAAGTAAATAATGAGATATGAAATGAATGAAGATAAGAAATAATATATTAATAATAATAATCGATAATTATCGATAATAGAGATAGCTGAGATACAAAATCAATGCAGATAAGGAATAATATAATAATCGATAATTATAGAGCTAACTAGCTATATAAGATATCTATAAGACTCATTTAACTACATATCTGGATCACAAGCTTATCTCATCTTTCTCTTCACCTGCCCCACACAGATCAGTCTAAACTAACAACGAAATTTGGAGACGAGCCGGACCTCCTGTTCAACCGAGCGCAGGGCCGGAATAGTCTGCTGAACAGTCTTGGAGCCAGCGAAGCGATTGCCGCGGCCGCCCAAGCATCGATCAACATTCAACTAGAAGCAACGTTCAATGACTGCGAAAGTGGCTACGTGCCCACCGTGGGCCGCTGGGGTGCCGAGTGGCCGAGCTGACTCGCCGCTGCGTCCAGCGCCCGTGGCCGGGAGGGCCACGATGAGGGGGCGCCGCCCGAGGAGGACGGCGCCGCGGAGCAGCGGCTGGCGGATGCGATGCGTGGCATGGGATTGACTACGACCCTCAACGGTGTCGACCACGACCACGATGAGCACGCTGACAAGCCAAGCAGTTGCGCTTCCACGCGCACCACGCCGCTGCGCACGCCCTCCACGTCCAGCGAGGAGGACGACGAAGATGACGCCGACTCCGACGCCCATGTCGTGGCGCAGCCAACCGACCTGACATCGGTGGCGGCCGCATCGGAGCGCTACTCCGACATCATCCGGGTGCTGTCCCGGCAGAAGTCGCCAGCCGTGCAGCCGGGTGAGGGCGCCAGCTGGGCCATGGCCGACGGCTACGATCTGTCGGCGTACAACCAGATCAACGGGGTGTGGCCGCTGGGGCATCCGCTGCCGCTGCCCGACTGGGGCAGCGCCGACGAGCCGGCCAAGGAGACGCTGCTGTTCGAGAACGTGTGGCAGTACGAGGAGCTGAACGGGATCGTGGAGACGGCGCTGCAGCGCATGCTGGAGGAGACGCACTACAACACGGTGAACCTCTTCGTCGACTTCTATCGCAGCTTCAAGCGCACGCGCCGCTCCGACCTGCGCAGCTTCTTCCAGTTCTACGACGTGCCCATCAACCGGCGCCACCACATGTGCGTCTCGCTGGCCTTCGAGATCATCGCGCGCCTGGTGCAGCTGTTCCCCCAGCTGGGCCAGTACCTGTGCGTGGTGTCCTGCGAGGAGCAGGTGGTCGACTGCAACGACTACGTGCAGATGGACGAGGAGTACGGCATGAACTCGGCCGACGCCGGCGTCGAGAAGGAGCACGTCATGGTCGCCATGCGCTTCGCCATCGGCGAGCGGCGCGGCGTCATGATACTCGACCCGGGCTACCACGTGGGACGCGCCGTCACCATCATGTGTGACCAGAGCTATCCGCACACGGGTAAGTCAAGGATCTCTCTCTCTCTCTCTCTCTCTCTCTCTCTCTATGCCAAAGGAACTCTATTAACACCTCCTCCTCCTCCTCCTCTTTTCAGGCTGGTTCAATCAGTCGAAGGAGCCGCATCTGCAGCGCGACTACTGCTACAGCTTCAGCCCGCACAGCGAGAAGTTCGTGGAGTGGAAGGAGCGCGAAATCCGCGGCGACGAGGCCAGCTTCAAGACTTCGCTGATCTACATCGCCCAGGAGTACCTCACCGCCGTCGACGTCACCGTGCGCCGCAACCTGGTCTACAACTTCCGCTCGCTGCTGTCGCGCGACGCCAAGGGGCGTGTCTATGCGGGCCTCTACTTCCCGCTGGTGGCCAACGTGCAGGAGGCGCACCTGACCCTCTTCTACGACGGCCCCAACGAGCAGCGCGTCAAGGCCAAGCTCATGTTCAGCGCCTTCAAGGTGGGCAAGGGCAAGGTGAGTGCGACAAATTAGAGTCGAGATTCAACAGATTTTCAATCCATTTCCTCCCCCTCTGCAGCAACTGCCCGACTATGTCTCGCAGCATCTGATGAAGCTGTCGCCGCAGCTCAACATGTCGCAGCACGAGCTGACGGAGCTCTGCAAATCCCTGTGCGAGGTTGTCTCCGATCAGAATTTCATCGGTCAAGTCTTGGGCATCAACGACGATATCGGCGCCATGTCCATGGAGAATTGACAGTCAAAGCAGCCTAAGGACGTGGCTGCGTCGCCTGCCAAGCCGGAGGATGAGGCAGCAGCTGCAACTTAGACATGAATTTCCAAAAACAAAAAAAAAAATACTTTTTCAAATACTTTTTTCCCCAATTTTTTCAAAAACAAAAAGTTTTTTTCTCTAGATTTTAGGCGCACCAAGAAAACTATATTTCAAGATTTAGTAATCCATATATATATATCTATAAAAAAAAATATATAAAATTATTATAGACACACACTCACACACTTACACACATGCCAAAAACACTTTGAAAAACCCTTGTATTATTTAGTAATTCAAAACCTTATTACAAATCGTCGTAAGAACGAACGTATATATATATATTTAGAATGTCCTGTTTTTGTGCTTAGCTTCTTTTTCGATTTGTCGATTTGTTCTACTTACATATAATATAAATACAAAAATTAAAAACTATACAAATAACATTAGTTGACAAAACACTTTCGTTAAAAGCACTGTAAAACCTTTTGTTTAATAAATAAATAAATGCAACAAAAACTAGCTAAAATAAGATTTTAAGTCAAGTTGGGCTGTTGTAACGCTGTTTAGTATTTATTTTAAATATAAGCGCCAATATTTGCGAGCTTGCGACGCACGGTTACACCCAAGTCCAACAACGTATTACTCAAATTGGACTGTTGTTGGTATTTGGTAATGTTATTTAGTATTTTTGTAACGTAAACGCCAATATTTTGAAGCTTTTGTCACACGGTCACACTGCAAGCCGGCAACGTAACAGCTGTTCGCCTAGAGATTTTCGTATTATAATTTAGTCTAATTAGTCAGCTTAACGGCTCATTTAAACTTTAATTTAGTATAATTAGCGAATAACTTAGTGTAACAATTGGCGGCACGTCAATAACTAGCAATTGTGTGCAGCGACAGCAACTAATAGAGGTAAGCTTTGTTTTTCTGCCGGCGTCAACACCTGTTGCTCGGCTGGCAACAGCAGCGGAGAGAAAAAAACACAATTGAATAAATGAAATTCAGGTTCTAAACTGTAAACGAGCGCGCGAAACTTTGACGTTTTAGTTGTCGTTTGAATTGCCAGCGGTGCGGTTGTGTTTTGTTATTTCGGGAACCGGTTTGGCTATACAAAATTGAATTGAAAACGTGACTTGCTGCGTCGTACGCAAACACAATTCGAAACTGTTTACCCATCTAAGTGAATAAAGCCTTTATTTATTTATTTGTTCTCGTCAAATATTAGCATAAGCCAAGGCCTGCACAGAAATCGCATTAGCTGACGAACAACTTAACGGCAGTAAGTATTACTTAGCGCATGCAACTGCAAGGCCCTCTGCACTGATGCGCAACAATAAAAGAAATAGAAAGTTAACAAATGCAGGCAGATTAGTTTCTTATTTATTTATTTATTTTTTTTTGTTGTTGACGGAAGTCGATGAGGACGGTTCAGTGTTGACAGCGCCAAAAGTTACACAAACACACGCACACACACACTCATGCAGATGCACGCAGACACTCAATCACACACACACACATGCACGCAAGCCCTCACTCACTCACACTCACACATGTAACTATTTTGTGTGCTATGGTTTGGCAGCTCTCTTCGCACCTCTGCCAGCTTGCCCATTAGAGTAACGTTTTTTCTTCTTCTTCTATTTCTTTCGTTCATATGTTTGCTTTTCTACGGTTGTTTTTTTTTATTATTATTTTCGAAGCTATTGGCCCATTCTTTGGCTCTTCAACTTTCATTCCTTTGCTTTTGGCTCTCTTTCTTTAATTTGCATTTTATGTGTCGTCGTCGCCGTCGCCGTCGTCGTCGTTTTTTTTTATATTTTTATTTTAGAAAACCAACTGCTAACTGGGCCATAATTTCATGGCTCCGGCTGTTATTCATAATACAATGATTATTTTAAGCAGCCGCGAAGCCCTCCGAAGTCAAAGTTGAGCAATTAAATATTAAATTGGCAACTGGGGCAGGGGGGAAAAATCACTGGATCCAAAGTGCAGCGCTTAAATAAAAATATATCTATATATATATATATATATATTATAGACAACCGAGTGCATGTAAAAAAAAGAAAGAAAAAAAAATCTATAATTGTTGCTGACTCAAGTCGCAGCTGCTTCTATATATTTATATATGTATGTACATATTTATGATATTTATATCTTTATGATAGACTCAGCTCGGCGAACTTTGCCCCCCACCCAACAGCAAAACCAACGCCACTGTCACTAGTTGACTCAGCAACATTGTTCCCTTATCTGCCCACAGACGAGAGACTAGCGCAACATGTTGCTAATCGCACTGTTTATCTTGGGGGGTCTGCTGTTCGGCTTCATGGTGACGAAGACGACGAAGGGCATCCCCAAGTCGTGGTACGAGTGGAAGACCGAGTTCCGCTACCAGTACCTGGGCATAGTCGGACTGCTGCACGATGCCCAACACGCCGCCAGGGATCGAGTGGGTGTGTATCTACTGCAATTATCTACGGCGATTATCTGTCGACTCTAATTGTATCTCGATTTCATCTCGCCTTTGCAGCTCTGTACAAGCAACCGGATCGCATCGCCGTCATCACGGGCGGCAATCGCGGCATTGGCCTGCGCATAGTCGAGAAGCTGCTGGCGTGCGAGATGACAGTCATAATGGGTGAGTGAATGAGATTTGGTCGTACTTGACCACTTGAACTCTGGCTGGAGCTGTCGTGCAGCAGCAGCACCAGCAGCAGCAACGATATAAATCAGCGCAGCCAATTTAATTTGGTATTCAGTCGGCGCACGCGACAAGCCAATAGAAATAAAAGTTGGCCAATGCGTGCACGGCCTGCACAAGTCGATCGAAGACAGTTCACGCATTATATTAATTGTCTACGCCCATGCAGTGCACACTCGCAACATGTTGCTGGTACGAAATGTTGCATAGCTTTGGGCACACTGCAACATAATTACCCTTTTTGTATTTTCTTATGAACAATTTCCCATGTTATTGTCCATGTGGCCAGCTTTGGGCACACCGCAATATAATTACCCTTATAATTTCCCACATAGCAAACATGCTGCAGCAACATAAACCGATACATTCAACACATTTGGTTCTGATTCAATGAAAATCGCTTGAATTGAATTTCTATTTGCATGAATAAATAAAAGTGCATATTTGCATATTAAGTGCAGCCCGATCCCGGAGGGTTATGTAGACTAAAACAAACCCAAAGAAATGAGAAAACTAAAAATACTTAAGGCCAGCGCGTGTGAATTGCATGCATAATGAGATCATAGAAATCGAATATTTGTATTTTCTACATTCTTCAAGCGCACACACAAGCGCACCTATATCTGATATAAGTTGAATAATGTTGCTAGAAGTACAAAATGTTGCTAGCGAGCCGAATTCCGACACGTTTTGCTGGGGATAATGTTGCATAAGTTTGGGCATACTCGAAAAATACCTAAAACTGAAATAATGAAGAGCATACTCGAAAAAAATACCGAAAAATTAAATGAGAGATATTTCGGTATTTATTAGGGAAATTTTAAAGCCGAGGCGCTAAAATTTGAATTAGATTTTAATATAAATTAAATTGTTTGCTAAAGTAGACTGAATTGGCTAAATTTTCGAATTTTGATATAGAATGAAGATAATTTAATATTAATTATTAATAATATTTTTGCTTTGCAGGCGTTCGCGATCCGCGCAGTGCGGAAGCCGCTGTTGGCCGCATTGTCGATCTCAGCCAGACGAAGGGCAAACTGATTTGCGAGCAGCTCGACGTGGGGGACATGAAGTCAGTGCGCGCCTTTGCCCAGAAGATATCGCAGAACTATGACAAAGTTGATTTGCTGCTGAACAATGCGGGGATTATGTTTGCACCCTTCAAGCTGACCGCCGATGGCTACGAGTCGCACTTTGCCATCAATTACCTGGGGCACTTTATGCTGACGCACCTGCTGCTGCCCAAGCTGCGGGCAGCCGGACGGGCGGGCAGGAACGCGCGCATCGTGAACGTCAGCTCCTGCGTGAATCTCATTGGCCGCATCAACTACAATGACATCAATGGACTGTAAGTAAAGTGAGGCATCTCTTCTCTTGCTCCCATTTGATATCTTTCTCTCGCCTCTTGACAGCAAAAACTATTATCCCGGCACGGCGTACAGCCAGTCGAAGCTGGCGCAGATCCTGTTCACGCGCCACCTGCAGAAGGTGCTGGACGCGGAGCAGGCCCACGTGCAGGTGAATGCGGTGCATCCGGGCATCGTGGACACGGACCTGTTCGAGCACTCGGCCACGACGGCGGTGCCGTTCTTCAAGAAGCTCTTCTTCAAGACGCCCGAGCGCGGCTCCCGCACCGTCGTCTTCGCTGCCATAGATCCGTCCATCGAGGGCCAGGGCGGCACCTACCTGAGCAACGGCGGCAAGGGGCCCTTCCATTCGGACGCCAAGCAGCCGGCCAAGTGCGAGAGGCTCTTCGAGCACTCCTGCTCCCTGCTCAAGATCAAGCAGTACGGCAACGGGGAATACCCACTTTAACTCTGACCTTTTCTAACATTCCCCAACTGGTGCAACGTCATTTTCTGCCTTTTAATATCAACTTATATTAAAATAACGCAATTTGAGTAATTAAAATACTTTGTTTGTTTTGCCTTCACTTTAACACGGATAATGCCGGATAAGAGTGGATAACAAGCTGTACGGCTTGAGCCGTATTTCAGATCAATTACGAATAGTTTCAAAATAAACTCAAAATTCGCTACGCTGCTCAGAATGGATGCAGATGCGGACGCCAGCAACATATTTCCATGGATTACATTTTAATTAACTTGTCTGCGTTGATTGTGATTGCCATCAGCAGCAGGCCCAAAAGTGCAATTAAAACAAAGTGCAGCAATAGCAGCAGCAGCAGCCGCAGCAGCAGTCGCAGCAGCAGCCAAAATCCACTTGGCGGCAGCTTAAAAGACGTCGTTACTGCAACGGCAACAACTGCAACAGCTTCGTCATCAACTATTATTTATATGTCAAATTTGCAAACAATTTAATTTGTGCTCCTCCTCAAACAATGAGCGATTAACATTCAACATTTATGCGGAATTTTAATCGACTTGCGTGCAGAGAGTGCAGAGTGGGTGGGTGAAGAGTGGTGGGTGGGCACAGGGGACTGAAGAGTGGAGCGTGCATTTAGCTAGGTGGCCAGCTGGGTGGATCACTCCAGCGCAATAGCAACGACAATGCCAGTCATACAAGAGAGCCAGATTGAAAAGGTATTTGTAGAGAGTAGATGACTTAATACCCTCGAAAGAATTTGAATTATATATGCATGGAGCAACTGATAATATATTAAACAACTGATAATATATTATTATATTACCATATGACAATATATGAAATATATATATATATATATATATATATGATGAATTAAAATATATGAATGTATCATTTATGAAATAATAATGAGGTATGAGTTGAGATTGAATACTGTTTATGATAAACGTTTTCCATGAAAACTGACCAAAAATGTTTACAGTGTGTTATTTCATTCGATATGATATAATGTGATATGATATGATATGATATGATATGATATGATATGATATGATATATTATGATCTCATATTATTATGATATTAAATGAACACTTTATGAAGATGAATGATATTTTGTGGACATAATATATATATTTATATACGATATTATATGAAATATGGTACATATGATATGATATAAAGTATCATATATAATATATGATTTTCATTGATATGTTAAAATTGAAATAACAATATTCATTTTTCCAAAGGTGTTACCATAGAGACTTTAAGAAAGAAGTATAAGCTCCCAAAGTAAAGCTATGCCTAATGAAATATTAAATGTTTTTAGACCAGAACTTAGTCAGACAGCAGCAATTATATCTATGGCTATTATATCTACCACTTTCCACATTGATATCGACCCATGATGTTGCTGATCGAGCTTATATAACACACACACTCTTAAGGCATAGCAACGTCGCCTTCTCTTTGACATTATTATAATACCCTCTGAGAGGGCGTTAGGCTTCAGCTGGCTCGTCACTTGAGTTGCTTTTGAACTTCATGGCGGCGTCTCGACATATTGAAGTCTCTTCTATCCCGTCAGAGCTGCGAGACAAAAACATATCAATGTCGACTGTCGACTGTCGACTGAAATGTGTGAAGCTGCCGTCGACTACGTTTTGTTTTATCATTTCGTGGGCGCAGTCATCAATCAAGAGCGAGTCCCAGGCCCCAATGAAGTCATCTGCGCCAATGTGGGATCTCGTTGCGTGCGTGTTTAGCGGACATTAAGAGTGTTGATTGGATTGGATATGGGCTACGGTTAGAGCTGCTGATGGATGCCTGCATCGGGGCTGTCTATTAAAAATAAGTGAAAAAGATAACCAGATATCATCCGCAAGGTAGAGCATACATATATCATTGCATGGAACAGGTTTGCTATGGCCATTAAGTCGGCAGCTCAAAATAAATCCGTTTAAGGAAAGGCAAGTAGGAGTGCAGTCAGCAGTTGGGAGTGAATGACTAGGAGATACCCGGTGCTCTATAGGTAAGATTTGTGTTATTATTATAAGAACTGAGATTCTACTTTTTTGTTTAATTACAATTAAATGGATCAAGGTTATCAAAGAAAGACCAAGATATCGTTATGTCTTATGTGCATCTATAATCATAATTTTGAAAGAACAAGTCTAAATAGTATTACAGATATGACTTCAAAATTTACTCAAAGTATGGAGTTCTTTCAGTAAGTGGTTCTTGAAACCATAATACCCCATTTAGCCTTGCTTGGGGTATCAAATATAGATTATATATCAGATGTGCTCAGTATGAATTACGAGCAACAGGAAAACGAAGACACCTTGAATTCTATTAAACTACTTTAGGGTTTCTATAGATTAGCACCTTGGTTAGCTGATGTGCTGATTAGAGTGTTTTACTAATGTGCAGCAGATTAATTTATTATTGTTATAATTATAACTATTATAAAGGCAAGTTAACTACTTGGTTTTGCTATTGAAGATTATAGATGGAGACTTAGAATATATCTCTATTAATTAAGATATATTCTAGCTACAGCTATTGAAACAGATATTGAAGATATTGAAAGTATAAATTATTTCTATTACTTGCTTTACATATTTTCAATAATTTATGAGGACCAAGGACCATGACCATATCAAATTTAATCAATCAATATAATTCTAGATAAATAAAAATGAGTTCAGTCATCTGAAAATATGCCAAGACATATTTGATCCATTCGCCATTTAGAGCTCGCTAATCTAGAAACCGCTTGAGCTCAGCTCTGCGAAAATGCTGTAGATCCGTCCAAGCATAGCTCCGTTTTGGTTAATTGTTTATTCATGTGGCAATAGCGCGATAAAGCACACGCTTCATTCCTGGTCGTCGGCGTGCCATTAATTCTCCAGAGTTTCTACATAGTTCGCATTGCCCATCTGCTTGACCATCTCGGTGGGGGCTCAACCTCTTACGCCCCTCGCTCACTCCTCTCTCACCATCTTTTAGTTAATGTGCTTTTTATTTAAATTTTAGCGGCTTGAAACACAATTTGGTTGCATTCGCCTGGCGGCAAATTCTTTGCAACAATTTGCTGCTCCAATTAAAGCCTTCAGCAGCTGCCGCAGTCGCTGCCGCAGCCGTTGCAGCTCCAGCTGAACATCTTCTAGCCAAGCGCGTCCACATTAATCATGTGCTGAGATTTATGGCGACGCTGCGCCCACGCCGCAGCCGAGCACGCAGCACGTGTTCATTCCATTCCATTCCATTCCATTTCGTTCCATTTGCCTTTGCTCTGTGCATGTGGGCGAATCGGCCTACCCCAATCTTCTATCGCTGCGCAACGCCCACCCCTCTGGCATGCCTGCATTGTTGCAAGTGGCAAGTTGCAGGTTGCCAGCTCGTTAACAGTTAGAAGCGTGTAGAAATTAAATTTATTGAGCAACCTGGCTTGCTGCACACCTGTAATTGAATAGAAATTGCGCTGCTGGTGGGCGGTGCTTAGGGCGGGGGCGGCCAGAGCTGCCAAGCTAGATTAAGTTACAAAATGTAGCTGAGCAGCTTGGCGTGGGGCTGTAAGACATTTCAATTCTGTAATTATAGAATTACATATTAACTGAGGAGCGTGCTATTAAAAATCTAAAGCAATCGATTCTCTATTGAGAATGTACCTACATTTGTGTTTGCTTTATAAATTTTTTCTGATTTTCCACAAATATAGAATGGATACATACAACTATATTTTATATGATTTTCGATACATTTTTCATATATATTTAACTTTTTTTTATATATGTTAGAAAATATATGTTCTATACCTTTTTTATATTTTTTAGAGTTTTAAAAAATATATATATATATTTTTTTTATATTATTTATATATATTTTTTTTTTGTAATACTTTGATATATTTTTGTTAAATGTAACACAGTTTATATACAAAAAAAAAACCTTTAAAATAAAATAACAACATAAATGTTTCTTATATATTTGTCATATATTTTTATATATCTTAATATACTTTTATATATTTTTATATACTTTTATATATTTTAAATATTTTGATATATTTCTTCCTAATATTTTTTGTATATTTTTTATATTTTATTAAAAGAATTTATAAAAAAAAAAAACATTTTATTTTCTATTTTCATTCATTTTTTATTTGATATATTGTATAAATTAAACAGACTAAAAGTGTAAAATACCTTATATGTATTTAAACATTTCTACATTTTATTTTCATAATTAATTTTTTTTACATGGGTATCAATATTCTGTGAAAGACAAGAATTGCCTATATAAATCGTGTGTAGTAGCGGCAGTTAGTAGCTAGTTCTAATATTTAGACAACTTTCTCAGTTGAGTGGAGTTCAGTTCCGTTTTCGCAATGAGATGTCAAAGGCACATGGTCAACAAGATGCGCCGCAGATACCCAAAAGCTCATTGGTGTTAACAAGCCAGAAGACACATGTTGCGCATTCTTGATGCACTGCAGTTGCTTTTGTTTCTCTTTTTCTTTATATTTGTGGCTGCTGATGAGTTTATTAAACTTGCAGCGCGTCGAGTGTTTTAATTACAGCCGCATCCGCTTGAGCGACGAGAGACATCCGCCACTGAACCGAAGTGTGCATTACAAGTGACCACGACTAGTAGTCGACGTATCTGACAGATACTTTTGTATCTCAGCCAACTGTGTGTGTGTGTGTGTGGCTGTGTGTGTGTTCGTTTGTTGTTTGATTTACGCGCAGCCATTAGCCAAAAGTAGTCGCAGCATCTGCTGCCTGTCGCAAATGTCAAAAGGTTAATTGGATTGTGGCAGCAAGCGCAGTTGGCAGTTGCCAGTTGGCAGTTAGCAGCGGCCGTTGCGGCCGATAAGAATTTGCTCAGCGCTGGGAAGACACTTCGAAAAGGAATGTGAATGTGTTTGTTTTACGGCCCACTTGATTTAAGCTAATTTAATGATATTGAACTCCAATTGAGCTTTAGACTTTTATGTTTGTTATGCGCGGATAAGAGGTGCATAAAGTGGAGTAATTTAAGATGCATTTTAGTTAATGCTCTGAGCCTAAGTCAGGCAATTGACAGCTGGAATGTAGGCACAATTTGGCATGACAAAAGAAAGTTCTATCTGCCTTTTTCAAAGACAAAGGTTGAAGCATCAATACTTATTCAACTTTTTTTACTCTTAAATTAAAACTAATAATACGCTTGGTAGGATGAAGATTAATACTTTCGGATATTGCAGCAGACATTTGGAGAAATAAAGTGAATCGAACTTTGCTAGCATTTTTCCTGTCAGCTTCATATTTATTACAGATATAAATATACATTTATTACAGATTTGAATGAGCAGCATTAATAAAAATTTAATATTTTACTGAAGTGTGTACTTATAAATCAATTATTTGCTACAAGAGCTTGGGCTGAGACATGCAAATAATGTCGTATACTTAATATTATATAATACATTAAAATATATGCAATTAATGGTCTAAGAGCATGCTTTCAATTTTATTTCTTTTATTTTATTTTATTGATTTATTTAATTTAATGTATTTATTTAAACTATTTGTTTTTATTAGCTTATTTATTTTAATTATTTTATTTATTTTACTCAATTTATTTATTTTATTTACTTATTTCCTCCCTTTTTATGTAACTAGAACCGTAAACCAAATGCCATAAAGTCATCTGTTAAAAAAACTGTCCTACATCAATATTTGCCTCTAATAACTGTCCTACCTCAATATATCATAAAATATCTCTCACACACAGCGCTTCCATCTCATTGCCAACGCACTTGGCTTTGCCAGCTAGCTCGTATATTCCCTCTTGACTCCCTCTCCCTTCACTGCTCCACTTGACTCCCTTAAAGTGCCCTCCCCTGAATTCGCCTATTAAACGCTCAACAAGGCGTCAAGTTGGCAAAAAGCCTTTTCTCGTTACGCATACGCCGCGTTGTCCCATTAGCGAACGCGTCTCACATTAAATTTGCATAAATTACAATAATTAATTTTGGCGTCGATTAATCAAACACTTGGCCATCTTGGGCTATTGTTTTTGCCAGCTTTTTCTGTATTTATAACAATTTGCATATTGACGCCTCAGCGGCCGGGCTCCCTTCGAGAGTGACTCTTCGCTTTGGCCCAGCGGCGAGTTGTAAGAGAAATCAAAACACGGCCAACAGATTCGCATATTTTGTTAGCCGCGGCCATGTCGACTGCTGCGCTGCTTTGATGTGGTCTGTGGCCCATTTTACGCTCGATTATCGCGCACAAAGGCCGGCGTCGGCCAGGTCAGCCATAGAAATTTCTCATCGAAGCCATTGAGCTTGTCAAAAGGTGCTCCGCTGTAATTAATCGTAAGTATTTAGACGCAGCTGAAGTTGAAGATCTCGAGGCGCCTGCCCAGCTCCAGCTCCAGCTCGAGTGGGGCTGCATGAAATTTCGTTTAGCCAAAGCCAACAAAAGTAAAAGTGTCGAATCGAAGGTGATAACTTGGAGCCCAGATAACAGTTGACAGCTCATCGCACAGTGCACAGCAGCTGCAGTGGCAATTGCTGTGCCATCTTCAATAATCAGAGCGTCATAATTGTTATTTGTTTATTGCATAAATCAACAAACAAGTGAAACAAAATCCAAATTTTATACATGTCTACGGACGACCTTGCGGCTCTGACACATAAAAAATCTGTATCAAGTAGCAGGAAATTGGTTGACGACTGCAACAGCAGCCGACACACACACACACACGTATGTAAAAGTGAATGTTTATGATACTTCAGTTGCGAGTCATTGTGGCAACAAATTCCCAAAAGAAAAAGAGAAAAAAAATAGATACACATATATAAAGCTGCTCCGTCTGGCAGATGGCCCCGATTACGCAGCCCAAGTACTCGACTCGGCTCGACTCGACTGGGAGAGCATCGAGCAGCAAATCGAAGACCGAATGAAGACTCGAAACTGTGTTAGAAAGTCAAACGGCTGACGGATGTCATAAATAGTTGTAGTCGAGCCGGCAGCTGGGGCAAAAGCAACAGCAACAGGGCCCAAACCCTTTGCTCCCACTCCCACCGGCAGTCGGCGGGGGTTGGCGGCCCTTAACTGATTTAGATACTCTAATTGAGTGTAATTAAGTAACTGCTGCTTGCGCAACACCTGCCCAATTCGAATTGAAATGTCAACATATTTGTTTTAGCCTAATTGGATCTGAATCCCACCACAAATAATCAAGTGTAAATGCAAATAAATTGTAAGCGATGAAAGTGAGGCAAGACGGTCAATTAAATGTTAGGCTGCCAGCAATTAGACATTGGCCAATAATGAGTGGCATTAGGGGTAGTCTAGGAAATGATTTACTGGTGTTGGGATATATATTTCAGAAGCCAACTGTTATTATATATATACAATAATAACATAGCTATAATTGTTAAGCAATTCGCGTGCCCTGTGAACCCATTGAGACTGGCTAAACAGGTCTTGAGTAGATGTGGCCGACAAGCAACATCAATTCTAAGCATCGCGTCCAGATCGGAATATCTCATTGCAGCAGATATTATTATTGATTAATCTTTGTTCCTCTTAATTAGGGTTTGCCCACTTGCTCATTATATCACGAAAGCATTTATAGTAGGAATTCTTGATATGAACAATCAGCTTGAACAAAAGCTAGAACACTTGATCAAATAGTATTTAGAAACTTAAAAATTAAAAGTAAAATAATTTTGATCACTCCCCTGACCATTCCTTAGCCAAAAGGCTACATCCCATAAGACTATTAATTGTTAATTGTCAAGTATATAATAAGTAAAGGTTTAATGTTTAATTCAATAAAAAAATAAATAGTTTTAGTATTTGTTTCAATCAATAGCAGGAAGATGTTATTGATAATAAATGATAATAATGATGATAATAAATAAAGCATTGAGACACTTTTGACTATGCCCAACGTCAAATCATCGAGTATAGGAGCATAAGCAGCGCCACTTGCTCCAATTTCACGCAGAGGCAAACCATGATAATATATTTAATAAATATTTATATGCGTATAGACATAAAATATTAGATAAGAATTTTAGGCATAAGCTATTGCAGCTTCTGCAGCTGGCCATTTGAGCCGCTCTGAGTATGCCCAGGCCAATGATAAAATACTCAAAGCAAGTGCGACACAACATGTTGCCGCTCATACAGAATTTATTTATTTATTCTTTATATGCTTCAGTGAACATGTATGTAACGGGCAGCAGAAGGCATGGCAGACACCCAACTAACATAAATATATGTATTATACACTCTTAAATAGGGCGACCAGCTAAATAGATCAAGCCATATTCTCTGTCTGTCTGTTTGTCGTCTCTCCGTCTGCTCATTCCAATTATTGCTGAGATCTATCTGAGATTGTTCATAGTAAGGCCAAGCAGAGATAGCTTCATTCTCTTAATAAATTAAAATTATCTTTGGCTGATGCACAAATGTTGTTTGAACTCTTAGAATTTCTTTTATCAGTCACTTAGCAGTGAGACCCTAGTCTACCTGGTTATGCTTTATTTAAGTAAGTGAAGCAAATTTATAAATTCGTTTTTATTCACAGAACTAGTCAATATTCATATATATATACAAATAAAAGTCATAAAAATAGTCGCAGCATGATTCGCATATTCGACTAAAGAATATATAGTTATTTTAATAGAGGAACACTTGCAATCGCATCGAGTTGCAATTAGACAGACAGCCAGGCAGTCGGCACACACCCAGCACTTAGCTAGGCGCTGATGCTGATGCTGCGGCAGTTGCTCAATTTTTGTGCCGCATCATGGCCACAATTATGCGATGTGCCAATGGCATGAGATCGTCTTCAGATGGATCGATCGAACGAGCGACTCCTGCAATCAGACAGAGAGAGGGAGGGGGGTAGATCTGTATCCATTGTTGCAATCGCTTGGAGTGGAGCTTTGGGGTGCCAATTAAACTGCTATTTAGTGGCGGTTATTAACGGAGATCGAAAACGCTCTAATCTTATTTATGCTCATTGAGTCCGTGGCTTTTATTGTCAGTCAGCTCAAGCACTTGCCGCACTTGCCACACTTGCCACACTCGGTGGTTGTGAAAGAATGTGCCAAAGGTTTTTCGCAATCGAGTTGAAGAAGAAGGAAAAAACATATTTTAATGCGCTCATCATTACGAAAATTCTGCCAAAGTGTAAAACTGTAAAACTGGAAACGCGCCAAACTATTTTAAGCCACAAAATCATATGTCAAACACTTCAACAGCAGTTGCTGCCTGCCTCTGTCTGCCACCCCCGCCTGCCTCTGCCCACTCCCCCACTCTGTGTACATGAGATAAAACAAAAATCAACTGCAGTTCAAGTCAGCCATCAACACATTCACTCCAAGCGCAGCTCAGCTCAGCTCAGCTTCCTCCGCCGCGGCCGCTCATAATTAATCTGCTGCTGCTGCCGCTGCTGCTGCGTGTTGCCGCAATTTAAAGTGTTGCAGTCGATGCTGCTCTTCGATAGATACTTTCAAATGGCTGACTCGCTGTGCGCCACTCGAGCGGCGCCCCCAAAGCCAGCCACAAATTCGGCTGAGCTCTCGAGTGGCAGCCAGTCGAAGCGGGAGGTCAACACAGAAGAATTCTGAGGCGCTCGCTCGTCACTCTCCGACTCCGACTCTGACTCTGACTAACTGACTGGCAAAACAATGTTAAATATTGTTTAACATTCGCATACAGTAGCTAACAAGTTTAGGGTTTCAAGTCAGGTCGTGTTTAGCTGTGTTCTACAGGGTCGCTCGCTCGTCGTTGATGGGCATTCCAAAGCAGAAACGTGTTGATCTAATGTCCCGCTCTGATGCAGTTTCACACCAGACCCAAAGACCTTCAAGCTGCAGTCGAACCTGAACCTTACAGCAGCAGTTGTTAAGAATAACTGTTAGAGAAGTGAGAATGCCAGTCAGCTCTTGTTCGTATTCTTATTTAATATGATACTCAAGCTATTTATAACTGTATTAATTATACAGTTACCAAATGTAGAACATGTTTTACTGGCAAAAAATAAAATTGAAAAAAAAAAAAATAAATACAAAATATACGAACAATATATTTTAAAAAATTTATAAACATTATAAAAAGTATTAACAGATATTAAAAATATGTAAAAAATATATTAGAAATTTTAAAAATATATAAAAATTTTTAAAAATATATAAAATAATGTATAAAAATCATAACAATTAATAAAACAATATATAACAAGTGTAAACCATATATAAATATATAAATGATAGAAAAAATAGAAAATAATGTAAATAATATATAAAAATATATTTAAAAAAAATGTAATATATATTAAATATATAAAACAATGTATCAAATGTATAAAAAAAATTATAATAAAAAATTTTATAGAAAATTAAAAAATATGCAAAATAACTTGATATTAAGCTTAGGCAGCCAAGCTTCTGATGATATCAATCAATCTCTACATAATTATATATAGAAAAACATTTCGATCCTAAATAGATAAGTAAACTAAGCAAATTTGCTCTTTCACCTCGTGACTGAGTATAACAAAGGAAGCTATTCAAGCACATATTGCAATCAAAGCTATATGTGCCAAACCAAAGCAATTCCAACAAATATTCTGCCTACACTGCACAGACAGAGGTAGGCAGATATAATTAGATTAGATTAATATAAAACATATTAGATATAACAGTTTAGTGATTGGCAGTTCAAACGACTTAAGAATTATGACGCTTTAAGCTGATCACACGACACCTTGCAGCCAGCAGATCCGACAGCATGTGATGAGGGCAGTCATCCGTCCACGCCCACGTGGAGCAGCCAACCCTTCTAATGAAGTGTGTGCTAAAAGTAAAGGCGGGCTAATGGATCGTTGCACGACCAGGCACGGCTGAGCTGCCTTGCTGCAACTCATTTAATTGAAATTCTTGAACTAGATTTACAGCTATATAAGCTGAGCGGCTAAGGAACAGCGACACGATCGTAAATCATGCATATATAATTATTCGCATAACAGGCAGAGAGCTGCACATTCTAAAAGCAGTAAAACAACAATAAAACACAATTTAGTGTCACATAAAAATAAGAAGAGGCAAACATAACAACGGAGCACATCCCACAGCCTCAGCCTCTGCCTCAGTCGGAGTCTCAGTCGGAGCCAGAGCTAGAGCCGCACGTTGCATGCCACAACGTTGCCATCAAATTGTAACAATTTTTCACCTGTCGCCTGAGCTGCACATGATTATTATTACATCAGAAGGCAGAGGCAAAGGAAAAAAAATACAAAAATAACATAAATTTTCGGCTGGCGAATCGTGATGCGACCGAAGCCCACAAGAGCAAAATCAACAGCAACAACAACAACTGCAACAGCAACTGCAACTGCAACAAAGAGCTAACTGTGCGTTACAACATGTTGGCAACTCCTGGTCGCAGCATCCACTCCAGGCAGCATCTTCAAGGAAGCGACGTTGGATGCGTTTGATTTATGTCTCAAAATCAATTTGAAAAACTATTATGAAATGTGCATAAATTAAATGAAATGAGTTGACTCAAATTACAGGGTATCTATCACAATGAGCATTCAATAAGCTGCCTCTCTCCTTCGCCCTCTCCGTTTGAACCATCTCGAATCAGGCCAGGAATTCGCATTAACACACATCGCAGTCGCAGTTAGTTGAAGTCGGTTGTATTTGGCAATGTATTTGTATCTGCATTTCAAGGTTAATGTGCGCTGTTATCGCGCGTTTGGCAATTTGAAAATCATCTGGAATTGGAGCCACAACTAATCGGTTTAAAGTATCTGACAGATACACTCGGCCGTGCCTCATTCGATGAGTTGGCGCTTGACTCTTAAGGCCAGCCACAATTAATTTTGTGCAACAATTGCCATACACCGCACGGATGAGGGCGACCGAGCTCCGACAGTGCACACACAATTCAATTCAAATTGATTTTAATGTTGTTTTGCTTCTGCTTCTGCTCTTTCGACTTCTCCATCTCCATCTCCATCATCTTCTTCTTCTATTTCTTCCCATCGAAAGAAAAGCAAGTAGCAAACAGTTGAGCTTGCGGGTTTATGCGCCACATCAATTCGAGAAGAGGCAAATGTATGATGGAATTATACAATATATAAAATATATACAAAATATTGAAAAATATTAATATGTATACATAAAGATATATAAATCAGCTAAATGAACTGAGTAGATCAGCTGCATACTTTGGCATATTTAATACAGAAAAATTTAAATGCATTTATTCTTATATTAAAATTTAATAATATATAACATATTATAAAAAATTCTTAAAAATATATCAACAAATTCTACTATTATTGAAAATTAAAACAAATTCATAAAAAATGAAATCAAATATATAAATTATAAAAAATGATAACAAGTTTCAAGGAATTATAAAAAGTTATAAAAGAGTATAAAAATTTATAAAAAATATACAACAAATTTTAATATATTTAATATTTTATATATATTTTCATATTCACTTTCTTATTTGTAGTATATCATTAGTAGCAAACCCTTTGATATGTGACTAAGGGAAGTGGAAGTTAGGCCTGGTTACAGCTTCTTTATATTTATTTCAAAATTATATATTTTTGAAGTAAATGTTCTATATAAATTACTTATACGTATGATGCGCTCAACTCATACTAATACTCATTTTCATACTCACACTCATACTCATATTCATACCCACATTCATGCTCTGAATTCCACATTCTCATTCTTATACTTATTCTCATTCAATAATCAAATCAAATATCGCTAACACAACTACCAAACGCAAATCAATTCATGACAAATATAAATCGTGAAAACGGATTTTTATCATCTCTAAATAATGCCCGGCAGCAGTTTTTGGCATGTCCAAAGCGACAGCACTTGGAACTTTCAGTATTTGCCAGCTCATTATTGATATATTGCCATATATATTGGATCGCACGTCATTCTATGTGTGTGGGGGGGCTAATAGAAGTCAGCTGCATTGAAGAAGGATGTGCCTTGACATTTAACAAAGATCCAGAGCCAGCACCGTGCTGATAATGATTGATCGACATTCGCTCTGCGATTGCAAATTACTTCGTGCTGATGGCATCCGACTCAGGTGAGTGGACCGGACTGAGTCAGCTGCTCATCGGGGAGCGATTATCGTCTGCATATGCAAATGACACGAATCACCCAGAAATTGTTGCACAGCTCTCACAACAACTCTAAAACTTAATGCGCATAACGCGACGTGTTCTATTAGGTGTATTAGGTACAAGTTGGAGCCCAACCAAGTCAAGCCAAGCTCGACCAACGGCTGGCTCAGGCTCAGGCTTTACCTTTGTCTGCAGACCCAAATTTGAGTCTGCCGTCTGCAACTCTTGCACAATCATCTCATTTTGCTGGAAAATCGAAAGTGTTTTTCCAACAACAACAACAACAACAATAGGGGCAGATGCTGCAAGCTGAGCTCTTTCAATTTCAACAACTTCAAAAATTCCATTAAAGCAACCCAAAATAAAATTGAAAAACCCAAATTTATTTACATTCTTTGTTTGTTTAATTAATGCTGTTAATTATGATTTGTTAATTGTTTTATAAACAATTGCATTTGAAATCGAACCCGCATCTCCAGCTGCTTGGGCACAGTGGGGCAAACATTAATATTCAAATGGAATAATTGTAGATCTGAGATGAGCTTTAGATGTGGGAAAAGAATTAGAGCAAAGTCTTGGCCACAAATATTTTATATACAAAATGTTTAGATTTTTCATTTCAATATTAAATATAGACTTGAACCACTGTGCAATCTGTTTAAAGTTCAATTTAATTGAAGTTGATAACGAAATGTTGTGTGGTCTTATGTCGGAGCCTCTGCCGATGCCTATGCCGCTGCCTTTGCCGCTACCTAGACCTATCTCGAGGTGTTTGCTGTCGTTTTTCAATGTCAATTTGGTAAGGATGGGGCCGTGGATGTGGCTAGAGCATCGTAACCTCTTTGAGTGTAACTCCAACTCGAAATGAGGCGAGTGCTCGTACTCGAATTGGCTGATCTATTGTCTGGCGTCGTCGTCGACGTCGTCGTTGTCGTCATCGAGGCGGAAGTAGTTGGAGCAAAGTGTTTATCAATATATATATTAATGACTGACGCAAGTATCGTAATAATTATTTATACATCTCTGCGCCGAACATGAGCATCTGTGAGTTGATTTATTTTGGAGCATCTTGTGTGTGTGAGCGAGTGTTAGTGTGTGTGTATGTGTGTGTGGGTAGGCCGTAAAATGCCAATCAAAAAGTCGAGCTATAAATTGAATTTGAATGTGTATGACCCCCACGCAGCGCGCCAAGGAGGATGTACATAGCATCGCTTCAATCGCGGAGTTCAAGTTATTCTAACAAGTGGCTCAAGTCAAGTTGCCAGCCCCAACACATGCGACTTTCCAAGCGGATTAGCTAAATGAACACGGCGGCTCTGTGCAATAGAACTGGCCAGCATCAGGGCCGAGACAATGGACCATTCATTGAACCATTCATTGAACTGCAGCCTAACAGCAAATTGCCTGGCCAAAAGGCGAAATTCAATTAGGTGGGAGCAACAGCAGCGGGAGCAGTGGCACCAGCTGTGGCAGCAGCACCTTCTAATGTTGCTCACACTGTCGCCGCTTGCTCTGCTGCTGTATCATACTCAGCTACAGCTTCAGCCGAAGTCTCTCTCACAGCCTCTACTATGTCCTCAGCCTCAGTCCTGCTTCAGCCTTACCTTAAGCTTGTCGCCACTTCAGCCTCAGTTTTAATAACAGCCTCAGCGCTCGCCTCTGTGGCTCAATATATGTCTCCGCCTCAGCATCAGCCTCAGCTGCAGGCTGTCTCCGTATCAGTCACAGCTGATGTCTCTGCCTCTGCCTCAGTCTCCACCTATGCCTGCCCTCAGTCCTCCCCTCAGCCTCAGCTCTAGCACTAGTCTCCCTCTCAACCTGTGCTCTAGTCTCTCTCAGACTCAGTCTCCTCCTCAGTCACCTATTCAGCCTCTGTCTAACTCTCCTCTCCAAGCTCTACCCTAGCCTCAGACTCCATCTCAGTCTCCGCTTCAGCCTCTGCCCTAGGCTCAGACTCCATCTCAGTCTCATTCACCTCCGCCTTAGCTCCTGCCTCAACCCCTACCTCAGCCCCCGGCTCAAGCTCTGCCTCAAACCCTACCTCAGTCCCCGCCTCAGCTACTGTGTCCGTCTCACTGTTCGCCTCAGTTACAGCCTCAGCATGAGCCATATGTTGTGCAACATCAGCACCAGCATCAGAGCATCAGAGCAGCCGAGCAGCAGACCATTAGAGCATCAGCGTGCATCAGTGCCCAACAAAAGGTAGCATAATCATTTCAATTTGGCCAACTAGACTGCCTATTTGCCCCGTTGCCTTGGCTACCACTTTTCGCCTGAGTCCGCACGGCTCACAAATGAGTTTGCAGAGCGGCGGCCGCCTCATTGACATTTTTTGAGCTGAGTGGGAACTATTTTTATGAGTAGCTCCGCCATAAACCTATGCATGTGAGACGCAAATTGCAGTGCTGCCTGTTGCTGCTGCTGTTGCTGCTGCTGTTGCTGCTGCTGCTGTTGCTGCCACCCATTGTCATAGCAATGGGCTTTCAAACAGCTTTGTGGGCCACATCAATCAATGCCGACAACTGTCAAGAATTGGATGCGCTCCCCAAATTGTTCTGGCGCTATTCAATTTTAATTGATATGCATACATACACACACACACATACATACTCGCCCATACACACATTTTAATTATTGATGCCGAGCACTTTAGCCAAACTAATTTTGTTCAGTCGCCGTCGTCGTTGTCGTTGCCGTTGCCGTTGCCGTTTGCCACTCCAATGTAATTACTTTATGGAGTGCAGCGAGTCGCATTTTATGATTTGATGGCTGCCATCAGAGCCGAGCGGCGCAACCAGCTCGAAATGCCATAGGTCCTAGCTTTCAAGTCGAGCAGCTTTTACTCTGATTCTGCCAAAAGGCAGGCAGCAGCAGCAGCAGCAGCAGCATCAGCATCGACCTTCAAGCAACTGAAGAATGTTGTCTCAGAATGCGCAACATCTAACATCGAAACTCCTCTCGAAAAAAATCTAAAGATTTAAGAGTTCACGTTTATTACGCTCATGTTTGAGTTTATAGTTTAGCTAAACTGTGTACTTGAAAAATTATGATATAAAATCCATCTGAAATCAACTGTCGATGGATGCTCACATTCATTCACATTAGTTATTCACAAGCATATTCGTATGCAGATCATCTTCAGTTGGGAAACTGCAATATTAGTGCATGATGATGACATTTATAATATCATTATTATATCATAATCCATAAAATACAGACAGTGTTTCTTGAATTAATTAAAAAGTTTATTTGATTTTATGTTTTTATCTTCATTTTACATTTTTATTTTATGAATTATTTTTTTTCATATTAAAATACTTTTTTATTTGTTTTACATTTTATTTTTTGTGTAATAAATGTTGTAATTATCTTAAATATTAAAAAAAAAAATTTAATATTTATTTATGTATTTTATATATATATTTAGTTGTTTTACCTTTGGTCTTTGTTACACCTTAAATTGTTTTTAATATTCTGAGGTAAAGGTTGTGCTTGAGCCTGTTCAGAATATTCATATCTCGTTTAAAAAATAATGCAAAATTAATTGAAACAAATTTGAGCTTAAAAACACAGTCCCAGTCCCAGCCCCAGTTCCACTCCCCAGTCCAAGCCCAAGCCTTGTAAATGCGCTTGTTTCTTTAATAAAGTTGTACGCACAGCCACACAGATTATCTTGATTGATCCGCAACCAAGAGCCAAATCCATTTAGCCACGTCATGCTGTCTGTCCAACGGGCCTAGCACGTGGCGCTAAATAAGGTTTATGAATCGCTCAAGAGCACTGAGATTCTATTTGATCAAATTTGCCACCCACAAGGCAAACAAATGTGTGAAAACCTATTGTCTGAACCAAGAAGGGCTATTTTTAAATATCTTTGTGTTTTTGTATTACATGTAGAAGAATTACATAAGATGATGCCATGATGTATCTCAATTCATCATCATTAAAAGTGACGACATAAAAGATGAGTTCACCTGAAAAAGTATGAAGTGAAGTGAAGTGAAATGATTGACTGGCATAGACAGCTGCCTTTATGTTCCCTCACTCATCTGGCTAAACTTGTATGTATGTGACATATATCATATAATATATAGAACGAATTCTTTGCTTATTGCTTTCTTGGAGTTTCAGGCATAAATATTTGTTTTTAATTTTTTATATTTTTGCCAAAAGATGTCAAAGTAAAATCCGGTTCTATGAAGACTATATGAAATAAATATGTAAAAAAAGAACAGCTGCGGCATTTATCTTCAACTTCTTTTATAAAAATATTTTGATTTATTTATATATATATAATCCCTAGACACAGAGAAACAGAGAGATAGAGAGGCAGAGAGGTTGATCTATTAGACATATAGAATAAGCCTCTATTTTCCTTTCATTCCCATACATACTACACCAACTACAGGGTATCTTAAGGTCGTTTACATATGTGCTGCTGCTGCTGCTGTTGCTGCACTAGCTCTGCTCAGCTATTAGATTCTCTTAAATGGTAAAAATGCCCTTGACTCATGCCGCATTTATGTAGCGCCCCTTGGCAACCCCCTCTCCATATCATTCCCTCGACCTCCCCCCCTCCCCCCTATTGCTCCCTCTACAAGCGCTCATAATTATCATCATTGGAAGTTTGAAGTGCGCCGTAATTTACATCGAAATGTGGCTTAATTGATTTACGACTCGTCTCAAGCTCGCGCTCGAGCTTCGAGCTGTGCGGGCAGTGCATCCAAAAAATTATTTGTAGTTTAATTTAAATTATACGTTCCACTCATCTGCGTTCTAGGTTACAAAATAAACACTCACACACACTCACACACACAGGGAGAGACATCTCCAAGGTAGCCGCTCTAAAGGCAGCAACAGAAATTACAATTTGAACTGATTTTTGGGGCGGGGGGCAGGCGGCGCTTGGCGAGTGCCATTAGAGCTGTTCGAGCACGTTCAATGTAAATTAGCCGCTAAAATGCGTTATTTGTTATTAAAAAATATTTAAAAGATGCCAAACTCAAATTATACGTATCCGTGCAGGAAATTAAATGATTTTTTGATGTGCTCAAAAAGTGATTACGAGCAGCAAATGTTTTTGCATGTGCGAAGAGCAGAGACCAGAGAGCAGAGCAGATTTGGTTTACTCGAGCTTAATTGTTGCTGTTGTCTTTTAATATGCGTTTTATTGCTGTTTTGTGTTTAATGTTTCATGTTATAGTTTGTATGCTCGTTTATGAAGTGAAGATGGTATATTGGAAGTGTGGAATGTAAGGCTTGTACATCTGTCTGTCTGTTTGTCCATCTCAGCCTAAACAATCTTGAGCTCCACCCAAATTGATGAAGCTCTTAACCGAGTATCTTAACGAGTATCACGCAGTCATTAACACCCCACTGCAGCCTCCCCATTTGTTCTTCTTTGGCATGTTTGCTAACATTTTGCAGCGATTTATCTAGTTAACGCTGTAATTATAAACATTTGTTTATGGCCTGTTGTTTGGCCAGAATTTACGGGCTTATAAACAAGGCCAATTGAGTATTACTTGCAGTTTATGCCAAATCAAGATCAAGCTAAATATATATCTCATGTTTGGCATTTAATGGAGATAAGCCTTGAGCCATTCATGGTTTATCCATTGAAATTGTTTCCTTTAAGCGAATTCGTCATGTTTTTGTTCTGTCAAAATGAAATGTTTGGGCCAAGTTAACACTCTTATTGTTTCTAGATATCAATTTTTGGCTCAATCAAATTTGCTGAAAACGGGGCGCGCTGCCCGGCACCTTGCACAATTATTATCTCGTTATTATTAAGACACGGACCTTAACATTAAATTGTGAAAGTCAGCTAAACGCGGCTCGTGCCGCTGGTAAAATGCCAATGATGGCAACGGAGCACAAAAAACTCTGCCTCAAACAAAGGCAAATGGCGCAAAAGCGAACAACAATTTGCAACTTAACGGCATTTAAAGTATTTGCAGATCGTGATAAATGTTACGCCCACCATATGCCAATAAAAGTAATAAGAAATAATAAATAAAATGCTCTCTATTTGCGTTCGAGTTTGTTACAATTTTTCAAGAGCTCATTAAGTTTCTTTGTTTAGCTTTAGGGTCTGTTGCAATACGAATCGTTGTTGTTGGCTGATTGGCTAATAAATAAAAACAATGTTAATAATAATAGCAGTGACCTTCAACATCCATTTCCACACCTCATCCAGACTCTAGGCAATTATCCGACACACCTCGATTCTCTCAATTCTCAGTTCTTATCAAGATTTCATGTGCCGAAGACGCAAGAAGACGAATCATCACAATTTATATATGAATTAAACAATTAATTATGCTAGACTTGCTCAACAATTTTAATTTTTATAAATGTTCTTCACGTGAAAAGCAACTATAAATTGTATAATTAACAGATTCGTCAACAAATTTGGTTACTCATCTAATAATACAATTTTGAAAGAAGTTTTTTTTATCTAAAAATCTTAATATTAGTTGTTTAGCTATATAAATTATTTATGTATCTTCTACCTATGTACTTATATATCTATCAATCTATTTATCTTTCTCGATATCTATAAATATTATTATTAATCAATTTACCTAATTATATACCTATTCACGTATTCATTTATATATCCTTGCATCTCTGTCTATTGACATACCAATCAATGATCTATATTTTCCCCTATCTATCTGCCAAGCAATCATTTTACATATTCATCCATCATTTATATCTGTTTGTGGAGTAGCTCAATAGTGATAAGCCTTTAAAAGCTTGCGATATTTTGCTTTAAAATAGACAATATTTTCCCATGTGACGAGACTTTAAACTGAAAGCATTGAAAGGATGGCAAACATGCTAATCTGTTCACTTCATGTTTAAATATACATTTCAAAAATATTGTTGCCTTCTATCTATTTATTTATTGAAATTTCTATCTAATACCCATTTCTGTTTCTTATTACATTTCTGCTGCAATATTCACATTCCAATCAGTTCAGTCAATCAATCTATTTATTTATTCATCCATTTATTTATTCTACTATAATATATATCCATCTATTCATTCATCCCTCCATTCCTATCTATAAATCTGCATGCCCATCTCCCTTTCTTATCACATTCCATTACCAAATTTTCGCATTCCAATCAGTTCACACTACAAACGCAAAGACATTTCATAATATCGTTCATATTTCTCATCTTCCCTCGCAGCCCATCAAAAAGCTCATTACAAATTTTAGTGCTAGATTAAGTTTTAACAAAACTCTCACGCCCACATACACACACACACTCACTCGCACACTCTCAATTAACAGAAGTTAATTTCTTGTCAAATTGCAGAACAAAAAACGTGAAAACTGCGAGAAAAAATTCCATTTCTTAATAAGTTTTTGTTTTTGTTTTTTCTTTCGCATGCGCAAGTTTGCGCCTTAAGTCTTTCGTTTCAGCTGTGCTACTGCCGCCACTGTTGCTGCTACACGACTGACGCGGCCCAGAGCCGAAGCGAAGAAGATGCGTGTAGCTGGCAACGTGCACACACAGTGGCAGCTCCAGTTCCGCTCACCTGCGGCCCTCGCGGCGATGCTGCCACCGTCAGAGCCGCAGCCAGAGCTGCTGCCACAGCCAGCTGCATGACTAATCCCATTACAAATAAGTGTTTTTGCTATTACATGACAACAACAACAAATGTTTATAGCATGCGGGCCTGGATGTGGGGCCTGGGGCTGGGATCTGGCCAAATGTGGGATGTGGGGAGCATATTACTCCCGCGCTGCTCGTTCGCATCAATGTGCGACGCTCATCTTCGCTCTTCACATCGTCAAATGTTTGGCGCTTTAATTTAAAAGTAACTAGTTTACTATAACACTAAAGCTGCGCTGCTGCGCTGCTTTGCTGCTCACGAGCTGAGCGGAGAGCACTCGATGCTGTAGTTATTGTTATTGTTGTTGCTGCCGTTGCTTTGCATTATTTTGTAATGTTTTCAGTGTGAGCGTGTGTGTGTGTGTGTGTTTGTGTGTTGCTTTGCATTGCTACTTACTCGCGCTCTTCGAAGCTTCCAAAAAAAAAAAAAACATTTTTAAATGAGAAGAAACACAAAAAAAAATAGATACGAAAATTTGGCGCGCTATTTTTGTTGTGATGGCAGCGCCGTCAGCGTCGCTGCCGACGCCGACGGCGACGGCGAATGCAGCACATTTCAAATATAAATACTGGCCTACGAAATTGTTTCAGTATCACAATCAAGTCAACCATCTTCGCAAGAAGAACCACCAACCGAGCAATATCAATCCTCAGCTCCTAGTGCCGAGCCACAAGCAGTAAACCAGAGCAACGTAAACAGTTTCGTGTGTGTTTTGTACCAAATCCAAGCAAGTGACCGATCAAAATGAAGGTATAGAATCCATACGTACATCCAATATATCCAATGCTTCAGCCCATGGACTGTCAGTGCAAAGTTGTGTGTTGTGTGTGTTGCGGTCCTGCAACGAAAAGTGTTAAGAAAAGGATATAGAACACAGATGCAGAAATCGAATTCACATTTGTGTATTTCAGTTTCATTTTTGATATACCACAAAGTCTTCTCCTTCCCAAGTTTAGCATATTCAAATTATCTATGCAAACAGAAGTCAAGTTCACAAATATTCACTCAATCGAAGCGTTTCGCTGAAAATGCGCATAAATTTTCGCCAATTTCATAATAGTTTGCTATGATTTATATCTATCTGCATTTCGACACGCATTCCGCCTTTGGCTACTGTTCGAATCGCATTCGCCAAATGTAAATTGGCCATAAAAAAAATACAAAAACAAAACAGTTTGTAAGAATAGACACGCCAAACACCAAAACGCAGTTGTTTTGCATAAATTAAGAGACTTGTACTTTCGACTACAACAGATGAGTGCGCATCGCTGCCCATGTTTGGAGTGCAGCTGGCGCGATAAGCAAGGGACGAACACAACAGCGAACCCAACGCAATACAAAATGTTTAGTTTAGTTTTTAGTCACTTTTAAAGCCAATGAAGCATGAAAGTCGCTGAAGGTCTTGCACTCGCAACAAATAGTAATTGGGAAGAAGAAGAAATGTTGCATCACTTATGCAATTAGAAGAGTAGCGACAAGCATCGGAAGAGCAATCTCTGAAGTTCCTTTAGGCAAAGTTTGTAGTTTGTTGCTTAAGTCACTCAATAGTGCAAGCTGGCTGCTATAAGACTCATACAATTAGAATACAAGTGACAAATAGTCTCCTTGTTCGCTTAAGCAAAATGCAAGTTTGTTGCTTAAGTCATTTACGTTGCTATTCAAGCTAACTGCTATAACACTTATGCAATTAGAATATTGGCGACAAATAGTACTCTGGGTAGTTTATACAAAATGCTAGTTTGTTGTTTAAGTCATTTACGTTGATATTCAAGCTAACTGCTATAACACTTATGCAATTAGAAGGTTGGCAAAAAATAGTACTCTGGTTCGTTTAAGCAAAATGCGAGTTTGTTGTTTAAGTCATTTACTTCATGGTACAAGCTAACTGCTACAGCACTTATACAATTAGAATATTAGCGTCACGCAATCTTTTACTTCTCCAAAGCAAATTGCAAGTTTGTTACTTAAGTCATTCATTGCGTAGCGTAAACATTGTAGCTGCTTGCTACAGCACTCTTTTGCAACTAAAAGAGCAGCGTCAAGCAATGCTCTAGTTCCTCTAGGCAAACCGCAAGTTTGTTGCCAAAGTCATTCACTTCTTAGCGCACATGAAGCTGGCTGCTACAACAATATTCGGCAATTAGAAAAGTTGCGTGGGATGCAATTGGCAGACTGACTTAGCGAAATAGTTAAGTTTGTCGCCCAAGTTATTCTATTGCGCACACTAAGCTGGCTGCTACAGCACACTTTTACATTTAGAAGAGTTGCGTGAGAGGCAATTAGAAGACAATCCTAAATGCGCTTCAAGCAAATTGCAAGTTTGTCGTTCAAGTCATTCACTAGGCTAACTGCTACGGCACCTGCCTGTCAACTAGTCGTATGCGGAACATGGCTAATTCAGCTGCGGCCCTTCACTTTGCTTGGGCCCATCCACAGCCGAAAGGCGACCCAATTTCCACAAATTTGCATATTACACGCCTAAACGTGGCTCAGACAAAGCATAATTACGATCATAAACAATGTGCATAAACAATTGCACAGAGCGCTGCACGGCTAATTACGATAACAATTTTTAATGAGATTCTTTGAAAAGGGCGCGCAGCCAACAGACATAAAACAAACAAAAGACAATCAACTGCCAGGGTACAAGCAATTTGGACATTGGGGTCAAAGGGTTGGCAAGCAACGCCACGGGCGCAGCTCTCAGTTGCTGTCTGCGTCGCCCTCCTGGTGATCCTTCAGGGCGGGCAAGTTCTCGTTCAGCGCGCGCACCGCATTCTGATGGATCTTGAAGCCATACAATCTGAGTGGAAGGGAGCAGCAGAGATTAGTTGGGCTAACATGGTAACCACTTAGACTACTCTCACCTGGGCACAAACTTCTGCTTGGTGCGCTTGGGCTTCACCTCTGGCTTGACCATGAAGAGCATGTGTGGGAAGCCGGTGCCGAAATAGGCGCCATCGATGGCCGCATGCCGGTTCGACTTGGGCGCGTAGACATCGTTGCACTTGGGGCAGAAGATGCGCACCATGTCCTCGCCGGGGTTGTCGCTCAGCCCGATGGGCAGCACGGGCTGGCGCTGGCAGAAGACGCGCGGACAGGTGCCGAAGGCGCTCTTCTGGTACTTCTCCAGCATGAGGTCGATGCCGCGGTTGGTCAGTATGAAGCGGGCGTGGATCAGGCCGTACAGCTTGATGGCGCATTGCTCCACCTCGGCCTCGGGCGGCGCCTCCGAGCCGGACTCGTGCTCCAGATCGAGTATCACCTCCAGCGAGCGCCGATAGTTGTTCACGTTCGAGTCGAGGAAGTTGAGATTGAACTTGTCGTGGATGTACTCCTCGTCCACTTGGCAGAAGAACTCGTGACCGCGCTGCTTGCAGAACCAGGGTATCCAGGCGGTCTCGTCCGAGTCCGTCATGGCTACCGAATAGAGCAACTGCTAAACACAAAACAATGAAGCAACAAATTCGAATTCAATTCGAACTCGGCTGACAGCTCAGTCGTAGCCTGGCCTCGCCTCCAATTGATTCCAACTCTCTTCCCCTTCCTCTTCCTCTTCCGCAGTGCTTCTCAACGATCGCCGTGCTCGTGTGCCTGGCCGCCTGGACCCAGGCGGAGCCACCAGTGCAGAACCAGTACCTGCCGCCCAACCAGTCGCCCCAGGCGCCCTCCAACAACTACCTGCCGCCCACGCAGAACTTCCAGTCGCCCGCCAACAACTATTTGCCTCCTCAGCGCGGCGGCGGCGGCGGCGGTGCGGCGCCCAGCAACAGCTACGGCGCTCCCCTGCCACAGAGCCAATACGGCGCACCCGGCCTCACCGGCGCCATCTTCAAGGGACAGAACGGCGGCGGCGGCGGCAACGGCGGCTATGGCGGCGGCAACGGCAACGCCGGCTACGGCCAGCGCGACGAGGAGCAGTACGGCCCGGCGAAGTACGAGTTCAAATACGACGTGCAGGACTATGAGTCGGGCAACGACTTCGGCCACATGGAATCCCGCGACGGCGATCTGGCCATCGGCCGCTACTACGTCCTGCTGCCCGATGGCCGCAAGCAGATCGTCGAGTACGAGGCGGACCAGAACGGCTATCGCCCCACCATCCGCTACGAGCAGGTGGGCAACGGCAACGGCAACGGCCTCGGCAACGGACGCAACGGCAACGGCAACGGCGGCTACGACAGCAACGCGCAGCAGGGCAAATTCAACGGCTATCAGTAGGCGCTGAGTGAGGAGAGTCTAGTGTCGACCCTGTAACTATATGCTTGTCCATAAACCTTGTTTTTTATCTATTATTATTATTATGATCGAGCTAACCGAGCTAAGTATTAAATGCATCACAGTTTGGCATGCACTGGCTTGTCATGCGAAACTCCCTCTCGCCCCCCCCCTCTCTATCCCTCTCTCTCTCTTTACTATTGCTGGAATGCCGCCATATTGCCATAGCCATGCCAGGCGCGTTCCACCCGTTCCACCTGTTCCAGCCGTTCCAACTCTGCCTGTTCCACATCCACTTTGCCGTTCGTTTTGTTAAGCGCCTTCATTTTGTGTCGTCTCACAACAGAACACACACACACCAACACACACACACACACACGCATTCACACCCATACATATACATACATAAGCATTGTATTTAGTTTTAATCGAATTCTGCTGAAAACTGCATTGGATTGCACTCTCTAATGGCGAAATGTGTACGAAGACAAATGAGATTTTTTGTGTATAAATAATGATAACGAATAAAGAAAGCATTTTTGTATAAAACAAAGTAAAAAAAATATGTAAATGTGTATTTTTTTGAGTATTAATTTATATATTGTATTTATATATTTAAATATTTATTTATTTAAATATTTATATATTCATATATTCATATATTTATATATTTAAATATTTAAATATTTAAATATTTAAATATTTAAATATTTAAATATTTATATATTTATATATTTATATATTTATATATTTATATATTTATATATTTATATATTTATATATTTATATATTTATATATTTATATATTTATAAATTCATATATTTATATATTTATATATTTATATACAATATTTATGGATTTATTGCATTTATTAAGTGAGATTCAGCTCACTTCAACACCCGCTCCAACTGCCCCTGGTTGTTGTACTTATAGACGGGATCCTGCAACTTGCCCACAGGTGAGTACCTGAGCTGTGCCGTCAGCTCATCTCCAGCACTCTGCACGGTGCGATAGAGCACGCGCTGCAGCTTCTTATCGCCTGCGACTATATAGTAGCGACCCTCTTTAATGTTCGATCTCTGAGTCGATTGCAAGTCAATTGCTGGCGCAGCAGCAGCCTCCTCGTCGGGATAGTCTATGCGACAGGCGCGTTCAGTCGGGGTTCCGTATTCTGCAGCTGGCGTTGCTTCATCCTCAACCTGCTTGGACACTGCAGGCAGCTGCCCAGCATCGTAGGCCTCGCCGTTTGGTGGCAAATAGTTCGAGTCCAGCTGAGCTGCATCCAACGTGCCAGCATGTTCGACGCGTTGTCTGCTGATCTCGTAGCTGCTGCCCAGATTGGCTGGCAAGCCGAATGGCACGCGAGGACGCCAGCCGGCAGGTGCATAAGGTTCAGCAGCAGTGACAGCCAAGCCTAAGACTAACAGCATTATCTGTGAAGCATATGAGTGAGAAATCTTCGTTAAGCCAAATCTTCCATTGCAACATACCTCGAGCAGCATTTTGTTTAAAGTTGCATTCGCAAATGCAGTGCAAGACTTTGAGTAAACGCATTTTTATATCAATCGAATTGTACAATAGTCGGCTAATATTTGGCATGGCGTGCACGTAACTCCCTGCCTCGGGTGACACACATAGAGCACATCTGTAAACACGTAATCCATCAAAAATAAATCACAACGATTCAGTGACCTCGCCACAATTGGCAAGGGTTCAAATCACATATATCTAACGAATTTAAAGGTATATCCGTTGTCGAACTGGCAAATGTCTAAATTTTGTTATTAATCCAGTTCGACAATGGAAATTGTAATTATTTATCTAAATACTAAAAATAAAAATAGAATAAATTTGACGGAAGAAGAATTTCTGACATAATAAATGGCAAATTCTTCACGTATCTTTTTTTATTGAATCTATCTCGCAGCGGGTGGGCATCAACAATTAGCGCTTGTTCCGCATTAAATGTACTTTAATTAACAACATCATTAGTACATTTTTATTAGACATTGATTAATGTTTATTGAGATATGTGATTTCATTTAATTTATAAAATAAATATTTATAATATACCAATTCTTTGTTTAAATATAAATTAAATAAATATAAATTGCAGAATTAGTAATAATCATTTATAAAATATATAAAAAACATTTAAATAAATAAAAATAAGATTAATTTTTTTCTATATCATTAATAAATATTTATAATATATATATATATACTTTCTTTTTAAATATAAATTGTAGAATTGTCTGCAAACCAGATTTTTCATATGATTAATATATATTTATAATATAATTCATTTAAAATAGAAATTCAGGTTTCAATTTCTTATATCTATAACTCGAAAAGAGGCGTGGCTGATTCCATAAAGAATTATATCGATTTATTTATAATTTAATCATCCATTCAATTTAAAATGCGCGCCAAGCACAGCAATGTGCCAGGGTGACCATATGTTCGCACTTTAATGCAGCCCTGAAAAAGTGAAGCGCAGAGCGCGAGCATTCAAACAAAGCCGTTTGCTCAAGCAACAAAAACAAAATTGTAAATAAGAATTAGTTTGACTAAGTATTTACATATTAAGTTAAACTAAACACCTAAATTATTATTATTTTTTATTTAAATTTAATACATTTTAAGCATTTACCTTAGAGACAACAGCAACTGAGAAAATATAAAAGAAAAGCTTCCATTGTTTGGTTTTTTAAATTTTTGGTATGTTTATTTGATTTATCTTGTTTTCTATACAATTCGCATTAAATCGGTCAATATATCTGTTTGCACTATTTACTGTATGTATATATATTTAGAGTGGGTTAACTTCTACGTTTTGCCTCCTTACTGCTCCCCAGTGACGCCCAGCTTCTTCTTCAGCGACTCGGGCATCTCTGGTGGTGGTGGGCGTGGCATGCGCAGGAAGACCTTGACGGCATCATAAATGAACCATTGGGCGGCAGTGAGTGTGCCGATCATGACAATCCTAGGCATCAGACCGCCCCACAGACCTGTTAAAGATGTGATTAGAACGAATCTCTCGAGAGGATGAACATCTTCCGGAGATCACTTACCAGACCAGCCCAGTTGTTTGGCGACATCGATGGCGCTGGCGCCCTTGGCCTGGTTCAGCTTGGAGACGACGGTATCTGCGGGATGGGAGACAATGGCACAGAACACGCCGGCAATGTAACCCGCAGCAAAGGTGACAATCAGCTGTTCGCCCTTGGTGCAATCGGCACGTGGCTTGGGCACCACATACTTGTAGAGCAGCTCCAGCGTGCGCTCGAAGCAGGCGAACTTCATCATGGTGTATGGAATCTGTCGCATCCAGAGTGGCACCAGACCCTTGTAGAAGGCCGAGATGCCCTCCTGTGCGGTCATCTTGGGCAGCGCCTCGCGCAGCGTCTTGGCAAATCCGGGCGTCGTCTGTATTTTGACCTTGGCCGCTTCCATGGGCGACAGCGCGATATCCGCGAAGAACTCAGCCGAGGCCGAGGCGGCCAGATAGAGGCCGGTTCTGTAGAGGAAGGCGTTCTCCTCGCCAATGGCATTGGCGTACATGACTTTGAAGACTTCGTACAGGCCGAACTTGCACAGACCCTGCATGGAGTAGCCAATGAAGGTGGGTGCCCAGCCCTTGGCCAGGCCCCTGACGCCTTCCTCGGCCAAGCTGACGCGGAAGCCGTTCACCACGCTCTTGTACTTGGCCGGATCCACCTGCAGACGGCACTTGACCAAGTCGAGGGGCACCACCATTGTGTGGGTAGTACCGCACGAGATGATGCCGCCCAAGCCGCACAGCAAGAAGTAGTGATTGGAGCCGAACTCACAGGAATCTGAAGAAGAGACAAAATGAGTTATTAATGATCAGGAATATATGAAGTGGCTCCCAACTTACCACCCGCGGCGACGGCGGCGGCAGCGAAATTGTGATTTGGGCTCAGCTGGCGGGCAGCTCCATTGTTGGCTGAGGGCAGGAGAACGGGCGCCGGAGCGGGCGTCGGTGCAGCCTGGCAGTTAGCACTGGTGAATGGCGACTTGAACCCTGAGTTCTGAGCGGCCTCGATCAAGGATTTGAACATGTTGGCTGTGGAGCAGATCGGAAAAGGTTGAGGTTAAAAGATCATGATGTAATCGACGAGAGATATTTGAGAAAATATCCAGAGCAGATTTCCAATAAGAGCATCAAAAAACACTCAAGAAAATTTTCAAAATGTTCTTCTCAACTCTTTTTCTTCATTCTTTTCTCTTCGATCTATTATCGAACACCATTGGCATTGATCTTGCCTTGCCCATTGAGCACATGCCCCGCCAGCATCATTCATTTTTTACATAACTCTCGTTCATTTTTTCTTTTCTTTGTTCTCATTACGTAAGAGTTTTGTGAGCAATCATAAAAGATAATTTGGAAACGAAATGGATCGTATGGTGTATCGGTTGGCCTTACCTCAAAGTGCGCGGAAGTGAGTGCGGGGTGCTGAACAGAAGCTGAACTCTAGCTGAAGTAGCAAGTTGTCGTTGTTGGGTTTCACAAAATAGAAACCGAAGAACAACGTTCGTCGTGCGCCAAACCAGAAGACCAAATGCAACTGTCGCCAGCTCAAGCCAAAAGATTGAGCACAAAATTGCGAAGCAAGTGTTGTCATGCTAAGGCAAACTGTATCGGTTAGAAACGGTTAAAAACTGAAGAGCTAAGAAAGTGACCTAATAAAAAGAATTATAAAGAAATAATAAATATTTTAACTAATTATATAATAATTAAGTTCATTTTAATTAAAATATTTAGGCATATATTTATTAAAAATTAATTTAATAATCATTTGGAATATTTTTCAAATTTCTCTTTGCTTTCCTCTGACAACTCTGCTGCATTTTTTTGTTTCTAAATATACGCAACATTTTGGGCACTGAAAATCTGCTATTGAGCGAAATCTATTTATTTGTTCTTTTCGTTTGAGTTTGCTGTAAAAATACATTCATTAACGCGCCGACAGCTGTAGCCGCCAACAGAGACAATTGGCTCTATATCAAGGCTAGAAAGGTGTCCAACATCTCGTTGTAATTCGTGTAAAATTTTTAAACATTTTATTTAAAGTTTTGTAGTTATGAACTAAAATCGATAATTAGTAACTTTATGCGCTTACGAACTATTACAAAAAATGTATACTCTTGCTTCGAGTCGTTTCGTTACTTTGATAATAAGTACATTTAGTTGATTTCGTGCTTAACGTAGATATATATATATATATATATCCATATATATATGTAAATGCTTAAAATATTGGAAGTAGCTGCATAATAATACTTTTTGCAATAAATTACAGCGCACGCGTGTAAATCGTGCACCTGGACAAAAATGGCAAAGTAGTTAACAATATAAACGACTTAAATCTTAAGTTGGCTGGCATTTTGTAGAGTTTGAAGTGGATTTCTGGTTCTGATTCGGATTCGGATTCGGGTACGGATTGACGGCCAGTTGAACTAACCCACAAAATAACCAAATTGGCAAACAAGCGGACTCCTTAAACGTTAACTGCGTCAGCTGCGACTCGACTATGACTCGGCCGTCTCCATGTGCCGGTGCACAGTGACCGGCGCCAGTATGTAGTGGGAGCGCGGCTCCTCGGCGTCCAGCGGCAGCGTGGTCTGACCATAGACAGACGTTGTCCCGCCGCGACATGGCGACGGCGTCGCCTGCTGCTGCTGCTGCTGTTGCTTATAGCGCTCCGTCTTCGTGGCGGGCTGATTGCTCAAATACGGATGCGTATTGGACTGCTGGCGGTTCGTGGGACTCGATATGGATGTTGATATGGACATGGTGTCCGACTTGCTGTGCCGCTTGTCGTGCAGCAGCAGTGGCTCCGCCAGCGTAAAGCACTGCTGATCGGAGCTATCCTCGTGCGGCGTCATGGTGCTGTAGCCATGATCCGACTCGCCGTTCGGCGGACGGCGATAGTAGCTGCTGCCACTGGACATGTGATACGGTGATATCTCAGCGGCATGCATCAGCTGCCGCTGGGCAGCAGCGTGATCGTATCCGCCCATGGGCGGCTCATCGTGCGCCTGGCAATCGTCGAAATTGAAGCGTGACAACGGCAGGCCGTAGTTCTCCTCCTGCACCGAATCCACGTAGAACTGCTCCAGTGCCTGCGTATCCAGATTGTGTCTATAACAATAAATGGCGAAGCCTATAACGATGGCTAGCACAACGATGGCGCCTCCAAGTGGCCCAAAGGCGGAGTATGCGTGCTGCTCCCGCTGTGGATTGTGCGCCGCCAGCATCTCCAGCTCATCCAGTTCACCGTACGGCGTCAGCGATGCCAGCACACCATTAAAGCAACCTGCTTGGGAGGAGCAGAAGGCCGTAGCGAAGGTGTTTCCCTCCACATCCTGCTGACACCACTCGCAGCCCATCATGCCGAGGCACTCGCGCTGAGTGGCAAACGTCTCGCAGCCACCTCCGCCTCCGACGGCGGCACAGCTCGGCAGCATGCTCAGCAGCTGCGTTGTGGGTGGCAGCGCCAGGAAATGTTCGCTCGGTGGTGCACAATAGGGGAATTGTCGCGTATAGTTCGTATAGTCTTCCGGGTCGCTGGCACCACTGCTCGCCAGCATGGGACATTCGCAGGGACACTCGCAGTCCGTCTGATCCATGCGCTTGCAGTTGAGGCACACGCGATCGATTGTGCTGCACGGACAGAATGCGCCGCCATCGCAGCTGGAGTTGAGCACCGCCGCGAACAGATTGCTGCCGCGTATCAGGGCGATGGCGTACTTTGTGCGCTCCCCATGCACCACATTGCTCAGAATTGTGGCCAAGGACGTATTGAAGGCGTAGTAGCGTTGCAGCGTCCGATTCTGATAGCTGCCGCAGCCCAGCTTGCGCACCAGCTGAGCGTGATTCAGCATATCGTTGGCAAGATACGACTCCTTGTGCGTGAGGTGCTCGTGCGGGCGGCGTTGATTGCGCGTGTGCGTGGACACCTGCAGCATGCTGGGATGCGCCAGCAAATAGCCCTCGTGCTCGAACAGCAGGCACTTCATGTGTGGCTGCTGGCACAGCGGCGTGCTGTCCAAGATCAGGCGATAGTAGAAAGCGTAGGGCACGTCCAGGGCGACCACAGCCACTGGGCGATCCTGCTGCGCCGAGTGCAGTGCATCCGCCTTGCCCTCGAATATTGTGTGCGCTATAGTCACAATATAGCCCGCTCCGCCGGCATCCAGGTACGGCGCTGTGCTGACAATACGACCCGGATGGGCCATCGCCTGCCGGAACCAAGGACGTCTCGTCGCATCATAGCTGCTGCTCAACAAGCAACCCGGATATATCTGCAACACGCCACTGACACTGGCTATATAACGTCTGATGATATGGCCACGCAACGAGCCACCCGAATCCTGATGACGGCGCCGCAGCTGCTGCATGGCCTGATACAAAACGACAACCTCGTGCCGTATGCGAGGACGCAGGCCAGGATTAGCGAACAGACCACGCGAATCACGCAAATAAGCCATGATGGACTCCACCTGCCGCAACTGTGTGCGCGGTCGATTGTTGTGCAGGAAAGCAAAGGGCGAATTGAAGGCGGCAGCACTGAGGAAAAGAGTGGGTGCATCTGAAGGAAAGAAATACAAGGATTATAGCATCGATATATACACATTACAAGTCATTATCAACTCACCCATTGTGGCCAGCTGCCTGAAGTAGCGACAATTTGTGGGCGCTCCAGAGTTGGCATTTTGCAGCAGGTCCAAGCGGTGGTACAATATATCCATGCTGTCGCCGTAGTAGCCAGACTCATAGCTAGACACCGCATCCAGGCGATTGTAACGCTGCTGCGGCGCAGACGTGTTATGAGCGGCAGTGCCGCTGATGCTGGTCGTGCTCACCAGACAGAGCACATAAATGCCCAGCACGGATTGCCAGTGATAGGTGCGTAGCAGCTGCTGGCGACCCATATAGATGACAGTGCTGACATTGCCGCGCTCCTCGTGCAGCAGACGCTTCAGAACGCTGGAAAAGTCTGTGGCATTCTCGAGGTAAGCTATATTTACTGGATACGCTGTTTCGCGCTGGATGAGCGGCCGAGGAAACGCCGGATGAGCCAGCGTATTGCCAGTGTCACGATCCAGCAGAAAGGCATAGCTGAAGCCCTGCTTGGCAGCGGGCGAAGCATTCGGATAATTAAGCAGATCCTCCAGCAAATCAGCCAAGTACAAATTCACGCCCACAACACCATACGGCGGCACGGAATGTGTAATAGCAACCAGAACATCTGAGAAATTCAAAATGTTAATTTAAGCCAGGATTATAGTAAGCACAATAGACTTACCCCCGCTCTCGGCATCCACAACGGGCTGATGCACTTCCAGTGCGTCCATGAGAAATCGCTCTGTGAAGAGCTGACCAAAGACACGACTGCTCGCCCTGGGTATTGTTTCCGCATGCATCTTGTTGAGCACGAAGAATCGGCCTGCCAATTCCGCCTCCTGGCCAGCGGGCAGCCACGCACTCACATCGATATCAAACTTCGTATAGTTCTGCGTGGCCACATCGCTGAGGAATTGCTTTTCGTACATTATGCGCTTCTCGTCCAGCACCACGGCGCAGGTGTTGATGATCACTGGAGATAGCAGACGACTCTGGCCCTGTGCCAAAACACGCAGCACATGCATGGCATCCGACAGATTTGTGAGCAATCCCCGCGTCACATACACGAACTCAATGGGCTGCTCTGAAGCATTCACCAGCTGTGCCTGCTGCAGTCGATGCAGCATTTCGAATGCATATTCAAAGCCCAACGTGTGATTGGTCATGCCGCGACCCAAGCTCAGGTTATTCACATAGTTAAGGATCTCATCCTTGTGGACACGTGTTGCACTATAAATGCCGTGAGCAGCGTCAGCAGGAAAGGCTTCCAAGTACATAAAGTCCGCCTCGCTTGCTATAGTCACTAGCGACACATAGTCGGTGTCCTCCAATAGAAGCAGCAGCTCTTGAACTGTGGGGAAGTGTTGAAAAAATATTTATAATCGAGTCAGGATTTGCTTTTGTCCTTCAATAACTTACCAAAACTTTTGGTGATTTCAAAGAGCTCCGCATTCAATGCCGATCCCACATCTATGAGCAGCATTACGAACTTTCGTTTGATGGCCGAAACGTATAGACGACGGAAATATGCCGTGCCTAAAGCTCCATCACTGCTGGAGAGGAAATAGATGTGCTTAAAGTGGCTGACGCTGCTGCTGCTGGCTTTATTTTTGTGCTTGTTCTTGCTGCTGTTTGTCTCGTTGTCGCTGGGATTAGTGCTCAAGAGCTGACGCAGTATCGCCAGCTGATCGGCAATATAACTATTGGCGGCAAGCGAACGTCCGTTGTTTTCGTTCAGGAATGTGGCACGGGATACCTCATCGGATTTGAGGTAATTCAAGATTTGTATTTGCTGTTTATTGTAGTGCGCCGAGGCCAAGGAGACGGCATCCACATTCGCCTCATAGTACGGTTGGCATTTCTCAATTTGCGTATTTAGATAGAGATGCAGGTGATCACTGTTGCCCGCCGCATTCTTGCTCTCTTCCTCCTCGGCTTCAAAATCAAATTCGCTCTGTTGCTCATCGTCGCCGTCGTCGTCATAGCTGTGCTGCTGTAGCAGCACTTTACTCAGGTTAAAGCGCAATAAGTCACGCAGTTCGAGTACAACATGTGTTGCCCTTTGCAGCTTGCGTCCCAGACGCTGGCTAAATGCTTGCAGATCCTGCTGCACGGTCTCGTTGTCGTTGCCGGACGACAGCCGCGTGGTAACAGAACTCGCAAAATGTATAGAATCGAAGATTTCCTGCAAGCAGTATATAGAAAAATGACAGCTGATATAGCAGTTAATAAATATTGCAAGACCTACTTGTATTTTGGTTACGAGCATCTCCACATTACGTATACTATGTAACTTGTTCTCCACATTGTGCCGCAGCTGCACAACGTTCTGCTGATTGTAGTTGACGAAGAAAACACTGGCTGAACTCTGCTGGAGCGGCATGTAGCCGACAGCAGCATTGGACGTAGGCACTTTGTAATTATTGCTAGTTGTGGTTTCATTTGTTATGGTTGTGTTTTTGCTTATGCTTAGAGGTAGAGGAGGAACATGTTCATTGCTTGCTGATGTGTGGGCAGCTGCCGCCAGGAGTAGGAGCAGCGCAATGCCGCCCCACATCTTGCTGTTTTCCTGGTAGGCTCTAAAAGCCACGACTACCGCGTCATTTATGTACAAACAAAACTATTTTTTTCTTGGTAATATTTTTATGCTGCTGCAAATGCTGCTGCCCGATAAACTCTGAAGACGGTCGATAAATTTGATCGAAAACGTTGCATTTAGCTTCCAGAAAAAACATTTTGGTATTTTGCATTTTTTACGATATTCCTATCGATAAATACTCATAAGACGATAATGTTTTGCAAATATCGAAAGTAAATTGTAAATCGATGATAAGAGAACAACATTAGACTGCCGTCGTGTGAATCATAATAAGAGTTATAATTTATAACAAACAATGGCCGCCACCTTAAAGCCATATTTGACTGCTGTCCGGCATTCCCTGACGGCTGCCATGTGTCTACAGGATTTTCCATCGCAAGTTGTGGAGCGGCACAACAAGCCCGAGGTAGAAATTTGCTCCAGCAAAGAGCTGGTGCTCACGCCTATCGTGGTGTCTCGCAACGAGAGGGAAAAGGTGCTCATCGAGCCGTCCATCAATTCGGTGCGTGTGAGCATTGCTGTAAAGCAAGCGGATGAAATCGAACGCATTCTTTGCCACAAGTTTACGCGTTTCATGATGCGCCGCGCCGAGTCCTTCATCATACTGCGGCGCAAACCAATCGAAGGATACGACATCAGCTTTCTGATAACGAATTTCCACACGGAACAAATGTACAAACACAAGCTGGTGGACTTTGTTATCAGTTTCATGGAGGAAATTGACAAAGAAATTAGTGAAATGAAGCTGGCGGTGAATGCTCGCGCCCGCACCTGTGCCGAGGAATTCTTGAAACGCTTTTAAAAATAAAATGAGTATTATTCATTCAACAAAATAATGTGTGTTCAATTGGATGTCAAAAGGGAATATACGGAATGCATTTACGAGACTTGTTTATAAGCTAAAAAAATAAATAATGTTGTCCATATCAGACTAACTTTAGCTTAAATCAATTCTACCCTAGCTAGCTGAATTCTTATTGACTGGGAGTTTTGATCTTGAGTGTCGATCACGGCAGTCTGTTGCACTACAAGCTTAATGCTAATTATTGCTACTCTTATTATGAATGAGCCTTCATTCGATATTTATGTCGATTGTAAGGATTGTGCTTCCTCTAACCGATTAAAATACTATATTGATAAAATACCATTTAAAAGACGTATGCATAATCAATTGCGTCAGGAATCAGTAGACTCTTAGTTATATTATTTATTATTTGACTGTCTGCAATTTTTAAGCAGTAATACTATTGTTCATTGAGCTTTATTAGTGATTGGTCATTTAAAAAAAATAGAAAAACAATTTATATTTTATCAGTTACACTTATTCAGTTGAAAATGAATATAAAATAAGAAAGTCTGTTGGTTTAACTACATACTAAGCACAAACAAAGGCTTACATTTCTCTTATTTATTCAAAGTATTTATTTAATTTAATTTAATTTAAAGCAAATTTAAATGTCACAATATTAATTTGAATTTCCCCGCTCTTTTGTTTGACCACACTGTTATTGGCGCTGTGCAATACTGATGCGTAACAGCCCTGTCTAATTCAATATCAACAAACGAAACACGCGGACGACTTCAGATCGTGCTGCAATTCGACTTAATATAAAAATGGTAGTAACAAAAGCTAAGAATAACGTAAATGGCAAGCCAAAGAAAGCCAGAAGCGACACCGATAAAGCACTTAAATCGGCTAACTGGCAGAAGGTAAAAATTAAGGGCCATGTGATATCTAACGACTTCACCGGCTACGAGGGCATGATCGGCCTGGAGGTACTCAAGGAATACGATCCAGCGCTGGTGAAGTCAACTCAGAAGCAGAGCAGCGAAAATGGATATGAAAATAAGGATCGACGTAAGCGGTCCAAATCAGCAAAGGATTCAGAGGATTCGTCTAGCGAAGAGGAGGAGAGCGACGATTCTACTGAAGATGCCGCAGAAACCAAGAAGTTGAGCAAGAAGAAAGCTGCTCTGGCCGAGCGACATGCACTGCGACTTCAGAAGCAGCGGGAGAGGCGGGAGAAACGTAAGGAAGAGCGTAAGCAAAAGAAATCAGCGCCCACTACAAAGGCAGCCAAGGCAAACAAGCCACAATACACACCAAACGAGGACTATCCAGCAGATCGGTTTGCGTTGCTGCGACCACCGCCGCCGCTGTCCAATGATGAAGAGTCGGAGGGTGCAGAGAGTGCCACGGATGAGGAGGTGCCAGAGCTTGTGCCATGCGAGGCAGTGCCAAGCCAGATAGATATGTCGAAGTGGCACGGCATGGGCGTGCCAGAGCCCATCATGCGAGCTTTGGCGGAGCAGGGCTACGAGGCGCCCACCCAAATACAGGCCATGACTCTGCCAGCGGCAATACATGGCAAGAAGGATATACTGGGTGCTGCGGAAACGGGAAGTGGCAAAACTCTCGCCTTTGGCATACCCATACTCGCCGGCATAATGGAGCTGAAGCAACGCAATGACGGCTCTGGCATACGCAAGGCGCCAAAGGTCAAAGGAGATCGTTCGGCAGAGGAGGAGCCGTCATCAAAGGCTAATCACGAGCTGACACCGCCGCCTGAGGAGCTGGACTATGTGTCCGGCGCCAGTGATGAGGATAGCGACAACGAGCACGACCCACACGGCAAGCAACGCCCACTCTACGCTGTGGTGCTGACGCCCACCCGTGAATTGGCGGTGCAGGTGAAAAATCACTTGGTCAGTGCGGCTAAATATACGGGCATCCATGTTGCAGCCATCTTCGGCGGTCTGTCTGTGGCCAAGCAGGAGCGTGTGCTGCGTCAATGTCCCGAAATTGTTGTTGCCACACCGGGACGACTCTGGGAATTGTTCTCTCAGGGCAACAATCATCTGAACAAGATTGAACATGTCAGCTTCCTCTGCATTGATGAAACCGATCGCATGGTGGAGAAGGGACACTTCGAGGAGCTGCGCAGCCTGCTCAAGGTGCTCAATGCGGATGAGGAACGCAAAAAGCTGCGGCAAAACTTTGTCTTCTCCGCCACATTGACGCTCGTCCACGATCTGCCCGACCATATGCAGAGTAAGTAGAGATATATATTATATAGCTGACCTAGTTTAATATTTTGAATATTACAGAACGTAATATGGCCAAGCGGCCCAAGTTCGTCAAGCAAACAGTGGATCAAAAGATTGAAAGCCTAATTGAAGAGCTGGGCATATCGCAGCCCAAGATTGTGGACATTACCAGCAGTCAGCGTAAGTCATCCTCAGCTCAATGAGACACTGTCTATAATTATGCTCCAATGTCTTCTTAGAAACTGCCCAGACGCTCACCGAGAGTCGCCTGCTGTGTGCCATCGATGAGAAGGATTACTATTTGTACTATTTTGTGCAGCGTCATCCGGGTCGCACGATCGTCTTCTGCAACTCCATCGACTGTGTCAAGCGGCTGGCCACGCTGTTCGGTCTGCTGGATTGCAATCCTTTGCCGCTGCACGCAAACATGATTCAGAAGCAGCGACTGAAGAATCTGGAACGCTTCCGGGATAATCCGATTGGCTTGCTGATTGCCACCGATGTGGCGGCACGTGGCTTGGATATACCGAATGTTGAGCACGTCATACATTACCAGGTGCCGCGCACCAGCGAGAACTATGTGCATCGTTCGGGTCGCACAGCGCGTGCCAACAAGCATGGCATTACAGTGATGTTCATGGAGCCTGGCGAGGTGAAGACCTACGTAAGGTTGTACAAGACGCTGGAAAGAAGTAGGTTAACTAGAACTGAACGTGAAGCAATCATAATCAATGTAATCCCCTTGCTTATAGCTGAGGACTTACCACTATTTCCAATCTCTGAACGTTTCCTGGGATCCGTCAAGGAGCGAGTTAATCTAGCCCGTGAGCTGGACAAGGAGGAATTAAAGCTCCGTCGCACCCAGAGCGAAGAGGGTTGGATGAAGAAGCACGCCGAGGAAATGGACATGATTATCGATGGCTACAACGATGAGTCGTAGGTGGACTTTAACTTATGATAGTTTCTCTTTTAATATCCCTTTAACCTCTTCCAGTGGCAGTGACCAGGACGAAGATGCGTTTATCATTGAAAGGAGACGCAATCGCTTGCATGTGGACACGGTACGAGCACAGCTTAGCGCACTGCTGGCACGTCCCATTTTCCCCAAGGGATTCAGCTTCAAGTATCCGACCAGCACGGGTCAGCTGCCCTCGGGCACGGATATTGCCAGCAGCAATTCCCGCAGCGCTGTGGAAACAATGAAGGCAGCCATCGAGGACATGAAGCTGGCCAAGCAGCAGCGCAACAAACGCAAACGCAATGTGTAAATAAATATATGCTAGTTTACTGTACAAAGATATATATAAATGTTAAAATGGATGCACTCAGTGCTTGGAGACAAAGTAACGCGTGCCACCCTCGGTGAGGGAGCGCGCGTGCTTGGCTAGCAATGTGGAGACGGATAGTGCGGGTGTGGTGAAGCAGCTGCAGCGAAAAGGAATTAGATTATGTATTTGTAAATGATTTGAGTTCCTCTTAAGCTTACTCAATGTATGGCTCCATCTCATCCAGCGTCCATTTCCGTTTGGTTTTGAACAAGGCGCGCATGCGATCATTAATATTGGCTGGCAGCTGCTCCTCCGCCAGGGAGCGCACACACGGCTGTGCGCCCTCCTTGTCCAAGATGCCCAATCCGCGTAAATACTCGATCTTGCAGCTCATGCCTTCGGGCAACGCCTCCTGCCAGGTGGCCATGAACTCATCGTTGCGAAAGCGTAGACCTGGCTGCAATATATTCTGTGCCACGATCCGTGCCACCAGCGACTCTTGATACTTGAACTTGTTGGGGCAGCGATCACTGGGCTGCGTATAGATGTCAAAGAGTCCAGCCACAATTGGCTCTGGAGCAATGCCCTGCAGGGCGTAAATTGTCTCTTCGCGCTCCACCTCGTCCAGGGCCCAAGAGTTTTCACTAATCAGCCCCAGCATTAGGTTAATAATACGATATTCGTACTCGTAATCCAGGATGCGTATGTGGCCATCGAACTCGAGTGCCCGATACTGTTGGAGTCCTTCCACAAACTGTGCCCGGCTGCACTGAACCGTATCCAAAAGCTGTTGGAAGCTGAACAACAATTTCCGATCAATGCAGTATTCGTTCTCTGGCCCGGAGTAGCGTGTCAGCTGAAGCAGCTCACCGAGCTTACGATATCGTGGCCGTATCTCACGGCATTCGAAGTACTCATGGAATATCGTGAGCACCTGCCGCTGTTCCAAGGTGCGCGGCACCTCCAAATCATCGTCGGCGCTGTCGTTGAGGCTGCGCTCGAGCGACGTGTTCGCATTGCCCGTGCGTGGACTCTTCAATGGCGACGTGCTCGTTGCTGCAGCAAATTTCAGATCGGGCACCAACAACAAGCTATTCGAGATCTCGGCGCCCTTCACGTCGTAGGTGCGCTCATCCGTGCAGAGCACAACTTTCTCATGCAGGCCGCCCTTGAAGTGCAACGTCTGGCCGGTGCGAATCTGTTGCAACATGTGTTCATCCAACTCCAGCAGTCGCAAATTGTCACTCACAACATTGGCGCTTGGATAATACAAGGCCTGAGTGAGTTGTGTGAGCTGGCGCTCGTCCATTTTTGCATGCTTTACGATAGCCTTGACGTCTTCCGCTGTGCGCACATAACTGAAGCGGGGAGGTGAACTTGGCATAATTGGATTATTTGTTTATAATTTTAAAAACTTACTACTGCGGTGCATTTTCATCCACTTCCATGTCCATGTCCATGTTTTCCTAGTTCATCTCATGTTTTGCCCGCCAAAATAGCAATAACAAATGGGTGGCTGCAAGCGTTGCCACACTGTTACAAATATGTTGCTCGCCATGTATAAAATCACACTGGAATATATATATAAGCTTAAATATACAATTTTATTGTATAATTATTACATTATAATTGGCAATTACAGCTGCATTGCTTGATAAGTATATATTTAATATGCACATTTATATTTACCAATAACAATGAATTAATAATTAATCGCGCGTTGCCACCCGGTTATAATTCGCCAAAGTCACGATTATTTTCGTTACTGGCCTGCAACAACAGGTATTTAAGCACAGCATGTGCAATTCCCATACAAAGAGTCAGAAATGGAGAACCTGGCGACGAAGAAGAACTGGACTGATGAGGAACGGCTAGAGCTGGCGGCGCAGCTCGATGCGCAACTCGATGAGTTCATAGATGGCTTGGAGAAGAAACGCTATGAAGAGGGCTGGCCAGAAGATCGCTGGCAGGAGGAAATGGACAAGCATCCGTTCTTCATGAAGAAAACCCCACAGCCTGGCGACGAGGTGCATCCGATGTTCGAGGGCCTGCAAAAGCTCAAATACGATCCGGAGGAGAATACGCGAGAGGAGCTGGCGCTCAACTACAAAGAGGACGGCAACTTCTACATGAAGCACAAGAAATTCCGCATGGCCGTCTACTCCTTCACGGAGGCCATCAAGGCAAAGTGCGACAATCCCGATTTGCTGGCTGTGCTCTACAACAATCGCTCCGCTGCCCATTACTTCATCAAGAATCACCGCTCGGCCCTGAGCGATGCACAGCGTGCTCTCTTCTATAAGCCCGACTATACCAAGGCGCGCTGGCGTGCGGCCCAATGCGCCTATGAATTGGAGAAGTTCGACGTGTGCACCAAGATGTGCGAGGAGCTGCTCGAAGTGGACATCGATCACAAGGATGCCAAGGCGCTGCTGCACAGGAATAAGATGAGAAAGGTGAATATTTACCTTTGTTTAACTGGCATATAATATACCAATCCCTTCCAGCTGGACGTGGAGCGCAATCAGCGCAAGGAAGCTGCCGAAACGAAGCGCAACTTGGCGCGTTTCCAAAAGCTGCGCGCAGCCTTGGAACAGCGCGCTGTCAAATTCGATGATCAACCCATAAATAAACGTGCGAATATTACGGAACAATTGCTGGTTCCCAAGTTCTTACCCCTGGAGGATTACCCAGTGCATTTGGATGCAGAGGATGGCGGCACCTTGATTTGGCCCGCTGCCTTCTCTTATCCCGAATTTCTGCTCAGCGACTTTCAGCAGCAGCTGCCCGAGACGGCCACCATGCGGGATTGCCTGAACACACTGTTCGCCGAGCCGCTGCCCTGCGATCGCACCCTGAGCTATCGTCCGGACAATGTGAATGTTTACTACGAGAATCGCAAGGCTGGCCGTGTGCACAAGGTGGATCCCAGCAAGACCCTACGCGAGATTATAAATGAGCAGGGCTTCTTTGTGTCCGGCGGCGCCTTGCTCTTCTATGTGGTGACGAAGGACACGCGCGTGGAGCAGGAGTTCATACACCAGCAACGACGGCCCATGGTCTACAGCTGATAAGGATAAACGATTGTAATCTTAGTAGTTAACAAGCATTTGATTAAGTTTTTATTGTTCTTTAAAGTTCATTTGCTGCGAAATATGTATAAAGTATATTTATATATAGATATATATATATATAAAGTATAGAGTATATATATATGTATATTTGTCACGGTACAATTGAGCCTTGTTAGCGCTGTAAAAGAAGCTTTTCCATAGTTCATATATCCTTGCGGTAGAAGCTACAATGCCTTGCACATCTATTTTTATAATAAAGTTTCATTTTGTGTATAAAATTTGGACATTTAGTTTGATATGTTGCGAAAGCATTTGATAGCATAATTTGTTTTGTTATTATATAATTTAACTAAACTACTTGAAATATAACTAAACATATTTAAGCGTAATCTCACATGGAGCTGAGAGTTTGACAAAAGCGCATTAAGCTTACTTAAAAGTATTTTTCATTTAGTTAAAATAAGTCAACAATAGTTTTTGTATATATGGTATAAAAGCGTTTTCTGTTCTTCGAGCTTACTCTATATAATTGAGCACACTTAAGTGTAGGACTATATAATATATATAATAGACACGCAGTCCCAATATGGGGTGGGGTGAGTAGAACAACCATTAGACACAGATATGGCTTAGACTGGTTTCTGCTGCTGCTACACAATATTATGATATGATCAAATCTTAAATTGATGGCAAAACAGGATTTACATAAAAGGCTTACGAAGCTATATAAGATAATCGTTTAGCTAAACACAAAAATCACATGCGAACATTTAACTTAATGCTACTTACAATGAACAACAACAATGACAATAATCATAACAATTGTGATATAGACGCATTACTGTGGCGATGCTGGAGCTGCTGCTGCTACCGTTGCCGTTGTATTCCTTTGCAGCACATTGTTGAGTCGCATTCGCAGGGGCGAGAAGTCGATTTTCTTGAAGCGCGGCAACGAGGCGAACTTCTTCATGGTGTTAGATGCCTGTGGCAGCTGCAACTGCTGCTGCTGTTGCTCCTTGGGTGAATTGCTAGCCGACTGCGACTGGGTCATGGCTGCCTTCAGCTGCTGCTGCTGCTTGGTGGGCGAGTTGCCAAACTTGGCGAGCGTTGCATACTTCTGTAGCATGCGCGTGGCACGCTCAGCCGCCTGGTAGCAATGCTCGTACTCATCCTCCAATTGGCTGGATTTCGATTTGTTTTTGGATTTACACCTGGAGCTGCCGCTGCCGCTGCTGCTGGTTGTACCTGGATCAGGCGCTTGGCCGTCGTCAAACTTGAAATCGATGTTCTGCAGTATGGCCAGCTGCAGCAGCTCCTCCTCGCCCTGCAAGTCATTGTTATTGTTATTATTGTTGTTATTGTTGCTAATACTTTGTCGCTTGGTTGCATGGGTGACGGCATAGACGCCCTCGGAGATCTTGTGGGCGGCAGTCTTTTTGTTTAACGTTTTAGTCTTGATCGACAATGATGCTGATGCTGATGAGGATGACGATGATGAAGTGCTTGACTTGTGCCTTTGTTCGATAATCTGCTGGGGCGATGATATATATAGATTCTCCTTGCGCTCGCGCCGCAGCTTGGCGCTGACCAGGTGACGCACGCCTGGCGCTGACTCAGCGCTGCTGGGACTACGACGCTTCGACTTGAGCGTGTCGCAGCTGTTCGGATAATACGAGGGTATCTTCTCGTCCACGCTTATGATGGACTTGCGAGGCGTCTGATAGTAATCCTCCTCCTCCTCGCGCTGCTCCGTGTTGGGCGTCTGCTGTAGCTTCGGTGGGAGCGCCGGCACCAAAGGCGATTCGGTGGGTGTGCTGGTGCCGAAGCCGAGATTGAGCGGCGGCGGCTGCTCCAGCTCCTGCGATGCCTTGACAGCCAAGAGATTCTCATACAGATGCTCGGCCAGGACGCTGTTGCTATTGAGCGACGTCACATGCATCGACTCATAGATATCGCTGTCGTTCTGAGCTGGCGCTGCAGCTGCTGCAGTCGTTGCCTTGGCTGCCTGCTCCTGATCCGTATTGCAGCTACTGGTGGATGAGCAATAAGAGCCCGTCGAATAGCCCGATGTGGTGGACGCAGTGCTGCCGCTGGGCTTCTTCTCCAGCGGTGCTGCTCCGTTGCTGCCTGTCAGCTTTTGTTTAATCGGCGCCATCACGCAATAGCCATTGAGCTCCTCGATCAGCACGTTCTTATTCCGCTTGCCATGCGATACGGCTCCATTGGCGCCAATTAGATTTATGGTGGACGTGTTGCAGGCGGAGAAGTTGAAGTTATGCGGCAGCTGCTCCGACACGTTCAGGCTGGCCAACGAATCGGCGCGGCTCAGCTGGCCGGCCACAATTTGGGCTAGCAGCACTTGGCGGGAATCTTGCTCAATGGCCGACTCCTCGAGGCTGATGTTTAGCTCGTCGCTGGACAAGGCCTCGCCAAGGGTGTCCAGGAAGTTGAGCTGGGACAGATCCGGACTGGAGAAACTGTTGCGGTGGGCATTCCTCAAATTCGTCGATATACGCTTCGTTGGCAATGCGGGCTCCGGCGTGGGTGCATTTTCATAGAGCGCCAACTCCTGATGGGGCTGCGGCTGTGGCTCCCTTGCCGGCTGCAGCTCAGCGACGCTGGCGCTGCCCGAGCGACGCTTCTGGCCAAAGAAGTTGTCCAGCATGTTCTTGTACTTCTTCTTCTTGGCCAGCTCCGACTCGGGATTGGTGCTGGAGCGAGGTATCTCGCCCGGCTGCAGCTCGAAGGTGTTGATGCGTTTGCGATGCGCCGGCAGCGGCGGCAATACAGGCGGCGTCTCCACCAGCGCCCCAGAGGCCAAATTCATTTCCTCATAAATGCCCGATGCCATGGAGGCGCGCGAGATGCGACTGCCATCAAAGATTTCCTCATAGATTTGTGAGACGCGCGCCGAAAATGAGAAGCTATTCGCATCCAGATCAAAGCAGAAGGATTCCGGCACATTCGGCAGTGGACCAAGAGCTCTTTGGGCGCTGGAATGGAAATATGATGGGTATATTAAAGGAGGAATAGAGAATATATAGAATATAATGAATATATCTGCCATAATCTGGAGCTTCTGTGAACTCGAAGGAGCAGACATTGGCGCCATTTGATATTCACAGCTCTTACTGCATCTACAGGGGCCTACCTCGTGTCGCGACTGAGCCTGCGCTGCTCCAGGAAGACCTGTCTATACAATTCCAGATTCTTGATCGACTTCTTGATCCATTTCATGTGCCTGCGGCAGGCCGTCTCCGTTTCCAGCGCGAAATAAATGAAGCAATCGCGACGATTCTGCGTCCAGAAGAGCCCGTACGAGTGCTGCTTGGTGCGCGAGGTGGCCATGCTGATGCTCACGCCAGGCACATTCACCGAGACGCTCAAGAGCTTTTGGTGCTGGGGCTGCTGCGGCGGCTCGTCGTCGTCCGGCAGGCTCTGGAAGCTGAGGCGCAAGAAGCACGGCACACATTTGATGGCCTCGATCTTCACCAGGCAGCGGGTCCATGTTTTGTAGCGCAGTGCAATGGCGCGCTTGTCATGTGTATCCAATTTGACGTCCATGCACATGGAGATTTCGTTGTGATCCATGTTGGGGGTGTTGCGGCGGTGATTATGTGGGTGTGTGTGATGAGTGGGTAATGAATTTAACTGATTTCGTTCTATTTTTCCATTAATTTACATGTTTTCTTTCATTTTTTCTCTTTTTTCGCTTCACTGCAAATAACGGTGAGGGTGGAGCTCAGTGAAGAAAACACAGTGTGCACACATTGATTTCAGAGATGAGCGATATGTACACACACACGCACTATCGCACGTCAGCCGATAGGCAATGCTATTTAATTGGAATTTTCTGGTATTTTAAGCAATTTGCTGCACGGTCACACCATCAGCAGTTAATGTGAATTTTCCGTGGAACGTTGACGTTTCTGTCGTTTGTGCCGAATCAATCATTGCGCTCGTGTTAGAATTCGCGTTCGCATCTCTTGACAAAAGAATTGTATAAATAAATTCGAGACGTGTGTGTGTATATCTCGTATATCGCTCGTAAACAGATTTTGTTAAACAAGTATTTTCGGTTACGCACGAATTTTACGCAACGAAAGCAGCTGCCAGAAATTGCAGTTGAAGGCGGGGTGGGGTAAACCAAAGAAGAAGGCGAAGCAGAAGAAGAAGAAGAAGGGCAAAAGAAATCAAAGTCGACATAAAATAAATAGAAACAAAAAAACGGAAAATTGCCAAGTGTGTAATTGTTGGCAGTTGATACAAAGTTTCAAAATCCTATTTCGCTAAAAATAGTTCACCATGGCGCGCTTGAAACATTTCTAATTATTTTTTTGTGTGTGTGAGGAAATAGCGAATTCTTTTTGCATTCGGTTGAGTAAGTAAAACACAAACACGAAGAACAAATCAATTTTGTGTACAGATAATAATTTTTTTTTCCCAGCGGCGCCTACGTCACACGCTGTATGCGTGGGCGTGAATCATGCAGAAATACATATGCATATAAATATACACACACATACACACATGTGTGTGTGCATTTTCGCACACTTGTTTCCACATTGATTTTCCCTTAGCACGCGCACGTGCGGCTCTCCAACTGGTCGCAATTTGGTTATCCAATTGGACCAATTTATATTGAGGTGCCAACCCCCGAAAGTGTTTTTCTTGTTGTTGTTCCTCCTTTAGCCAGCTGTTGTAACGCATGAAAATTTTCCATGCATTTGCCTCCATTTTTTTGATTTGTTTAGTTTTGTGGAAATTTTTGCCACCCCAAATAAAAAATGTTTGGTTGCTCAGGTAAACAAACTGTGCTTCACATTTGAACGTGTTTGCCGGCCGTTCAACATTAACAACAACAGCCGAGGCCGCAGGCAGGCAGCAGCCGCTGCACTGAACTGCAGCGCAGCTTTTGCAGCTTTTACGGGCAGCAACAAACTTGCAGCCAGCGAAAGCTCTTTCGAATTATCTAGAGAAATTTTGCCTTGCACTGAAGGTTTATTGCCCTCGTTTCTCGAAGGCAATTAAAGGATGTGCAAAAAAAAAATTAAAATAATTAATTGAAGGTCTTTGATCTTTTAACAGCATTTTATATATATTTAAAATATTGTAGACATACAATTTAAATAAAAAATATGTATAATAACTTTAATGCAAGGCAATTAAAAATGTGAAAAAAATATTTTAGGTTTTTTTGTAGCAATATTTAATATACTTAAATTGTTTTAAAAGAAAAACATAAATATAATATTTATTTAATTCAGTCATTTCTATAATAATATCTTTAATATAACAAATTTCTTATTCTTATATTTATATATATATATATATATATATATATATATATATATATATATATATATATATATATATATATATATATATATATATATATAAATGGAATTATTTTTTATAATATTTACATATTATTTTTACTAAATTTCTTATATAATAAATTTAATTTATCTTTTATTTGAATATTTTTAAAGAAATAAATATATAATTATAAATTTAATTCATCCTTTACATATATTAAAAATTGAATAATAAATATTTACATATTATTTTTACTACATTTTGATCTAATACATTTTATATATCTTTTATTAACAATATACAAATTTCCTTCCTTTTCTTTCGCAGTTAATCTGGACTAAATACAGCTTTAACTAAATCAAAGTGCATCAAGTGCTATAAATAATTTTTCCTTGTTTTCAAATTGTGTCTAAAATTCTACTATCAAAATGTCGCGTGCAAGTAATTTAGAGACTAAACAGTTTAACTGTTAATTTAAAACAATTAAACAATTTCAACTAGAATATTCCACAGAAAATACCATTGTAACTGCATAAGAAATTTCTGTGTGTGTGCGTGTGCTTCTATTCGTGTTCGTGTTCGTGCGTGTGTGTGTGTGTTTCGGGCAGTGCAATAGGAAACAGGGAACTGGAAGTATTTCGGCTGGAAAGCGCGCTGTCAATTCGTAACACATTCCATTGAAAGCATCGGAACGCTCTCGCACACTCTCGCGCCTTCGCGTCTCTCTCTCTCTCTCTCTGTCGCTCTCACTCCTTTGTCGATTGCATCTGTTCGAGTTGGGGATAACGGTTAAGCGCCTAATGGCAAGTTCGCTAAACAAGACGAGACACAGGCGCAGATTGGCTGCGATCTCGTTTCTATCGAATATCTCATTAGATGGCACACATCGGGACACAAAATTTGGCGCAACATTTGGCAGCAGCATCTGCACGCAGCAGCAGCAGCAGAGGCATTTTACTAACAACAACAACAACAACAACAACAACAGCAGCAGCAAAGGCAACGCAGCGGCAGCGTTGGGACTCGGCGCCGGCGGCTATCATCAGCATTATCAACGAAACCATCAGCAGCGCAGCAGCCAAGCACAGCAGCAGCAGCAGCAGCAGCAACACCATCAACAGCAGCAGCAGCAAAATGGGAAATGCGGTGGCAGCGCATCGGCAGCGCTGCTCCTCTGCAGCGCCGACGTGCACATGGGCAGCGGCAGCGACGCCAGCGTCGCGCTGTGCGGCCTGGACGACTGCAATGGCGCCGCAGTTGGCGGTGGCAGCGACGGTGATGGTTTTAGTGAAACTGAAAATATGGGTCAATACCTGATGAACGTGAGCGATCCGCCCATCCAGGCTGAGAGACGCAACATAAAGCGGCCCACCTCCTGTGGCCGCCAGCATCAGCAGCAGCAGCAGCAGCAAACCCCCAAGTCGGCCGCCATTCGGCAGCAGCGGCAGCAGCAACGCGGCGGCAGCGGCGGTTCTGGTGCCGAAAGCGGCAGCGACTCGGACAGCGTCAAGATACCGCTGAAGGTCTCCAATCTGGGCAGCGGCCTGAAACTGTTGCCGCTACGAGAACGGTGAGTCCTTAACACTAATACTAATATAATATGTGGCCCAAAAGCTAATAGCTGAATAAGGCCTTAGTTATAATATACAATAATCTCATGATCATTGGATCATTTTTGGGTTATGTGAGCGGAATTTGATGTTGATTGAACAGATCTCTGTTTAGAGATTATAGATGGATCTAGCAATATGTGGCCTAAAAGACATGGCTAATAGCTGAATAAGCTTTTGGGTATAATGTGTAACAATCTTATGGATCATTGGATCATTATTTGGGTTATGATGTGAGCGGAATTTGATGTTGATTAAGCAGATCTCTGTTAAGAGATTACAGATGAGTAAACATTCATAGGCAAGTTATTATAGTCCTTTATGGTTTTCTTTGGCTAGGGAGGCGTATAAAGTTTATTCACATATCCATATATCTGGAGGATACTTGCTTTCTTTGGTTTCCTGATCAATATCAAAACGTTCTATTTATAACGCGTAATCTTTGAATATGCAGAAACGAGGCTTAAAATCTATAATGGTACATATACCATTCATTCCATAGAATAGAAAAGTTCTTTATATTATATGGAAGATACATTGAATATGTATAGAAAAATAAATGGAATATATATATAGAAAGATACTATGTATGGAGATAAGGAATATATATAGGAAGATACTTTGTATGGAGATATGGAATATATATATATAGAAAGATACTATGTATGGACATATGCAATCTATCTTTTTTCTATATATATTTCAAATGTCCATATCCATATATTTGTACATACGAAATATATATAGAATGAAGAAAGAAAATATAAATAAAATAAAATAAATATAAATATATGGAATATATATTTATGTTTTCTTATATCTCTCATCTTATAATCTCTATTCCTCATAGTGTTAAATACCTTTTCTGCATTTTCAAAGCTTACAACTTATAAAGATTATTATAATATTATGCTTTCTGTACACAAAGGCGCTTACTTTCTTTATTCCATATTTAACATCTGCAACTTGTGGCATTCTATTTTGAATTAAGGAAGTCTTATGCATAGTCAGAGCTGTACTTAATTAAGGATAAGACTCACTTTGACTCTATTAATATAATGAATATATGATTGTCATTCATTATAAATAGGTTCTTATTCCATATCTTCATAGAAGCTCGAATTCTTCGCTAGGCTAAGATATTCTAAAAGTTATTATTCCTTCTATTCCATTTCTTCTATCATTCCATATATTCCATGATATATATATATATGATATATATAATCTCAACCTAAAATGTTGCTAATGCACAGACAGTTTCAACTTATCGTTAGACGATAAAAGTTCGACTAAAGAAACATTACTACTTATCTTCCACACAAGTCTCTTTATCATATCTATTACAACTCACCAAATTTCATTAGCCAAACATTTGTCAATAGAATTTTCGATAAGGCCAACCCGAATCCGTTGCATGTCGAGCATCATTAATTTTGAAACACTTCTGATTTATAATTTATGAATCATGCAATTGAATCAATTTGAGCTAATGGTTGATTTTGCCTTAAGAGAGAGAGTGAGTAGGAGGGAGAGAAATGCGTGTTCCAATCGCGCTCTGCTTTGTCGAGCATTTCCAACTAATTTGCAGGCAATTGACACCTGGTGTTCAATTTGTTAACAAGCTGAGCGCGACGTGGCTAAGCACAACAATTCAGGCCAATGATTTTACAAGTGAAAAGCGCGAGTGAAGAACATTTGTTTAAGCATATCTAAAGTTTCTCACAGCTGTCGTACGGCTAATTGGATTTGTGTATTGCTCGAGCTCTCGAAGAAGGCGCAGCGAGCCGGGTATATTGACTGTGATAGAGCGTTTGTGAGTGAGTGAAGTGAGAAGAGGAGAGGTAGGTGAATAAAGGAAATATATATGTGTATTATTGATGAATATCTAGTCTTTGGATGGGATAGCACTCTTTATACCTCTAACTGTCTAGGTGCTCATTCAACTCCCTTCCATTTCCATTAAATCCACATCAAACTTCAGTTATTCAAGCATTTTTATCGCTTTTTAAATGAAATAACGAAAATTTCCCTAAAATTTCCCACTATTTACCCAAACAGCTCAATATTTACTTTGATTAGGGTATTTTGCTAGTCGAGCTCATCCGCACGCTTCTCACTCTTATTTTTGCTTGAATTGACGCAATTGCTTCTGGCCGGGCATAGCTGCAGCCCGGACGGATGATATTTTCACAGCTCGCTAAATATAGTAGTTGGATGCGGCGGATTCACGCCGTATGTGGCGCCCCGTGTCCACTCGAGTGGGTAACGTGTGCCAGTCCAATTAACGCAAATCAAATCGCCTCATTGAGTGGCAGCCCGCAAATTAGTCAACAACAATAAGCAACAATTGCACGCTGTGTGCGGCATCCACTTTAATTTAGGCTTTTGTTGGGGTTGCCTGCCTGACCTGCCCCTCCTCCGCTCAGATGGGCTATCATTAGGTTTATTGTTTATTCGATTCGCTTTGTTTGACTTTTATTGACACGAATTGTTTCACCTCACCTGGCTTGACTAAATCGCACGCAACTATTTCATAGACATGCCGCGCACGCCACGCATAAGAACATCAAATTCAATGCATTACGTAATAGATATATTAGCTTTAGCATATTGCAACGGGATAATTTCATATTTGCTTTGTTCCTTTATTCTCCAATGAGCAAGGGGAGTAGAAAGCCATAAGTCCCAATGTGATCGAGCGAGAGGGCCGCTGTTGCAAAATTTCCCTTTTGTTACTTTAGCTTACGCTCACTGCTCTCCCAAATATGCGCATCTGTGTGTATGTGTATGTAAGAACAATGCTCGCAATACACACACACACACACACACACACACACACCTACTTGCCAACTAAGAGAACAGTAAAGACGCTTTGCATTGTCTTTAAGCAGGATACATACATATATACATATATTCAATATGAGCACACACATATACACTTACGCCCGTCAGTACATGTACTACTATTTATGTGATTTTATATGTACGCCTGAATAAGATAAAGATGAAGATATTTTATATATACACATATATATATTTATATATATTTTATATTAATACTCATAAAAACGTATATACAAATTTAAGAATGTGATTTTGAGCTGCCAACATTAATATTGTTGTCTGTGACCATACTTATTTATTTATATTCGCTAAGGCATGTACTTGTGTAGCCCATTAATCGAGTGAGAGTGCAAGAGAGCGCACAGCGAAAGTACAAGCGCAAATAAACTGCCTTGAACCTTGGCTAGAGCAGTTGCACTACATGATATGTCCATCTCGCTTCGACTGCCGGCAGCACAAGCCTTGTGTCTCAATGTTAGCACACACTGCTCAAGTTGCGTTAAGCTCTGCTAGACGCATTTTACATGCATGCACATACATGTGTGTGAGTGTGTGTGTGCGCATTTCTTTTTCGCTGCACACTGCAATCCGTTGTGTGGCTTGCCGTTGTCTGACCTTGTTTCTTATTCGCGCTTCACCTACGCCTTTTCATGCGTTGTTTTTGTTGCGTTTTTACCTCTTTCGCTGTGTCGTTCACCTATTATCCGATTGGGCTTTTGCATGCAAATCTTATTATCACATTTCTCTATGCGCTTGGCATATTTATGCATGTGTGTGTGTGTGTGTAAGTGTCTTAGCTTACATTTTAGCTAATTTTAAGCAATTACATTTGAGCTTTTGCCAACTGTGCGAATTGCTTGGTCAGTGTGACAGGTTTGCTTATCAATCGGGCTAAGACGCAAGCAAATATTTGTCAAGAGCTTGTATAAAGTTTCTTATCAGCCCATTGGACTTCATGCAGTGTGAAAGCTGATTAGATTATAGCCAAAGATGATTTAAACGTCTAATATCTGGTACGACATCATCTGCTATTATGGCAAAAACAATGATATTCCAAAATGATATTTATTTTCTTCGTTTTAGATTAGCCCCCACTCCGCCTTCAATATCAATATCATTGCGAACTAAAAATAAACAACAATCATGTCGCACCACACAACATTATCAACAATTTACCCACAAGGCTTCAATTACCTAATTCCAATTTGTATTTCCGTTTGACTGTGTCAGCAGCATTCACAACTTGAGACGGCGAATCCCGCTCCCATTGCGGAATGCTGCTTCCTGTAAGAAAAGAACAAAAAATGCTGCGCATGCGCGAAAGATGAATAACATACATAAATGCTATAACTCTCTGTGTGTGTGTGTGTGTGTGCATACCACACATACACACCCTAAGTATGTGTGTGTGCTTTTGTATTGCAGAAAACTGCGACGCAAAAGGCCAAAGCAAAAGCAAAACAAACTACTTTGAGCCAGTTTGATGGAGACGTTTTTTCTTGTGATGTTTTGCTGTTGTTAAATATATTTTTTTTTTCGGGCTCTACATTGAAAGTTGTTTTGAAATTTGATACATGTGCTCGCTTAAAAGTGGAGTAGGAAGAAGGTTCAACGAAAACAAAAACCTGGCACGAAAACGTAAACAACAAGTTGAGCCCAGCCGGCTCCTGCTGTACGCTATAGCTGTCTCACTCCAAAAAGCTCCTGTCTATTGCGTCATAGCATTTGTTAATTAATTGCTCACTTCCGTCTAACCCTGATGCAGGCTCAAGGACAACGCGGCGGGCTTGGCACAGAGAAACGGAGCTTTAAATCGAAGTCTGGCAACGCTCTCCTGCGTGCGGCTTCTGCTCAATGTCAATGTCAGGGTTGCCCATAGCCGAAAACCTGTGTCTGACACGCGTTCTCTCTCGTCCCTCTTCCTCTCTCGCTCCTGCTCTAATGCGGCTTTCTGCACAAGTTCTTGCTCTGGCATCTTTTGCAAACTGGGTAGCCTTGAGGGCTGCTTAACGACGCAATATTTACCGGTTAGATTGGTCTTTGTTTACGTCTCTTCCTGGGCGCAGGCAGCTGTATTTTTTTTTTGTATTCCCTTTTTTTCGCATTCATCTTTTTCAAGGTCACGCATAGAGATATAGGGCTGCCAAGGGGTTGCAAAATATATGTCAGTAGAGCATATGCATGACAATTAAATATATATTGTGTATGCATGTAGCAATAGTTATAGTATCTAGCAACTAATTTATTGGCAATAAAAAATCAATGTAAATAATATTGCGCAGTTCGGTGTTGTTGTCCATTTTTATCCAAGGCACAAACAAATGACCAAGCGCAAGGTACTAAGTATGGACACACTTACAAATGTATGTATGTATGTATGCGTGCAAGTGTGTGTAAACAAACATGCAAAAAGTGAATAGTAGAAACAGCTTTATATGTAATTTTCTGCTCTCACTCCCTCTCTCTCTCTCTTCGTCTTTGTGCTGTGGTCATCAGCAGTTTGCTTTTGTGCTGTTGATTCATTCGCTTCGCCGAGCTGGCAAATGCCAAAACAAAAACAAAAGTAACAACAACCATAACAAAAGTCGCAAACTCGCTCAAACCGCTTTGAACCTCTTCGAGCCGATTGCTGCGTACAAGCACTTCGAATAGAGTCACAGTTGAACGGAGCATACATGTGTTTGTATGTATGCAAGTGCGAGCGGAAAGCTTCTCGCCCGATAAGCAACAACAAGTAAAGAGGGAGAGAGAGAGAGGGAGAGCGCACAAAGTAGCCTGTTTGGGGGTTGTTGTTGCTATCTTTAGGCATTTGCTTTAGCTGCACCTACGCAAGGAAATTGACAAACTGAGCGATTGACCGACTGGCTGACTGATTGCGAAAACGTCGAGCGAACGGCGATAAGGCGAATTCGAAATCGCCTTAAATATGTGTAAATATGTAAACACATACATAGTTTGCCTGTGGCTTAGCGGCGGGTTATAGACCCGCCACCCATGCTTATCTGCCGTTATCTTGCAGCTCATTTGCAAATGGGCCTAGTCCACGCAACTCTATGGCTGTCTGGCTGCGTTTGCACAAGCTCTGATCGGGTTGTATTCGCGAGTTTTATTCTATTGGCATTGACAAGAGTCTTTCGTCAGATTAGCTAATCTAAATGGGGGGGTTTTATGATTACGTCAACATTTCCAAACATTTTTACAATTGAATTTATAAATAAAATATGCTGAAAAATGTTGAAAAGCTCTCTAAACGAAGGTCATACAATAAAAAGACAAGCGAGCCAATCCGACTAATTATATACTAAAAATAAATTTTTTTTTATTTATTTTATTTTTATTTTTTGAATATCATTAAATGTCTAAAAGTGAGAGCTATTATTAAAAGTAATAATAAATTAGGAATAATTGTTTGCATATTATTATTCTAATTACTCCAACTAGTCGATTCACAAAACCAATATACTCTTTTCGTCTATCAAGACAGGGTATCAAAGTTGGTTTTTTTGGTAAAAACTTTGATATTTCTTGTCTTTTGTTATGCAAACCGATAGCTGCGATCACGTTGTAGTTGAGCACGTGAGGCACCAGCTACAAGTTTTTCCTCATCTATTTGTATATACTTTCTTATTTGAAGTGCTGCAGCAACATCTGCCTGATAAGGGCTGATAAGGGAGTGATAAGACAAAAGTTAATTGTTTTCAATTGATTCTGTTTGCGCTGCTTTCGCACAAATGACATTTGAAGCGTTGATTGTCAACAAAGACAAAGGCGTGTAATTAAAAATATTTAATGATGTTGCTTTAATGGGGTATATAAGTTATGACATATAACATGCGACACTTTAGGGAATAGGTAATTAAAAGATAAATTGTTAAGGAAAAATTATGAAGATATATACCAATTTATACAATAATATATACATACATTACATATTTTTAAGGAAAAATTTAAATATTTTATACAAATTGTTAGGGAATATTATAAAATTAAATAAAAATAAAAATATTAATCAACAAATTGTTAAAGAATTTGTAAAAAATATTATAAACTTAAGTAAATAAAGTACATAAAATTTAATATGCTTTATTGATCTCCAAAATATTTGCTTTAATTTATATGCATTTTTCTATTTGCTTAATTTTTTCGCATATTAGTGAAAAGTTTCTTTATTTAATTTAAGTGTTTTTACTAGCACTTGAAATTTATATGTTTAAGCTTAATGGACTTTTATTTGTGAATTCATTTGTAAATTTGTTTTGAAGAAATCTGAAGCTTTTAAGTCAAGATAAATAAGAAAGAAAGCTATTAAATTAATAATAATTTAAATAAAATATTTAAATTATAATATAATATCTAGTTTTTATATTACTATTTAAAAAATTCCTTAAAATCACAATTTTTATATATTTAAACAGTAGTAATTAAATATTTAATGTATTTTAACATTTTATATCAAATATCAGCTTACAATTGCATTCCAATTGGCTTACCATACACATTCCAATAAGACAGACGGCCATTTGTCAATTCTGTGTATTTGTTTGAAATTTAAATATTGTTTGCCCACGGTACAGGCGCGCAGATGTCGTTAGACAACGGCCACACACAAAAGACCATCAAAAATGCTCGCAGACAACACGCACACAAACACACAAAGAGAGAAATAGGGGGAGAGAGAGAGAGTGAGTCTAGCACTTGCACTACAGCACGCACTTGTGGGCATTGCATTCGTCTCTCTTCTAGGGTTTCACTCTTCTCTCCCTGTTGCTTCTAATCATCGCATTAAATGCCGTATTGTTGTGCTCGCACACTGACACACTCACACACACACACACACACACACACACACACACACACACTCGCGCGCGCTCTCGCTCAATATTTGAAGAGTCAATACGTTACATAAGACAGCTGTATATTTTCTAGTGCGTGCCCTTTGGAAACGTCTTCTTCTTCTTTTTCGTCTTCGTCTTTTGGCTGCAGTTTGCTGTGAGCATTTAAATTCCATGTAAACATGTAAATAACATAATAGACGTGCGTGTGCGTGAGCATGTGTGCGTGCATGTGTGTGTGTGTTTGTGTGTGTGCGTGGAATTTGGTGTTGGGTCTTCCCTTTGGTTTGGTCTTCTGCTCCGCTCATTTGTGTGGCTGGCAGCTGCCGCTTGCTGGCATTGCTGGGCGCCTAGTCGAATACTCCAACTAATTAACGGGTTATGACAACCTAGGCGCAACTTCATCATAACACGCACAATACCCATGCCCCCCTCGAGCGAGTTTCCTAATTAATGCAAACGCTATTTTCACGGAAATTTGTGTACGTGATTTTAGGTGCTGTTTGTTGGAGCCCTTGGCCGGTGCTGGTGCTGGAACGTGGAGCGCAACCTCGATCTATACCAATTATCTCAAGGTAATTGAGCAGGCGCACAGAGAAAACCAACAATGCGATGCCCTTCTGCAGAGGTTGCAGTCGAAGACATACATACACACACATACATACATATGTGTATAGAAATTGTATATTTATTTTCTACGAAAAACGCTCGAGCAACAATGCAGACGGCGACACACACAGTCGATCGCATTGACAAAATTTCTTTGGACTCTCTTCGCTCTTTGCTGCAAGCCTGTGAAAATATCGATCACCTCTTTTGGGGTGTGTGCGTGCATCTTCTGTGGCGGCTATTTATAGAAACAGACCAGGAGAGTGGGAGCGGAAGAGCGAGAGAGACAGGCAGAGTGAATGGGAAATTATGAGACGCCGTTAAGTGTGCCTATGACTGCAAGTTGAAGGAACAGACCAAGAGAGTGGGAGAAAAAGAGAGTGAATGGGAAATTATCAAACGTGCGTCTCCCCAGAGAGCGGAAGAGAATGGGAAATTATCAAACGCCTAAGTGCCTAAGCTAAGAGTGAAAGAGAGAGAATGGGAAATTATGAAACGCTGTTAAATGTGCCCAAACTGTTGTGGCTATTATAAAAGAAGAGCGAGCGAGTGAGTAAGACTGAGTGAGCGAATGAAGGGGAATTAGAAGAGGGGAACATGCGCTCAAGATTCTTTGAGCTCATGCTGTTGCTTCTAATTTAAGATCATTTATAAATATTTAATTTAATTTTAAATTTATTTTTAATTTATTTATTAATTCTTATGCGCCTCCCTCTCACTTGCAGCACCTTCAGCAATGGAGCTAGCGACCAGAGCTTGCAGCCGGAGCGACGCGCTCGTCTGAATACTGCGCCCGGCATGCGAGGAGCAGCGGCCAGCAACGCCGGACTCATTGCAACGGGTGGCCTGCGGCGCAACTACAACATTCGCAGCGGGTCGAGTGCCAGCCACATAACGGACGACAGCAGCACCGAGAGTCTGGCACCCGCCGTTGGCCCCTTCACGGGCAGCTTTCGCAACAGCCTGGGCAAGTCCGTGCAGATCAGCGATGGACGCAGGGCTCCGGCGCTGGGATTCGGCCAGCGGGGCGAGCGCGTGGTCGTCGTATCGCGCAAGGTGCCGTTTCTCATATTCTCCTCGTTGCCGTACTACAAGGGCAAGAACGGACGGTAAGTGATATTTTGGATGCCAAATGGGGATTACTAAATGAAATCTGTATAATCCACATCTATCTAGTGCTGAGATACGCAAGGAGGATCGTCGACGTCGCAATACCTCCACCTCGCGCCCCTTGAGCTCCATCAACGATGCGCCCTTCGATCCCTTCGATTTGCTGGGCATACAAAAGGCGGAAAGTGGCCAGGTTAGTCACCTACCCCAAATATAAGCCAATAAAAGGAAACTAATCTATGATTTCCTCTTTTTTCTAGGATATTTCATATGGTCACTTGCTCATCCCGTCGCGTCAGTATGAGAAGGAGCGCAAGAAGCATGGCAACGCATCCACCAATCCCTCCATCTTTGAGAATCAAATGGAGATAACGGGCACGGCGGCGCTCCGCAATCACGGCATAGCGAGGTTGGTGCCTCACTCGAAATATGGGGTTTTCGCCCCAGATTCCATTACCATAAGCGCATTACGACTTAAATTGATATATCTATATCTCTCTCATGGCTCATGCATCGCGACTAAAATTGATATCAATATCTCTCTCATGCATATATCACAAACATCCTTCATTTGGTTCATTGAAATGCTGATTAACTATTCCAAAATATCATGCCAAAATTTATCCATCTATCAATCTTTCCATTTATCCCTCTATCCATCTATATATATATACATATATGTAAATCAGCTAAAAGCAATTCAACAGTAATTGAACATATTTACATAACTTCTCGTAATTCCCCATATTTAAAAAGAAAATGTCAGAAAACAATTAAACCGAATAATCAGCTTGTTAAACAATTTTGTCAAATAACGAAGCTAAGCAAAATGTACTTATTATCAGCTATAGCTCAAATATCAAGTGAACAACATAATTGCGATTTGCTGAGTGCACTAAATTGTATAAGAAATATATATTTTGGGACTACAGAGTGAGTCATAGGCATATGAGAAAATAAGGGAAATATAACAGAAAGAGAGAGCAGCAGGTTGTAGTCGACTAAGGAATACTCGCTTAAGGTTCAAGGCTTTCAATTTAATTATTTAAATTAATGATTAACGATTCATATGATAATTGAGTATGGGCATGGGTATTTAGAGAGCGTCGTAAGACTGGAAAATATAATATATTGAAGATATATATAGCACAGCTTTTAAAGATATAATAATTGACATTTTGCAATGCCAGAAATATAATATATTAAAGATATATATTATAGCACAGATATAGTAATTGACATTTTTCAATGCCAAAAAAGCCGTGGAATCTACAGATATACGTAGAGATGCAGAACTTTTGCATTCTAGCCATAAATCCATAAAAGATATAGTTTTAGATTGTAGAGTGGACATGATGAGCTTTAGAGATCAATGCAAAGCTGATACCTTTTTGGCTTTGAGCTATAAAAACTATTGAATTTTAAGTAGTACAATCTTTAAAGATATAGTAACTGACGTTTGCAATGCCTAAAGCTAAATATATCTAGAGATTATGGTAAAGCTGATGTATTTTGTCAGGTCTTAGATATAAAAGTGCAGTAGATAGATGTATTTAAAAAAAATATATATATACAATAATGAGGCCTTAAAGTCCTAGAAAAATGAAGCCCTAAAAATTCTTACTAAAATTATATAATGCCCAAGCAAATTGCAACATAGGATAACGTAATATATATGTATATAGTTTATTTCTTATGTACAACTATCTATCTATAGCCAATCTAGGCTACTTCTATCTTAAGAGCGCGTATATTAAAAATCTAGTTTTTTTCTCTTTAAGTTCTTATTGTTTACGTAATGTTTTCGGCCCGCAGCATTACGTAAGCAGCAATGTTTGACTATCGCAATGCCCACTTATATATCTATATATATCTGCATATATATCTGTATAAATATGTATACCCCTCCCAGCAGGATTGCCTCGACGCATTAACTGTACCATTAACTGTTTTTTGCTAATCATAACGCTTTGCACTACTTCGTTTCAGCACAAAAACCATAACCAAACATCAAGGCAAATGGTAAATTTTTGAAGCAGCTAATAAATAACAACAACAACAATAATAATAATAAAAAGCAGCTATCTCAGCTATGAATGGATAACTGTATATTGTATATATCATGGCTGAGATATGTTGCGAACGCTTTCAAATATCCGTTATATCTATAGAGTAGTTACCACTAACAAAATTCACACTTCTCACATTTGCACACATTCGAAAACTAGCAAAAAAACGCTTTCAACTCACGCCTCTGCTAGATCAACAATATATATATAATTATATATATATCTAATCTCTATATATATCTATAATCAATAATTGCTGCATTTTACAGGTGTTTCACCTATGAGAACAACAATCGGAGCAACAACACGGCGAGTCCCACGCCCGAGCTGAAGCTCGACATGGACATGGAGAGCATGATACTAAGCGGCACAGAGGCGGGACGTGGCTTGCCGGTAAGTAGAGCCCCATATATATAGTCGGCAATATCTAAACTGCCATTCTCTCTCCAGTATCAGCAGTATTCGGCCAGCATCTTGGATGATCCAGAGTTGATAGCGGGCAAGCATCGCACGCTGTTGACCTTCACCTCGTACATGACCTCGGTCATTGACTATGTGCGTCCGTCGGATCTGAAGAAGGAGCTGAACGACAAGTTCCGTGAGAAGTTCCCCAGCATACAGCTGACCTTGAGCAAGCTGAGAAGGTAACCCCCCAATCGACTCTCCTCCATTAAGGACTTTGACTAACTCTCCTTCCATTTGCAGCATCAAGCGGGAGATGCGTCGCATCAACAAGCTGGATTCGCGCATCGATCTGGTGACCATATCGCAGGCGTACGTCTACTTCGAGAAGCTAATACTGGCCAATCTGATCAACAAGAGCAATCGCAAGTTGTGCGCCGGCGCCTGTCTGCTGCTCAGCGCCAAGATGAACGACGTCAAGGGCGACGCGCTGAAGAGCCTGATCGAGAAGACGGAGAATGTGTTCCGGCTGAATCGCAAGGAGCTCATCTCGTCGGAGTTCGCGGTGCTCGTGGCGCTCGAGTTTAGTCTGCATGTGCCCATGCACGAGGTGCTGCCGCACTATCAGCGGCTGCTCTACGAGTCCTAGAGTTGGCCCACGCGCTGCGCCGAAGGATATCTGACGGCGGCAGCGCAGGCGGCGGTGGCGTTGGCAGCGGCCACCACGCGGCATCATCTGCGGCGCAAAGGCAGCCGCAAGTAGACGACGGAGCAAGAGTCTGACCAATGATGCAGCATACTTTTGGGGGGCGAACGTTTATTTTTTGTACTTATTGCATATTTTTGGCGGTGGGATTTTTATACGATTAAATGAGAAACAATAATTATATAAGTAGATATACTAAGTTTTTGCTACCAACTAAGTTCACACAATTGACAAAAATTATAAAAAAAAAGATATAAAAATTATATATATATAGATATACTCATATATAGTAGTAGTATAACCCCCCGTAACGAGACCTCTCCGGTAGCAGGCGCTTCTATTGTATATGTTAAGTGTTTTTTCTTTTAGCGCGTTAAATTTTCCATGTTTTGTTATAGATCGATCGAGTATATATAATAAATGAATAAATCTAAATTAGAACTGACCAAATGTGCGTCACATAATTTACATATGCAGAGCGATAACGAAACGCCACGCTGGGGCTTATCAAATTCGGCTGGGGCCCTTGCAACCTGATATTATTCAAATTCAAATTCAACTTGACTCGACTCGCCGCGATCTCTGCCTCTGCGCATTGCTGTTAGCCGCATCGGCAAAGCTAACTAATCCGCCCCAACACACAGACTGGAGTCAGATGAGCTTTGTTTGCCAGTCAAATATCCCCCACACTGGGGGGTCACACTCACACTCACACACAAATCACCTGAGGCTCATCAATCAAAAATCAATAAATAATTTGCGATCGATTATTTGAGTGGGCAACAGGCGCCCAGCAGCCAGCGACAAGCGGCCAACCGAAACCCTAAAAAGAGTTCTCTGTTCCCCGACTCTATAAACAAATGCGGGCAGCGCGATAACCGAAAAAAAAATAACAAAATACACACGTGCCCAGTTGGACTGGCCGGGCCCCATATGCATTACATTGTGTGTTATTGTTGTTAACAGTTAACTCTGCTTTGTATACCCTGCAAGCAGCAGAGGCAGTAGCGGGTATATTATTCTCATTCATGATCAAGCTCTAATGCACTAATATATTAGTAGAAAAAATAAAAAATATACATGCATATAAATGTATATGTATATAAAACATGTTATTTAAATAAATTAAATAAAAAAATGTGTTGAGTATATAAATAATTTGTCTCTAGCATAGCGTACAGGGCATCTCACATGCAGTCCAGCTTGTGCACGCACACAACAAATTTGAGAGTGTACTGAGAGTAGGTAAAGAAAATGGCGTATGCTGGGCACAGTTGAGTGCATCTTACCTCTCGCTCGATCACTCTGCGCCTTAAGGCTGTCAAGTGTCATAGCCTAGCTGAGAGCGTGAGAGAGTGGCTGAGACGCAGTTAAGGGTCATTTGTTACACACACATATACATAAATGTCCTATGTGCCTGCATTTGCTTGGTAAGTGCTACAGGGCAGCGTCTAGTCGTGCAACTGCACTCGTATTATATTTATTTATTTTGATAAGACAAGTTGTTGTTGTTGTAACTGTTTTGGGCAGCCAGCAAATGGGCAGAGGTTGCTACTGCACACACTGGGCTGCGGCCATGTGTGCGTATCAGTGTGTGTGTGTGTAAGTGTTTGTCTCTCTGTCCCACTCTTTCTCTTTTGTACTGTGTGTGTGTGTGACTGCATTGGTATGCTTGATGCGTTGCAATGTAATCAGTTTTTAGGCTTATCAGCATAGACCGCTGACTGTACTTATTTATAAAAGAAAAGTAAGAAATAAAAATAATAATTAATTTAAGCTCGCTGATGCACATAATTATACACATATGTATATATAATGTATGTATGTTATACGTGCTCATTGTCCGAAATATGTACAGCTGTTGCTTGCCACATGCCACATGCCACATGCCGTTGCATAATGGACATGCTTAAAACTAATTAACGCAAAAGCAACGCCGGAACCGAATCTGTTTACTCCCCCGCTCTGCGTCTCTCTCTCTCTATCTCTATCTCCCTCCCTCTCATACTGTTACACTCTTGCGCTAACTATCTCGTTCTGGGACGCGCTCAATCTCTGGCTCTCTCTCTGCTTCTCCCTTTTCCTCTCTCTCTTGCTGTGTGCGTTCCCCTCCTTTATTCGCTTGTGGTCGTTATTCTGCTGCTCTGTTTGCCTGATATTCGCGTCTGCTGCTTGTCTAGGCCGTAGCAGAACAGCAGCAAAAGTTTATTTATTACTCATTAGCACGCAAGACGGCGGCAGCGGCAGCGGCAGCGGCGGGCAGCGCAGCGGCGTTGACGACTTTTGCCATCTTTAGCTCATTTATTAAGAACAAGCCCAGGCGGCACACGCCCAGCAAACTCACACACACACACACACTCACACACACACGCAAAGTCAGAACTTTTTCATTAAAATTTCGTTTTTATTATTTCGTCATTCATTAAGTCGGCCATTGCGCACTTTTCCACCTCCTCCCCCTCCACAATTCACTTATCTTTTGTGGCTTTTGTTGCTGTACCGTTAACTGTTTTAGTCCCGTTGGCTTACTAGTTAAAGTTCTTTTTTCTGCCGCTGCCCTGTGCCCTGGCCAAGCGCTCGACGCTGATTGGAAAGTTCTGTCTGCATTTTCAGCAGCGACGTCCGCCGGTGACGCGTTTCTTTCGCAGCAGCAGCAGCAGCCACAGCCGCAGCCGCTGCTGCTACTACTACTGCTTCTGCTTCTGCTACTACTGCCGCTGCCGCTGCTGCTGCTGCTGCTGCCGCTGCTGGTGCTGGTGCTGCTTCTGTTGCCTGTCTGCTGGCTGTGGTTTTCTGTGCGCCTGATACTGTGCGCCGAGTTAATTGGTTTGCAAACAAATTAACCAACGTGGGTGTGTACGTTTCCTAATTAGCAGCTTTTGTAATTAAATATGCCCGCAGCCACTCGCACACACACACACAAACACACATATACAAACGCGCGCACACACACACGCACTCATGTGTACGGCCTGTGCGCATGTTTGTGTGTGTGTACAATGGCATAACGGTTCATGTGACTGTAAGGCGCAGTGGCAGCGACTCGTGGGGGTCCGCATTCTAGCTAATGAACAGCCTGCCCACCCCCCTCAAAGCACGTCCCAGACGCGGGGAGCGGCCAGACGCTGTGGTAACAACGCTGACGTCCCGAATGAAAATGCATTTTAATTAGGGGTTTTTGTTGGCTTTTGTTTTTAGTACTTTTTTCTGTACGCTGATGGCTGCTACTGCTGGCTGCTCGAAGTGCTGCGCTGCTTTGGCTTCGTTCATTAGTTGAATTGAAGCGCAGGGTTGTCGAGATGCAAAAATGTAGCAAAAAATAATGGCAAGAGCAAATTACATACCAGCTACGAATAAGAGTATAAGAAGTAATTAGAATATAGTTAATAATTAAATTAATATTTATAAAATGTACTATTCAATATTAGTTCATATAAAAAAAAAAGAATATATATATATATAAACAAAAATTAATAAATATATAATATATATACAAAAAAAAATATATATATAATATAAATGTATTGAATTTTTATTAATTTCATATTAAGTAATGGTATTTAATATATATATATATATATATATATATATATATATATATATATATATATATATATATATATATACTTTGAATTAATTTTTTGCATTAACTAATATAATATAATTGCAGCAGTTTTATTTATTTATTTATTTTTTGCAATGCCTGGCAACCCTAGCAAACTCAACGAATAAGCGCGCCCAATGGGACAGTGCAGAGTGGGAAGGTTTTGGTGGTCTTCAATGACATTGCAGCATAGTTGAAGCCAGTGCCAGTGCCAGTGGCACTGGCAGTGCTGGTCTCTATAGCACAGGTATAGTCTACCTGGGCCGAGCTGCCTGGGTCCGGAGTCCATGGCGGGGCCGCTGCCATTCATGCGATTGTTCTTTTTGTTGTTCAATTCAATTCAATTCAATTTGAGCAGCACCGAAAAGGGTCCAATTAAAAAACCACAACAATTAACGAGCCAAGTGAGTTAACTTGGCATAAATGGAATTTTAATTGGCAACATAAGAGCGGCAGCAGCAGCAGCAGCAGCAACAACAACTGCCAGCAGAGCCAAGAGCAGGAGCGGAGTGACTCGCCGACTGTCGATAAGTGAGTGCAGCAATCGGGTAGAAAGAGCGAAACAGAGAGAGAGAGAGATAGAGAGAGAGTGGGTGAGTGAGTGAATAAAAGTGAGTGAGTGAGTGAGTGGCGCGCTTGCAAGAGAAAGAGCGAGAGCGAGAGAGGGAGAGGGGATGCTCGTTACGAGCCCGGGAGTAGTTAAGTAAATGAGCATTTTGTTTCACTAATGAACACTAATGAATGCCGGAGACAACACTTCGGTTAAGCTGTGTGCGTGCGCATGTATATGTATGTATATATGTGTGTATGCGTGTGTGTGTGTGTGTGTGTGCTGCCTTTGTGAGTTTGGGGTTTTGTGTTGTTAATTAATAAACACGAAAGCCGGGCCAGGCAAGGCCCATTGTGTGTGTGTGTGTGCCCAGTTTTGAAGGGGTTAAAATAAGCAATTAGTTGGATTTTCAACTAGGCGCACAGCAAATGCAGAGCCGTCGAAACTGGCAACTGGCAACAGGCAGGCGCTGCCACTGGCACGGACAGAGGCAGAAGCAGCAGAGGCGGCACACAGGCAACTTTGGGAGGCAAGCCGACGCCGACGACGACATGAAAAACTTTCAAACTGTTGCCGACCAGCGCCGTCGTCGTCGTCGTCGCTGTCGCCGTCGCTTCTTCTAACGAGCAGCGGATAGAAATTGCTGCCGCTTGGAGGTCGCTTCGAGTTGCTAGCGAGCGAGGGACGAACATTGTCGTCGTCGCTGTGGCATGTTGTAAGCCTGCCACGCATTGCCCCTAAGCCACCCACCCACTCGCCAGCGCCAGCTCAGCTCGCGTGCTACGCTGTGTGGGCGAGCGGATGCAAAAAGCTTTTCTTTTTTTTTCTGCGCCTGGCCCTTTGCGGTTTCTCCGCTTTGTGCTGCGAGTTTTAATTAGTGTAACGGCTTTAACGTTAGCTGCGTGCGTGTTTCACGCCCCAACAGGTGGTCAATAAAGATTTTTATTTAATGTGTAGCGTGCGACATAACAATTTGATGCACTTGTGGCGTAATCGATTTAATTGTGAACGAAAGTATGAACGCTTATGAGCTAATTGGAACTAGTTCCGATAATAATTATATTTTAATTTGAGACGCTTGTTATCGATTAAATTGTGAACTGGTATGAGCTAAATTATGTATGTATGAACCATGAATTTATGAACCAATTCAAAACTAGTTCCGATATTTGCTCTATTTTGCATCACTAGCTAAATCAGCAGAAAGATCTAAAATTCAAATAAAATACATCAATTTAGTTGCTCTCATGTTATCTGTAGTTTTTTTTATTTTTATTTATTTTTTAATTATATACAAATATTCCAATTTGTTTACCCTCAATTTGCTAGATCAACTCGAATTCCTACAGCTAATTAGAAAGTCGTTTACAGTCCAGTCTGGCAGGTTTCTGAATTCATAGCCTTACCACACGCATTTGCCCCACTGTGCACCATTGACACGTTGTTAAGCTGTTCTGTTCGTTCTTGTTTTCAATTACTTCCGATACGTAGATATTTATATTCACAAACAAAACAGATCAAGTTAACAGCGAACGCGCAAATAAATCTTTGCCGACGTCTATAAAAGGAAAAACAATGTTACGACTTTATTCTCTGCGACGTATGAATCACTCAACCGCTGGCAATCAAGATTAAATTGTCGATTATAATAGGCAAATTACGAATAGAAAAGAAAAGTGAGAAGACCGAAGAGCGACTGTGAGATACCCTTTAGATATTTTTTTTAGATATATATATTATTTAGATACTTGTACCGAATTAGTTGACTTTTGGTGTTGAAATGTTTGAGATTAGCTGAAGATTTGAAATCGATTTTTATCGATTGTACGCGGTTTGATGAAATGGTATCGATAAGTTGAAATGTACTTGATTATAGTGTTCTATGGGGATGACTGACATGAGAAATTGCCGTCTTTAAATAATATAGGACTGAGGACTAAAGGAAAGGGAGGAAGAATAGATAAATAGATGGAAGTGCGGACAAACAGATGGGTGGACATACAGACATATAAGCAGATGGATAAACAGCAGGAAAATAATACGAATGTTTGATGAACGGACAGACTAATAAGTGGATGGATAGAAAAGCCATAGAAAGGATGGACAGACAGAGGCCCGGAAGGACAGATGAATGAAAGGACGGACAGACATATGCATGAGCTTACGAACAGATAGACATAAGGATAGTTTGAGAAAATGTAACAGATAGATGGAAAGACTAAGTGGACGAAAGGAGAGACAATTGAGTAGACGGACAAACACACTCTGGGACAGACAGAATGAAAGGACGGACAGCTCAGGAAACTTACAGAGGGACGGAAAAACTAAAAAAATTGATGGATGCGACAGATGAATGAGCATACGGATAGAGAAACATATGGATAGTGAGAGGAACTAATTAACAGACAGATGAAACAGATGTATGGAAGGACTGATTAACGGGCGGATGGAAAGAGAGTTCAGTAGACGGACAGACAGACGCACGGATCACTTAAATGAACGGACGGACAGACAGATATAGAAAAGAACAGGTGTACAGAGCTACATAAATTCAGCTATTGCTACTGATCAGGTTGCTATATACAAAAAGCCCTACCTTTGTCTGTCTCAGATATAACACCTTCTATACACAGTGCCAAAGTCCTCCCTTTATAGAACCCAGCACATCCCATACATTCACCTCGATATAGGGCATATTGACAGCTTGGTTTGCAGACAAGTTGCGTTCGACCGTCTCGCCCAGAGCTAGCTCTGGGTGAGATTCAGCGTGTTTCATTTGTCGGCTTATATGGCGAGGCGAAAACAGCGCAAAATCGTCTAGTACTGTGTTGTCATTGGCGCTGCCTAAGCGGCATGCCAGGCCGCGGAGGAGGCTGGCTCAGAGTCAGCGAGACAGCGAACCCGTTTTGTCTACAGCTGGCAAACAAAACAAACGTCTGAGTGATGTATGACGTCAGTGGCTGAAATTAAGTGTGGGTCGAACAACAATAATCATTTACAATTTGCCAAGGTATCAACGACACACACACACTCGTACACACACCTGTGTGAAATCATATTTTAGAATATCGCTGGCGCAGCGTCGGCTCAATCGAATTTTGAAACGCGCCAAGTCGAGATGCCGCTGCGGAAGAAGGAGGACTATATACCCATCAAGTGTGAGGGCTGGAACGGCAAGTTCGTGTATCCCGATGGAGCTGTGAACAACGTCTCCAAGATCCGTCGCCAGAACCAGAACGTGACCAATACGAGCAACTTCTATGGCTTCAACACGGAGCCGATTGTCCTGCCCACGGCGTGGGATGGAACCTTTGTCAAGGGTGGCGAGACGCGCATGAAGCCGGAACGTAATCGTTCCGATGATCAGGACTATTTCGACTACAATACGGATCCCACCATCTTGCCAACAACTTGGAGCGGTGAATTCGTCAACGATCCGAACGATGTGCGCATCAAGCAGGAGCGGAACTTCTCCGATCCGCGAGATTACGCCGAGGCGAATCGCTTCAAGCTGGTGCAGTGAGGAAATCGAAAGTGAATTGTGAATGTTGTGCACGACTAACAGAGCTCTTAAAGATCCTTTATCCTATCCGATCTTCACACTAATCGCAATCCTTATGTTCTCTTGAAATTAACCTAAGCGTTGTATTTGAGTTATTTATTTTTACTTTTAAATAAAAAAGCAAATTGTGAAAAAAAAACAATGATCGTGGGAGTATTTGAATGAACGAGAAAGCTTCGTGATATTTCTGTGGCCTTTTAAGGTCGCAGCGAGTTCGATCGAGTTGGGAAATACGTGTATATGATCTAGCTGCCGATACGATTTCATATATGGTAAGGCCGGACTTAAGGGCAAATCATTTCTAGGTCTTTCGCATGGGAGGGCAGATATGACTAAGGTGGAAATAATTATAGTTGTTATAGACGCTTAAAAATGTGAAAGGAGTATATTAGTTGAATGAACTTGGGCGAAAAAGTGGGATAGATCCCCAGATTTGTTCAGCTGTTGATGATATAGGTATATCAAGATTATATTATATATAAGGCAAAGCACAATATTTGATCTCAGATCCTACTTATTAATATTTATGTATAGACTTACACTTATGTATCCTATACTCAAATTGATATTGGTATATTTATTTATATATATTTCTATATATGTATGATATGAATTAGCAGAATCTGAGCTCATATCTCATCCTATATTAGTAGGGTGACCAGGCCATTCCGGGACGGTAGACGACTAAACCTCCCCTCCCTCCAAAGCGGTACATGTCCCGGAATTCCAGGACGTATGACAACCCTATATATTAGCTGTCTTAGTCCAAGCTCCTAGTTCCAGGTAATTTCTACTATTAAAATGTAAAGAGTTTACAATCAAATAAATATATTATATGCATATAAATATTCTCCCTCTAAAAAAAAATAAATAAATATATATATATATATATTTTAAATTTTAATATACATATATATTTTATATATAAATATATACATTTTTTTTCTCTCAAAAATTAATTTCTAAATAATTTCGACTGTTTTTTGCCTATCCAAGCAGCAATAATAAAAAACAACTCAAATATTTACATCCAACAATGAGTTGTATTTCATGCTGTCACATTTAATTTGAGCTCACTAATTGGAGAATCTTGGCATGCCTGATCAACTAACACGTTCATTGATCAGGTGAGCTCAAAGCTCAAAACTTATCAAACTAAGCTGAAACAATCTCTTTTTAAGACAAAGCAGACTTATTCTAATAAGAAATGAATAGATCTGATTTACAGGCAAATCAATTATGAAAGGTTATAAGATTAGAAAATTATCTTTATTAATTTAAAATGCAATTACAAAATTAATAAATAAAAATTTAAAAAAATTAATCACATTTGACCCCGACGTGAATCGAACACGCAACCTTCTGATCTGGAGTCAGACGCGCTACCGTTGCGCCACGGAGTCATCAAATACATGGCTGCAAAATTCATATTTGAGCTGTATTGCCACATACCTGCAGCCAGAGATTTTTACAGCGTTGCCACTATGTTGAAAATATTAAAAGCCACTTGTTAATGCTGAAGAGCAAATAAATTCAATTTACAAAATATATAATCAAATTTGTATTAAAAAATAGACAATTTAATGCAAAAAAATTAATTTTAATGCCTCTATAATTCATAAATATTGATAACCATTTAATATTGCCATTATTTCATTAAATAAACGCAATTCAAGAACTTACCCACACTTATTAACAAAGTTTAACGTTACTGCACATATTTTTCAAGAATAAATCACTAAAACGTATAGGCAATACCATTTGTTAGCTAAATTTCATAAAATATAAGCCAAGCAATTTATTTAAATATCGTAAAATATTTAACCTATCGATAACTTCAGTTTAAGGGTGCTCTAAATTTACTCATTCGTGAGCATATTTTCAACTCATCGATAACTTTTGGCATTTCGTGAGCTCTTAATCGCAGCCAACTTCACATCAACGCGTTCTCGGTATAGGTTTTAGCCATTATTTATTCGCAATAAATGCGAATGCAATTGCGAAAATTTATTTAATTCGCTATATTTGCGAAATAGCAACTAAATATATCGTTTTATAACTAAACGCGCTCATATTGCATAGCTTTTACTTCGTCTGCAATACGTTTTCATTTCGCCTCAGTTGTGCGCGTGAGTGTGTGTGTATATATTTTTGTGCGTGACGCGCTGCTGCCGCCATTCAAGATTGAAGCGAAAAAATGGATTTGGCGAAGCTGGATAAGATGAAAGTGGTGGACCTGCGTACCGAGCTACAGACGCGTGGTCTTGATACCAAAGGTGTTAAAGCAGTGCTCATCGAGCGCTTGAGAGCACATGTGGAAGGTTCTGCCGCCGGCGGCGGCGGCGATGGAGGTAAGCTAGTATGTGTGCATGTGTGTGTGTGTGTGTTTGCATGTGTATGTGTTTATGTATGTATGCATCAGTGCGGTTCTGAGTGCTTGTGTGTGTATGTGCGTGTGTGTACTACACAATTTTGAACTGTTTTCAATGTGTGTGTGCGTGTAACTCGGCTCAGCGTGTTTGTCTTTTATATTGTAAACGCGCCTTATATAACCCAAATACGAATTTTATATGAATTACAATTTTTTGTTTGTTTGTTTTTGCACACAACAGATGGCGCCCCACTTACACCTAGCCGTCGTCAGCGTCGAACGAGATCCATGTCGCGGTCACCGTCGCCCGTCGCGGCGGCTCCAGTTGCCACTGAGCCAGAGTTGGAGACTCTGGCAGAGGAGGAGCAACATGGAGCGGAACCTGAAGTTGAATCCGGTTCAGGAGCGGAGGTAGAGGAAGTCGAAGACGATGTGCAGGAGGAGCAGTCAGAGCAACAACCAGAAGAACAAGCCCAGCAATCGGAGGAGCAAGAGGAAACGGATTCTGCTGCACCGGAAGCAACACACGATGAAGATGTGGCTATGGCCGAAGAGCCCACAACTATGGAGACAGCAGCAGATCAGGAAGATTGCAGCGACTTCAACAAACCCGCAGAGTCCGAAGCGGAACCAGCTGAGAATAATGATGCATCAGCCGATGCAGATCCTGCGGCTAATGCAGATGCTGAAGCTAATGCAGATGCGGATGCCGATGCCGACGCCGAGAAAGTCGCTCACCAATCCAATGGCAACAATGATGAGAAAATGGAAGTTGATGACGATGCAGGCACTGGCGCCGGCACCAAAACAGACAAGGAGGAGGACAAGGAGCACGACAAGGAGCAGGAGCAAGAGCAAGAAAAGTCGGGCGAACGGCGTAAACGTTCACACAGTAAAACACGATCCCGCAGCAGCTCGCGCTCACCCAAACGTCGCAGCGGCGACAAGCGCGACTCCAAGGGTGGAGCAGCCGCTGAGGAGCAACGCACCGTAGTCGAGGATGAGCCCACCATGGAGGAGAACAAAGTGGGCCTCAGTTGGTGTAAGTAAAGCTCTAAATCTGAAGTCTTACCCCATCTCCATTTCAATCCACACTGATTTATATATAATAATACATTTGTTCTAATTGTGTTTAACTTCTTTTTTTTTTGGGTATTGTTCCATCAGTTGATTCTGATATACATCTGGTCATTGACTCTACCAATTTCACATCGGCCAAGCCACTGACCCCGGAAATCTATTCGCTTATTTGGTCTGGTGCACGCGCCAATTACGGTGTGCGCGACGGCAAGGTGTGCTTTGAGGTGCAACTTTCGGAGGAGACCGTGCCAGAGAATGCCCATCATTTTCGCGATGAGCCGCACGTGCGAGGATTCCGCGTGGGCTTCTCAACGCCGCAGTCGACGCTGTTGCTGGGCGAAGCTGAACATTCCTATGGCTATTGCGAGAGCGGCCGCAAGGCTAACAATGGCGAGTTCAAGGAGTATGGCAAACCATATCAGCTGGACGATGTGATCGGGTGCTACCTGGATCTGGAGAGCACGCCGTGCAACATCAAGTACACTTTGAATGGCGAAGATCTGGGCATTGCCCATGAATTCGATAAGAGCACGCTGGGCGAGGATGGCGCACTCTTTCCCCATATTGTCACCAAGGGCTACGAGTACACAGTGAACTTTGCCAATGCGGAGGAGTTGCTCGTCAATGCCGAGCGGCCGACACGGAAGCGTCGTAAGCAGCGTGCCGAATCGCATAAAGACGACGACAATGATGGTGAGAAATGGAAAGTGCTCGATGAGGCAACCGCTGATGACGATGAGCCGGAGAAGAAAGACGATGAAGCGAAGCCGGCGGAGGATGGAGATGGCGACAAAGTGGCGGAGGCCAATGCGGCCGATGCAAGCAGTAAACCTACTGAGGAGGAGCAGGCCAAAGAGGCTGGTGCTGAAGGCGAGTCCCAATCGGAGCAGGCGGAACAGGCTGAGGCCGCAGAGGCTGCATCACTGGATCAGGCGATGGAACCTGGTGAGTTTGTCTAGAAACACTATCAATTCATATATCTAACTAATCTTCTATTGCAGCTGAGGAAGCAGCAGAAGCTCCAGCTGCTGTGCCCAGTGAGTCAGCAGCTGTGACCAATGGCGACAGTGTGTCTGATGCCGAAGCTGCAGCCGAGCCGGAAGCAGCGGCTAAAGAGTCATCCAAAAACAATGAAGCCAACGCAGAGGAGGACGACGAAGATGGCCCATCGCCCAATAAGCGTACCAAAACTGAGTCCGAGACAGAGAAGTCGGACAAGCCACAACCGGCTGAGGAGGAGTACGAGGATGTTGTGCCCATACCAAGAGACACTGTTGGTCTGCTGCCGGGCTATGTACTGTTGGCCTTGGTGCCCATCGAACAATTGGTGGCCGGTCCTCAGCGTGCCGCCTCGCGCAAAGACTGCGAGGTCATTCTGCTTGTGGGTCTGCCCGGTGCCGGCAAGACGCACTGGACACAGAAGCATGTCGCCGAGAACGCCGATAAGCGTTACGAGATCATTGGACCTGATTCCATAATAGCCAAAATGACGGTGAGTCGAAACTGAGATGTGATTGTGGTGTCGATGGATGTTTGTTTAATGTGTATAGATAGTTTAGATATATGGATATAGATAGAAATTAAAAACAAATACAAATTTAAGCAGCCTCAGTAGTAATTCGTATGTGAAATAGGCAGCCCAATAACAGGAAGTACTATGCTTGATAAGAGTTAATATGATGTAATGTATATATCTATTTTGTTGGCAAATGTAACCAGAGTTTATATGTGATCAGAGTATATTAGTAAGTTAATCTTAAGCTATTTGCTGATACAACACATAGTTTTTATCATTTAAGCTGAAAGATAATCGTTTTTTAGCTGTATTTTCATTAGTTGGCACTATTCGAATTGGTATAGTGCATTCAGAGTGCTAAGCAATACCAACAAATATTAATTGCAATCTGTTTTTTTCATGGTTTAGTCAGTCTTATGGTCTGTCAGTCTTAAAACTAGACTTAGACTTATATTGGAGAATTTTATTACAGTTGTTTTATAGTCTATATGCTTCAATGATAGACTTAGATTTATATCGGCGCAGTTTCTTATAGTTGCTTATAGTCTGTAGTTTTTAATGTTAAACTTGGATGTATATTGGAGAAATTTATAGTTTATATGGGTTAGTTCTATATTAATTTAAGGTCTTTCTTTTAATTTTCCATAGAAAGTTATTGAGAATGTAAATTTATAATATAAAGGTATCTTGAAAATGTATGTAACAGATAGAAGAAGACATGGCAAACACCTTAAAGTATATAGTTGCTTCATCAGAATAGCAGCTATGCACAAGCTCAGGGCATTAGCTAGTCGTGCACTCCCAATTAGAGCACTCCTACTTGTTTGTCACTAGAACAGTTGAATATTAATAAAACATTAGCAATGCCTAAGTATTTATTTGTCCAGCTAGATGAATCATTATTAATGATTCGTAATGATTCATCTAACAATACAAATATTGGCAATATTAACTAATAATTTCTTATCTCAATTGAATTTTTACTTTTCCTTGATAAACATTTTAATATTTTATTTAATTTTTTTCTCCTTTATTTTGTTTTTATTTTCGATGCGTAGATTGATGGAGAATCGCGCAAAACGGTGCACAAAGGTCGCTGGGATAAGGTGTACGAGATCTGCTTGAATAGCCTCGGCGGCCTGGAAGATATTGCCATGAAGCGGCGTCGCAATTTTATACTCGATCAGGTAAAACATCAAACAAATGACCAACAACAAACACTCACACACACACACACGCGACGACACCAACACACGCACACCCACCCACACACACACACACACACACACACACCAACAAATTACACTGAAACAAACACATAAAACACAAAACACGAAAACACCGAGAATTATGCGTTGATGATGACATACGTATGTCACACCCGAAAGGTCCCGGCTAGGGATATATATTTTTTTGTTACTTTTTTTTGGATGTTTTTATTTTTGTATATTGGAAATATGCATTTGAATTGCTCTTGAATGAGAATGTGAGAAAAGCCCAAGCGTCGCTAGCGATGCCAACTGAGTAAAGCTCCGCGAGGTATGTGTTAGGCCCTAAGTTGATCCGATAATTAGCATTGCTTAAGTGTGTTGAAGAGTGTAAGTATTTGTATTTGAATTAAGCATAAGTTTTAGGTGCAACAGTTGGCTGTAGAAGAGGAAGAGGAAGATGATGATGATGCAGGGGCAGTGTATGAGATGAGAGATAAAGTTGAGTATGATGATGATGATGGTGGAGGGAGCGTGCGGCAAGGAAGCCACTGTAAGTAAAGTACAAATAAACAACTACAACTACAACAATTATACACAATTCTAAAATCCAAACAGCGAAAATCGTTCGTCTTAACGTATCGTATTAGTTACCTACCTCTACTATACCTACTCTCTATCTCTCTAAATGCCGACAATCGCAACAGAGGCCAACTACTATATATGTATATATGTGTATGCATATATATATATATGAATTTATGTTAATTCTTTATAAAACATATTAAGTCAACTGTTGTTTCGTTCTGCCATGCCGAAGCAGAAGTGTTTGAGCGCGGGCAAATTTGTAGTGTATTTGCCATGCAACGAAACTCCCTGGCGGAGTTGCAAGAGGACAATAAGTACACACACACACAAGCACACAAATATATATATATATGTATATGTATATATGAATCAGGTATGTGTTAGTTTATAAGCGAGGGCGAACAACAACAACAACATCGTCGTCGTCGACGTCGTCGTCGTCTGCCTGGGCGCCCCAGTGGGCGACGCGACATGCCGCGTCATCAACGTGTTTCTCACACCTGGCCAACTGACCAACAACGCTCAACATTCAACCGAAACCTACCCAAAATCGAATCAACCAAAACAACCAACCAACCAACCAACCAATCAATCAATTCAACTCGAATCAACCCAATCAACCAACCAACCAACTGTATAATTCTTGTAGACGAATGCGTATGCCTCGGCCCAGCGACGTAAAATGAAGGGTTTTAGCGACTTCAAGCGCATTGCGGTTGTTTGCATACCCGGCGAAGATGAATTGAAACGTCGCATCGCCGATAAAGAGGAAAAGGGAAATGCTTTTACAGTTAAAGAATCAACAATAAATAACTTACGAGGTAAATATTGTCTACCACAAACACAAGCAACGAAAAAAAAACTTTATAAACAGAAAAAAAATATACAAATCAATTAAGAAACGGCAAATTATTAGTGCATAATATAACAATATATCTATATGTACATATATATATTGAAAGACAAAACAGATATAAAAAAAAAGAGAAAATAATATGTATAATGCTTATTCTATGTAACGTATTTATTTATTAGCCCGTAAGCAGCTGCATTCTCTTATGTATTTGTAACTGTTTTCTAACTATATAATTCCATTTTTTTTATGCTTCATCATTATTATTGAACTCATCAAAGATTTACCCTTAAAAACAGCTGGCAGGGTCTAATGTGTGACAGTTGTTGTAGATGCCATATCTGTCCGATTTAAAATTCTTTTACTTGGAGGCTTTACTGTGGTCCGTTATTCATATAAACCCTACTTTGATCTTCTATTAATCTTTTATCAATATCTTATCCAAGTCCGCTCTTATGTCTTTCATTTTATACGAGCTATAAGCTCCATAAATCTCTCCCTCTCTCTGCCTCTCTCTTCCCTTCATCACACACATTTGCCAGCTGAACCCACGCCCACCTCTCCCGCCCACCTTTTGCCTTTACACTGTCCTTTCCTCAATATCTCTCTCACCTTCTCTGTCTCTCTCTTAAAGTGTATTGTGTAAAAATTGATGAAATCTCTTTGCCAGTCTTTCACAATGGCGCACATTATGTTAATACCTTTGCACACTCTTTTTGCAGCCAATTTCACGCTGCCCTCGCTGGAGTTTGGCTGGTTCGATGACATCATCTACACGGAGCTGACCGGGGACGAGGCCAAGGCCGAGGTGAAGAAGTACAATGAGAAGGGCAAGAAGGCCATCGATGCGGACAGGTCGCGTGACAAGAGATCGCGCGGCGGACGCGACAATTACCGGCGCGATGACAGGCATCGCAATCGTCACTTTGACGAGCGGCGTCGCGATCACGGCGGCCAGCGGCACGACAGTCGCTGGAGCGACTCGAGACGTGGAGGCGGTGGTGGTGGCGGCGGCGGAGGCAGCTACTCAAGCGGCGGCGGCAGTGGAGGCGGCGGCGGTGGCAGTCGTGGCTATGACAATCGCAATCGCAACTATGGCAGCGGTGGCGGTGGCGGCGGCGGTGGAGGCCAACAGAATTGGATGCAGAATAATCGCAGAAGTGGCTATGATGATCGCGGCTATGGAGGCGGCGGCGGTGGTGGTGGTGGCGGCGCCGGTGGCGGCAGTCGTGGCTATGATAATCGCAACCGCAATTATGGCAGCGGTGGAGGTGGTGGTGGTGGTGGCGGCGGTGGCCAACAGAACTGGATGCAAAACAACCGCCGGAGCGGCTACGATGATCGCGGCTATGGCGGCGGCGGCAGCTCGCGAGATTATCGCGATCGAGATCGCGGCGGCAACGATCGCAATCGCCTGGGCAGCAACGATCGCAATCGGGGCAGCAGCCAGAGCAGCTATCGCTCCGGCGGCGGTAACCACCAACAACGGGATTTTCGGCATGGCCACCGCGACACCAAAGAAGATAGTCGCGGTGGCTATGAGCGGTCAGCTGCACAAGCGCTGCCCAAATACGGCAATAACTCGGCCCAGGTTGCCAGCTACGATCAGTACAAGCAGCAGCAGCAACAGTCGAGCGGAGGCCAGCAGTCCGGCTCCAAGGTAAGCGCGGGCACAGTCATTCCCTAATGAGGGGCTTATGTAATCCTCCCTTTGTATTGCTTGCAGTCCGCGTTAAGTGGCAAGTGGAGCACCTATGCCCAGCACCAGCAGCAACAGCAGACGCAGCATCATCCGCAGGCTGGCGTCTGGCAGCAGCAGCAGCCACAGCAGCAACAGCAACAATACCAGCAGCAGACGCATCCGACCGCGGGCCAACAACAGCAACAGCAACAATACTGGAACTATAACCAGATGCAGGGTAGGTAGCAGCAGCAGACAACAAACAGCAAACACCTGGCCCCCACTGCTTACCTATAGAAACTCGCTCTGTTGTCGTGCCGCAAATAAAATTCTGATTTAATATTCGATGTGAATTCATTTATTCGCTGGTGGTGGATGGAGCGAGTAGGCAGCTGGGGCGGATTAGGTGATTGATGGACTGACTGATTGATTGATTGATTGATTGATTGTGTGTATATATCCTTATGCAGGTTATGGCAACCAGCAGCAGCAATCAGCCTGGCAAGGCGCTGATCAGCAACAGCAATGGATGTCCTGGTGGCAGGTAAGCAAAGCCGACCAGCAGCAGCAGCAACAACAGCAAATTAATCGATTATTCCGTCATTTCCTCTGTCATCGATAGCAGCAGCAGGGCGCCGGCGGAGGAGCGGCGACCAATAATGCCGGTGGTGGTGGTGGCGGTGTGAGCGGCGCCGCGGGCGCCACGGGCAACAATGATGGCGGTGCCACCAATCATTATTGGTCTCAATATTCATACTCTACACAGTCCAATGCGGGCGTCGACAAGAAATAGAAGCAGCTAACAAATCGGTGCACATATTTTTGCCGTCGCAAGGCCACATTCATTTATAAACAATATACACACACAGCACACACACACACACACACCGTACACTACGAGAAGGAAAGCAACTTTAAAGTCTCTAGTTTTTAAACATAAAACAAATCAAACAAAGGAAAAGCGAGCATAAATTTAGTGTAGCCAGTTTTTAAGCAAAGTCTGGGGAGTCCAAAACAAGCGGAAAGCGAAAAAGTAACCTTAACAACAGTTTCTCCAAGCAACAACAACAACAACAACAACATTTGAAAGAACTGTTATTTTTTAACAAACAAAACACAAATCATGTATTTACTGCTGCAAATTACGGTACGAAAGCGGAAGGGAGAGAAAAGCAAACCAATCTTACATTTATTGTGCATTATGTGAAACGGTTTATATATATATATCTATTATATTTTGTTTATTTCAACGGCAATTGGCCTTCTTTTGCTTGTTTATCCAAAAGAAAAAGAAAAAAAACAAAAGCAATGAAAAGGAACGTTAATTGAACTTCTTTTTCGGCTCATTACGTATCTAGGACAGTACAATTTGTTTAACGTTTAATTATGATTATTGTTTTATATTTTATACATTAACGAATTGCTGGAAGACAAACTAAAAACAAGATAAATTTAACAAATAAATCTATATACAAAACACAACAAAAAAATATATGAAAATATGTCTGAAAATGGATTTTTTTTAAATATATCTTTGGGAGATCTAAAAATTAGTTTTGTTTAAATATATTTTTGGGAGATTTCTCTTAGATTTAATTGTTTACAAAATTTGTTGGAAATTTGTTTTAAATTTAATTATTTACATATATTTTTGGGTCTTTAATAAAAATAAATTAATTTTATTTAATTTTTTTCGTGGTGCAAATTCAAGTTAAAAATGTGTAAAAACTTTAAATTTTCTTTAAATTTGTACAAGAATTTATCTATAATTATAATTTAATTTATGTGTAATTATAGATAAACTCCTTGAATTAATTTGAAGAACATGTAAAATTTTTGCACATTTTTAACTTGACTTTGCACCACAAAATAAATAAATTAAAAATAATTTATTTTTAGCACTTGAACTTGCATACAAAAATATTAAAAAAAAAAATAAAATAAATAAAAAAAATTCATTTTTTAACACTTGCCCAATATAAACAATAAATTAAAAAGCACTAATTATTTATTAATTTTTTAGCACATTTAAGCTTTTAACAGCGCCTTTGTCAAGGGCACATCCCTAATGCCATATTTCGATACACTTGGAGCTAGTTCGATATTTATTTCGTTAAGTGTCAAACCTATCGAAGATCGAGCAGCTCAGCTCGATAAATAGCCGACGATAGGCGCACCCAGCCGCAATCTAAATATTTTAGCTCCATAAACATAAAAGTGGTGCGGCTTTTATCTACAACATAAGTTAGTTGATATATATACGTATATAAATATATATCTACAGCTGACCGTGCATTAATGCTACAGGTATTTTTTGTGGACATGCAAACACGATAAGAGCAATTGGAGTGACGCATGCAGCAAACGGCGTGACTTTTTTCTCTCTTCCCTTTAATTGATTTTCCAACCTTTGCAGAGGGCCGCACGATGATGGGCATACAGTTATTCAATGAAATCGGCAGTATTTTTCGTAATGTGAGTGAGCACTAAAAAAATAAATAAATAAATATATATAAATAATATGTATGGTGCCCCTTGCAGACCCCAACGTACGCCCTGGTGCTGGAGACGTTGCTGCTGATCACGGTGGTGGCGCTGCTGTTGCATAAACGCGGCGGTCGCGGGCTGTCTAAGGAACAGCAGGAGTACCTGATTGAACAGTATGAGCCGGAGCCACTCGTGGCCGACACGGATCCGGAGCATCCGCTGCTGCACACGCGCCTCGTCCAGTCGAAGGTGGGCAAGCGGATTGTGGTCGATGGACACGATTGCCTGAATCTGGGCTCGCACAACTATTTGGGGCTGCTGGAGGATCCGGACATCCTGGAGGATGCCTGCAAGTGTTTGCGCAAATACGGCGTTGGCTCGTGCGGGCCGCGTGGCTTCTATGGCACCATGGACGTGCACTTGGACCTGGAGGATCGCTTGGCGAAGTTCATGAATCTGGAGGAGGCCATCGTCTACTCCTACGGCTTCTCGACTGTGGCGAGCGCCATACCCGCCTATGCCAAGCGCGGTGATCTTATCTTTGTGTAAGTTGACCCAGTTTCCACTTGACTTGGCTTGGATTAATCTTCTAGAGCAATTGCAGCGATGAAGCCGTCAACTTTGCCATACAGAAGGGTTTGGATGCCTCGCGCAGCACCATCGTCTTCTTCAAGCACAACGATGTCAAGGATCTGGAGCGCCTGCTCCTGGAGCAGGAGAAACGCGATCAGAAAAATCCAAAGAAGGCGGCGAAGACGCGTCGCTTCCTGGTGGCCGAGGGCATTTACCTGAACACGGGCGAGCTGTGCCCGCTGCCGGAGCTGGTAGAGCTGCGCAAGAGATTCAAGTTGCGCCTGTTTCTGGACGAGAGCGTGTCCTTCGGCACGTTGGGCAACACTGGTCGCGGCATCACCGAGCACTTCAATGTGAACGTAAGTCAAGTTATCGATTGATTTATCGATAAATGAACACTTAAGTCTTTGATCGATCATTTAGCATTTAAATCTTCGATTAATTTATCGCTAATTTAACATTTAAATCTTCGATTAACTTATCGATAACTCAAACCTTTTTTAATTCTTAGCGCGATGAAATCGATTTAATATCGGCGGGCATGGAGGGCGCCATGGCCACCATTGGTGGCTTCTGCGTGGGCTCACACTTTATCGCCGAGCATCAGCGTCTCTCTGGCCTGGGCTACATCTTCTCCGCCTCGCTGCCGCCCATGCTGACGCAGGCGGCGATTTCCGCGTTGGATCGTTTCGAGCGCGAGCCGCAAATCTTTGGTCAGCTGCAGGAGAGATCGCGCCAGGTGCACGCGCAGCTCAAGCGCCTTAGCAAGCTGCAGTTGGGCGGCGATGAGCTGTCGCCAGTGAAGCATTTGTACCTGGCCGAGGCGCGCGACAGCTTCGAGACGGAGAGCCAGCTGCTGCGCCAAGTGGCTGACAAGGTAGAAAGCTCCATGTTCCAACTAAATCCTAAAAGTAACACCATATTTTTCTCAGTGCATTGAGCGAGGCGTGGCCGTCGTGGAGGCAGCCTACTTGCGGAACAGGGAGCACAAGCCAATTCGTCCGAGTCTTCGCATTGCCGTCAATCGATTGCTGCAGGAGTCCGATATATCCAAAGCCTTTGATGTTATCGAAGCCGTTTCCAGTGCAGAGCTTTAAGCTCGAATTATTTTTGTTCCTAGTTTATTTTTGTTGACCTATGACAAGAGCTCAGCACATGCTTTTATAATTATATTTTGCACAAAACGTTAATTTCATTTGAAATACAAATACAAAATACATATTTACAAATAACATATTAACAAATATAATTTGATACAAATTACAATTTGCTTAACATTTTAATTTCTGCCCGCGATATTTAAATTTAACAGCGCTGTAACCATACAGAGTACTTGCTTATCGATATTTAAATTTAACAGCGCTGTAGCATTGCAGAGTTCTTGCTTATCGATATTTAAATTTAACAGCGCTGTAACATTACAGAGTTCTTGCTTATCGATTGCTTAGTTGCTGCATTTTTAATGCAATTTAGTGCACATGCTTTTATAATAATATTCTGCAGAACAACTTAATTTAATTTGATCAGTAATCGCAATATACAAATTTATTTAATATAAAAAAAATATAGTTTAATAAATGACCACAAATTTATCTACTTAACATTTTAACAGTCTGCCCGCAATCGATATTTAAATTTAACAGACCCCTCCGTTAACAGCACCATAACATTACAGAGTTCTTGTTCATCGATTGGCTTGCTGCATTTTTAGTGCATCGCCGTGCAGCAGCCTCTGGTCACACTGTCATTGAGAAACGAAGCCGAATCGAAAGCACGCACGTCGCGCTGTGATTTTCAGTGTGATTTTTGCATTTAATAAGTGTAAGTGCTTACAATATTCAATTTTAATACAGCGCGAAATTAAAATAAAACATAACACTTCGAGTGTTAATTGTTGTGCTTGCTTAAACTATGTTATAGAACAGAGCAGCACAGCAGCATACGGACCAATCGATTTTTTCACGGCATGCCGGTGACGAAGACGCCGCCAAAGTGTTAATTGCGTTCATGTGTGTGTGTGTGTGTGTGTGTATGTGAATGTGTGTATTCGAATAAATAATATGACATAATCGACGTACATACGCGCATATGCGGTCGACTTAATTGACATAGTTTTTTCCTACACTTCTGCAGAATACTTATAAGTGTTGCATGTTTTGTGGTCGCCGCATCAGGACTTGGCAGTTCCTTTTGTACCTTATGTACGTGAGCGGCGGCCGTGGCGGCGCTGTTTTTTTGACGCATGCTTTGATCACCAAATTCGTTATTACCAACACACGTACAACCGCCATATACACACATACATACATACACATATTCCCTTTTGATTTGGGCGTTGCAGGATGATATGATTTCCAGGCCGCTTTGCGGTCATTTTCCAGAGAGCACCAGAGAGACGCTATATGGTTGTCTCGCTTGCTCGCCTTTGCGCAAAGTGAAGAAAAATGCATTTGCCACTCAATAATTAATGCCTTATATGCATATTTAATGCGTAATGTATCACAAATAGAATTATTTTTTTGTTTATTTAATATACAAAGTATTGAGTAAATTAATTTTATTCAATTTTATGTACTTATGTATAATGTTCGACATCGCTACGCCCACTTGTCGTTTACCAACACTGCCGCTCGCAACCGCTTCCAGCCTAAGCGCTCTCTCACTCTTCATTTTGTTGTTAACGTGCGCTCGTGAGCGACGGACGTGTGCGTTACAGAAATTGAATAAAAGAAATACATGTTAAAAGGTGGCGTTTGATTAAATTTATGTGTATGCAGGTTCTACGTTATTAAAGTTGGTTGCGCGAATGTGATAAAAGCAATTTGAAAAAATAATAAAAAGAAGCGGGGCAAACGTGGTGAGCTGTGCAAGTGCCGTTACTTAGACCCGCCATTGCTAGATACGCCGTTATAAAGAGAGCCCTTGCCGCCGCCGTGTGTTGCCGCTAGCGCAAAGTGCAGGCGATAACAAATGCCAAAAATTGTTCTAGTGCAATTCACGATCATTGCTAAATAAATAAAATTAATTTCATAGTTCTTTCTTCCTCCCCCCATTTATATACATATAAATACATATACGAAAAGCAGCCGAAAAACGAACGCGTGTGTTTCGACGAACTTGTGTCTGTGTGTGTGTGTAAACGACGTCCCAGCAGCACGCAATAAGAACGAAAAAGCGAAAAGAGACAACGAGGACTACGTCAAAGTTGGGAAAAAAGCAGAAGCAGAAACATTCACTGTGAGTACCAGCCCGAGTCTACCTTCATATATTTCTTTTCTCTTGTTTCTCTTAGTTTTGTATGCGCGTTTGTGTGATTTTAATTGTATTATTCACTTTTCGGTTAATTTTTTTCTGTGTGGAAATGTGTAGACAGCGCGCGCTGTTTACTGTTATGCGTGGTTGCCGTTTGACCGGTGACGCCATCTTTTAACTCACACCAACAAATTTCGTTAAATAATTTTTTTTTTTACTTTTTGGGATTGGTCAAGCACATTCCGGAGGAGTGTATTTTTTCGTGTTATGCTTTGTGATCGATATTCGTTCTTAGCGCAGGGCAGACGATTTGTATTTTCTTTTGACTTTTCTCTCTGCCCTCTCGTTCTCAATTTACATTAAGTGGGTGGGAGCTGGAGAGATATATGTATGTTAGCTTTCTATTCGTGTCTGACACATGTCATCATACAGGTTTCTGATTCAAACTGCCGCCTTTATCACTCACACACACACATACATACGCAGGCAAGTGCTGGCAAATATTTACGCTGCTTACGCGTGTCTAATGCATTTTGCCGCTATTCGGGGCGCATCTGTTTACAAGTTTCTCGGTTTCGTCGATGACCTACTTTTGCTGCAAAGTTTCTTTGCAGTTTTATTTTTCGTTTTGCTGCCTTGCCTTTTTTTTGCATGCGATTTGTGCGAAAAGCTAGTTTGGTGTAAAGCAAGTGATAAACAGATTTGTAAATATCGCAAACTTGTTTTTATTGAAAAGTGACGGACGTCAATTGGTTTTGCAAGCACTGCAGATATCCATTGGGCAAGCACTGTCGACTATCGGTTAACCGTTTCAACAGCTGTTTTGTTCAGTGTAGCCACATAAATTAAATTATTGCAAATGATGTATAACAGATGCAAGACTTAAATTCTTGTCTCCACACTGTTTCTAATCAGAACTTTTTATTTGCTCGCCTCTCTAGTAAGAATTTGCGTCCAATACATATAAATTTGAATGTGCGCTCTCTCGGCAGTAGGTTGACCTCATTTTCTTTTCTTTCTTTTTGTATGTATGTGTGACCATATTCTTATTGCCTTCAATTAGAGAACAATTAGAGAGAGAGAGAGACGGAATAACGAATCATGTTTTAAATGGAAAATTGTTAGTGTATTTTCCATTGCTTAATTTTCGTGTATTTCTCAGTGTCATTGAAGTCACCGTTATCAAGTTGCCATATAACATATATATATAGAAGCAAGTGACTCTGTTACGTATGCGCTGCGCTCGATCGCATGATAACTCAGGTATATTAACTGCCCAATGACGTCATGGCGCGCCTGCCTTTTGTTGCTAATTCAATTTGGCGAATACTTATACACATAAATATGCACACACACACACGCACGCACGCTCACTCACTTGATGAGTTTTTATAATTTATTCCAATTCAGCGCGAGTGTTTTTTCTTCTTTTTGTACTATTTGTTTCCCCCCTTTTTTTTGCACCAGATTAAATGCTACTGCAAGTGACTCAATTGTTGTTGAATTTGCAGCTATTAAAAGAGATTTTTTCTAAAAATGTAATGCAACAGTTTTTAGTTCTTTTTTTTCCGCCGACAAACTCTTCAACAGGTGAACACAAAAGCTAGTCGCTGTGACGCGCTTTGGGTGGGTGGCTGAGAACAGCAATGTAAAGCGAACGACAAAAAAAGAGACTGAAAACAGAAAAAATAAAGCCATTGTCATATTGCGCTACTACAGTTATTTCCAGTGGACAAATTAAAGTGTTGAATGAATGAGGCAAACAAGGAGAGAGAGAGAGAGATAGATAGAGATGTCTCTGTGTGTGTGTTTGTTTTTGTGGGAGGAAGTGCATAGTTAAAACTGTAAACAATTGTGTGGCTGACGGCAACCTAGAAAAGCAGCTTGAATGGGACACATTCGCTTCGATTTGTTATTGTTATTGCTGGCGACGGAAGTAGAATAGGAACTTGAAAATAATCATAAATAATATAAAAATTATAAATATAAATACATTTTGCCCAAGACAGTGAGTAAATTGTGTGCATTACGTGTAAAATGTGTTTACTCAAGCGTGCGCTGGGCTTATCTAATTTCCCATTCGAGTGACGTCACTCGATGTCGGGCTGTGATTAATTGTCATAAAATGTTTGGAGATTAAGTGCATAATTGTGACGTTCCATTTGATTAATTAAACCTTCGCGGCACTGACAACCCTGTTACAGCCAGCGCTAATGCCAAACGATTTATCTAAAAAGCGAAAAGTGGAAAAGAGAAAGAGGCGAAGAGAGAGAGAGGAGGAAGAGAGGGCTGGGGCAGCAAACTCGTCTTTGCCTAAGGCAATTGAGAAGCCGCTGCAGCAGCCTAGACAAATGCATAAAGCGAGAGGGAGAGGAAGAGAGAGAGAGAGAGAGGCAAGCAAAAGCATAAATAAAAAAGCAGCGTACGTGCCACACTCACACACAGATACCGACATAGACAAACACCTATGCCTATATAGAAGTGAGATTAAAAAGAGATGTTTCTTGGCTGCGCTGCTGCTGCTGCTGTTGTTGCCTGCAGCTCCTCATCAATATTACAAGCAACAACAATAACACAACAGAGACAACAGACAAATGTACAGTTGCAACAGACAGGCTGGTAAAACAACAACAACAACAAGAACAAACTCTGCAGCAGCATAACTAAATCTTGTAAGAAATATCAAGAAGGCCCTAGCAAAGCCCAAGAGTAGGAGACAGAACAACAACTCAGGCCGACCGAGCGACCGGCCGACGGACAGACAGACAAAGAGTGACGACTGCAAAAGCTCAGGCACGACAACCATGCTGTTAATTATACATGCCCAAGTGTTATGAAGAGTATGAGAGGGACAGGCAGAGCGAAAGCAAAGAGAGGGGGCAGGGTGAGAGAGGCAGAGAGAGTGGCGTATAACGAGAACAGAGTACGCAGAGGCCAAGAACAAAAAAGTAGACAAAACAAAAACAAAAAAGAAGTGAATAAAAGCGCTTGAGCCAGGATGCACGACTAAGAGATACGCTAAGCTCAGCTCAGATATTTAAATATATTAATGAATAGAGATTGGTATTTTGTATACAATATAAACAAATGATAAGACTCAAAGGAAAATCTAACTTTTTTATAGTTTCTAATATAAATTCGTTAATGTCTTTCTATTATTATGTAAACCTGTTACATGCATTAGCATGAAGACAATATACCCCTTCCTTGTAATCCGACTTTCATCAAGCTGAAAGCAGAAGAAAAAGAAAGAACTCAGCCAAGTTGTTGTGGTCGGTCGTTGTGCCTGGCAATTGAAACTGTCTTAAATGAAATGTATAAGACTGTTATTATCTTCATTTGTTCTCATTTTGCTGAACTAAAATTTCAATTGGGATATTTGGGTTAATTTCGCTTCATTTGCTTAGTCTGGGGGCGTGGGAAAATTGTCGCTGATTGCAGCAATTTGCAATGTGATTAATGTAATTTGAATGGGAAAGAACAATAATGTATAATTAACACAGTGTGTGGCAATGGAAATGGAAAAGAAAGAATAAAACAAAATATAAACTGAAATAGATATTTTAGATAACTTTACAACACTGAAAATCGTTTGAACAAAAGTTCTTTTGATGCGGAATTGTTTTGGTTCTCGAGAACAAAGTGGCTAAAGCTGTTTGCTATAAAACTCGTTTCTTTTGTATATGATTTATGAATCTCTTCGAGTCATAAAAAACTTGTTTTTATATAACTTTAAAGCTGTTCGGCCAGCGATGTTGCAACAAAAGAGCCACAAAAACGGCATAATAAAAAGTCAATTTACAATAACAATAACAATAACATTATAGACAAAGGCCGGCCACAACTCTTGTGGCAAAAACCAACAACAACAAAAACATATTGCAGCATATTAATTCACATTAATTCATAATGCAAAAAGTTGTGAAGCTCACACGAAAGCTAAATTTCAACTCGAATTGCTTATATAATAATGTTTGGCTTTTATAGTTTATCTTTTATAGACATACATACATATATACATATATGGGGGTTTGCCAGACATTTGGTCGTCGGCTTATTTAGTGCGAATAATAATAATAATGGCTAGCATGCATGAGACTCTTCAATGAAATTGTTAATTAACACCGGTAGCGGCAGGTGCATTGCATGCACTGCACGCATTACTATTAAGCACTATTTTTATTACTCCTAAAATTGTGTGTAAAATTCCTTTTCACTTTAACTATGTGTGTGGATGGTATGTGGTATTTGGCATTTGGTATGAGTTTTAACTGTTTTTTTTTTTAAATGTGTTTTGCATTGAGAACAATGGACACGGCCAACAGTTTCATTAATGCACTCGAAAAAAAGAAGTGGAACAGGGTTATTTAAATTAAATAAATGTATATATACTATTTGTAGTTAGTTAAATATGACTTCATATATAAATAAATACAATTTTAAATATATATAAATAAATAATTAAATAAAAATAATAAATAAAATGTTATATATATAAATAAATAAAATGTAATACATATAAGTAAATAAAAGTTAATACATATAAATAATTAATATAGTACATATATATATATATAAAAATAAAATGTAATAAATAAATATAAAATATAATTGATGATTCTACATGGTATATGACATACCCAATCATTTTTTAGAGTGTAGCTAGCCCTAAAAATGTGTTAATTGATGTAAAAATGTGGAGCTTCAGTTAATGGACTTCAAGGCTTTCTATTTTTAACCAAACAATAGATAAATATATGTACTATATATTTTGTTAACAATTAATCAATACTTTAATAGATTATGACCCTTTCTTTTCAAGTGTACAACAATTTTTTAACCAAACAAATTATCAGCTCATTTTGTGTTTGTAATTAATATGCATAACTAAGTAGAGGGTGTAGTACTATAAAATTATATTACAAAAGTATTTTTTTATGAAAATTGGCTTGGAGTATAATGAAATGGAAACACCTTTAAAATAAGTACACGTGTGTGTGTGTGTGTGTAAAAGGAAATGGCCGTATAAGTTACCAGCCTGACACCAGGCATTGAATATTTCAATTATTTTGTTTGCCGCTCTCTCTCTCTCCCGCGTACTCTGTCGCTCTCCCAGCCCCACCCCCTTACACACATACGAAAAAAAAAAGTATTTGAACGCGCGCTGCTGCTAGCTAAAAATATTTGCATGACATCATTCGACTTAGTTGTTGTTGCGAACGCGGCATCAATAATTTTCTGCTCTGCCTGCCTGCCCATAGACTATATATACATAGACATTTATATAGATATGCATATATAAATATATGTTTTATTTTTTTATGCTGCATTTTGTGGTTAGTTGTTTGCTGGGCGGCGACAGCAGCGCCGAGAGGGTCATAAAAATGTTGTTTGTCGGCTCATTGAACTCTTCTTCTTGCACTCTTATTTACGCTGCCTTTTCTCTATATTCAATTGCAGGCAGAAAGTAAAAGAAAAGAAAGAGTATTCGGTTTTGAGGTGAGTTTTATTTATTTTTGTTTTCATTTTTGCCTCGCCTTCAATCGATAACGATAAGTCGCAAGTGGTGGGCAAACAAACGTGCCGAGAGGCAAACATAACTTGACTTCGTGTTTATCGGCGTGCAAACATTTACGCTGCAAAATGTGCAAATGATTATTGTGAATGATTTATCTACACACTCTTTGCTCTTCACACTAGTGTCGGCGACTACGCTGCTGCCATCTCTATCTGCCTCCCTCACTCGCTCTCCCCCGATTTGCTATCGTTTTTTTCGTCTTCTTTTTTTGTTGACATTTCTCTTGCATCATATGATGAGCACGAAAGACACTGATTGACAGACTGTGCGAGTGAGGGAGATAGCGAACAGAAGTTGCGCTCTCAGTTTTTCATTTACTTTTTGCTGTTTTGATCTTTGAACTTGCGCCACAATAATTGCCATAATTAAGTTTTGACTGCCAAAAAAAAGCGACTTAAGTGATGTGTGTCATTTGTAATTTAAATTTTCCCAAGTTTTTACTCTCGTCATATCTTGTTTTTAATAACAATCATAATAATCGGCAGACGAGCCAATGATGTCACTCAGCGAGAAACCAGTTTTGCTTTGTTTTTTGCATTATTTATTGTTAGTTGGCCAAATATTTATTTACAAAATATCTATAATTTATGCAAGCGCTAAATTCACTTTCGTTGAATAGCCAAATTTGGATAGAAAATTAACTTTTGATGATGGTTTTAAAGGGGGCTAATCAGTATAGATTTAAAACTGTATAAAACACGCCCCTATTGAATGGACTCTATAATATTTAAGTTTTTTATTTGCAATTCCTATGAACTCCCATTGAACTATTTGGCACGAGTGTCAGAGCAAATAAGAGAGAGAGAGAGATGGAGACAGAGTTGGAGTTGGGGCAATAATAAAAACGATGATAGTTTTTTCTTTTCGTTCGTTCCGTTTTCTCGTTCAACTTGAAAGTTGAGTTCGCTTGTGCGCATTTGGCCCATGTCCAGCCATCCATCCATCCATCCAGCCATCCAGGCCAAGCAGTTAAATAAATGGGTCATTGAACCAGACGAAACAACTTTTTTTTTGCTGCTGCTGCCTCCATTTGATTTTATTATCATGCATTGCTTTAATGCTTTTTACTCACTTGGCAATAAAAGTAGAAGAAGAAAAAGAGTTGTGCTTTATTGTAAAGCTTTTTACATTTTTATAGCAATTCCGTTTGTCGATTTAATTGGGGGATTTTCTCACTAATAATATAAGAAATAGTTGTAGTAAAATAATAGAATTTTCTCTATATAAGTTCGAAGTATTTGTAATAAACTTTAGTTAAAGTAGAAGTATAATTTATTACAAATAATCCTTAAATTTTTAAGAAAATACTTTAAATTTATTACAACTATTTCCCATATTATTAATAAGAAAACACTCCCCATCAAACTCAATTATTGCTGCCCAATTACCTGTTCCCATCATAACTCAATTCCTGTTTAAATAACTTGCACTGTTTGTCCTTAACATTGTGTGTGGCTTCCTGCTGTATCCTGCCCCCTGTCAGTGACCTCTCGCATTGCTACAGCATGACATCATGCTTAATTATATATGCTCTACAACCCCACGCCAGCTTCAAGCAACCCCCACGCGATAAAAACAAAGCACTTAAAGTGGGCAAATAAATATTTCACCCTCCTCGCGTGATGACGTCACTTCCTGTTAGTTCAGGCCAACAAGGACTATTTTATGAGTCGCGCGTGTCGAACACGTTGCCCCTCTCCCCCTCTCTCTCTCTCTCTCGCTCGCTCGCCTAGTTAGCCGTGGCGCCACATTTCTATGATTTGGCGGTTGGCGCCGGCAACAAATTTCGTAATGGCAGCCGGCGACGAATAAGAGGATATTCCCATAAAAAAGTTGTGTGTTTGTGTGTGTGGGGTGTGGCAGGTATTCAAGGAATGGAATTGAGCTTGGATTGAGGTGTGGGTGGTGGGTTGGTTTGCTCTGCTTAAGCCGTCTCCTGCCGGGGGCTAGTCGCGTGTCGTTGAACTCGTGGCGCTGCCTCGCTGCCTGGCTGCCTGGCAACGCGTCCAACGGCGCGACACACATGTGTCAAAGGCAGCGCGTGTTAACTGTTATTTCGAGGCCCAGATAATCAATGGGCAAGTGCGCAGGGCTGCGGCTGCGGCCGGTGCCCTCAAGTCGTGCCTTGCGTCAGTAATTAGACAGCGATTAGGCGAATATTTGCGCGCCCTAATGGCACTTTAATGGGCCTATCGTCCAGAGACAGCTGCAGGTGCAGATGCAGGACATGCGAAGGCAGTCAGGAATGAAGATTAAAATTGAATTTGTTTTGATAAGTAAAAATTGGTAAAGTAAATATTTGCTATGACCGAAAATGCGAAATTGCTCAGAATAATAATTTGCTTTTGCTTATGAATAGACTAAAATCGTCTAAATATATCTATCTTATATAGATCCATAAAATCTGATAAATTTGGTATGTTTAAACATCATACTTAATACTTTGCTTATGGATATACTAAAATCTGCTATAAAAATCCATCTTATATATCTTCATAAATATCTCTCTCTCTCTTATATATCATTCTTTAATATCATATATATCTCTTATATATTATATTTGCATATATATTTATATATCTCTTTTATATATCTTCTCAAATCACTTCACATTTTAATTGATTTCTTACCAATCATCCGACACTAAGAAGAACAACTTTTTACCCATTCGTCAATTGGGCAATGCGAATAGCAATTTCTCCTATCTATATATTCTATAATATATATTTATGTACAGATCGTATCAACTGGCTTCGTTGGCTGCTCTCCAAGTGAGTCAAGACTTTGATATTGGGCTGATGACAACATATAAACCATATGAAACATCCAGCTGGCTGTCCATTGTAAAGTCATATAAATCTTGGCTGGCAGAAGCAAAACAAATGCAAATAAAACAGAATCGTAATATTACAGTAGGCTGTATGCGACTAGCTAATGCTCTGTTACAGTAGGTATAAGCAGGCAATGATTCTATGATGAAAGTTAGAGTTTTAACTAATGCAGATATATATTATAAGTAAATGTTAGAGCTCTTAAGTCTTCTACTTCAAGTGTTCAAGGCGCTACAACCCCAACATTACAGCAACCAATATACCCGTTTTCGCTATCAAAATAGGTCAAAGAACCGAACCGAGCCGATCCGATCATAAAAATAAACAGTGAACAAGTGAACTGTTTGTTGTTGTCAGTCTGACACACGCCAAGTGTCTGCTGTCTCTCTGTCTGTCTGTCTGTCTGTTTGTTCACTTGTCTGGTCCTCTTTTCATGCCTGTATTATGTATTTTATATTTTACTTAAAGCATTTCGTTTGTCAGAGATCGGTTAATCTTGGACGTCATGCAACGGCGCCAACTTCTCAAGAGATTTTTTTTTTATTGTAATTCAAGGCACGCGACTCGCGTGACTCTTCGCAGAAAGGCGGACAAAGGAAAGGGAAAGACAACTGTTTAGCAAAACAAACAAAATTAGCAAGATGTGATGTGAATGTGGGGCAGACAAGGTAACAATGGGGCTCAAATTATATTGCAATTAATAATTCCATACACGGGCGTGTAACTGAGAAATGTAAATAAATACTACATTTACAGCAATTCGAAATTAACATGTCTAGATTGTAAAACAAAAATAAAATAATTTATATTAAAAATATAAAAAGTTATTTCATGTTTCCGCCCGGGATCGAACCGGGGGCCTTCTGCGTGTTAGGCAGATGTGATAACCGCTACACCACGGAAACAGTTGGGATTGTCTCTGCCAAACGCTCTACACATTGTGCAGCAGTAAACTCAATCTGACTTGCGAAATATTTATTTGAATTATTAAGAAAAGAATTTTAAATTCATGCTTTAAATAATTCCACTTTGCGGTTTTAAATATTTTTTTATCTATGTATATGTATTTTTGAATGGGTCATAAATATATTAATGCAGAAAATAACATATGTATAAAAATAAGCATTAACAATTACAATTTGCATCTAAAAATATTTAAATATACTTATTGTATAAAATAAAATTTTAAAAATAAAAAATTAGACATGTTTCCGCCCGGGATCGAACCGGGGGCCTTCTGCGTGTTAGGCAGATGTGATAACCGCTACACCACGGAAACAGCTGAGGCATGCCTGTCTTAAATCCAAGCAGTTGCTTTGCGCGAATTGTGAGCAGCCACTGTTTGTACTGATTGTTTAAATACAGCTAAATCGCGATTGTATGCGGCTAATATTAATATAAATATTCTACTAACAAATTAGTTTTTGTAGTAAGAATAGAATCAAATTTTTTAAATAACAGCAAAATTAAAATAAAAAAAGTTTTATACCATCGCAGCCGGTAGGATTCGAACCTACGCTCCCAGAGGGAATCTGATTTCGAGTCAGACGCCTTAACCACTCGGCCACGACTGCTTGTGAATGCTGCTGGTCTAAAGAGTGATATGTTCTTCCAAGTAGCATAACCATTTGGGTTGTGAGTGAGTTCAATTGTTCTTGCTTATATGTGAGTACATAAATAGATAGCAGAAATGCCTTTTATTAAATGTGGAATTGAATGAATGCAAATGTATTATTTTTAATAATTTAAAAATATTGAATGAATACTAATGCAACAGAAAATATAAATAGAAATGAGGTCTGCTTATTAAATGGAATGCAACGTTAAAACCATAAAATATTTATGGTATTTCAGTCACGAAGCGAGACGCTTAGGTAAATCCTCTTGGGTTATAAATTTGAATATAATAACAAGTTTGGCATTTAGTTTTATTACTAGTCGGCTTATACTAAGTACTTAATATGCTGTTTAATTATAGAACGTGCGCTTATAACTGTAACTGTAGTAGTGTCTATTCTGTACATATTGCCCCAGACAGACTTTGATTCGTGCTAGTTGAAGCGTAATGCAAATGCTAGTAGAAGGTTATCTGTCAGTGACAGCTACAAATCCTCATTATTTACACTTGGCGCTCAACTTTTACAGTTTATTGCACTTTTTCATATTTATTGTTGTTGTTGTTGTTGATCTTTCAACGGCGTCTGTTGCTGCTCCACTGACTGAGTGACTTGTTGCATTATGAATACTGAATGGATTCATTGATGAGGTTTTCAGATGATGATCACGATGATGATGATGACCTTATTGTTGTGTGCTCTGGTTGTCGGAGATATTACGTAAGATTTCTCTAGTAACGCTGAATGAATACTTGAGAAATTTAATTAACGCTCGCACATGTGTGAAAATTATATATAGGGTGTTCGCTTTTTGTTTGGGGTTAATTGAACGCCTTCAACTTTGAGTGTGTGTGATAATTAATAAAGTGAATGCATAATTGGTTTCTTCAGTGCGTTGAGTACTTGAATAGCAATTACATGTATTTGCTGTAATGTAGTGTAAAAGCATATATAAAGCAATGTAGCTAAGGTCATGCTATTAACAGTGCAATGTGCCTAACATTTACATTATTCTGTTAAAGTAAGCCGAAATTCATGTTCATATTTGCATAGCACACAAATGTTAATGCCTTGTCAAACAGCAGTTAAACTCCTGTTATTAACATTTTTATGTTATTAACAGCTTGATAAATTGTCTATTTGTTTTTATTGCCTTTGTTTTCTTTTGCACACACAATGTGAGCGCAGCTCTGGCTCATTAAAATAATAGGCGTGTCATGAACTATATATAATTGCATAATGTCAACTGCGTATAGCGAACAGAGGCAGCCCAAGTTGTCGTCAGCAACGCCTAAATTTAATTGATGTTTGTTTCCGTGCGAAAAGGTCAACCAAGACGAAGTCCCACTCTCTCTCTCCCTCTCCCTCTGCAAGTATGCGTGCAGCATTGTTTTTGTTTTTGCCTTTGCTTTTGTTTGTGTTTTAGCTTACATCACTTTGCCGTCGCATCACATGATAAGCTAATTAGATTTGTGTATCGTGACTCGGGTGCAATCCGATTAGAGGCAATGCAGCGCGACGCGCGTTCGCATTGGCATTGCCGAAAGGTCAATAAACTGTAAACATTACAGTTGTTGTTTTTTTTTTGGCTTTATTTGTTGTTGACCTGGTGCTATTTGGCCATCAAAGGCAGCTTGTATTTTGTCATAACAGTGGGCAGGGGCTTGCAATTTAACTTATTTGAGCAGCAGAATGCACTGGGTGCCCCTCGTGCAGATTCTCGCCTTAATCAAGCAGACAGCACGCCCACCTACCTACAGCCTGAACGGAGCCACCCACGCTCAGCTGTGTTGTAGGGCAGCAGACAGTTGTGGATGCTCGCTAACTCCTACGCTACAGTGGGATGACTCGTTAAGTTTATTGCTTACGGCCCACTTAAAACTGTGCACTTGAGAAACGTTTATTTTCAAACTATATTCTCTTTGATTTGCGCCCACACACACAGACAGAGACACATACAACGAGAGGCATAAAAGTTCAATTACCTGGCAACGCTCGCAGTTGTTCTTCCACCTTCACCACTTTAGGGCTGTCACTCACAGTGTGCGGCGCACGTTCAGTCATAATTAGCATGGACAGCAGAAAAAGAAAGACGATAATACATGCACACACACACACATACATACGTGTAATATGCACATTGGCATGCTCGATGTGCAATTGTCAAGCCAATAATAACAATGAGCAAAAGGTTTATTTTTTTTTCGCATTTCCATTATAATGACAATACAATAAGCCAAGCACAAAGCAGCCGCAGCAGCATTTGAGCTGCACACTTTCTTTCATGCACTAACACAAAGAAGGGAAGGGGTGCTGCCACTTGTCTTTAAATTGGCGTAAGCCGAGTAGAAAATGCGCTTTCAATTGATATGGCAAGGCTATGCCTATATTTGTATTTGTATGGCAAAGGCGTGCTCGGCATGCGTGTATGTGTATATGTATAGGTCAACGGTAATATGACAAGGCGCAATGTGTGAGTGTATTGGTAATCTGCGTAATATGTGTGTCGTTGACATTTGTATTGTTATTGTTAGTGTGTCATGGCTGCAGGCAGCAGGAGTGGCCAAGCTTTGACTTATTCATATTAATTTTGTAACATTGATAAAAAAGAAATCACAGTCTTTAAAATACATATGAATAATTTGATTTCAAAAAAGAGAAAAAAAAAGCTGACAACGAACTGCAAATTGAAGGTTAATTTCTTACAAACCAACCACCACCACGCCTAAAATTAAACGAGCAACGCATTTGTCTTTCCTTCTTTCACTTGCTCTTTCTCTTTCTCTGTCTCCCTTTAGTTGTTTATTTGTTTTAAGTGGCGCTGCTGCTGCGGCGGCAGCGGCGGCAATGTCGCTGCACTCATTCGTCGTTGCTCTTTACGCTTGAGATGCGCAGCGTCGTTTAAGTTGTTGTTGTAGTAGTTGTTTGCATGTGTGTGTATGTGTGTGTGTGTCTCTGCCTTTGCCTGTGCGTGCGTGCGTGTGCGTGTTTGTATTTTGCTGCCACTTTCTTCATTTTGTTTTAAAGGCATCAATTTAAATTCGTTAAAAGCCAAATACATGCGCATCTATACATGTGTCTAAATAAAAGCAAATGATCTTAAAATAGTTTTGTTTTTTTCCATTTCTGTTGCCGCACGTTTATTTTCACACTCTCGTGGGCAGCAGCGGCGACGGTTCGCTCTGCTGCGCTCCATCCACACCCCAAAAAAAAGAAAATAATAATAATACTAAAAAAAGCAGAGAACTCACATTTTTCCCAATAATTTTGTCTCAGTCCAACTGTCAAGCAACCGAAATTTATTTTTGTCCAAAATTAGAATTTTGTTGGGGTTGTAAAATGTGCAGTATATTTATATATGCATAAAAATACCAAAAAGCGAAAACGAAATGGAAAGGATGGCTAGCTAGTGCTTTTATACATTTGCCATTCACACAGAGACAGACATACAGGGTAAATACATACATACAAACACACACACACATTGCTCATTTGCTCTGTCAACGCGCGTTCTCTGCTCTCTTCCATTCTCTTCCTCTCTGTATCTGTCTCTGTCGCACTTTGGTTGTTTAATAAGCGCTGTTGGGTGGTGCATACGCGCCTCGCCTTGCAGTTTTATGCAGGCGACGACACAAGTGCCACTCTCTCTCGCTTGCTCTCTCTCTCTCTCACTGCCTCTCTTGCCACCCTTTTTTTTTCATAACGGAAACTAAAAGTTTTGGCCTGCAATTTTTAAGGTCAGTTGAAAACTGTAGCTGAGCCTGTCGAAAGCGAAATATTTTGAATTAGAAAAAAAATTAATTAGTATTTTTAGGCTATAAATAATTCAAGTTTGTTTTTTTTTGTGTGTTTTTTAGCATTTGAACTAAATTTAAATAAGTTAACTGAAACATGACTGAGGTTGAGCAACCGCCACAGAACGGCATAGATCCAACCGCGGGCGAGGATGACGAGAACAGTAAAGCGCGTCCCGCGGACATTGAACAGGTAAGGAATAAATAAAAAATTCATAATTGTATAAGCAAATCTAATCGAATTGAACTTGCAGGACATGCGGGAGATGGAGCGACGCAAACGCGTGGAGGCCATCATGGGCTCCAAGCTGTTTCGCGAGGAGCTGGAGCGGATTGTCGACTCGGCACGCGAGGGCAGCGCCGGCGCCAGCGGCATACTGCAGCAGTTGTCGGACATTGTGGGCGTGCCCGTGAATCGGGTGAGCAACGTGTTCAAGAGCGGCAGCTGCATGGTGCCCATCAACGATATACGTGGCGTGGAGTCGATGGGCTATGCCAAGGGCGAGAAGATACTCAGATGCAAACTAGCTGCCACATTCCGTCTGCTGGATCTGTACGGCTGGACACAGGGTCTGGGAGCACAGATAACGGCGCGCCTAAAGGTCGACCAGGAGTACTTCCTGGTCAACCCATACGGTCTGTTGTACCACGAGATAACCGCCTCGGCCCTCAACAAAGTGGACATGCAGGGCCATATTGTCGAGCAGGGCACAACCAATTTCGGCGTGAACAAGAGCCGTAAGAGAAAGAAATAATTTAAAAATTATTAAACAAATTTATTTAATATATTTTTAATTTATTACAGACTTTGTCTTGCACTCGGTGGTGCATGCAGCGCGTCCAGATATCCGTTGCGCCATCTACATTGGCTGCAGTCCCGTGGTGGCCATCTCCTCGCTGAAGACGGGCCTGCTGGCCCTCACCAAGGATGCCTGCGTGTTGGGCGAGATTAGCTCACACGCCTACACCGGTTTGTTCGACGCAGAGGAGCGCGACCGGCTGGTGCGCAATCTGGGGCCCAACTCCAAGGTCATGCTGCTGGCCAACCATGGCGCCCTCTGCTGTGGCGAGACCATTGAGGAGGCTTTCTTTGCCGCCTGCCACATTGTGCAGGCGTGCGAAACGCAGCTGAAGCTGCTGCCGGTCGGCCTGGACAACCTCGTGCTGATACCTGAGGAGTCGCGCAAGCTGATCTACGACCAGTCGCGTCGTCCACCCGAGGATTTGGAGAAGAAATTCGCTGCCATCACAGCGGATGAGGACGGTGCCGCTGCGGGCAAGGAGGAGGTCGCTGCGCCCAAGGTTGGCAGCCCGCCCAAGTGGCGTGTGGGCGGCGCCGAGTTCGAGGCACTGATGCGAATGCTGGACAATGCCGGCTATCGCACTGGCTACATCTACCGTCATCCACTGATCAAATCAGATCCGCCAAAGCCCAAGAACGACGTCGAACTGCCACCAGCTGTGTCTTCGCTGGGCTATCTGCTCGAGGAGGAGGAGCTCTTCCGACAGGGGTAAGAAAGCGGCTATCCAATTCGAGATCAAATTTCTAAATATTTCTCCTATCTTTACAGCATCTGGAAGAAGGGAGATCTGCGCAAGGGCGGCGATCGCAGTCGCTGGCTGAACTCGCCCAATGTTTACCAGAAGGTGGAGGTGCTGGAGACGGGCACACCAGATCCCAAGAAAATCACAAAGGTAGAGATCATAACATTTGAAGATAGGCAAACGACACCGAGAGGTGCCAACCTCAAGGAGATCGAGGGAAATTAGTCGCAATTGCTTAACCAATGCGAGCAGCACAACAAATCCTAAAGCAGCTAGGGAAATTTTTAATGAAATAGTCCCAAAGAACATTCCAAACAACCATCCATAGCAAATATTTATAGCTCTCTTTCGCGTCTCTCCACCCAATTTTCTACTTGCTTTCATTAATATTCACGCATAATAATATATCTATCTATATATAGTATTTAAGCTTAAAGAGAGATCTATAATTGACAAACTTTATTTACATTGAATAGAAATTCAGATGCAGAGATATTTTGTGTAACCCAAATGCAGCAAACAATATTAATATGAAATGCTTTATAAATTGTAATTGTGCATTAATCAAATAAATATATAAAATACAAAACTAAATTGCATAGATGATTTTGTGCCTCTTTAGGGATATTCCAATTATTATAATTTGCCTTACATAAAACAATGAAAACAATGCAAAGAAAGAGAAAGACATTTGTTAACAACTATTAAATGCTAGCTAATAAATATATATGTATTTAAGCGCTGCTAAATGTAAATAATTATTACTAATTGCCATTAAATTCAGCATGTTTTTTATAATTTATCGCTCATTTCAATCATTTTATATTTTGTTTATGCTAAAATACAAATATCTTTTTCTTTGCATGTTTTCGAAATTATAATTTATTTATTTACTTGCATTTCTCAAGGCACAAAATCATTTCATTTATTTTTAAATATATATTTATAATTTGCATTTGGCATAAGTTTGAAACTCTGTTAAATTTTGCCTGCATTTGAGTGCGATTCTCTGTGATGTCGGGCATATTCCTAATGTAATCTTAACTGTAATTATATATCTGACGAAATATGTGAACTGCTCTTAACTTAACTTAAATATGTACTTAAGATTATCTGAAATTTAAATCTAAAACAAATTTCTTTCTCTTTCTTTTTCAATTGCTTAACTCCTTCTCCTCGTTGAATGACCCCCAAATATATAAAAAAAAAACACACAAAAAACCGAAAAACTCCACGTATTGCCCCTGAAAATAATAGTGGGTAGCCGAGGGTTCGCCCACCCACTCGACGCCGGTGCGCATCGAGGATCCATTGCAATTTGTGCCAGCCGGAACCACAACCAAGGAGTTCAAGCGGGTGCAACAGCAAGTCAGTAACAGTTAAATATATATATAAAACAAGATATTAAATAATCTATATACCCATAGATCAAGGACAACCGACGCGCGGACAAAATATCTGCTGGCCCACAGTCGCACATATTGGAGGGCGTCACCTGGGACGAGGCGAATCGCATCAAAGATGCCACCGTCTCGCAGACTGGGGATCATGTTGTGCTGATGGGCGCCGCCTCCAAGGGCATCATCCAGCGCGGATTCCAGCATAATGCGACAGTCTACAAGGCGCCCTATGCCAAGAATCCCTTCGACAATGTGACAGACGACGAGCTCAACGAATACAAGCGCACTGTCGAGCGCAAAAAGAAGAGCATTCACGGGGAGTGTAAGTAGAGAGAGAGAGAGAGAGAGATTGAGAGAGCTCAAAGCTGTCTGTTAACTTAACAGTGAACGATTGAAGAATATTTGTGCATGCAGAGGTAGTCTGTTAATTTAACAGTGCATTGTAGAAGGAGTTCTCTGTTAACTTAACAGTGCCCGGTTGAGAAAGACTAGTTCATTAGTTCATGCAAAGTGCTCTCTCTGTTAACATAGCATTGCGCTGTATTACTCTTCACTGCTCTGTTAACTTAACAGGATCTGCAGATATTTAACATTGTAATGCATGCAAAGCAGACTTTTAACAGTATGCTTTGCATACACTTACAGAGTAACTTAACAGTCGCAATGAAATATATATTAATGAATTCTCTTTTTTACCCCATTATAGATACCGATACAGACTTTTCGGAATCAGAGGCACTCAACTCGATGCAAGCAGCGGGTGCACATGCACATGCAAAACACGCACAGAGCGAACCAGAAACGGGTAAGCTGAAGCAACTTCAATAAGCCCTACATCTCAGTTACCATAATATTGTAATCCCTTTCTAGAACACCAAGTCATACAGATTCAAACACAGCAGGCGCCCATTCCCAGCCAGGCTGAGGTTGTGCTAAGTGATGGTAAGTCCAGAGCTATAATAAATCCGAACTCCTTCCTCCTGTTTTATGTCTACGTTCATATAATTGACACACCCATACACACACACACATATTCAAACCAGTTGTGTTCCCTTCCCAAAACTGAATCCTCAGATTTGTGAAAATTGAATTTGATTCGTTTTAATTTTATTATATTTTTTCGTTAATGCATTTTGTCTTTTGTTATTTTGTAAACTTTTTTATATTTTATTAACATTTTGATTTTTTATAATTATAATTTAAATAAGTCTATAGTAGTTTTATAAAATATTTATATTTACTTAACATTATTTTATCAACTTAATCTTATGTATTTTATTTAGCGAACTCTTCTAACTTTACTTATATGCTATTTTCCTTTTATTTATTTTTTTGCCTCTACTCCGAAAACTTCAAAACACAAAACATAATAATATTTTTTATTAATAATTGAAAAGTTAACAAAAAAGTACTCGTAGCACTCGATACCGTTTCGACTTCTTTTCTGTAAACAACTCTGCTGTTACACAACATTCTCTGTTAAGATACCAACCCTGTCTATCTAGCTATGCAATGCAAATCTGTCTGTTTGCTACACTGTCTTACATAAAGTGAATTTGATTTTTGCCAAAATAAAACTACTTCGAGCTAAGCTCTACTGCCCTTGACCACGCCTACTCTATACAGCTGCAGTTTTATTTTGTATTTAGCCAATGATTTCGTTAATTAATTTTGTTCACATTTTTCTCTTTTTAAAACAATTTGGCAAATTGTAATTCAAAATTCTTAACTTACTTTTTGATCTTTTATATTTATTCTAAAAATTCTTAGCTAAACACAAGCGCAAATAAATTGGCAGCTGAAATTTTTTTTAATGTAGCTAAAAAATGTTATTAGAACTTGTTTAGGGTAAAAAAAAATAACCAAAAAAAAATTTAAAAAACAAAAACAACAGCGAAGCTCAACTAAATACAAATACTACTACTACTACATTTTCTGCTATCAATGCAATGTACACGTGTATGTGTGTATGCGCGTGTCCGCTGCCGCTGCTGCGCTCTCTTAATATCTACACACACACACACACACTGTCAAAAGCTTAGTAACTTACATTTATTGTTAGAGGTGAGTGCAGCCCCAAAAAAAAAAAGATTTAGTGTGTAGTAAAAAAAAGAGAAAAAATATATAATTAATAATATCTGTGCATAGTTTATAGAGCAGTGAACTAAATTTGTTTATGCATAATTTCATGCCAATTCATATAACTAATCATGCGCACATGCTCTGTTAATTAACATTTTGCCTGGCAGCTAAAACATTTTCATTATTTATTTATTTTTTTCTGTCTTTTTTTGAGCCTGTTCACCAGATTTGTCGTTCGATAAAACAGAGTTCGGTCACATGAACTGAACTTATTCACTGATCAGTGAATAATGAATCGCTCTTGAACGATGCTTTGCTTCGTTGTTATGAATCGGTTATGAACGATTCCTTTTGCTTAGTAGTTCACAATTTGTTCTATTGATACTGATCACTGAACAGTGAATCGCTCATGAACGATACTTTGTTTTTATGAATCGGTTATGAGCGATTCCTTTTGCTTAGCTGTTCGCATTTCGTTCTACTATCGAACTAGTGCATCAAATAAACTATATAATTAACGACTGTTTGAACTAGAATTCACAATTCAACAAATTTGTGCACATTTAGTATGGTTTTTATTTTTTAGAATAACTGCAGCTGTTAACCGTTTATTGCTATCAATTGCTTACATATCGCAGCTTAAGCTACATTTCCACATATACACACACAACAATGCATGACTAGTAGTAAATATTATTATACACATACACATAATATGTTTATTTTTCTTTTAAGTTAAGTCTCTTGATCTATCACTTAATGCCATGATTTTATTTAAGGTTTTAATTTTAATGCTCTCGAAACTGTTTGACCTTATGTATGTTTAATTCTGAATACTATTTTAGCCACACTTAGTTTTATAAACGGCGAACGCTCCCATACAGCAACAAATCGCAAGCCACCAACTGGCCGAGGTAACGAACAAGTTGTATACATTATCTCAGTTCCTGAGATCCTTCGTATATGCCCTAACACTCAAACTATCCCTATCAATTGTACTCAAGTACTTGGACAGCATTTGTACATATTCAAACTAATGAATCCCATACCATTGTTATCGATGTTAATAACTAGCCCCGATTCACTTTTTATATATCTATATATGCACCTGCCTAACCTAGACTGTAGCTAAAAGAAACCACTTGGACCTCTATATAGGTCCACAATATCAAAATAACCCCATTTATAACCCCATAGATATCGAATATCATATATTTGATATTTTATATATACTATATATCATATTCATTTGGTTTTTTGGGTTCAGGTCTTATAGCTATAGATAGTTTATATTTATAGTTTATATTTTATTATGAGTAGGTATGACTATATTGTTTATAGGTATTATCAGCGAGTAGCAAGTCTTAAAGGCCGCAACCTCGAGTTGCTGGCCTTGGGCTTGAGGTGCGCTTAAGATGAGAGAGTAAGTCTTGCTATCCCAGCTATGGGCTGAGCTAGTGGCCGACTCATACTGATGCACCTTTCTGCCTCTTTTGTTTTTGCCCTCCCGATTGCAAAGATTGTCAAGATCAAGAAACAGTTCCCGATGCAGTTGACAGGAACAACGCTGGCTTGGTCTACGATGAGCTGGACAAGGAGAATCATGTTCAGAGTGCTACCAACAAATGTCGTCGCGATTTGTTCTCGGCTTTTAATAGTTCCAATGCCCCCACAATTCCCTGTTCTAGTCCCTATCTGCAGGCCCAAAATGCTGCTGACTTGACACAAAGCCCCGAGACGCCCATAGCCGTCTTGCCGGCAGATCTTTATTCGTATGCCTACGGGGCCGCGTCTTTGGGTCGCTGCTGTCAGCCCCAGATTTGCTCCGTGATCCTGCACGCTCTGCACTCTGAGCATTTCCAGAATTTCGCCTACTGTCGTGGCGCTCGCTCGAGCACGGCCACCTCCAGCACGGGCAACACCAACGATTCGCCGCCTACGACACGTCGCCCGCTTCAGCTGGCCAACGGCATGCCGGCTCCTCCGTATCGCACTCTATCGCACTTCGGCTTCAATTCGCCGCGTCAGCCGCCGCGCACCGAGCACAAGCATCTGCCGGCTGGTACGGAATGCATACGCTACAGACCCATGCAGCGTGTGCTCAGCTACGAGGAGATCTTCTCCACGCCGCGCTACGAGCAGCTGTGCCAGTTCTGCTTCGATCAATTGCTGCGCCTCAAGCCGGAGCTGCAGCGACGCAGCGCAGCGAGCAGCAGTGGCGAGGAGCCAGACGATGGGGTCAGCTGCCCGGGCAGTTACCCGGCCACACCGCGAAAGCTGAGCACGCTAACCGAGCTGAATGACGAGGAGGAATACGAGGAGCAGCTGTATGTCCGACCGCCGTCGGCTGGATATCCGTGCCATGTCAGCACCCAGACGAGCGCCATTCTGCTGAGCAGCCAATTCCTGCGGCAGCTCGAGAGCCTCAACTTCTCGGAGGAATCGACGAATGCTAACTATGTCCCAGGACTGCAGACCATAAACAGTGACAGAACGACGCCCACGAGTCCCGCTGCCAGTGCCACGAGTGCGCCTCCACTTCGTACGGACAGGCGAGGCGAACACAATCCGAATGGACTTGATAAGACCCGCACAGATCTGACCGAAGTGTGGAACTTTGGCAACTGGCAGGAGCAGGCGCAGCACGACGTGAATGCCCAGCAGCCGCTGACCGAGCGACGCATTACAATCGAGATAACTCAGCAATTCGGCAATGATTTGGGTTCCGAGCAGCAGCAGCAACAGGCTGAGCGTCACCTGATGTCGCGTGACGATCGTCAGCGTCGCAAATCGGAGTTCCACGAGCTGTGGCAGGATCACGTTCAGTACTTTGGTTCCAAGGAAGAAATGGCACGCGAAGATCCTCAGACTGTAGAGCATACGTTGACTATATCGCTGGATGCACAGGAGGATCAGGCTTTGCGCGCCTATGGCTGGCTGAGACAGTCCTATGGAGAGGATGCGAATACAAATAACGAGGCAGAGACAGTGGATGAGCCACAGACAGATTCCCAGATAGAGGTAGAGGCCGAAACAGTGGATGAGAACCAATATGAGGAGACAATGTCGGAACAATCCCTCTCTGATGATGATGAGATACCCAAAATGCTGCAAGAATTCAAACAAAGTCTATGTATGGCAGGGCAGAACCTTGACAAACTCGTTGCCACGACCAAGAAGCTGCGCGTAGTGGCTGTCACTGAAGACGCTCTTTCGGATGATTCACAAGAGAGCGGCCCTCTATTCCGTGCGATCAGCTTGGAGAACATCGCCAATGCCGATGAGACTTCATCAGTCTCGGAGCCGCAGCGCTTCGAGCCGCACAATGGCAGCACAGATGAGGAGGAAACTGTCGAGCAAGGCGAAGTCGAGCACGAGGAGAAGCGCGATGATGAGAAGCCAGTTTCGCCTGTGCTCAATGCTGGCCAGCTGCTAGCTAAGGATAAGGTTCACGTCGAGTGCGGACATATCGATGATGATAAGGATGTGGATGAGAATGAGAACGGTCTCGTGGATGTTGTGGATATTGTGGAGAGAGCGAGTACAGCTGAGTTGTCATCCTCTGCAGAGCCAACAACCAGCTCAGATGTGGTGGTCACACCGCAAAGGGACTCCTCCAGCGATGTGTTTTCGCCACTGGAGCGCGATATACTCGACAGCATTGAGGCGAACAAGCTGAAGGAAAGGGAGTCCATATTCGTTAGGATCGACGATAGCATTCGCAACAAGCTGACTCCGTTTAGAATGCAGCGCATAGCCTCTGGGGCAGAGGAGACTTTCAATACCTGCACGCACATCTACAAGAGTCCGACCAAAGTGACGCCGACTCCTCATCTCTTCCAGTTCAACAGCGACCCGCGTCCAATTAACCTCTCCAGGCACAACATTAGCGCCCCAGCCAGCTCATCGGCGCACGCTCGTGTGATTGCCAGCAAGACACCGCGTCTATCCCGGTCTTGGGACCAGGACAGCAGTGAGTCGTCCTCGACGTCGACGTCGCGCAACTCGCTGGATCGCGCCATTTCATCGACGACCTTTGTATTTCGCGGCACTCCCCGCAAGCAGCGCAACTTTGTGCAGGAGAACATACGCAATGCCAGCAAGCCGCGTGCCTACGCCAAGTCCTCCATAAGCTCCAGGTTGCGGAGTGCCCAGGTCAAGAGTAGCGATGTCTCCGTCTGCACATTCCAGGCTGAGAAACGTAGCAGCAGCGCTCGTCTATGGGTCTCGCTGCCCACGTCGCCGCGCATCACCGCCGGCCAGAAGCGCCGATCCGTCAGTCCGAATAATGTCCTTCATCCCATAATTCACTCACCTTCCAAGCCCCACGCCAAACGTCGCAAGCCCATCTCAAATCGGCCAACCAAACTGAATCGTAATTTGCATAGGACTATTTCCAGCACAACATTCTCGACAGATGCCAATGAATGTGGTGAGAAGGTGTCGAGCACCACATTTGAGGTGGATTATATGTCGGAAGACCATCAGAGTGTTACGCCCCCAAATTCGACGAACAACACCAGCGAAGTTATTGCCTCGCCAGAGAATAGAAGTAATGCAACGGGCAGCTCCTTGTATTACAGCGCCGATGATAATACTGTTGTTGAGACACTACCCGAATCCTTGGAGAATGAGAGCCTCAAGCAGGAAATCGAGGAGCAGCTGTATGATAATGGAAGTCAAGTTGACACAGAGATGCAGGAGGAGGAAGCGGAAGCAGAAGTCAGCTATGTGAATGAGGCAACAGATGAGGCATATGCTGGCAATACGAATGAACTCTCAGAAGTGTCGCAGGCAACGTCTGCCGAAATTGAAGGAGTTGAAACTGAAGATCAGGCAACTGAAAGAGAGTCAGAAGGAGAACAATTCCAGGAGAATGAAATGCCAGATAGTGTAGAGTGTGATACTAATCCTCCAGATTCCAGTTTGAATAATGATTTTGTCGACATGGATGAACGGACAACTGATGAAATCACAGTCGAGAGCCCACAGGAATCATATATTGAGGTTAGCACAGCAATTTCGCAGTCTATATTTGAAGAGGTAATTGGAGAAAGCGTAACGCATGTGAATTACATCGATGGAATTTTGGAATGTGTAACTGATGAGATACTTAACAAAATGGTAACTGAAGGACTTGAGCAAGCCGTGTTGAAACGTGGTGTTGAAACGGGGATATTAGAGTCAACAACTGATGAGATATTGAGGGAAATTGTGTGCTGTGAACTCAAGAGTCAATCAAGCGATGAACCAGACATGTCCTTAAATGATGAATCAGGTCAACTGATTATAAATGAATCAGTTAATGTGGAATACGAAGTAGAATCGACTTCTTCGTGCCTTTTGGTAGAGGCTGATACTGCAGATCGTTTATCATATATGAAGTCAGGTTTTTCCCTTAGCTCAAATGCTGCTAGCTTCAGAATAAGTTCTCATCAGAAATTGTCAGCTCAGTCAATGATTTATGAGTCAGGCAGTTCGGCTGAAGTCTGCTTGCTACAGTCGGAAATCCAGGACGACATTGAGCAGGACGATAACAAACCGAATACCTCAGCTAAGGCGGCTGCCAGCACAAAGAAGCGTAACGCAGGTGGTTCTACAGACGTAGAGGAGGAGGAAGAGGACGAAGAGATGATTGTGCTAAGTACCCAATGTAAGCTAAAGGATGGAACGCTGCATGTGAAGGACGACGAGTCCTTGGAGGACATTCAGGCTCCACGCTGTGAAAATGTAGATTTGAACAAGTTAAAGCCCTACAAACCGTTTCCCGAGATCGAGGAATGGAATTTATTTGAAATGGAAGTTGAAGATGTTCAGGAGGACGAAGAGATGGAGGAGGGCTTTGAGGATGAGGACGAAACAGAACCAGAGTACGAAACGGTTGAGTCCATAGATGAAATGAGTCGCTTCCCGCAGGATGTGGAGCACTTTACAGTTGAGGTTGAGTTGCCTCTGAATGGATTGGATGAGTTTGGCGAGTTGGAACTGGAGCTTGATACGCGAATGTTGTTCGGCAACCACCCGGACCTCGCCACGCACACTGAGGCAGAAATCGAATGGCCACCGAATGGCATTTATGATTTTGGCAGCTTCACTGTGGAGCTGACCGACGATGAGCAGAATGAGGTCGTGGACGATGCCAATGACGATGCGTCGCAGACTCTAGAAATGTCACAGAATGAGATCAATGAGTCGATTAGAGATCAAGAGGAATTTGAACAGGATGTTTCCATGTATTCGGGCAAGACCACGCCCAAAGACGAACAGCCCCCAGCAAATGAATAAAGGCAACTGAACTGGGATATCTGAATATATATCTCCTCAGCTCACTGCTTTGCGTGCCAAGTCAGCAGACATTTTGAAAGTTTTTCTACTTAATTGACAACTTTTTTTTTTATTTTTCTTAACTATATTAATGCAACTTGGCATGAGCTTATATCATTTATATTCCATTTAAATACTAACACTGGTGGATTGTACGGTGAAAGGTTATACTTTTTGATGAACTACAATAAATATGTTACTTTGACTTTAATATTATTATTTTTGGTTTATGATTAATTTTGTTTAAATATTTATTGATTAACAATAAATGTTTCACTTTGGTTTTTATTAATTTGGTTTATTTTAGTCTAATGAAATTCTGAAATGTTTAATAACTGAGCAAAGATGAAAAAATGTTCCAAATTTTAATATAAATTTTGATGTATATGTTAATATAAATGTAAATGTTAAGTGAGTGTTAATGTGACTGTCATTGTCACTGTTAATAAGTGTCATATTTGTTAAGGCTAACATTACTGTTATTGTTAGTGTTTAGTATATGCTATGTTAATGTTAATGTTAAAGTTGCAGCTGCTGTTACTATTAACAGTATTGGAAAGTTAACATAACTGTCACTGTTTACGACATTTGATGTAAATGTTACAGTTGCAGCTGCTGTTACTATTAACATTACTGTTACCGTCAACAGTATTTGCTGCTGTTAACATTACTGTCACTGTTACCGTCTAAGCTGTTATCACTTGATTGTTCGATCCCCTGTTCTTCCTGTCTCATGTGAAACACACAGCCACGCCCACTCACACTCACACCTTCACACACACACTCTCATTGCATCTCTCGTCCCTCTCTCAGCCATGTGCTCGTATCTGGCACAGAAATACTCTTTCCTTTACACCGACGTAAGCTTTGCGCGCTTCGATTGCATTCAGGTTTATGTTTTATATAAGGTCGATGCGACGTACAAGCACACTTATCCCTTGCTTAACAACGGCAACAACAGCAGCAGCAGCAGCAACAACATGAACAACACGCTGGACAGCTTTGCTGCCAACCTGCGTGCCAGCAGCACACCTGTGCGTGCGCCCAGATATCAACAGCAGTCGCAGCAGCAGTCGCAGCAGCAGCAGCAGCAGCCTGTTGGCAGCTACAGCGTCATGAATCCACCTGCTGCTCCGTTTCGCACCTGCTCGCATTACGGCTTCAATTATCCCTTGGCGAATGCGCCCAACATTTTGCTGCATCCGGCGAATCAGAGCATTTGGCAAACGGTGGCGGAGCAGCGCGAGCGAGTCGTCTCCTTCATCGATCTGACCAGCCTGAGCTTTGCCAAGCGCAGGATGCTCCACGTCTTGAGCGCCAGTCCGAGCAGGCGTCGTGCAGCAGCTGAGACGGAGCTGGAGTTGGAGCCGGAGACTGAAGTTGAAGCGGAGCAGGAGGCGGAGGCGACTGCAGCGCCTTCGTATGTCAGTGAAATGCAGATACAGCTGATGACGTCGCCGTCCTCGTCGTCGTCGTCGCGGCCGGCGCAGAGCGCGAATGATTCGCTGGACGAGCTGACGGCGCAGTTTAGTTCCATGTTGAATCTGCGTAAAACGCCGGACCGAGATGACGAGAGTCTGTATCCCAGCAATTATACCATGCGCAGCTTTCTGCCGGACAATCATGCCTTGCCCAAGGATGGCGCCATGACGGCTGACAAGCCCGAGGCGGAGCAGGCGATTTACCTGAACCAAGTGGACAGCGGCTTGGGCGATAGCCACATTAACAACAACAACAGCAGCAACAACAACAACAACAACAGCTGCAATGGGAACGGCAGACGCGTGCGCCGCGGCACCACCAGCAACGACTCGTCCACCCAGGAGGCCGAGGCGTATAGCCAAGGCAAACACATCAGGCTGACGTTGAGCAGCTCGCCGGAGGCGCAATCACAGCTGAAGACTTCCTCGATCGAGATCCTGATCAATGTGTCGCTGCGAGACACGGAGTGCGTGCAGACGGTGCAGGCGCACGAGCACGAGTTCCGCACGAAGCTGGAGAAGGTCATAGATGACGAGATTCACTACATATCACAGCAGCTGGCCATGCAGCAGCGTCACGCACATCTGGAGCAGGCGCCGCGTGCTGCCCTTGCCACGCCCACGCCATCGACGACGCAGGTGCAGCGCTGCAACTCGGCGCCGGCGCTGTGCCACACCTACAGCTATGTGGCGCTGGGTGACTCGGATGAGTCGGCGGCACAAGCGTCACCAATAGCTGGCCACAGCTGCCCCGAGACGGAGGCACTGCAGCGGCTGCTCAGCACGCTGGAGCTGGAGCTGCAGCATCTGCTGAACAGCATCATACGGGCGCATGAGCTGCACAATCGAGCCGTGATCTACGATTGCCGGACGCGCATCTCGCAGATGCGTGACGACATAAAGGGCGTGGTCAAGAGAACCAAAGTCAAGTAGAGTTAGGGAATAGTTTGGAGAGGCGGCGTGACTGAAGAGCGTTACATTCCGCATTCCACTTACAGTTGGATAGAGCATTTCATTCCATTTTCATTTCCATGAAACTTTAGAGTTAAGAGTAAATGTAAACGTTCCGCATTCCGGACTTTTAAGTGGAACAAAATCGCCTTTGTTATTTGTTACTAATTTTTAAGAGTTCATTAATGAATTGTTGTTTATTTTTTGTTACATTTTTATTTGCTTATATATATTAAAATTTAAGATACTTCCGATCCGCCAGTTGTAATAAATGTTTATAGCAAGCTATATATCTTAAGTTCCCATTCAGTTTTTAAGTTAAAAACAGGTAACACACATTTTTTATGCACATTTTACATATATTTTTTTTAGTATTTGTTTTATGTTAATTTATAGCTGCATGCTTGTGTTTGTTTAGCTAACATTTGTCTACTAAAAAACAAAAACTATATACAGCATACATATTCATATTCATATATGTATGTAGGTAGTTACAGAAATATACATATAAATACTCACATTATTTGTTTAACTTCATTTTCGTATTCATTTTGCGTGTGCGCGTCCTTCTAACGGTGAACTGCATTCACATATACATACATACATTTATATATATATATATATTTATTAATTATTTATATATATATATATATATTTTGATTTCGTGTGCGTCCATTGAGTTACATAAAAGTACAATTATGCAAGCAAATATTAGCAAATTGATCTAATTCGATTTATCTTACTCCATTTTCAATAGGTGAAAACGTACAAAATGGCGACCATTCGGAGGCGCACCTAAGCACCTTCTCGCAGAGCAGTAAAGAGGTAAGTTGCTTACAGCAAAACTGCAGCAATTGGGTATGCACGACTATGAGCGCGCACTTGTCACATGCATTAAATCATATACATATATATATATGAATATATTTGTATATATTTAATATATATAAATATATGTATGCCTACTCATTTACTTAACACATTGCGCTCATCGCATTTACTAACTGAAATACAAACGATATTCTCATTGCAAATTTCTATTACGGTTCCAGGATGTCTCCACGGACGGTTCACCCAAGAAAGACAAGAAGAAGAAGAAGGGACTGCGCACGCCATCATTTTTGAAAAAGAAGAAGGAGAAGAAGAAGAGCGAGGCTTAAATTTGTCAAAACAAAGAGCGAAAAAACAACCACCGGCGCAGGCGGGGACAACAGTGTAACCGACAACACAATAAGAGGGAGAGCGAGAGAGAACGAGTTGGAGAACGGAGCGGAGCAATAATGCAGAGCGCGTGAGAGCAGCAGAAGTAACGAAATGAATGTAAACGACGAAAAGAAAGCAACAAATAATATATATATATAAATATATGAGAGAGAGGCATTATACAGCAACAAATGAGCAGCTAAACTTGAACGAGTTGAAGAGAAAGGTGAGAGAAGAGCGGAGAAGCTAAAGTGACGATCAGAACAGAATGCAAAAAACAACAAAAAAGAAAAGAAAAATGCAAATAATATTTAAAATATATAGAAAAACTGCAGCACACAATTAATAAGATATAAAATGGACAAATTTCAAAATGCAAATCTAATAGTTCTCTAAGCGCTTAAATATACTACGTAAAAACATTACAAAGTAAACAAACACAAGAAACTAAAGCAAAGGCAAAATCATTCAAGATTACATAATTACACACACACACACACGGCATGAAAATGATTTGTGAAATTCAAGATTTTGTTGTACTCAGTGCTAATTTATTTGATAAACACACATACACACATACACACATATACATATAAACAAATATGTTAATTTGTCTAAGCATATGCAATATTTTTATATATATATATCTAAAATTGATATTCTTTGCACGCGAGTGTGTGTAAATGTTTTGTCTTATGTTTTATAATTATGAATTGTATTGTTTAATATATTCTTTTTCTTATTCGATAAATGCAGCCAATTTCACACACAGACACACACACACACATACACAATAGAGATGTATACATGCAGCATTGTATTAGTTTTTTTATACAAACAAAAAGTAATAATTATATATTTTTATGTACGTAAATCTGTTTATATATTTATATATATATAAATATATATTTGTATATTTACAAAAAAAAAAAGAAAAGAAGGAAAATAAAAATAAATTATAAAAGCAAAGCACCGAAAAGCAGAAACACGAGCGAAAGTAGCAAGAAGAGGAAGAAGAAGAAGCAAAAGCAGAAGAGAGAAAATCAAAAGCAAGGATTCGAGCAGAAAATTACACTGAAAAAAATACCTTTTTGCATTTTCTGAGTATTGTAAGTAAATGTGCTTAATTCACACCTTTTTCGTATTGTATTTGTTTAACTAGCATGGAAATTCAGATTTATCGGGCGAGACACTCGATCGCAACAAATAGAACTGCCATAGCATGTAAAATTATAAGGCACAAAAATAATACAAAATAATAATAATAAAAAAACCGAAAACAAATCAAATATTTAATCGCATTTCAAATGTTTATAAATGAAATATTTATTGGATTAATTGTTGCACAGTTTCTGCTTTTCACGCTGCATAACAAAAAAATAAAACTTTGCCTGAGCCTTAAGATATTTAAAGATCCATTAATCCATCGATTATTTGCGCAATGACAGAAGCTTATTTCTAGCAAACCTTTTTTTCACCTCTCCAATCCAAAAGAAAGAAAAGTTTGTGCAATTTTCTCCATTTGACTTCGAACCTAGAAATATGTTAATAATATTCTCAGTGCAAATTATAAACTTTTTCAACAATAAAAACAAATGGAAGGACGACGAAGAAGAAGAAGAAGAAGAATATTTAAGGGCAGCCCACGAAAGCTGCTGTTTTTTATTATTCTGTAGCAACTAAGTAAATGCATATATATATAAATGTATATATACATATATATATGTATATATATTTAAATTCGTATTATATAAAACACACACACGACACACAAACCATAATTAATAAACAATTGCAAAATGTACAAAACTTAATCAATTTTAATTAATAACTAATACTCTAGTAGAATGATATGACACCTCTTGAGTTCCAGTGTAAAATATGATATGATACTCGGAACATATCAAAATACCGCAATCTATATCTTATCTGAGCATGACTGTTTCCCGTGCAGTAGGAAAAGGACGTGCGCATTATAATAAGCTGCGTGGGCAGCGGAACGCGTGGCCAGTGCCCATAGAGTGTGTGCCCTGTGCGTGTCGCTCTATCAGCCGAAATCTCGTCAAACTCGGAAACTACAGACATGATATTTTAAATATATATAATCCAATGTAATTCGAAATTTTTCCTATGAAAATCTTATCTGATATCTTAAGCTTGATAAGATTTCCATATGTCGAATTGATTTGTTAAGCGTAAATCAAAGATAGAGGAAAAATGTTTTCATTGTCAAATTGTAAACATATATTGTTTATATTTTGCTTATAAACATATTCCTCTTAACATTTATTCCATGCAAATTTCAAATGTAATATATAGAGTAACAGTTATTCAAGAATTTTGTTAGGTATTTGTTAGTCGTTCACTCTTGCGTGCTTTACGATCCATGACAGTGGAATTTGTTGAATATAGATTGGATCTTCAGCTTGTGCACAAAACTATTATAATAATAGAGCTCTCATGCATTCGCAACGGTAAATCTGGCAGCTTCCCTTTTAGCCCTAGCTAACTATAGCTAGCTGGAAGATAAAAGTTCCATTAGCAGGCTAAAGCTCTAATTGTATATGAAATAATTACTCCACTGCAATAGATATTGTCAGAATTCCCATACTTAAGCGGGAATATAGATTAGAGATTATAAAAAATAAATCATATAAATTCTATTATACATTACCTCTCCTCCAACCCAAACACCTCCCATAATCCAAAGATTTTTGTTATATAAAAAAAAATATATTCGTAGAGGTTATAGACTATACATAGACTAGATCTAGACCTAGAAATAGAATACATACATATAGATGATATATATATAAATGTAGGCAACCTGCCCTGCCCTGCCCTACAGTTTGCTCTTCTGCGAGTAGCTTTGTTTCTCCGACTCGTGGTTCATTTCAGAGTCGTTGCTCTTCTTGCTGCCCGCAAGGATCTGCTGAATCTCCGTGATCGTCTTGCCCTTCGTCTCCGGCACGAAGATCAGTATGTAGACAAAGCCGAGGACGGCGATGACCGTGAATATCCAGAAGGTGGGCCCCGAGCCAATGGCGTTCTTCAGCACCGGAAAGAGTTTGGTGACCAGGAAGGCGGAGAACCAGTTGCTGGTGCCCGCAATGGAGCCGGCCACACTCTTCACGTCCTCGGTGAACAGCTCGGCCATGACGAGCCAGGGACCCGGCCCGAAGCCAATGGAGAAGAAGACGATGAAGACGAGGATGCTGGTGATGGGCAGCCAGCCAATGGACGCCACCGAGCTGGCGTCGTTGTCGCGCATCGTAAAGTACACGCCCATCAGGCAGGTGGTGATGGCCATGAAGAAGGCGGAGATGAGCAGCAGAATGCGTCGGCCAGCCTTGTCGATGATCAGCGCCGCCACCAGCGTCATCACCACCTGCGTGGCGCCGATCAGAATGGTGCAGACGCGTCCGCTGAGCGAGGAGCCGACGTCCTCGAAGATGGACGTGGAGTAGAACATGATGGCGTTGATGCCCGTCCACTGCTGCAGCGCCTGCAGCATCACGGCAATGGAGATGCCCTTCAGGGTGATGGGACGGCGCAGCGCCACCCAGATGCTGACCTTGGGCTCGTCCGTGTCCTTGTTGGTCTCCTCCATGATTTCCTTCAGCTCGTCTCTGATGTCGCAGTGCGCGCCACGCAGCCACAGGAGGCTCTTGATGGCGTCGTTCTCGCGCCCCTTCATGGCCAGGTAGACCGGCGACTCGGGCATGAAGTAGTGCACCGCGGCAAAGATCAGGGGCAGAATGGCGCACAGTATGTTGATGGTCAGCAGGGAGCAGTAGCCGCCAATGATGTAGCCGTACAGCATGCCCGAGACGGTGTTCAGCTGGAAGAAGCTACCGAGGGTGCCGCGCGTGGATATCGTCGAGATCTCCGTGCTGTAGAGAGAGGCACAGACGCAGAAGGCGCCGCCGCAGAAGCCCAGGATGAAGCGTCCGAAGTACAGCATGATCACGCTATTGGCGAAGATCATGAGGAACCAGCCGACCATGTAGGGCGGTATCAGCGCCAGCATTGTGGGCCTACGGCCGATCCAGTCGATGACGAAACCCGCGGGAATGCACACGATGGTGGCGCCCAGTGTCAGGAGCGAGGAGATCCAGCCGAACTGATCGCCCGATATGGGAAAGCCGTAGCCCTCGTCCTGCGTTAGCATTTGCTCCACCGGCGAGGACCAGCCCATGCTGGCGCCCATGCAGAAGGCGCCGAACGAGGCCGACAGCCCGGCTATATACTGGGGCAAGACTTTTGCCTGCGCCATCTCTAGATCTGTTATGTTCGCTATAACGGTTCGAATTTAACTGAATGCGAGTGAGCAACCGTTACTTGGCTTGATAATTACTAGCGCTGCGCTGTCCCCCCCCCCTCCTCCTCCGCCTGGCATAAATCAAGTGCAGCTGACACACACAGCGACTACGGCGTTAGCGGAGCCATCATACAGAGTTTAAAGCGTTACCTAATTAAGCCTACAGCTGCCATCCAGCAATACCTCTAAATACCGTGTGAAACGGAGATAAGAGCAGCCCCTGGCACACAGTTGGCCGGCATTAACTCAACTCGTTGTAATCTAGAGAGGCGCTCGAGTATTGAATCAGTGTGTCCCCGACGGTCAACTGGCGGTCATCGGTTATGCGTCAGCCGCTGCATGGAGTGGCCCAGCGTGGCCAACAGCGCCCCGATCCCCATTGACAAGTGGCTTGTTTACTGCATCCGTCATGTAATCGTAGTACAATTGCCGCTGATAAGGGCCCATTGAGTGCTTCAAATTACGCTGAAATTCAGCAGTCAGACAATTATTTTGCTTTTTAATCAATTATGAGTACTCCATGTATTGTGACCATGTCGCAGAACAAGGCAAGGCGCCTTCGCTCTTGCCACTTGGCTTATATAACACACTTGATAAATACAAATACAAAGTAGAAAAAAAAAACACACATTCAGTTACTTCCTGCGCTCCGCCTCCTCCAGTGCGCGCATCATGTCCGCGTCGTGCTTCTGGTGGTGCTCGCGTATGGCGCGCTGCAGCTCCTCGTGGTGGCTCTTGCTCTCCGGCGGGTAGAGCTCGCGCTTCTTCTTGGTCACCCACTCCTCGAAGTACTCGGGCTGGTTGAATATGTGAAACAGCGCCACGGGGAACGTCATGTACATGCCCATCTTAGCCACCTCGAGTATCCAGGTGCCCATGTTGTGGTTCCAAATTATTTACGTCGTATTATTAAAAAAGAATTTTGTTTTGTTTTTTGTAGCCTGCGGCGGCCGTCAACATAAATCAGCTGTTTTTTTAGTGTTGTCAAGTGAAAAACAAAAACCTAACAAATTCATCGATAACTTATCGATAGTTGAATATTTGAATTAAAGCGCTTAAGAGCAATAATTATTTTTTGAGAGCAATAATTATTTAATTAATATTTATTGCCCTTTTTAATTGTCTTTAAAATTCCTTAGCAACAATAATTTCCCTCGGTAAAGTTAATAAAATATTTTTATTAAGTGATTATAAATGTTATTCTCATGTATTGTGAATATGTTTTATGGTGCATGCATTTATAATGTATAAAGTATAAATTTAAATCTAATAATTAATTAATGTGAAAACGCGTCAATTACAAAGCGAAAGCGGTTTTCTTATAGATAAAATGCTGTCCTATTGGAACAGCTCGGTGTGTTGTTTTTGAAAACAATATCAAGGAAGCAGTATATATATAGTTTTGATAAGACAGTTTTTTTTTAAAACCGTGCAACGGTTTTAACGTTAAAATGTGTGTGAAACACCTAAAGCTAAAGTGCCGTTTCGCCTGGATACTCCGCAGTAGAAGTAATCAGCAGCTTCTTCGTTAGTAAATGTTCACTTGAAATGTTTTCCTTATTGTCCGGATCATCGTGGACGAGCGCCGTCTTCAGCGGAGAGCCCGCCGAGCGTTTGCGTCCGATACTTAAGCTACAGAGAGGAGAAGCTATTGCCGGTTCGTTGCCGTCCAAGCAATACAAGAGGCTGGGACTCAGCTCCGACTCCTCGAAGTCCTCAATATCCTGTGTGGTGCTGGCGCCCCCAAAGTCATCTGAGCGGCTGGCAAAGGACAAATCCGCCGGACTCGCCGTCAGGACACTGCGCGTAAGCAAATATTCTCTGGAGTTCAATTAAATTGTTGCAATTACTATATAAAATATATAATTATCATGTACGGAAACCCACTTGAAGTCGCTGGACAGCGCATTATGTGGCTTGCCCGCCATTGAGGGCTCCAGCTCCAGGTCGTTGCTGTTGCTATTGCTGCTGCTGCTAGTGCGTTGCCGTTGGATTACCAAGCTCTGCTGGCGCCTCAGTATGTCCGCATAGCCACCCAGGGAAGTTGCATCTTCGCTGTGCAACACAGGCGGCTCCAGCTGCTTGCTGGGCAGCAGCACCTCATCCTCCTGCTGCAGCTGCTGCTGATCGAGGAAGCAGCTCGGATTCTGCTGCTTGTCGAGATTGCCCAATGCATTCAGCAGCATCACTGGCTTGCGGGAGCGCGGCGTCATAATGGATTCCTGCAAGAGACCGAGACTTAGTAACATATTTCTTGGCAGGATTATCTTCATGCTGTGTCATGCTCAGTAATGAACTCGTTTCAGCCAGGAAATCATGCATCATTTACCTGCATAGCTTTAGGCATGCGCTGCGTGGACTTGGTTATGGGCGACATGGAGCGACGTGCCATGCGCAGTGCTGGTGTGCTAGTGATCAGATCCAGATTTCTATAGACGCTGCTCTGCAGCAGCTGCTGATGGTAGCTGACATCAACTGCCATGCCTAGGCCACCGGGCAGCTCATTGGAGCTGCCGTTGATCTCGGACAAGGTGTCATCATCGCCGTCGCCATCTCCATCTTCATCCTCCAGATCACTGTCGTCCACATCTTCGAGCAGCGGCGCATCAGCAGTCGGCAAATGGGAGCCCATGTGCTTGGCATCGTCGCTGCCGCTGGGACGTCGCTTGAGCGTCGCCGAGACACTGCGCACCAAGCGCTTCGTTGTCTCCGGCGTGCTGAATGGAAAGCGCAGGTTGCCCATGCTGACGCCCTTCATCAGCTTGCGCGTTATCGACTTGCCCATGCAGCTGCTGGTCGTGGCGGTCGCCGACACCTCCACAATGGGCGTCAGCGCTGACTCCGCATCGCCGTCGCCGTCGTCGTGCACCTGTGGCCGCAGACTACACAAATTAGGCTCGGACTTGTAGCGCGACGATTGCTGCACAGGAGTGCAGGGATTCGAGTACTCCTCGATCTCCAGCAAGCGGCGATCGTTCCACGCCACGGTCTTCTTGTCCGCCACGCCGATCAGCTGCTGGGCCACAGCCGAGATGATCTTCGCCGGCGTCACACAGCACGTCGTATCGATCTCGTCCAGCTCCGGCACAGCAGCCGACCCGGTGGGCAGCTCATGCGACGCCTGCCGGCTCACAGGAGCCGAGTGGCTGGTATTGGCGCCGCAACTGCTGCTATCCGAGGATGATTCGATTTTCAGCGATGTGGATGAGATGGACTTGTGAAGCGTGTGCATTGTATTAGTGCCGGATGATGTAGATGACGCTTTAGTGACGTGCCTCGACGCGGGCAAGTGCATCGCTGACGTGGGACTTTGGAACAGCACGCGCAGCTTCGGAGTTTTGGCATGCGTTAGATTAGGCGTCTGTGCGGAGACACATGCAGTTAGAGCAAACAAACAAAACGATGAAATTACTCAAAAATATAATCAAGCAGATATCGCCAGATATATATAAAAATATATATAGGCAATTGTAAAAAGAGACAGATGAATTTTGACAATGGCGATGGTAATGACAAGGCTAAAACAGCAATACACGCAGCAGGTATACGAAAGCCCAACAGCCGGTACCCACCTCAGGTCCATTCACGGCTTGCAAAGCGGGCGCTCGCTTGGGAGTACGTGACATGAGACTCTTATGGAATATGTGCTTCTTGATTGAGTCACCCAATGACTTAGCGCTGCGAGTTGCCTCATTGTTCTTAAGACGATTCATGACCACCAATTGCAATGGAGTGCCTGAAAGAAAAGTGGAAAATAAATTAGAGAGCTGATCTCTACGACTATCCATCTATATATATCGATCTATTATACCCTGTCCATTTTGTTTGTTAAACTGTTTGATGAGACGACGTTTTTTCGAAGATTCGGGCAGACTCTGGATGTGAGCGTATAATTGGGCCAACTCTGTGTCGGTGTTGTTGGTGTTTGTGGCCGCGGCAGTCGCGGCGCGGTCTACAAAAGTGTACACCGTGTTGACCGTCGAGATGTCCGATATGGACTCGTCAAGCGTTTGCTCCGGCGACATTGTTTTCTTGCGTTTGCGTTCAAGAAAGTACGCCCGGATGTCGGTCGCCAGCTTGGCGGGCACGGCGAAGATCTCCAGGCTGCGGCTTATCATGTAGGCAATAATGCTGGACATTCGCTTGGCCGTGTAGTGCAGCACCTCGGGCGGCAGGTTGCGCGGACAGATCAGATGCGGGGTGAATACCGTAGCCAGATTATCGGCGGACATTTTGTTGCTATCCTCGTGTTGGGCGACGGCGTGCAGCATTTCCATAATATGTTGCAGCAGCACGCGATGCTCGTCCGGCAGCAGCAGGATCAACAACTGCACCGAGTGCAGCAAATGCTGCTGCCGCTCCAGCGAGGCCGGAGTCTTGTCTGTCAGCGGCTGACAAAGAGGTGCAATCTGCAGGTGAGCTGGGTAGTGGGCGTCCGTTAGTAGCGGCTCGGGCAGCTCGGCCAGAAAGCTCTTGAATACGGTGGCACAATCGTGTGCCGAGAAGCCAGTTTGCTCCAGCTCCAGGGGCTTGTCCTGCTGAATGTGCAGGCGCAGCTCATTTTGACGCGAAACGGCGCCCGTCTTACGAAAGAGCCCCTCCTGAGTGATATCTGGAACAAATGTTTTCGTTAAATTTAAAATTGGCCTAGGATGCTTCACTACCTACTCTTTTCCAGCATTAGAAATGCCTTTAGTTCTTGCAGATGCATTTGAAAGCCCGCATCGATTTGCTGTTGAATGCACTCGGTGGGGCTGTTGCCCACTGACTTGCTGCCATGGCCGGCGGCACAGCCGGCTACAGTGGCTACGCCTGGAGCGTTGCCTACGTGACCCAATCTGTGCTTCTTCGACAGCCTGTTCCACTTCTTGAGCTTTCCTTTGTCCTCGTATACGATTTCATGGCAGGCTAAATCAAATCTACAAATGACGCACAGAGAGCGAGAGAGAGAAGAGAGGGAGAAAGGGGGAGAGTGAATAAGCACACTCAATTATTCCACTATTCACAATTAACTTACTCATCGGTGTTTAGCTCGAGCTCGAATGAGAGATGCATGCGAACGAGAGATTTGTATTTCTCATAGTTGCAGGTGCGCATGCGCGACGCCAGCTCGAGGTCGCTAAATTGGTTGATATTCACGTATTCCATGTCCATTGTTGGCGGTGAGTTACAGCTGCCGCTGTAGACCACTTAAAACACCAACACCAACAACAACAAAGGCGACAACGACGACGACGACGGTGATCACAAAAACAACAACAAAATGAAGTGTGGAGTAGCTAATAGTCCTTGCAAGTGTACAACTGTTTCCATATATTTCTTATTCGATTTCTCACTTCATATATGTTCAATAAAGTGTGCACAATTTATTAAAAACTGCTCTTTCCATGTTTAGTTGGCTGCAAAACTGCGTATATAATTTTCCGAAAAAAAGGTGCAAGACGCTCTGAACCAACCGCTGTGAATTGAAATTCTAGAGTTGCTACGCTCTCTCAAAGTAGACGGCCAGTGTGAGCAAACGTCAAAAAGTGTTCACTGTAATTACTTTCAAGAATCTCGTGTAACACAAAGTATACAATATTATTTTCGAATATAACATAATACTGTATATATAAAGATATAGATATAATTATTATTGCACAGCTATTTGCATTGTTTGACCTGCAACTGCTTTGAGTTTTCACGTTTGGCAACACTGGTCGCATTTGCCGCTGCCAGACGTACCGCAATTCTGTTTATTATCGTGTCTTTTTTGCAAATTTTCTATTAAAATGGTATTAATAATGCCTATTAGCCCACCCGAGCACGGTCTCTTGTACACCGCGAACAATATCAAGCTCAAGCTTGGCGACAAAATTGTTGGCCACGGCACAATATATATCTCACAAAAGTTAGTGCGAAATTTTTTCGCGAAATATTTTCTAATTGTTTTTTTTTCTGCATGCAGCACGCTGTCTTGGCAGCCGGCGGATCTTGCCGAGGGCATTTCGATTGAATGGAAGCAAGTTAGCCTGCATGGCATCTCGTCGAATCCGAGGAAATGCATTTACTTTATGCTCGACCGGAAGGTGGAATGGGAAGGCGTCTACATGGGCCTGGCTCCCGAAGTCAACGGGCAGAACGGCAACGGAGGCGGCGGCGGGGATGAGCTGCGGCGAAATGCCGTTGCCATTGCCAACAACGAGGTCGACGAGGGCAACGGCAGTGATGAGCACGAGCAGGATGATGATGATGACGACGACGACGATGACAACTTCGAGGATGCTGTGGACCAGCAATTGGACGAAGTAACCGAGTGCTGGTTGCTGCCGGATGATATTCACACCGTGGACACCATGTACAATGCGATGACCACTTGCCAGGCCTTGCACCCTGACTCGGCAGATAGCAACTCCGAGGATAGCGACCCAATGGAGGATGCAGGCGGCGTAGGCATGGCCTTCGAAGACCAGGACATGGCCGAGGATGCACACACACTGGGACGCAACGGCGGCGAGGTAGGCGGCATGCAAAATCTCAGCCTCGACGACGACGATGAACGCTTCGAAGATGCGGATGAATAAGGCTCAAACCCAACTAATCCAATAACAAACGTATTTATATATTTGAATATTTTATACAAATTGTAAGTCTAAAGAGTACGAATGTGAAAATATCTGATTAGCTTTTGGAATACTATATACTATATACTAAACGCTGTAAGCGCACCAAGATCTATGTGTTTTCTTTCTTCGCCGCAGATAACGCTTCAGCTCTTCCTCCAGCTCCGCTTCTCCTACGGGAGTTGCCAGCTAAAAATATATAGAGGTTTCAATATATATAAATACTTATATTGAATATTTATATACTTACCGCATCGGCCACATCCAACATGATTAATGCCTGCTGATATGCGTCACCTTTGGAGGGCACCTTGTCGTAGTTCCAGTACGTGAACTCCTCAAAGGTGCCTGTCAGACGCAGTTGACGTTGCGCCTGGTGCGGATCAGTTTCTTGCACGACGACGCCCTTGAAACCCTTGGGCACTGGCTCGCGCTTGCCCAGTAGAGGATAGCCGCGCAGTGCATTTGTCAGCATGCCGGGACCATGTTCCGAGGATTCCCGCGTGTAATTGTTGAAGAATTTATCGACGCTTCCACATTCTCCGTTGCCGTCGATTCTGGCTGGTAAGGAATGCAGTTGCACTGGCCTCTTGTTGTCCAATTGCTTGGCATCGAAATCGAATGTTATTGACATTATTATTAATTATTTTCCTTTGTTTGCTAATATTTATATATTTGGCACCAAAAGAAGCCGAAACACGAAATCCCAAATAAACACCGCCAAATTGTCTAGTGTTGAGTAGCGACGGTTAGGCAAAAGTAGTCAGCAGTGCGTAAAAAGGTGTTTTACAGCACTACGTGTTGGGACGAACCATAAAATGGCGTTTCTCGTTGAACAAGAACTGATTTCTGCGCGATATTAGCATTAAATAGTTATAAAAACAAAAAAAGCGTGGGCCAAAACAGCACAAGTGATGCAAAATAATGTAGTTATATTAATTGAAATCAAAGAAATTGTTTTAAAATCCATCGGTGTGTGCATCTAACGTGCTTCAGTCGTATTCAGTTGTCGCTCATATACATATATATACATACATATATATTTTTGCTCTCTCGCCGTCGCTCCGTAAGTATAAAAACGAGAGCAGTGCGTAAAAAAAGCGAAAGAATATTTTTGTTGCAAATGTTGTTGCATTTAAATACGAAGTGTGTATAGTTAAAGGCTGCTGCACACTTCTGTGTATAGCTATAATATCGAACAAGTGTGTGGCGGGCAGGGCGTTTACAATATTGCAAATTCTGTGGAAGACACACACGCGCACACACAGGCACAAACAAAATAGTATGCACCCATACAAACGCATTGGAAAAAATTCAAGTTAATTAAACGGCGAGTGAAATACATGTGTGCGTATATATATATATATATATTGTATATATACAAATGCGTTCATAGTATGTGCATTATTTAATACAATTTATGAAATAATAAAAGTCGCTATTCGCACGCTGGCTGCCTGCCTGCAACGGCCTGCCTGTGTCCCGTGTGCACACGAGAGTGCCCGTCGGTGTGAGTGTGTGTGTGTGTCAGTGTGTCTGTGTGTAACATGTGCGTGTAAAATGGTTTTAAGGCAGCATCAACAACAAAAACAACAAGAAGAGCAAAACAGTTTCGGGTGAGTTGTGTGTGTGTGTGTGCTACCTGCCAAAGCCGATTTCGTTCAGTTTTTTTTTTTGCTTTTGCCGTGTCTTTTATCTGTCGTCCGTCTGTGCGCCGGCAGAGTTTTGCACGCCCTGCCTGCATTATGACACATACCCATACTAATACTCGGGGACTTCATTCATTTTCAAAGCTCTGAAAACCACCCACACAAGTGCAAGTGCTTATCTTAGCGAACGAACGAGCGATCGTTTTAGCTATCAAAATGCGTGTGTACTAATAAAAAGACAAACTAATTCAATTACGAAACTCATAAATAATCAGTTTTGTCATATTTCTATTGCAGTTTGCGTTCGCAGTGCCAACAAACAACACATGAATTATAAATATTTCTCTGTGCAAAAAATGACACACAACTGCAACTGCAATAGCAACAGCAACGGCAAAGGCAAAGGCAACGGCAACAGTAGCAGCAGCAGCAAGTCTCAAGGCTACAACAAGAGCGGCACCAGCTGCTACAACAACACGAGCAACAACAACAACAACGACAACAGCAACTACGAAAATTGAGATACTTTATTTCTTCGCTATTTCTCTCTCTCGCTGTCTCTGTCTACCTCTTCCTTTTACTTCGCTTCAATTAATTTATGCTGCCAGCAACAACCACAACAACAACAACTACAACACAATTGACAACATTTAATGCCCAAAAATGATCAACACCATTGTTCGACAGACCAATTGTTTTATAACGAAATAACAAATAATTCAACTATATATATTTATATATATATTTTTTATATATACCTATGTAAATTCAATCGCAACAAACAAAACAAAATTAAAAGTCTGAAATTATGAATAAACTGGACTATCCACGTCGCAATGGTACACATAAGATACGAATAACGCGTAAGTAAAGCAAATAGACTTAACCAAAGGTATTCAATTATTAATATATGTATATTTTCTCTTACAGTGCTGTGTGCTAGAAATTTGGCGCGCAAGGATTTGTTTCGTAAGTACAATAATTCATATATCTGCAATTAATGATAATATTTATGCAAATTGATTTCGAATCACAACAAACAGCAGACAAATGTGGGCACAACTGTTTCTTTCCCGTTGGCTGAGCTTCGTTGCGTTTTAACGGGTGTTGTAGCTAAATTTAGCATTTCCTTTTGTCTACTTTCATTTTTATACAAATTACCAGCAAGTGTGAGTGGGAGAGGAGGAGGGGGGCTTCAGCGGGTAGGAGGTAGGGAGTGAGCGAGCGAGCTAGGCAGCGCTTGCTCAAATCTCTATCTACAAATTAGGGTTGCCATGCCATTTATATATGTATATATGTATATATGTACATGCATACACACGCTAGTATATATATTTATGTCTATATATTTTTTGTTATAATTTGTTTACACATAACTAAAATGAATTATTACTAATTTACTTTCATTCTGCTGCGCTCTCACTCTCTCACTCATGCACGCACAACCCAATTTGTCTCTGTGTGTGTGTGCTAGCGTGTGTTATATTTCTCTTCATTTCATTTTTTTACACATCGCTGCACTTAAATCACGCGGGGGGCTTCCAAACGTCGACGTCGACGCCGACGACGTTGCCTAATGTTTCTATTTTTTTACGTTTTCTTCAAATTATAGTATATTTGATTAGTTTGATACGCATTCGACAGGTGTTCACGCGGGGAGCCCCAAAAAGGAGCTGCCATTGGTGTGGATTTCGATGCCAGACGAAGTGGCCCAGAATTGCTAATGTGCAATTAGCAGCAGCATGCCAAGTAGCTGTAGTCTTGCTGTCACTTTGTCATGCTGCAGATTCAGATCGAGTCGACACCAATGCACTTGACTTACATATGGTTGGGTTGGGTTGGGCCAGGCCGGGCTGGGCTGGCCTGGATTTGTGAATGTTTTGACGCCCATGCAAATGGCGACAATTGGCACAAAAGGTGGCCGCTTTTTGTTTATCGTTGGGCTGATTAGATTCGCGCTGTGAGCGAGTAACAAACTGGGAACGTTGGGAAAAACACAAACGCCGTCACAAACTGGGTAAACTGTGTGTGTTTTAGGGCCTTACGTAGAGGACTTGACACTATCGGAAAGCGTTTGAGTTCTAGAGAGATATATAAATAGATATTATGGGCTCGGGGCACATATGATATGACGAATTAGTCTATCATCCCAACCAAAACGAAACGAAACAACGCAAAATAGTTTTGAAAACTTTGCTATTATAGAAAATTCTACATCCATTCGGTAGATCAAATCGTTATGTAGAAATTTAGAATCAAATTTTGTTTAGAATATGAATATGCTTGGAAAATAAATTATATATTTATATATATATATATATATATATATATATATGTGTATACATGTGTATACATGTGTACATATGTATATATATTGTAGTACCCTTTTGCTTTTGTTATCACAAACAAAAGCTGCAATAAAATAATTCAAATTCTGTAGAAACGTGAGCGTAAAGACGTACAACCACAATGCTTGCACTGCTGTTGCGCAATCAAGTGACATCGAATTGCACGTTCCCGTTTGCTATATCCCATCTGCGGCGTACGTTGTCGAATGGTAAGACGTCGTCGGGGATCGATAAAGATGGCAACATGAATGAGTCCATGGCCACACAGCAATTGGTCGCGATGCGCAAGAGAATCAACGAAAGAAAAGTTGTGAGCCTGGCATCGACTCTCTTGGGATCCTCGGCTAATGGGAAGCTGGTGCTGAGCATTCGTCAGGTGTCGGCGCTAAGGAACAATTCGGTTATTATGCTGCCCGCCGTGATGAAGCAGACTAAGACGATGTCCACCAAAGGCAACGACGGCGGCTCTGATAAGTCAAGCGATGCGTCTAAGAAGGCGGCAGAGGAGTTGGAGAAGAAAGACAAGGATAAGAAATTTAGAAACGAAAAATGTTTGAAGCCGTTGCGCAACCTTAACCGAATGGCCATACCATCGTTCGTTAAGCAACGACATTCCCGAATACGTCGATGGTTGAAAAAGAAAATGGAAGATCAGATTGAAGAGCCCAAGCAGAAAATTAGGGCACGAATGAAAAGGAAACTTCCAATTGAATATAAAAAAATAGAAAGTTTTCCATTAAAGCCCGTGAGAATGCAAGACAGCAAAAAATTTCCTATTAACGAGCGACTTCGCGAAACAGACGATGATAAAGTCGCCGAAAAGCTGGAGACCGCTAAGAAAACATACTTCAAATATAAGAAAAGCCGACCTAAACTATTGAAATGTATTCTCAAGCACACAGAGTACGAGAGCGGCCTTGCCGAGAAAGAAAAGAAAGGTTTGCCGCCTCGCGACAGCAAGAAGACAGCTCCCAAGAAGCCTTCAGATACCAGCAACTCGACGAAGCCCCCACCAGGACCCTTAAAGCCCCCACGAGGACCATCAAAGCCTTCAGCAGGATCTCCCAGAACGTTTTCCACTTTTGGACAGGCAACTCCTCAGTCCGCATCAACTGTTTACGACAGGAATCCGGGGTCTGGAGTGTCGACCATATTAAGCGCTGGGAAAGATTGCCCTCCGGCTAAGCCCGGAGCAGATGGCAAAGCACCTGCATCAGGTGGCAAAGCACCTGCGTCAGGTGGCCAAGCTCCTGCATCAGGTGGCAAAGCTCCTGCATCAGGTGGTGCCGCAGGTAAGCCGCCAGGTCCACCGCCTCCAGCAAAGGGTCCTCCCCCGCCACCAAAGGGGCCACCCCCGGGCACACCGCCACCTCAGACTAAGACGACTTTTGGGCCACTGGCAGATGCGGACCGCATCTTCACAAATCTGTACGGGCGCCACGATTGGCGCCTTAAAGCGGCCATGAAGCGTGGCGATTGGTACAAGACCAAAGAGATAATCGAGAAAGGCTCCCCCTGGATCATTAATGAGATTAAGACGTCGGGCTTGCGTGGACGCGGCGGGGCTGGTTTTCCCACGGGCCTTAAATATTCGTTTATGAACAAACCGCCCGACGGTCGTCCCAAGTTCCTGGTCGTCAACGGCGATGAGGGCGAGCCGGGCACGTGCAAGGATCGGGAGATCTTCCGTCACGACCCGCACAAGCTAGTGGAGGGCTGTCTGATAGTTAGTCATGCAATGGGTGCCAATGCAGGTTATATCTATGTGCGCGGTGAGTTCTTCAACGAGACCTGCACTCTGCAGTACGCCATAGCGGAGGCCTACAAGAAGGGATTTCTGGGCAAGAATGCCTGTGGATCCGGCTTCGATTACGATCTGTACGTACAGCGCGGCGCTGGCGCCTATGTGTGCGGTGAAGAGACTTCGCTCATCGAATCCCTGGAGGGCAAGGCCGGAAAGCCGCGCAGCAAGCCGCCCTTTCCAGCCGACATAGGTGTCTTCGGCTGCCCCTCAACGGTGACCAATGTGGAGACGGTGGCTGTTGTGCCCACGATTTGCCGCCGTGGAGGCAACTGGTTCGCCAGCTTCGGACGCACTCGCAACTCGGGCACAAAACTGTTCAACATTTCGGGGCACGTCAAGCGGCCCTGCACAGTGGAAGAGGAGCTCTCGATGCCCACACGGGAGATCATAGAGCGCCATGCAGGCGGCGTTATTGACGGCTGGGACAATTTGCTAGCTATTATACCGGGCGGCTCGTCAACACCTTGTATTCCCTTGGAGGACGCATCGAAGTCTATACACGACTATGACGGCCTGATGGCCGTGCGCTCCTCTCTGGGCACCGGCGCCATCATAGTGATGAGCAAGAAGACGGACATCATCAAGGCCATAGCGCGCCTGGCCGCCTTTTACAAGCACGAGAGTTGCGGTCAGTGCACTCCCTGCCGCGAGGGCCTGCACTGGGTGAACCTCATCATGCAACGTTTCGTCACCGGCCAGGCGCAGCCCAGCGAGATCGACATGCTGTGGGAGATAACCAAACAAATCGAGGGACACACCATATGCGCTCTGGGCGACGGCGCCGCCTGGCCGCCGCAGGGACTGATTCGGCACTTTCGACCGGTCATCGAGGAGCGCATGCGTCAGTATGCCGGCAAGGCGACTGCAGCTGCTGAGGCTAAAAAGGCCCCATCGCACGTCGGGAAAACATCGTGCGCTGCCCAGACTTCACCCGCTGCCAAATCCCCATAAGTGTTTGATGACGTTTTATTCGCAATAAAGACCCTATCGTTGCCGGCTTACTTCATGCATCGGTGACTTCCTCTTGCTGCCGAGTGAAAGTGCAGCCAATCGTTAATTTCCTACCAGGTATTCCTACTGAGCCACAAAATTGTGCCACGTAGCGTTAAGCCGAATGGGGTTGAACGACATGTGGTCGTCAGTGGGTCGGCCGGTGGGATGCGGTAGTCAATCGATGGATGATGAAGCCAACTCAAGCTATACACTGTTAGGAATTTTTTGACATTACTGAATTGTTGCTCTAGGCTCAATTAATGAAAGTTGGAATTGACTTGATAGTTTATCCGTATTTATATAATGCAATTGGTAAGGGTATATTCAGGTCGGATATATTGCCCTTGCCATCATTCTTACCGCTATTTCCTTTTACTTTTTGCCATTTTGCTTTTGTGTTCTTTGGAGCATAAAATCAATCAACAGCTGTTGCCCGCGTCCACAGCTCAAATTACCCACACTCCGACACACACACGCACACGCGCGCAGCAGGTGTACAGGAGGTACAGGTACGAGCTAAGCTATAGATACAAGTGCAGGCAATATGCATGCCACTCAACAGGACAGCCAAGCCAACTGGCTTGGCATTTAATTTTAATAACCTTGAGAGCTACAATATATATACTATATAAACCGTATACCTACTGAAATATTCATATAGCTTCAGTTGCTTTATTGCCATGTTTTAGTCAGCGCATAAATCACGGCTAATTGTCTGTGGTATATGGCATACTGGAGACATGGCAGTCTGGCTTATCACACTGTGAATCTAGTATTTGGGTAGAAGATTGATCCGCCCATCGCATCCATTGGCACTTGGCCTCGTTCATGCTTTTGGGTCGGTATTAAAGACAATTATTAAAGCGACGCTGTGATTTAATTGAAACTTGTTGCCCTCTGCGGTCAACTATCATTCACAATTATACGAACTAGGCTAATTGAATGAATAGTTCTCGTTGGCGTCGCTCAGCCGTGGGGATTGAAGGGCGGCGTGCCGGGTATGCGAGGATACGGCTGGCTCACAAGTGGTCGACTCCAGCGGCGCTCGTCGAAGGGTGCAGCCATAGTCGAAACGGCGCAGAGCCACACCAGCGCCAGAAGCAGCCAAGCGATAAAGGTGCCGAAGCGAATGCTGGAAGCCATAGCTTGTGTGATTGGTGATTGGTGGCTGCGTCAATGAGGCTGCCGTTTATATATGGGTCAGCCAGTGATTGTTCTCCACGGGGGAAGACAGCTAATCTGAAATCGAGTATATGGCATAGGCTTCAGAGTGTGATTACCCCTCGAGGGGACTCACAGGAAAGTTGCGCGTCTTGGTGATTAGAAGGCCGCGCCGATAACCTAGGCGAAGCCGTTGATTTCAATAGTGTCACTAGACGTTGCTGATGTTGTCGTTGTTGTTGTTGATTCGGTTTGGGTTTGCGTTTCCGGTTGCTGTTCCTCCATGCATAGTGTGGGTAGACGCCTGGGATCGATAGCGATGCGATCAGGAAAACCAGGATGAGGATGGGGTATATAGCAATGAGCGCATAGCATCGAATGGATTATTAAGCAAATCAGCAATAGAAATCGAAGCATTCTATAATATATATAGGCGCTGTAGAGTGATTGTTGTACTTGAAGTCTAAATACCTGCGACTTACTCACCTATGCAGATAGAAATAGAGACTAAATTGCACTTGGTCAGGTGTGTCTGCTCCGTGTTTGCTTATATAGCTCGCTAACTGTGCCACATGCAAGCCATTTGTATAAATAAAGCTAATCAAATTACTAAAATTACCTCACTTACTCTAATTTGCCATGCAGGGTTGCCCGATCCGTTTGCCAAAGTTCAGGTGGATGGCACCGGCCAGGCCTATTCGACGGAGATAAGCAAGTCCTCGCTGGATCCCAAATGGAATGCGCACTACGATCTGTTTCTGGGGCGTGGCGACTCGATAACAATAACCGTGTGGAATCAGCGCAAGATACACAAGGGCAGCGGCTTTCTGGGCTGTGTGCGCATTCCCGCCGTCACCATACAGAGTCTGAAGGGCACAGGATGTAAGTAGTTTCGCATATTCCCATTGACATTATGTGCTAAAGAGCCTTCTTCATCCTTTGTAGTTCAACGCCTGGATCTGGGTAAACTGTCGCCAGATGACGATGAGTTGGTGCGCGGACAGATCATCATTTCGCTGGTTGCCAAAGATGGACCCTGCAGTGGCAACCCGCTGGCCATTGTGGGACCCAGCGGCGATGTGCGTGGCCCGTCGGAGGAGGAGTCCCCAGTGGACCACCTGCCGGACGGCTGGGAGGAGCGACGCACGGACAACGGGCGCATCTACTATGTGAATCATGCGACCAAATCGACGCAGTGGGATAGACCCAGAGTTTCGGCAACGCCGGCGGGGACAAAGTCGCCGCAGCAGCGCCACCAGCACAACGGCAACAATGTGGACAGGCAGCCGCCGGCAGGTCCCACACGTTCCACGACCTGCACAAATCTGCTCAACGGTCACAGCAATCGTCAGATGGCGCGCGAGCTGCCGGACGAGCGGCGTCATTCAACGGAAATACTCTCTAGCGTAGGCGTGGGCGTGGCAGGTGGCAAGGAGAACACCAGCCCCGGCTCGGGAACAGCGGGCACGACGACGACAGCGGCCACGCCGGGCAAAAAGTCAACGCCCAGCCGAGCAGGCAACGCGGCGCTGGAGCCATCGACGCCCAACAACAGCAGCAGTAGCAACAGCAGTAGCAACAGCAGCAGCAACAACGCGACAACAACGACAACGACGGCGACTGGTCGCCTGCACAGCAGCAACAACGACAATCATCTGAAAACGCCAAAGCATCAAGCATCGACAGCACTGAACGGGCACGCGCCGGGCGAGGCGACGCCCACGTCGCCCACTGGCCAGCAGAACTATGTGAATGGGAACGCGCAGAGTGTGCAGTCGGCGCAGCCGCAGCACTCCAGCAACGGCTGGCAGGCAGAGGACGGCACGACGCCGTCAGCGACAACGACGCCTGCAACCACACCGCCAAGGCAGAGCCCCACAACGGCGACAGTGACGTCGTCGTCAGCGCCAGCCACACCCACGACCGCCAACAGCAACAGCAATGGGAATGGCAACGGCAACGTGCACAGTCCGAATGCGAATAGTGGTCAGCCAGTGGGCAGATCGGAGCGGACGCCGGCAGCGGCAACGCCCGCGCAACGATCGCAGCGCCGCAGCTCGCGGCAGGCGGCGGAGGAGGCAGCGGCGCGTCGACGTTCGTCGCGCGGCACGCGCAATACGGGCGTCGGTGGTGCGGCGATGGCTGGTGGCGTGCGCTACGGATCCGCGGCGGTAGCAGCAGCCAATCAGGCGGCGCGTCCGTTCCTGGACTTGCCACCGGGCTACGAGATGCGCACCACACAGCAGGGCCAGGTGTATTTCTATCACATACTCACCGGTGTGTCCACCTGGCATGATCCACGCATACCACGCGATCTGGACACGCAGCACCTGACGCTGGATGAGATCGGGTCGCTGCCAAGCGGCTGGGAGCAGCGCAAGACGGCCTCGGGTCGTGTCTACTTTGTGGATCACAACAATCGCACCACACAGTTCACGGATCCGCGGCTCAGCGGCAGCATACTGCAGAGGATATGCAATGGCAGCGTGAATGTGCCAGCAGCGACACCAAATAGTGCAGCAGCAGCGCCAGCACCGACTGCAGCTGCCCCACCAGCGTCTGCAGCACCTCCACCTGCGACTGCGAACACGGGCAGCACAACCACCACGCCGCATCGCAGGGCTACGCCGCACATCGTGGTGCCGGACCTGCCGCAGGGCTTGCTCGAGGGCGCGGATCTGCTGCCAAAGTATCGGCGCGATTTGGTTGGCAAAATGCGGGCATTGCGCTCGGAACTGCAAACGTTGCAGCCGCAGTCGGGCCACTGTCGGCTGGAGGTGTCGCGCAACGAGATATTTGAGGAGAGCTACAGACTGATTATGAAGATGCGCGCCAAGGACATGCGCAAACGGCTCATGGTCAAGTTCAAGGGGGAGGAGGGCCTGGATTACGGTGGCGTGGCACGCGAATGGCTGCATCTGTTGTCCCGCGAGATGCTCAATCCGCATTACGGCCTATTCCAGTACAGCCGCGACGACCACTATACGCTGCAGATCAATCCCGACTCGAGCATCAATCCAGATCACCTGTCCTACTTTCATTTCGTGGGCCGTACTCTGGGCATTGCCGTGTTCCATGGCCATTGTCTCGACGGCGGCTTCACCACGCCCTTCTACAAGCAACTCTTGAACAAGCCCATCACACTGGGCGACATTGAGGGCGTGGATCCCGAGCTGCATCGCAGTCTCACGTGGATGCTGTGAGTAAATAGAATATCTCTTACTTTACGGCCATTAAATATGCTTTTAATTGTACAGGGAAAGCAACATCAGCGGGATTATCGAGTCGACGTTTAGCGTGGAGAACAATAGCTTTGGAGCGCTAGTGGTGCACGAGCTGAAGCCAGGAGGGGCCTCAATTCCCGTTACCGAGGAGAATAAGCGCGAGTATGTGAAGCTCTATGTCAACTATCGCTTCATGCGCGGCATCGAGCAACAGTTCTTGGCACTGCAAAAAGGTCAGTAAATAACTTTACTTTATATATATACAATACTTAACCTACTCCACTCCATTTTCCATTGTCCAGGCTTCTGTGAACTGATACCCAGCCATCTGTTGCGCCCATTTGATGAGCGCGAATTGGAATTGGTTATTGGAGGCATCTCTAGCATCGATGTGAATGACTGGCGCAACAATACGCGAATGAAACATTGTACCAATGAAACACCGCAAGTTCTGTGGTTCTGGCAGGTTAGACATAGATTCCCCATATCATCTACTAAATATTTCTAAAATGGAAATCCGTTTTGTTCCAGGTGGTTGAGTCGTATAGCTCCGAGATGCGCGCACGCTTACTGCAATTTGTGACGGGCTCTTCGCGGGTGCCGCTGCAAGGATTTCGTGCGCTGCAAGGCTCCACAGGTGCGGTGGGGCCACGGCTCTTTACCATACATCTGACGGCAGATGTGCCCACGCAAAACCTGCCCAAGGCACACACCTGCTTCAATCGCATCGACTTGCCGCCCTACGAGAACTATCAGCTGCTCTGTGACAAGCTGACGCAAGCCGTCGAGGAAACCTGTGGATTTGCCGTGGAATAGATACAACGCACACACACAGACACAAAAACACATACACACACACTCTTACACATATGACCGCATTCTTGTACACTCATTTTTGCATTATATCACTTACAACAATATATATGAAAGCGATTTGAAATCAAAATTATACTGGCCTGTGTGCCCCCTAAGAACGATTGCATTGGAATTTGTCTGTTGAAAATGCTCTGCAATGCTGTTTAGTGTTTTGCTGCGCCTTTTGCAGCTAAAAAAAGAAGAAGAAGAACAAAACAAAAGCTTAAATGAAATGATAAAACAATTGTAACAGACTTATTACATACATATTTATGTGTTGCCCACTCAAAGGCGATAGTTCTTTAACATAGTTACCAAGTGCATATACACTCAAACGTACATACATACACGTATATATATATATTGTATGTATATATATATATACTTGTATTCAGCTGTCTACCCTTGGCCTTTGTTTGTTTACGTCGTGTTATAAATTGTAGTTTTAATTATTGAACACATATACATATACATTTTACATTTATATATATGTGTGTATATAAAACATATATATATATACATATACATATATCATAGTTGATAATTAGGCGTAACGAAAGCAACAACAACCACGATAACAAATTTTTATAATTGTAGGCATTGAACCAGCAATTTATTGCTTTTGTTTAGTTTTAAATGCATTTTTATGTTTACTAATTATATTTTGTACATTTATAAACAAATCAAACTCAATGCTAAGTTTTTTTTAATATTGTTACAATTGTCTTTAAATACACACACATGTACACACACCTTCTGAACACATTCAGTCCCACTAAACGCACCTTATACATATTCATAAAAAATGTAATTTTAATTGAACTATTTACTCATCATTCACCCTCCCCACACACCAAAAAACAAATACAAAACAAAAAACACTTGAAAAATTACTCAATTATTCTAATTAGTTATTTTTTTAAATTTTTAAATAAATGAAAATTATTTAAATTGAATTCGATTAATATTTCATTTTGTAGCTGGCCCGGCTAGGTCCGCGACTAAATGTATGCCAAAAAAGAAAACAAAACTAAATAAAATATTGCGCGGAACAAATTACATATATACATACGTAGGCAAACATGATACGTTGCGATTGAAACACGATACGAATTGGACAAATTTCTAGAAAGTGATATTAGTGAAAATTTTTAAATGTCTTTGAATTAAATTGTAACAATTAGTAGCTATATAAGAATCCCTAGAACGAACCTGTATTGATTTCACTATCGCGATAACAATTCTATTTCGATTAAACGTAGCACACAACAGATAACAGACAAGCGACAACATACATACAACAGACACAACCACAAATTGAATGTTAACTTCTTAGCTTTAGAGAGTTGATAAACTGGCAACTCTAAGAACTTAAGCGGCAAGCCTGCTAAATTATTGAAAAAACAAAAGATTAACACATAGTTGTAAACAATCTTTAATTACAATTCATATAATCAAAGACTTAAGAGGTAAATTACAATATATTGAAGTAAACGTTTCTGTCTATATTTTTCATTAAATTATATATGTATATTAGGGGCTCACACATACATACATATTTGTATATTGTGATGTTGCAAAATGACGAAAACCAATAGAAATAAAGCAAAATCAAAAATCGTAAACCATTTAATTCAGTTCTTACTTTAATTAAATAATACATATATATGTGTTTAATCAAAATTAGAACTTTCATAGATAATTCTTTTATGCCGTGGCCTGTAGGAAGAAAATCGAATTTAGAACTGCTTTGAAGCATGTGCCGAAATAGCTCAGTTGGGAGAGCGTTAGACTGAAGATCTAAAGGTCCCCGGTTCAATCCCGGGTTTCGGCAGCTAATAACTTTTTTTTTATACTCACATTTCATTCTTATTGCAAGATTTCCTTAGTATTTTTAAAATAGGTATTCAGATATAATATATTCAGCACGTAAGATGAAAAATCTCAAAGTTCAGTGAATTTCTACATACATATATTTCCACTTTTGCTTTGAAGCGCTAAAAATGTTTAGCTTGCTTGATATAATCGGCCCATGCACAAAAATAATAAAAATAATTTACTTCAATTTTACTTTACTAAAGCTGTGTTGGAAGTAAGACATTTGGCAGGACGAACGCAGCTGCCGAAATAGCTCAGTTGGGAGAGCGTTAGACTGAAGATCTAAAGGTCCCCGGTTCAATCCCGGGTTTCGGCAATTCAATTTTTTTTTATCAAATTTTAATTTATTCAATTTGTTGATTTGAATAGCAAATAAAAAAATATTTTGCGCACAGAACCATCTATATTAAAATAAACGAAGTGCGCGAGGGTCTTTTGTATTTATCTTTTAAATTAAATACATTGCAGGCTGTGAACGCATAAAACATTGAATGCAAGCTTTTAGTAAAGACTCAAACCATGTTAAAACATTCTGACACAATCGGTGTGTCTAAATAAATTATTTGAGCACAATACAACAAGTGCCGAAATAGCTCAGTTGGGAGAGCGTTAGACTGAAGATCTAAAGGTCCCCGGTTCAATCCCGGGTTTCGGCAAATCGAATTTTTTTACCAATGCTAGCACTTTTTTAATTTTTTTTTGTATCTAGGTATATAAAATTGGTAATTTGATTTGGTAGCTCACATTTTTTGGCTGTTTCCCTGCTTATAAGAGCTGATGAGGTTATAAAATGTAGGAAAATGAGTTTGGCATCGTTATAGGCCTTTATTTGTATCGGGTTTAACCTTTATACCTTAAAATAACACCCAATATCTTAGGAATGTCATTCTCATTCAGTTCAGAGCAGATGAAATGCTTTTGTGATGCATTGATACAATTAAGATAGTCCCCAACTAGCGTTATAACAAGTTGCGACTTATTAAAGCTTATTTTAGACTGTTTTGTCAGCAGCGCTACCAGGGCTGAATATAACATGTGCCGAAATAGCTCAGTTGGGAGAGCGTTAGACTGAAGATCTAAAGGTCCCCGGTTCAATCCCGGGTTTCGGCAGAGCTTTTTTATTTTTATTTTTTCATTTACCCCTCTTAAATAAAATTTGTATACTGTTAAATATATAATTATTCTTTTATTTATTGCCTAAATATAGAGTTGGGTGAATTGTAATATATTATGCCGCCAGTAATTAAATTATTTAATGTGACTACAATATAGTTACAATCTAGCATTAACTAAAAGTGCATGACTATTTATTTCTGGAAGCTCGCATGCGAACTCCTAATTTCCATATATGTTACAATATAGAGCAAGTATTTCGATTTAGTAAACAATAAAGATGTGGGACATCAATTAGGTGCCCAAGGGACAGGTCGAGACAGCTCCACAAGCTACGCCAACTCACAGATATATTGATACCTGCCTTATACCTATTTAGTGTGTAAATATGTTACTGAACAGCTGTATAATTTACTCATACGTATACAGTTTAGGCTATTAAGTTGCAGCTAGCAACTAACTAAAGCTAGAGCATGTTTTAGTCTTGGCTTGGCTGGAGACTAAACTAAAAATCTGGATCGTAGTCGCGGGCGTAGCGCGTCCGACTCGCGTGATTGTTGTAGCTGTACATCTGATGCGCATCGGCGAAGGCGTCCGGATACTGGTGTCCATAGCCCTGCTGATGTCCTGCGGGATACTGCTGCTGCTGCTGATGATGGTGATGATGATGGTGACTACCATGCGGCGTGCTGCGCTTCAGCGAGTCGCCCTTCTGCGAGTACGTCGGCTGCTGGTCATAGAAGTAGTCGCCGCTGCTGTGCGGCGGATGACGAGTCGAGCGCCAGCTGTCGTAGATGTTGGAGCTGTTGCTGCCGTGCATCGAGTTGGTGAAGCGCTGCAAAGGGAGAATAGATATTATTATTGATATTTTTATTAGCTTACTCCACTCACCTTTGGCTTAATGGGCTGCTTGGTATCGTTCCAGGGATCGTCTATGTTGTAGAAGTCATCGACGCCGTAGTTATCTGCGCCGCCCATGTGATTGACCTTCAGCTCGTTCAGCATGTCGTTGGTCAGTGGAATCGGCGTCTTTTTGGCGCGCTTCTGACGATTAAGCAGCTGCAGGTAGGAAATATATCATTAATCTTGCCCTCGACTAATTAAGCGTCCCAAACCTACCACAGTGACTCCAAATATGACGACAAAGACGAGCGAACCAACGCCTATGACAATCACGACGATTGCCCACTGCGGTATGGGCAGATCATCCTCGGCGTACTCCACATTGGTGTGCAGATTCTTGGCAATGACTGTGAGAAGATAAAAAGGAGAGGATTAGCTGAGAGCTGAGCATATATTTTTGGTTCCCTAGACCCTTCCACTTGGTATATATTGCATAATTCCTTTCTTTGCAGTATCTGCTAGTCGGATACTCCCCACAACTCACCACTGAATTCGGTGCCCATTGGATCAATGTAGAATTTGCCCATTTGATAGCTGGCCTTGACTAGCTGCTCCTCCTGTGGGCCGGAGACGCTATCCGTTTCGTTCTCCTGCGCATCCTTTTCGGGCAGCAGCGGCGTCGTTGGCTTGGTCAGGGCATCGTGGAACAGCTGCTTTATCTCCAGCGTATCCACGTCCTCGGTTATGTTGGCCAGCTCGACGTAGTAGTCCACCAAGACGCTGCCCTCGCTGAAGCTGTCGATGCGCACCTTCTTGTACCACTTGCTCAGCTGTGGCGCACTGGAGTAGACCTCATTGAGCTGGAAATGAGGAGAAGGGTTAAGCGGGAGAGCGAGAGGGTAAGTCCAGGTATGTATCTCACCTGTGCTTCTAGCTCGTTAGCCAGGTTCTTCCACTCGAGTGTGTTGTGGTCCAGCAGCTCCGGTTTCCAGGCGACGCCATCGATAATCTTGATAGTCGCCTCCAAGTCGCAGTCCGCTGTGCAGTGTCCTGGCTTTGTGGGTCTAGGCGTTGTGGTCGTCGTCGTGGTGGTTGTCGTGGTGGTGGTGCTTGTCGTCGAGCTGGAGCCAGCCGCTGTCAGCAGATCCTCGAAGTTGATGGTCTGCGCGTTCAGTTTGTCTATGGACAGGGGCGTGGTGGGTGGCGTGGGCCAGCCCGTGAACTCGGTGGTGGCGCGCGTCGGAGGACCCTTCTTGATCACCACAGGCGGCGACGATGGTGCGCCCTCGCTGCCCTCGTGCGGAGTGTGGGGCGTGGTCAGCCGATGTGAGCCAAGGCGCTTGTGGAAGCCCTTGGGAAAGACGACCTTAAGGCCACCACCGCCCGAGCTGCTCTCAGTGGTGCTCGCCTCTGGCTTGCTCGTCGTCGTCGTCGACGTGGAGGTGGAGGCCGGATGGACGACCTTGGACTTGTAGCCCGGTGGCAGCAGCGACGCCAGCAACTCGTCATCCTCTGACGCCACCTTCAGCTTGGGCTTCGAAGTGCCGTTGAGCTTGAAGCCAGGCGGCAGCAGGCTGCTTATGTCGTCCACCTTGAGTGGAGTGATGCTAATTGGCAACTTGGGCTCATCCTTCTCCTTTGGTGGCTTGTAGCCCGGCGGCAGAAACTTGCTCAGATCATCGAAGGGAACTGCCACGGCGGGCGACCTTTGAGTCGTTGTCGAGGAGGAGGGGCTGAATCCCTTGGGCAGGAACTTGGAAATGTCCTCGACTACAACAATGTCCGGCTTGGCTGTGGTTCCATTCAGCTTGTAGTCCTTGGGCAGCAGCGCCGCTAGGCTGTCGTCGAACTTGATCTCCTCGAAGAGACTCTCCAGCACAGCTGCTGCCTTGGTCGTGCTCTGCTCTGGACTCGCCGTAGTCGATGTAGCGGACGTCGTCCTCGGCGGCTTGTAGCCCTTGGGCAGCAGCCCGGCCAGCGTCACATCCTGCACGGTGACGACGCCATTCTTGAAGGAGCGACTGATGGTGGAGTTACGTCCTGGCTTCTTCGCTTGCTCCTGGACAGGCGCCTCCGTCGTCGTCGTCGTGGTGGTTATCTTGCGGTTCTTATAGCTGGACTTGGGCTTGAAGCCCACCGGCAGCAGGCTGGCCAGCTCATCCATCTCGCTCTCGTCATAGTGATGCAGCTTTACCTTGCCGCTGCTGGTGGTGCTGGGAGCCACGGTGGTGCGTGGCTGGAACTTGCGTATGTGGGGCGCAAAGCGGCCCGCGCCAGTTGTCATCGGGCTGGCCGGCGTGGAGGAGTCCATTTGGCTTATGATGGGATACTTGCCGGAGAGCACGCCGCTGGACAGCTCCGACTGCACGCGATCCAGCTTGTCGATGATGCTCTCCGTCGAGGCGCCCTGCACGGGCAGCTGCTTCTCAGTGGTGCTGGATGAGGAGGCGGCAGCTGTGGAGGTGGGCGTCGTCGAGCTGGGCTCCTCGCTGCTCTCATTGGGATCCGTTTGCTTTTGCTGCTGCTTCGAGTGCACCTTGCGCTCCAGCTCGGAGAGCGTTTGCTTCGTCTCCTCCTGCTCGATGGCCGGGAAGGGCAGGAAGCGGGCGCCATTGATGCTGCGACTCGTCTGAATGGAGGCCACCACCACATAGCTCTCGGTCACGTTGGGCGTGGCGGCGTCCTCGCTGGGCAGCGGCGTCGTATTGATCACATTGTTGAGCTCCGTCTGATCCTCGTCGGGCTGCGGCGCGGGCTGGCTGTCGCTCAGGGTGGTGCCCAGGCTGCTGGGCGTCACTGGCGCCGGGTAAGCCGTGGAGCCGTTGACCACGCTCTTCGTCGTCACCACCGAGATGATTTCTCGCTCGTCGTCATGCTCGCGCTCCTTGCTGCTCACCTCGGTGCTTGTTGTCTTGTTGTCCTCGCTCACCTCTCCAGCCTCAACCTCCTCCTCCTCCCCTTCCTCCTCTTCGTCGTATTCGTATTCCTCGGCACCTGGAGGAAAATTTTGTGAGTAATCGAATCTATTTTTAGCTCATCTCAGATCATTCCTTACCTTCTTCGCCCAGCTCGTCATCGTACTCCACCTCCTCCTCCTCCTGCTGCTGCTGGGCTGAGTTCTCCTTTGGATCTTCCGCCGTCTGCTGGGTGGGTGTTCTGCTGCTTGGCGTCGTCTCGACTGGCAGCTCCGTCGTATTGTTCTCCAGCTCCTCTGTCGAGTCCTGCTCCTTGGATATCGCCGTTGTGGATTTCTCCTGCTCCTCCTCAACGTATTCGTATTCATGGCCAGCAGGATTTGCCAACGTCGTCTCTTCCGTCAAGTCCTGCGCCTCGGAGGAATCCGTCTGCGTCTCCTCCGTGCTGCTGGTGCTGGTGCTGGACTTGTCGTCGTCCGCTTCATTGCTGGTTGACGTTTCCACTGCAGCTGCCTCGGAGCTGGCGGGAAGAGCGGACTGAGCTGGCTGAGCGGGCTGAGCGGCGACCTGGCTGGCCTCCGTCTTGCTAGCTGTGGCTGGCTCTATGGCCTCCTCCTGCAGCGGCAGCTTCTCCAGACTCGTCGACTCTTCATGCTCTTCGTTGTCCGCCTGATCCTGCTCCTGCTCCTGCTCCAGCGACAGATCCTGATCGTACTGCTCATCCAGTTCGTCTTGGCTCACACCCTCAGTGGTGCTGGTGGTGCTGGAAGTGGGTCGCGGCAGCTTCAGCCTGGCGCTGTTGTAGTTGAAGGGCCGCTTGCTGACCACGCTGACGGGCTCGTTGATCTCGCGGCTGATGAACACGGGACGCCGTGGACTGGGCGGCTTGCGGCCAAAGCTGGGACGCTCCGCGGGCGTATTCTGCGTGCTGGAGCTGGGAGTGCTCGTTGACGTCGTCGTGGACTTGGCTGCGCCGCGATTGCTGCCGAAGCGATTGTAGCGCCTGGTGCTCACCTCCGCCGAGGTGGTCGAGGATGCCGTCGAGGTCGAGGTCGAGGGCTGGAAGCGATTGCGCAAGCGATAGGGCGAGGCGGCCTGGGGCGTGGCATCATCAGCGGGCGGCGGTGCCTGGGTGCGCGTGCGACTAGCGCTGGGCGAGAAGCCGCCGTTGCCGAAGGGCCGCTGCGCAGCGCTGCTCGAGGCCAGGCGCTTGTCGTTCTATAGAGAGGGGAGAAGAGGGGAGAAACATGTTAAAGAGAACACCGTTACGAATTGGCCCAATCTGGTCTAGACAGTTATTACGGCTATTGCCAACCGAGAGCTGCTGCTGCGCCCCGTTCACAGAGCATTGGCTTTTGTGGTCACATGTTGGCGGCGACGTCGTCATGGGAAACTGCTACAGTTTCAACACGCTGCTCTACTCCTAACACACATTCGTGGCATCACAATCTCTGCGGTTCGTCTGTCAATTGTTTTGCGTGCGAACCGCCGACTCAGGCCAGCTGCCCCACTCACCCACTCGCCCCACCCGTCCGCCCCCACCCCCCCATTCAGGTGATTCTCAAATTTGTCTTAAGCGTTTTGTGCAAATTTCCAGCTTTGGGTCTCGAACGGCCTCGCCGCGCCGCCAAGTGATTCGCACAGGTTGCAAACGTGACGCCGTGCTCATCCATCGAGAGCTGCGATATTGAAATTGAGTTGGAGATGGAGTTGGAGTTGGAGTTGGAGCGTTGCATGTTCATATTTTTGGGTCGCCGCAAATATCAGCAGCCGTCAGTGGAGAGTCAACAGGCGGCGGCGGGCCATGAAGGTGCAAATTTTCGGCGGAGCTAGCCAAAGGTTACAGCTTCTTGAGCAAACTCTGCCATTACGCTATAATGACGATGATGGCTTCGATGACTGTCGAAAGGTTTGCCAATCGCAGCGGAGTCGAAGGGAGCCTCAATACTGACATTATGCTTATGTACATATACTTTCCATAATGAATGGAATGAATGGGAGATGTAGAAGTGGAGAAATATGAAGAATATGAAGATGGGAAAATGTGGGATATGGAGATATGAAATATGAAGGTATGAAATATGAAGATATGAAATATGAATGGGAAATGGTGCTGATTGGGTTGTTAGTTATATGTTTTGCTAACAGACTAATAGCCTTCGACGCTTTCATTATAAGTGCAATATTTATTTTTGTAAGATTCAGAATGGGATTTAAGGTAATAAATCCGTAGAGTTGGCTCCTTAACTTTTCATTTTATTAGAGTTTAAGCTTCAGCTTAAATGCTGCATAGATAATTTCTTCGTATGTCTGAGTTGATCTTACTTAATATTAATTGCAATTGAAACTGCTGATAAAGGTATCTTTCACCTTAGCATGTTTTTATAAGAAGTTGTTTCGATATATGTTATATGAAATTGTAATTAGAAGCGACTCGTTCCATTTCATCAACGAGTTCATTATGCAGTTCCTAGTGTAATTTTCTAAAAAAACTCCTCAAAACTCAGCTTTGACAAGCTCTTTACTAATTGGTAGTTGCAAGGGAAATTTCTTGTATGTCAAATTCCAATTGGATATTTCAACAGAAGTCCCTTACTCTGCTTACTCTTTACTAATTCATATTTAGCCAAAGAAATGTTTTCTTATTGATTTCTTATCAATAAACAAGACACATTCATACATAGATCGAAAGTTTTAAAATAATGAATCTACAAAAATATAATTTAAATATGAAATAAAATTTAGTATACAAAAAAATCTTATCAGATACCAATTGAAATATTATAAGAAAAGCCTTACAATTTTCAAGGCATATTTTACAAACTGTTTACCATTTCAGCAACTTTTCTTGACTCTAATCAATTAGAGTAAATTTCAAGTCAAATTCCAATTGGATTTTTTAATACAAAACTTTACCATTTTCTTTTCCAAGATATATGAACTCTTTACAATTTATTATATACTCAACGACTTTTTCTCGCCCATCAAAAGCTAGCAAAAGTTTTTGACTTATTGTCCAATTCCAATTGACACTTTCTATAGTAACCCCTGACGATCTCTACAATATCTTTTCCAAACTCTTCATCACTTCAAATTTACCCAAAAACGATTTTTCTTGGCCATAAGCAGCTGGCAAAAGTGTTTGACTTATTGCCAATGCTGTGGGACGCCAATGAATTTCGGCGTAAATCGGTTTTGCTGGCTTAAGCCGAGATTAATCATTGCAACACTTTCGCTACAATTAAATAACAAATGAGGGCAATTAAGTTCAATAAAAAAACCTAATGTCGAATAAGTCGCCGAGTGGGAGGCACTGAAAAAGTGAAAGAGATGCAGAGAGAGAGAGGGAGGGAGAGGGAGAGATGTGACGAGTGGCAAAACAATGGGGGAGAGAAAACAGCTCGTCAGGCTTTTCAATCGAGCTGAGGTATTTGTGCACTTAAATCTGAATATTATTATTATTAGATAAACCTATTTCCTATCTAAGCCCTAAACAGCTTCATATAACGGTGGGCTGCTGAATGAAACGTTGCTCCAATTGTTTACCTTGCGAGTTCATTTTCGAATAAGATCTGGTGAAAGGTAAAAATGATTTCATTTGATAGATTCCCATATATATGCATATATATATATCCATATATACATATTGTTCGTGGCTTTTGTGGTTTGCAACTGGTTCTGGGATTGTTGTGAATTGGCTGCTGGCAAAACATTTGAGAGAGGGAGAGAGGGAGAGCGGGCTCAACTGATATTGGCCAAATCAGAGCATGGCCAATTGTTTTGTTAAAATGTTATGCAATGCCAAAATGTTTTTCTGTTTCGTTTGCTTTTACTTTTGTCTTGTCTCTCCCTCTCTCTCTCTCTCTCTCTGTCTCTCTCTGTGTCTGATCTATCAGGCATCTCAGTCAGCTGACGATGTACTCGAGCTCGCGATTGGCATTTCCTTACCGTTGCCTCGCTGAAGTGGGCCAGAAACTGCGTCTGCTGGTGTGGCACATTGACACGCTGCGCCGTCTGCGGTTGCACCCCACTCCCTAAGCTGTTGCTGCTGCTGCTGCCATTGCGTATCGCCTTGGAGCGTGTAAATCCAGAAACGGACGTCGTTGCGCCACCGCCTCCACTGACGGGCACACCAAAGGGGCGTGGCGAGATATCGTAATAGTCCGTCTGACGATTCGGTTTCTGTGGGAAACGAAACAGAAAGAGACGAAGCGAAAAAAAAACAAACAAATTTCATTGTTAGTCGAGCTGAGCTGAGCTTTTTTGTTGAAATATAAATTTGAAATTAAGTTGTATAAAATAAAACATAAATTAAATAAAAACTGTTCTAAAAACTTGTTTGGGTAGATAGAGAGATACTATGATCTAGAGTTAAGGAGAGAAGTTGGAGCTATGGGAGCCATGCAAGCTAGGTGAGTCAAGTTATACGATTCTAAAATCAACTTTTTCTATCTATCTATCTTACATAAGACATGTTTTATTCAGCTATTTCATATAATTGCTTCAAAGCTGTCCTTTTTCAGCTCCTTAGGCAATGTCAATCACCTCCAATTAGACTCAAATTGACCATTTTCTTTTTATTATATTTTATTATATTTGATATTTATTTATATTTTATATATTCATATTTTATGGTCCTATTAGGCAATGTGAATCACTTCCAATTATACTCCAATTGGTCATTTTATTTTCATATAATATTATATTTATATTTATTTATATTTGATATATATTTATTTATATTTTATGTATTAATATTTTATGGTTTCCTATTTTATTTATATATATATTTTATATAGATTTATCTCTTAGAAATCTAACCGATGAACCAATTTATTTCTTTAAATTACTCATATATAAATTATGTAATTATTACAAAAGAAATTACAAATCAATTCCCCAAGAAAAACATTGCAAGAGAATCCGTCAAAGCTGACATGAGCCGAGCCAAGGCTCGCTTTGATTGCATTTCTGCCGCACTTCAGCTCACTTTCGTTGATTGACAGCTGAGTGTGTAATGCAGGTTGAGCCGCTATCAATGCGAGTTGACAACGCGTATCTCGAGCTCATTTGACTGTCCAAACAATGCACTTGGGCCTGATAATGGAGCCACTCCAGGGCACTTGCCTAAGTCACTCGACGTGCTGCACGCAATGCCAAAGCGCTTTAAGACGTCAGCTCCAGAAATTGAAAGCTGATTGCAAATGAATTGGAATTCGAAATCGAATAACAACAACACCAACAAATACCTATCGACACAATGGAAATCTATAATAAGTAGAAAAAACTCTGTTTGATTGAAGTGTATCAAGGTTAAATCAAAATTCGACTGGCCGCTAATTACAGAAATCGCTGTCAGTTGCTCGAGCTGCTAAGTACTTGTTGTTGTTATGCATTATTATTGTTTTTTCTTGATTTTTTCTTGTTTTTTTGAAAGTGCTTCTAATGTGGTGCAGCACCAACCCGGCCTGGTCTGGCCTGGCCTGGTCTCGGCTGCAGTTTTGCTCTGTTAAACAAATTGCATACAAAACGCAAGTTTTGTTGCTAAAAGGCGCATTTGATTGCAACTGCAGAGCTGCTTTCCGCTTCTTGACGTCGCTCTCTACGCATCACGGCATATACCCTACGGCCACGCCCACCGTTTCTCCAGCAATTAAAGAGAGAGAGAAATGCGAGCGCCTCGGTGGCCCACAAGTCTTAGTCTGATTAGCAGTCATTAATTAGCTATAAGTCTGACAATTGCCAAGCACTACAAATTTCACCAGGCCGGGCGTCTGCCTCTGTTTGTCGCCTGGGTGCAACAACCCGAGTCGCCACATGATGAGGCAGCTCTTCAAATGGACTTGCTACAATCTGAAGAAGAAAGCGTCGGTCAAGCTGTGTGCAACGGCTTCCAAGTCGTTTGTCAATATGGAAGCATAATAAACTATGAAACGAGCTGCTCACGTACTACACGACTTTAGACTCGAAGAAAGCGCAGAGAAAGAGAGTGGAGAGGGGGAGGGAGGGGTAGGGGAGAGGGGGAGACAGTGCGCGTAAAGAGTGACAGAATGCATAACGTGCTCTTCTTAGGCATTGGGCTTTCACTTTAGGCCAACGATTTATTATATGGCTAAATTATATTATACCATAAGCAAATATATATATGTTTATATGAAGTAGATAATTGTCGTATTTAAATTGTATATATATATATAGATACGTCTAATTTCGTGTCTAAGATTTTTATGATAAATTTTGAATTATTTGCAAATATTTTACACTAAAATCAAAGCTAGAATTGCTTAAACTTTCATTTAACTTTGAGTAGAGAAAAGTGTGAAAGAGTGAGAAATTTTATCAAGAAAATTCATAATAACATAGGAAAACTATATTATAACTATATTATTTTAATTATTCCCAGCATGATTCATAATATGCTCGAGCTAAGGAAGCTTTTTCAATTTGCAAGTAGCTGAGCGCCTGTCAACCTGTTCAGAATTAAGGTAGCATCATCTGCATGGCCAGCACCTGCTTGCTGTTAATTGAGTTTACAGGTGGCGCGATTGGAAGACATAAAGAAGTCACTTCCATTAGGCTAATCTGTGTTCGAGTGTCCACTGTCTGGCTGATGATACTACAGTAAGCAAAGAGCTCTCGCTGTTCTTTGAGTAACTGAAAGGCAATCAGGCAATCCTCTCACAGTCCGTGCTTCTATTTCAGTTCCAGCTTCAGTCAAAATATTAATTTATGCATCTATCCTTGATTCAGTTCCCAGCTTCAGTCCCTCTCTCTGTGCTCAAAGCTGAGCCCTTTTTCTATTACTGACTCCGTCCATGTCGTAGTTTCTCTCCACATCTCTATCCCTTTTGCTGCATCTGTTTAAGCCGTTGTCCACGCTTTAGCCCTAGTCCCTGTCTCTGTCCCTGTTTCTCTTACAGTGTCTGTGCCTACCCCTCTGCTCCAGCCTCCCCTGCCCAGTCACTGTTTATCTCTGTCTCTGTCCCTTTCACTGTTTCTCTTTGAGCTCCTCTTCAAGCGCCAGTCTCAGTCCCAGTTCGTGCCTCTGCTCGCATCACCATTCGTATTCCTTCCACTGTCTCTTTCCCAGTCCGATTACCTCTCCTTATCTCTTATCTGTTTCACAGCTTCTGTTTCTTCTCAATCCCAGTCTCAGTCTCCTGTCTCAGCTTTACATTTCCATTTTCAACTATTTACACTGTCAGCAGCGCCTCTGACATGCCGTTTCAATTAGGGCCCAACTGGCTCCCAGTCGACGGCAAAGTGCGTGCTCATGACCGCCAGCTGGCCATAGGCAATATGATTATTCAGTTTTTCAATTAGGAACACGTTCCTCTAAGAGAGGCCGACAAGCCGCGAGTCTTTCCGAATAATTCAACAAATATTATTTATTGTTGACTCGTTGATATGCAGAAGACATCGCCTTTTGTCTGCCCATTTTGCGCCGCTTGGGCCCCAGTGAAAGTAAGTGGGAAAATAGATTTGGAAATGCTTCCAATGCGCCTCTGACCATTCAGTCAGTCAGTGAGTCGTACGCCCGCCGCTTCTTTCATTGTTCAGTCCCAGATTCGATTTATGTTGCGTGAGGCAAGCGAAGAGCTGCAATACTGGGCGTATCTAATTCAATTTCCTCAAATGGTATTTTAACCGTGTTTTTCACAAACTTGGCTAACAGTCTTTCCTGTGCGAATTGAAAAATATTTATGTTGAAATATATTTGCTGAAGCAGGAAATACATTTTTGCCACAAGTTTTTATACCTATAACATATAACATTTATATATGTAAAATATTTATATATATTTAATTTATTTATATATATTTTATTTATTTATATATATTTTATTTATTTGTATATACTTTTTTATTTATATATAATTTAGTTATTTATATATATTTTATTTATTTATATATATTTTAGTAATTTATATATGATTAATTTATTTTTATATATTTTTTTTATTCATATTTATTATTCTGTTTCGTTTATATACTTATAAACATTATTTATTTTTTAATTTATTTAATTTATATTTTTTTTAATGATTTTATGTTTCATTATAAACATTATTTATTTATTAATTTTTTTTTTTTTTTATTTTTTTGATGATTTTATGTTTATATTAATTTTCTTTATATAAATCATATTCAATTATATATTTTTTATAATTTATTTTAGCATTTAAATACTATTTTTTTTATTTTATTTATTTTACTTTATTTTTATTTATTTATATAATAAAATATGATCTACTTAAGCTCCATCTATTTCTCTCTAATTATTCATTGCTTAAGCACGCGTCTCACGCTCCCATCTCTAGCTGCTAGCTTCGCATTGCTGTTTGCATTTTGCAAGTTGGCTTAATCAAATTTCATATGTGGCATGTGGCATGTGGTAATTTATGAATTTGATTTGATTTCGTTTTTGGCGTTGATTGGCAGAGCTTTGCGTGCCAAGAAAAGCCAGACAAGGCTCGGACTCAGCCTCGGACGCCAGCTCAGGCCCAGATACAGATACAGACAACAGACAACAGACAACAAGTTACTTAATTGCCTGCGGCACAGTCTGCTGCCTGCTGCCTGTTACCTGTTGCCAGTTACCTGTTAACTCCCCTCAATGAAAAGTCCCGCATATGGAAATCTAATGCAACTGGCCACAAAAAAAAAGCCTTGCCATGGTTGAATAAAAATAAAACGATAAATATTTAAATTTAGTGCTGCGATTGCAATGCGAATTCGAATTCGAATTCGAGTTCGAGTCAATTGAGAGTTGGAAAACTTACGGCAAATTGTGGACTAGCGCCAAACGGTGCTCCATATGGGGAGCTCGTGGCGATTGGTGTTTGCTTGTTGCTGTTGCTGTTGCTGTTGCCATTCTCGTTGGCTATGAACAGGAGCTGCTCCTGGTAGGAGCCAGGTGCGGGCGAGTAGCCACCTGTGCCGCTGCGAAAGCCATTAAGCTGCGTCTGCTGCGGCTGCTGCAGCTGGCGCGGAAAAGAGCCGGAGGATGGCACAAAGCGATTTTGTGATGGAAAGTAATAGCTGGAGGTATCTGAAATGCAAACAAGGTCAAATGTTAATAGCTGGTACGTCGCCAAACAACAATTAATCAATAGCTACAGTTTCAACACATTTTTGCTGTTGTTTATTGACACCTCGCGCAGCGCCTCAGGCAAGAGTTAGCCATGAAACGTGCTCAAATTCAATATCATTGTACCTAATTGTCAATAGATTGTAATAAATAAATAAATAAGAAAAATAAGCCACGCTTTGGGGACAACATTTGCCATGGAACAAATATATATAAATATATAATAACTGCAAACAAACATAAATTTATTATAAATTGCTGACTGAGCTTGCACTGCTTTGCAAAATTTGCTTGAACTGCTTACGAAAATTCCCCATGCACTGCTTTGATCGCCATGCAGTACCTTGGGTACTTTTTTTATACCCTGCTGTAGGCAGAGATAAATAGGGAATATTATTTATGAATATATACAAATATTTAATTGCAGCTAACTAGCTGTTATGTACGCTATTTATATAATATATTTATAAATATGTAAAGTCTACTCGACATCTCTTATTTTACACCAACATGAAAGATTTATTCATTAACATTGCTGCGCTTTACACAATATAGGGTATTTTTTCAGCTGTCATCATATATGTACAAATTTGTAAATACTTTTGGTACTTATGACACACTGCTACAACTACATGCAAACATATGTAGACAACTGAGCAAAGGTATGACAGAGCGTGGGCCCAGACACCCAGAGCTGACTGCAAATAGCTTCCAGCTGCAGCGGCGCATGCGTCACTCTTGGCTCTTTGACCCACAATGTCTGGCGCATAAAAAGTCGCATTACACCAAAACAAAAAGCAAACAAAACATATTTTCCAGCCACGCAAAAACTTGGCCACAAATTGAAAATTGAAATATCATACATGCGCAACATTTCAAACGAAAATGCAGTGTTGAAAATTTCGATCAGGCGAATTTATGCAGCAGCAGCCGCAACAGCATGAGGCGCCCAAAAAAAAAAAGCGAAGCAACACGCCTACGTTGCGCCGGGGGCTTGGTATTAGTGCCCCAATCTCCAATTACTTGAGTTTCACACCTTATTTTCAACACATCCACGAGACGCGAGCGAGCGCGGCGAGTTATGTGTGCAAATTGTTAGTGTTTAACGCTGCCGAAGCACCATAGGCTAAAATTTTAATGAATTGATGAAATCGAATGCTTGAATACATTAAAAGCGGGCATGCCATGCACTGCTTTACTGCTGCACTGCTTGTTGACTGCTTGCGTTTAGGCATAAAAAGAACTAGAACAACTACATGATTGCTTGGCGGTCTCATTGTGGTTTCTGTCATGGCGTCGTGTGCTGAGTTGCCGCCAGTCGTGCTGACTGACGGACTTGGTTCGACTCCGGTGGTGTGAGGCTCGGTCATATTTATATTTAAATAAAATTATTATATATTTATTAGGGCCTTCTGCGATTGGGCAAGAGTTGCGTGTATTTATTTGCTCGTTAACTCTAATCCGCTGAAGGTAGATCAAATCGTTCATTCTCATATGCCGTTGACTCTGCATTAGGTTCCATTTCATAAGTGAACACTGCAGATCGAACGTGAGTGAATACATTTTATTTTATATTAAATTATTAATCTAGGTATTTTATATATATCTTTATATTTTAATTTATAAATAAAAAGTGATTTCATAGTTACTAAATTTTGTATAATTTGCAAACTATTTTTAAAGCATTATCTAAACTTCTATTTCTACTTGCTGAAATAGTTTTATTGTTAGCTATTTATATTCCCAGCACAGTTGACCTAAAATTGTATAAAACGTGAATTTCATCGCATTCGCCTATTTCTAACAAATATTTGTTAAAGCACCTTCAAGCGTCATGTAAACCCATTTATCGATTGTATTGGAATGTATTGTAATGAGAAGTTCTCTTTAGTATTCCATGGGAGTGATTCGAGCAGAAGCCGTTAGCATTTATTTGATACAGTATATAGATCCATTTAAATGGCTTTTATGGCTTTGCTAGAGATAAAAACAAATACAGAAAACGCAATCCGAACTCATAAATTATAATTAAATAAATTCAGCTCGCGCCATGGCTGTGGGCTGACTTGATAAATTATTTTTATACAATTCTTTAATCTCTAAATAATGTTAATATTCATTCATATATCATTTTTTCCACATTCCTGATATTATTTTTAAAATACTTTTAATTTATTTTTTTTTTGCAGATTTTAATGCAATAATGGATATTTTCATACTCATTCGTAAAATGCTTTGTATATTTACGTCTGATAATTTGGGCATAACATTCTCATACTCAATAAAAATCAAATTTGGGGACTTGGTTGAACTTATACCAGAATTGACATCCCATTGGATTCTCCACGTGCCACATAGATGATACTTCTGCAGTCCCGTCGCAGGCATCGGGAAATTACTACTGTAATTTGTAAGGTAAGTAAATTGATCCCTAACGAGTTTTCTTTGACTTCGGTTTGTTAATGGACTTTTTATTTTGCTTGCCTTTGGGTGGTTTTTTCCTAGACTCCTGCGTGGGGCTCTTGATAGAGCTGGGGGGCAAATTCCGTTTCTTTGAGGATATCCTCACACAGGATTTCTTGACGGATTTCGTTGAAGTAGGCGTTGTCCTATTTTGCGACCTGGGAGCCTTCTGGCCCAGCTTCAGGTTCATCTTGGCCTTCAGCTCGTAGGCGTACAACTGGAGTGGACTCAGTTGCTCCCAGAATTGGTGGGCCAGAAAGGCGACTTTCTCGGCGGCCAGCCAATTGACAAAGTCCTTGTAGAACAAGTCAAATGGAATATGGACCTGAAAATGCATTCTCTGCAAGGGTATAGGTTCGGTGCGCTGCTTTTCCAGCCATCTAGTGAAGTCATCAAAAAGTAGTTGCACCGGCATATCCCAGGGAAAACCAGTTCTAGTCATCCTGTTTAAAATTTATATAATATTTCCTGAGCGCCAACCAAGAGTTTCGAATAGACTTTATGTCCGAGATCTGACAGGAAATGCCTTAAAAACAAACTTCCATTGATACTTGCCACAGAGCCTGCCCCAACGGCAACCAGCAACCAGCAAATGGCTAAAAGCCTCTCTCAATTTGTTTCAACTTTGCCGCCTTTTTGCCTTCTTGCCTTTTGTCAAGTGCCTTTCAAACTGTCTGCCGCATTTGGCATTTGGCTTGAAGCCAAACAATGAGACAAACTCGAACCATTTTTGCCATTTTCTGTTGCATGTTGCATGCCTCGCACTGCTCAGCGACAATGGCAGCAACGCCTTTTGTTGCACAGTAGTCGTCAATTGTATGCGCACGGCCCGACTCTATTTAGTTTGAGAAACACTCATGATAATACATAATGCAGCTGCCATTTAGGGATAATGCAAGAGCAAATCAACTGCGAATATTTTAAAGACTCTAGCTTTAGCCTAAGAAATGAGGCAATTCTTTTACAGGTTGACAAGCACATAAATTTGATGGCATATATAAAGTTTTAACGTTTAAAAATATATAAAGTTTATGGGATATATATAGAGTTTATAAAATATATAGAATATATATGAGCTAATTAATATATATTTGATATATTATTCTTCTCTTTTTAGGCAAATTCTGCACAGTGACTCGAGAGTGAGGATAGGAATTTGCTGAAATAGTTGCCTGGAGAGAGAGGATGCAAAGGTAGAGATATGGGGTGTAGAATAAAGAGAAGAGTAGGTCAGACTTATGGGGTGTAGAGTAGAGAGTTGAGTGCTGAGTTAAGTCGTAGAGTAGTGTAAAGAAGAGTGGAGTAGAGTAAAGTTGAGTTCAGTTGAGATTAGTAGAGTTGAGAGTAGAGTAGAGTGCATGTAGGACTGATGCTTAGTTGAGGCATTTCATTGGCATAAACAATTGTTTTTTTTTAAAGAATTTGAAAGGGCTTTGGAGCAGAGATGCACAGCTGCCAGCTACCCAACCATTCTTTTGTCTCAATCTCAATCTCAGAAATTCAAAGAAAATATTTTCCCAATGTAGACTGCGCTTTGTACAGTTTGAAAGCTAGTTGTAATAGAGCTGCAGACTTAGTATAGCTTAAAAGGTGGATGTGATAGAGCTACTGTGGTTACAGATTCGGCTTAAATGCAAACCTTAGTTAAAGTATGGACCAATACCTGAAAATGAGCCTTGCTGGGATGCTTGATTGAAAACTTTACAACGAGCTAATAAATTACATTAAAATTACAAACATATTTTAATATATTTCATATTATCATATATTTTTATATATTTTGTATATATTTTTAATATATTTATTATATATTTTCAATATATTTTTATATATTTTTAATATATTTTTATATACTTTCATATCTTTTCATACATTTGTTATATATTTTAAAAGGTTTTCATTTTTGTATATTTTCAGAAAATTTGCCCAGCATTTACACATTTTTGGACCACTGTGCCAGCTACCAACTTCCACTGGCAGTTTGACATTTACAAACATTTCGTAGCATTTGCTGCTCCCAAAGAATTTCAAGCTTGCTCTTGCGGCAGCTGCTGCTGCTGCTACTGCTGCTCCTACTGTTGCTGCTGCTGCTGTTGATTTGGTATCTCGAATTAGTTAGCTATATGTACGTCTATATCTATCCACTTGCGATGCACTTGCTTTGCGTTAATTATGCCAGTGAAGATTCTGTAATTCTGTGAATTCTGTGAATTATTTCTATTTGGGCATTTACAATTTGCCTGTCTTCGGGCTAATTTCTGAAGATGCTGCAACAAGTTGCAAAACAAAGGCAATGCAAGCGCATCTTCTTCTTACTCTGGTCGGTTTTTATGTTTGTGCGAAATGTCAAGACGCCAGGGCGAAAAAGTCATTCAGAAGTGCAACAACAACATCTGCAGCAACTAGAGAAGAAGCAGCAACCGCGACTAAACAAGTTGAACTTTACGTTTTCATTTGCTTTAATCAAGTTTCTGTGTTTGGCCATTGGCTGCGCTTATAACTGATGCTGCTGCTGCTGCTGCCGTTACCGACGCTGCTGCTTCTTCGCTTTGATTGAAGGTCAGCAGAGCGTATTAGTGCAACAGTTTGAGAGACACTGTAGAGTTAGATGTGTTAGATATGTTAGATATATCGAATTGAGAACATATATGTAAAGAGCGTGATAAAGGGGAGACTGAGAAGGGGAGAGAGAGAGAGAAAGAGAGAGACGCAGAGACGCAGAGACGCAAATTGATATATTTATAATTTCAGATTTACAAAATATCATAGTAAAAATATCTTTAGTTTATAAGAGTCCTAAATATATCGAGTGTAGATTAGATCTATGCCTATAAAAATGTATAAATATGTCGAATCGAATAATATCAGCATATAAAATAAAGAAGTTCTTACTTTAGATCTTAAATTATTTAATCTATGTAACCATATCCACCCATTCCCTCACTCATCTATTCATTCATTCATTTCCTCATTGAAACATTTACTTTATATACTTTATGACTCCACTCAAAATAAAATAATATTATAATATTCAGTTGTCCCCAAGTCATCTAAGCTCATTAAATAGATCTCTTGTTTGGCTGCCCAAAACTAGAATAGATAGATCTTTCAAAAAATACTCTCCGTCTTATCGCAGCTATGTGCTCTAGGGCCATCTACCATTGTAATGCCTGGGCTAAGTATTTTTTAAGTAGTTCGCGCTGCTTGGCCAAGCAAAACATGCTTCCTACTCGCTCGGCCTGTGACATCATATGGCACCGCCGCCGCCCAGTGTATTATTTTGTTTTCGGCAATATAAATAGATAATTTCGGTTAATTTACTCGCATTTAATGGACTTCATTCAACGAGGTGACAGAACCCACAAAGGCAATAAAAGACCATTAAAACGAAGCGAGAAACAATGACTGAGACGCAAAATCAAAAATATACAGCGAACCATAAAGCTCGAACGCGATCGTTATAATACCAAAAGCAAATAAAGCTGTGAGCTGTGAGTCCAAGAAGTGGAGGAACGACAAACAAAGTGTTTGCCCGCAGGCGGCTGCTAATTAGAAAATAATCAGCCGCCATCGAAGGTCAATGTCAAGCGCTAGAATCGTGCAGAAATGTGAGTCAGCTGAAAATGTTGCTTGGGTGTCGGATGTCGCATTGCTAAGAGGATTCTGATGTAAGCCGAGCCGATGACACAAGACGCAAGCTGTGTCTGTGCGACTCTGGCCCACGCAAGTTTGTCGCCTAAGTCTTTCGTTTCGTTTGTAGAATTTCGCCATTTCTCTACCTCTCTCCTTCTCTCTCCCCCTCTCTCTTTCTCTCTTTCTGTTTGGTGTGTGTTATAATTATGTTTACTAATGCATGCTAAGCTGTTTGCTAATCACATATGCAAACTTGTTACACAAAGTAAATGCCAGGCGCGAGCAGCCACAAAACAAACGCGCGAAACAATAACAAACGCAACAACAACAACAACTGAAAGTGTTGCATGGCAAAATAGCAGCTGTTTGGACTGCCCGCTGTTTTCTCTCCTCTCTGGCCATTGTTGGAGTTGGACAAACACTGGGCCGTGGAGAGGTAAAGTAGGTAAGACCGACTACACCTTCGCTATGTAGGTGAAGCACCCGACTCGCTGTTGGCCAAGCGCTTACCGTTACATTTCACACCAGTCGCGCGCAGTTAGCAGTTGCTACTAGCTGAGCAGCAGTTGCCAATTCTCCATGTGCTCAAGCGCCACCTCATTTAACCATTAAAATGTTGCACAGGTGTATGCCGGTGTGTGTGCGATCATAATAATATAACAAATTGCTAGCTAAGCAGGATTGATTGGTTTTTAGTAGCCAATATACTGGCATATATATGTAGAAACTTATGAAATATGCTGGGTGGAGCGAGGGGAGTGAAGAGGGAGAAGAGTGGAGAGTGGGTAGGAAAGAAAGAAGATTGAAGAATGAGGAATTAAGACAGATTACTGAGGCCTGGAGAGTGAGAAGTTAAGAGCGAATTGTGAATAGTGAGAGAGAAGGATGGCGAGTGAGGAGTGTAGAGAAAGAAAGTATAAATAGAAGATGGCAAAGATAAGAATTAAGAGGGGAGAGAGCAATGACCGAGGGGTGAAGAATGAAAAGTGAAGTTTGAGTTGCTAGAAATAATCAATCATTATTGAACTTTTAAACTCCTTTAGCATTTTCGCTGTCATATTAATGTTCTCATCTCATCTCCACCTTTCTATATCCATTTAAACTGATGCCCAGCTGACAAAGTCTCAGGTTACTTGAGAATGTGCTCTGGAATTTCTTCAATCTCAATATATTCAACAAATATTTGCATATTTGCCAAATTTACAAGATTGGGATGTTTTCGAATAAAACATTTTTAAGCCACTGTTCCTAGAGTCAGTGACATTTGATTCTCTGCGGTCTTTAGTCTTTTAATAGATTTTATTCTGCTAATTTCATTCATAAATTTGCATACATAATGAATACGAATACATCAATCAGTCAATATATTTCTGTTGTTTTTAGATCTTTTATAAACCAACTTATTGTAGCATTGACACTTCAGCAGTTTTCTGCAAAACCTGATGAATATGGAAATAAATATATGATAAGTGAATTCATATGAGTTAACTGTAGAAAATCCTTCTTAATATAATCTCTTATAACTCTCCCTACAAAATCGATTTTTAAGCGCTCCAAGCATATTCCTCTCCTTTCTCCTCCTCTCAACTTATTAAAGTTTATGGCAACCCCGGCGTTAACCTCTCAGAAGTCACTCCAGCCCCTCCATTTATCAGTTCCACTTTATTAGTCATACAGCCAGATTAAGATATACAACACTGAATCTAAATCACCTGTTAACTTAAGTGCAGTTACAGTTAAGTCCCGCCTTTAGTTGCTCCCATATAGTCGTAGTCGTTACCCACTTGACTGCCCACCCAATTGCACCAAATAAATGTAAAAACTGCTACCAAGACTTGTTCGCCTATTGACCAACAAAATTGTTAGCTCGCCGTGCACGGCTTATGCAAATATCAGTTAAGATAAATAAATTGGCAAACATAAAGTAAATGCGATTTTGAACCAGTTTAAAGAGTGAATTTTCATAATTGCCAAATGCCAACACATTTCTAGATCGTTTCGACTTGCCAGCGTCGTTGGCCAATATCCGCCTTTTGGCCATAGTATGCCAGGTATGTCTCTGTGTGTGTGAGTGTCTTTGTGAAATGCCAATCAATCATTTTCCATAGCCCCAGCACCAAGGACAAAGCTCGAATTGAACCTGGAAATGAAATGAATGCGCCAAGACACCCGCACAAGATTAAAACGCGCCGACCTGGGCAACATTCTAAAGCTGCAAATAACCCGTTTATGAGTCGTGTATTATTATTAATATACTCGCCCATGGAGTGAGGAGAGTATATTGGGTTTTTAGAAAGTCAAAGGCTTTGAGGTTGTATTGAATATGCATACCTATGTTTTCTTTTATAGTTCAGACATCTTTATGTTTTATGTGAGGTAAAGATATCTCATCTAATATGAGAATACAGATAATTTATAATAATTTATCCAATCCATGGATATCTTATCCGTGTCAGATAAAGATACCTTTATATGGTATTGAATATGTGACTACAGATATCCCAGATATCTTATATAAGAAAGAGTACAATTAAGTTGATACTTTATCCATATCGGAAAGACATAAAGACAGCTTTATACATTATCCGATATATAGAAATAAATATCTCAGAAAAAATTATTTCTATATAGGACTACCTACAGACATCTCAATACTTTATCCGAGAGCAAATACTAGGCAAATAAAGGCGAAATAAAGCTCAATTAATAAGAAATAATATAAATTTATACTATAATTTATTAATAAATATTATCCGCCAGCTAGTCTTGAGCTGCACGCGAGTATTATGAACTCGTTTACGCCCGACTGCATTGTTCTTTTCACTTTTTCTCTAGCCTTAATTGCGCTGAAGGCAATTACATATTTGACACTTGACTCTTAATCGAGGGTGTGTTAGCCAGTCACTGATCTGGAGCTCGATCTGGTATTTTGTCAAACGCTTTCAACGACAGCCGCAGACAGAGGTATGTGGACCGCATTCCAGCGGCCTGTCATTAGCTCATTTCCTGAAGTATCACGACTTGCTCTAATCTGCATGCCACTTCGATGGGGCTAAACACATTTCATTAAGACCCATGCCCATGGATAAAACTCATTCCCAGGCCGTCTGACATAATGTGGAAGGAAAACCGCTTCGAAACAAATTGAAATCTTTTGGCGGCAGCAAGAAATGAAAGAAACATAAATTTTGTAAACCGTTTAAGCTAAAATACATAAATTACTTACTTACGGCCCCCCGCACCACAAAAGACAATGCGCGGCTGCGACGACTACTGGGCGTGGCACTTGGGGCGTTCGGAACTTATGTAACGCCGCTGAGGGTCAGTTCCGAGGCGCTTTCTGAATGAATTTCGTGCCGTTCGACGCCAAAGAAAGGCCCCGAAAGAAAGTGAAATTTTGTTGACTCTGCCGCCGCGGCTGCCCGATTGAAATGAGTTTTCGTTTAACGTTTTTCTTTTGACTGATGCCGAGATGGAGATCTCGCATGGCCCGTTGAAATTGCAGCTCATCGATCGAGCGACCATAACGAAAGCAGTCTGCAGTCAGGTTAATGTAAAATTAATATCACGGGCCGCACGGGCAGCTGTGGCGCAACTCAAGATCTGCGTGATGTTGATACAAGACAGAAAACCTTAGAGACAGCCATGGATGAGCTGACAAAAGTGATGAAGCCATGAAGTTCAAGGCTCCAAGTGTGAGCAAGTCGGTGGATGTGGGGCTTTGGCCATAAAGTCTTTGGTTGACAGTTCTTAGTTATGGCCGGAGAAATAATAACACTAAAATGTTTATATATTTAAAAAAGAGTCCATAAAATTTCCAGACAAATGAATATGCAGCAGACAAAAAAAAACAAAAAATCTTCTTTAATTTGATACAATTTTAACGATATAACAAGGCTATCAATTTTATAATAAAAACCCCCAATTTTTGTATATCAAATGTCAAGTTATATCTAGATTATAGAGTATATAGTATAAGCATATAAAAATAAAAATAAATATAAAAATAAAAAAGTAATATAAACTGGGATATAAACAAAATTTCCAGGCATTAAGCAAAGGACTTTGAGCTACGGATAATTCAATCAGTTTATTCCTCCATCTGTCATCCATTGAGTCTAATTTTCCATCAATTCAAAGTTCTCTTGAAAAACGAATTCGACTTGAAACCTTTAAGAGCTATAGAAAGACAGACAGAGGGAAAGAGCTGAATTAACTAGACTTTTTCTCTTTATTTGAAGTAAATAATAGCCTAACAGGCTTAACGAAGCATTCAACTGCCTTTCTACATATATATATATATATATGCAGCAAAAAAGCTTGCTTATTTAACTTTTACACTTATTCCATATTTACTTATCATATTTACTATCCATATTTACATATCCAATATTTACACTTATCCAATATTTGCACTTATCCAATTTTTACACCACACTTTTCTATTTCCAATATTAGTTATTTGCTCACAAATGTTTTCACATTTGAAGGTGTTGCTTAATTTTTACCCAGTCCAAAAGTAATGCAAACACTCTCTACACCGCTCCGCGCTCAGCCTTTGCTCGGGCAAACACAATGAAGTGCAGCAAGGTTTATGCAACACGCTCCCAGCCCATTTTTCAGTGCATTCAAAGCGACAAAAAGGCAGCAAATGGCAAATGAACATGAAAAACTTCTTAGCTGGAAATTCTTGAGTCCGGTTTTTCGATAGCCAAACAAAAACTGGTTCAAAGTGGGCAAAGAAAAAAAACTTTGAGCCAACTTGTGTGTGCGGGTGGCAATGTCTGCTCTGTGGCCCCTTCGAAAAGGCAACGGACTGCGACTGCGACGGCGACGGCGACTCACGATTTGGCAGCCAACGAAAACAAAGCCGAATTGGATTCCCTTGGCTGGGCGGCTCGTGCGGGATCAGAGTTTTAACCTTTGCGGGTGAAAGGTTCGGCTCTGGGTTCATCAATTCCCGAGCTAAACAACATCAATATTCTATCAATTATTTGATCCAAGAGATATTTGATTTGCGCTTCACACTTAGCGCCCCGACGGAAAGGAGGGGAAGACGTCTCCGGCTTTCGTTCGGGCCACGTTTTTTGCCGCGCCAACTGGAGTTTCTTTTGTCGTTGTTGTTTCTGCGGTACTTTAAGGTGCGACTGGGCTTTGTTTATGTTTTGCTCGTTACGTTTATTTTTTGTTACTTTTTGGCTGTTTGGTTTATGTAATTTGCAAAAGCGTGCTCCACTCTGCTCTAATAAAGGCTGGCAACATCGGAATTATATTGCAAATATTAAAACTAAATTACGAGCGCAAATGCAAAACGAGTTTTTTGCGCAAAACTCGAGCCGCACGAAAAAAAAAAAGCGAACCATTGGCATTGGCGAACTGGGCTTGGCCGCCTGCACCATGTGGCAATAAATTACGGCCAATAATCGAGCAAATACCTAGACAAAAGAACAGAAACTATGACATGTCGAATGCACCAAGACCGAAAGCCGAGCCATTCCTAAGCATATATCATTATTTAGCTCGCTAGCCAAAGGCAAGTTGTAGCTAGAGTGCGAGTTCGAGTGTTGTTAAGCTTATCTCTCAGCTCAATTGATTTAGCTAACTTCATACTGAGTTGGGAGTGCTCTAAGTGGGAGTGTTCTAGTTAGGAATTGCTCTAGTTGGAATCGATCTAGTTGGAAGTTGCATCGAGCTGTGAGCTTTGTTTGGGTGTGCTCAAGCTGGAAGTGCTCTAGCTGTGGGAGTGCTTCAGTTGGAAGTGATTTAGATGAGACCAATCTAGTTGGAAGTTCGAGCAAGCTGGGAGTGTTCAAGCAGGAAGTGTTCTAGTTGGAACTGATATAGTTGCAAGTCCGATCTAACTGAGTTTACTCTAGCTTGAAGTGCTCCAGTTGAAAGTGATTTAGATGGGACCAGTTGGAAGTTCGATCAAGGTGCTCAAGCAGGAAGTGTTCTAGTTGGAAGTTGCTCTAGTTGGAACTGATATAGTTGCAAGTCCAATATAACTGAGCTTGCACATATTTTTATTAACGATAAGAATTTACTTTTCAATTTTTGCAACAATATTATAAATTATTTGAAATAATTTGGAAATACTTTGAGAAAGAATGCCAAAAAGTTTTATTAAGATTTTGCCATAAATATAAAAATACTTTAAAAAACTTGAAGAAAGAAGGCCAAAAAGTTTTTCTTAAAATTTTACCATAAAAACTTACTCTAAATAATATATTGCAGCAGCAATAAATGCGTTGGTTTTCTATTTATAATAACAACAACAATGATCGAAGTCTTTTTCTATAAGCTCATCTCTTCATCTTCCCATATTCAACGTAAACAAAATAAATTATATAAATTAGTAACAGCTCGCCATGAACTCAGCAAATATATATTGGGAATTCCGTAAGACAGGCGTAAAAATATGCTTTTAATATAAAACTCGTTTTGCTAATCTAGAAAATATATTATAGAGCCAAACGATTGCAGCAACAAAGAGATAAGACATAAATTTGCAAAACTCTCTATAAGAATTGAATTAATTAGTAAAATGATGCAATTTAATGACTCATTGGGCAATATGAGCTAATTTCAATCACGCATTCATTAGATTAGCCACATTTAAAAAGTTCAGCATTTCATTTAGTAAATCTCAACTTATTTACAATATCTAAGTGGCATAGAATCTGTTTCTACTCTTCATACCAATCTGGGTATTCAACTCGTCGTATTGCTGCTCCAATTCCATGGGCAGCGCAATCCCTAGTTGCTTCCAGTCCATTAGCTGGCTGCACAAATGTTCGAATTAACCATTCAGACGGCAAACAAGCTAAGCTCATTAGAATTGAAAAAAAGAGCCAAAAGAATTACAGGTAAAAAGCGCCGACAGGCACTTTAGACCGATTCTAGACCATCGCGAGAGCAGCAAACACAAAAATTGTGGCACGCAGCTGTGTTAGCCACAAAAATAGTTGAAGTAGTTGTTGTTGTTGCTGTTGTTGTTTAGGTGTGAAGCGACGCCTACAACAAGAGGCGCGAGCACTTTGTGTACTTTTTTTTTGCTTCTACTCAATTTAGTGCCGCACGTCGCCTTTCCAAACCAGGTCTCGGCAGTCGTCGTGGCCAAGAACGCTGATTGAATGCCCGGAGATTGTTGGGGATCGTGTCGGAGTTTGTAGTGAATGGACTGCGGGGCTGCCCCACGTCTGCCTCTACGTCTGCGTCTTCGTGCTCGCATTTAGCGTTGCATATTAAGTAATAGAACTGTTTGCCGCGTCTGTCTGGGCTCTGAGCAGCACTTCAAATGGCGTAACTGCACTCCGACACTCTGCCACTCTGCCGTGCTCATATGACTACTTGGATGCTGTTCAGATTTGAGTTAGTGTTGCAGTTGTCGCTGGTGCTGCTGCTGCTGCTGCAAGTGGCAAGCAATGTGCATAACATGCCACATGTTGCAAAAGGGCTTTTGCTAGGTTTTGGCAACTTCAAATACAATTTGACTGAGGCAAGCAACAATTATATATGTATGCATATTTATCATAAAAATAGCAGTGAGACTGCTCAGCCGCACTATTATTTTTATGAACAGAGCTAAATGTTCACAAAAATAATAGTGCGACTTCTCAGTCTCAATATATTATATATTTATATAAAAATATATTATATAAAAATATATTATATAAAAATATATAATAATTTATATAAAAATATATTATATAAAAATATATTATATATTTATATATCAATATATTATATTTATATATATATTTATTTATATATATTTATATAACATATATTTTTATGCATAAACCCTATCATATTTCAACAAATCTTTCCCCTTAAGCCCTTTGTATAACTTCGCCAAAACGCAATTCCAGCTAAATTATTTATATTCATAATTGTCGATTTATATGTTATGCAGCTCTTGATACCACTTGATAAGTTAAGAGTGTGTTTAACAAGTTTTCGGGTAAATAAGCATGAAATGCAGTTCTCCTTGAGATGTGGATACGTCTGCACCACTTGCGAAACTCCTTTCGTGCGTCGGAAGCTCTTTTTAGCTGTCCGATTGGGGCTTTTGTTGCCGTTATTAATGCAAAAGCGCGTTTAAATACCCTGTACAATTTTAAATTGTGTAAATGGGGTATATTGCTATTCGTTGAAGTGAGTGTAACAGGCAGAAGAAAACGTGGGCTATGCTTTAAAGTATATATATATGATTAAGGATTAGAATTAACAGCTTAGTCGACTTAGTTCCTAGTCGACTGTACGTCTGTCCGGCCCCTATAAGGTTTCTACGAATGTATGGAAGGTGGAGAAGCCAGAGCTTAGCTTAAAGCAAGCGTAGATCAAGTTTTCTTGCCTAGAATTATCAACACTTATGAACATTTCCTTACAAATTGACTAAAAACAAAATGAAGCTTTGGTTTTTCAGCATATGTCGGATATTTTAAAAGCTTGAGTCACCGAATATCCTATAAATCAACCCAAGACTGCCTTTGTAAATTCCATAAACATTTTTCATATATACTTATTCCCACTCAAACAAAATTTCCAACAGAAACTCACTTGCGCACAACAATACAGCAATTTCAGGGTATCTGCTAGTCGAATACACACTCACTAGCTATTTAAGCAGGAAACGATGCTACACCAATATCAACCACAGCAACAACGACGTCAACAACAACTGCATTTCAGAGGCAATTTGGCCTGCACAGTTGGCCAGCTGGGACAGTTTGGTCGCTTAACGAGTGGCATACCTGAAATATGCATATAAAGGAGTCTGTGTATGGCTGCGCCCTTTGTTCGATCGCGAGGTTTTTAATAAAAATGTCAAGATAGTGAACCGGCTGCCCCGGGCCGACAATGGCGACAATGAATTGCAATTTGCGAGCTGTTGTCCTTGAGTGGTTGCATCAATTGCTGGACTCTTGGAATGCAGCGAAGATCGCCAAGACGAAGGCGAAGGCGCTGAAGCTTCCACTTGACTTGAGTGCTTGGGAATATTTGCGCGATGATCGGTGACGAGCCCACGGCGATGATGCTGCGGCATTGTCCGTGTGCCGAAAGTTGTTTGCCTAAGAACCGCTTCAGTCTGCGGGGCATTGAACCTCGTGGACAGCCCAGTCCTCAGTAGCACGCACTTCATCCACTTTGTGCGGTTCAGAGTGCCAAACCACTTACGGGCATTGGCGTCTATGGCTTCCACTCACTCACTCACTCGCATAATGCCGGTCACACCCAGCTCAAGTGGTCAAACACACCCACCCAGCGGCTAGAGAATATGCTAATGTTAGAAGCGAAACGAAACGAAACGAGCTGCAAAAGGCGAACCATAAGAAATAGTTGAATGGCTAAAAAAAACCTTGCTCTTCTGCCAGAGTTCATTTAATTACAATAAAAGCTAGACTTAGTTGAATTGCCAAGTCTAAACTGAAACTAGTTTTCGGCTTACGGTTTTCGGGCTTTTTACAGTTCTGCCAAAAACAAAAGGAAAGACTTCAATTTATTTAAAAATTATTTAAATATATTTTAAGAAAGTTTCTGGACTCGTCGTAATTTCCCATTTTAATTCCTCTTGAGTGACAGAACTTGGTTCTCTTTAAATCTGAACAGTCATGGCTCAGCGTGAATCACAATCTAAGAGATTATACCGAAAAAATTCCCCACTTAACAAAAAAGTTTACTTTATGTACAACTTGAAATGTTAATTAAAATAAATGTAAGAGAGACAAAAAAATGGTATATATATAAATATATAAAATGACCAACAAATACAGGAAGAGCCGGTGTAAGCTGATCCACGCCAACAGCTACTTAATCGAATTTCTACATAATTAAATATCTCCAATTCTAATATAAGATCCGCTTAATAAGTAGCTCGAATATTGAATTTTATTTACAATTATAATAATTTTAAATCAGATATACATTATCATTGGAAATTCAATAGTTGATAATTTTTTTAAAGACTTCGTATTAGAATTGCTGCAGTTAAAGCAAAGTTTTGACTAACTGTTTGATTTACCATTACTGCAAACCCTTACAGTGGGCTCTCTCACGTCTGATAAAGAAGATATTGTCATAATATCATTAGCTCTATATAACTTCATATTCCAATAATCTGATAAATTTGTCTTTTCAATAACAAATTGTAGTTATATTTTATGTATATTCATAAATTTTGATTACTCTACGGAACTACAGTCATTTGTGTTCCTCACTCTTCACATAGCTAAGCTGAGCTCCAACTGACCTCACCTTAAGCTCAACTGAAACATATATAAAATATATTTATATACAATATAATATATAAATTGTTTCTTATATATCTCACTTGCTTTACATTCCACTGATTTACTTTATGATTTCAATCAACGTTTCATTTCAACAACAGCAAAAAGTGTTTAATGACAGCCCCGAAGCAAAAAGGGCTAAAAATATAAGTCAAGACCTTCGAACTGTATAAAACACTTAGCAAGTGGGCGTAGCTGTGCAAATGTTAACTCTGCCTCAGGTGTATAATTTTCATTGCCCAAATTTTATGTTTGCCATTTGTGATTTGCGCTTTGCGATCGCCGATTCGCAACTGGCAACAAAACGGAAATGGCCAGACACTCGAAATGCGCCCGGCTGACGTTTATGGGTCAAGGATTTTGGCAGCTGTAATCAATTTGGCCACACTTGATTGGCTCTGCCTGAGCGGGGCGCAAGGTTCACCTGCAGAGCGAAACGGCGAACACAGTTCCATATGTCACTGCACACCTGGCGCACAGCTCTACTTGCGACTCTAGTGTCCAAGCTGTGGAGCTGGCCTCAGGCTGTGGACCCAAGCTATGGGCTATGCGAATACCAAAAAAATATATATATAAATCATATTCAAGTCTCTGGCATGACTCAGAGACTGCTGCATTTTGTTTGCTTTAATTGAGTGATTTTTTAGCATCTCATTGCAAAGAGCGATGCGAGCTAATTGTGGGAATTTCGTTCATGACAAACTTCAATTATCATAAGAGCTGACGCGACTTTGGCAATGTCGCTCTCGACGAGTAGAGCAGAAAATGAAGCAGCTATCAGCTGATGACTGCCAATGACTACAACAATGAGGTGCGTAACAGAAACTGAACTTAAAGAGACTACCAAAAAATCCACAGCTTTACTTAGGTATAAAATTAAGAGCATATCATATCAAGGTCTGCCATTTATAGGTATCCGAAATTATAGTATTTATGTTTATAAGAAATGTGAAACCTGTGTGCTTAGATAAGTTAACAAGGGTAAGAGTAATGTAATGGGGAATGCACGACTGGGATATACCCGGAACGCAAGGCAGAGGTGTTATAGATCATAATATATATCTTTATTATATATATTTATATCATATCATTTTTATATTCACATTTCAATGTGCTTCAGCACTTGTCTCTCGAGAGTTTCTTTAGAAATACGCGCGCTCGTTTCGGCCATCAGCGAAAGACACTTAAAATTGACTTTATTTTCGATTTACTTTCGCCCAATGGGCTGAAAAGGCAACGCTCTGGGGGCCAGGCCCATGGCTCAGCACTTCCGTTGGCAGTCAACGCTTTCTTTTCTTTTCGATTTTTGCCTATGATTTATGGGCTGTCCAGTTTGTCGAATGAAATCAAAGTTCGTTGTTCTGCAGGCAGTGAAGGTGGCTCGTAGAGGGGCCAGCCCACAGCCAACAGCCCAGAGCCCAGTTTGGAAGCCATAAAAAATAACACAACAACTGACCGAGGCGACCAGCTGCAGAGTCAGTGGCACAGTTGCAACATGTTGCGGTGGACGCGAAAGTAAAGTAACAAAAAAACAAGTAAGAGTGCTCTAGTGGGGTGTGCGCGACTAGCAGATACCCTGAAATAGCAAATCTGCGGAAGTGAGCTTATTTGGGAAGGGAAGGAGAATCGGGGAGGGTATAAGGAGAGTGAACTAAGGAGAATATAGATTCGAGGTACTCTATATACATCTAAACAGATAGACAAACGGAGAGGTGATAAAGCCTCTATAAATCGACTCCTATATTGAATCTGATCAGAACTACCTGTACCTATTCCCATCGCCCCCTCTCTCTTTAGCCTATTACATAAATGCTTACAAAACCAATATACCCCATTTAAACCAATATATGATAGCAACAGTTAAGAGCAGGCGATTGAGGAAAAGTCAGAGCAAAACACACAGAAGAAACGCCAATTAAAAGGAAAAGCGAAACTGTGCAATGCAGCAAAAGAGAAACGTGCAAACTAAATGCGTTCAATGCACCCCAGTGAGGCACTTGTGCATTTGTGGGCGTGGCAAAGGGGAGAGATGGAGAGGCAGAGACAGAGGTGGCAGCAGTCACTGTCAATCGTCAATGATTGTTGCCATGAGTCATGGAAGAGACGCGTAACGATTTGCATAAAGCAATCAGTGAAGCGCATATAGATATATAGACATATATAGGCATGCAATCGTACATACATATATATCCATCTCCAAGCTTGGCTCGTGTTGTGTTAGCTTAGGCGGAAGTTGTAGGCGCAGAAAGTTAATAAGAAAACCCCATATGAAAAGCCAAGCGCGAAATGGAATTGGCTGCAAAGGTGTAAACAAACCAAATGTCCAAATCAGCCATGGGCAAGCTAACCTTAGATAATCATAGATATAGCTGTGCATAAACCCTAGCTACTTCGAGCATTATTGTAAATAGTGCTGACACATTAAAATATTACGTATGCGATGGCTGCTTGAATGGGATTGGAAAGTGAATGAATTATAGATAGATATATGTAGATATCAGCCTATTCAGCAAGTGCTGAATAGTAATACCTGAATAGTACTATCTGAATAGTACTACCTAAATAGTAATACTATAAATAGTATTTTCATTAAATACTTTAAACAATATGTAATATTAATAAATAAAAATGTACCATAAATATCACAGAAATTTCATTAAAATAAAGAGTTTTCAAGAACTTTGTCCAGTCACAACTCAGAAATGTGTTAATTGGCCGTGCGTTTTGGTATTTCGCGTCAGTTATCTGGGCATGCAAAGCGTTTCTATAGACAGCTCAGGCGCCCACTTGCGATATGCAAGTGAATCAAAAGCAGCCAAAACAGAGGAATGCAAAGCTGCGCCAATTACCATACGAAACTCAGTTTTTTTTTTATCAATGGGGTCGGCCGTAAAACACACCCAGAAAAGCCAAGCAAAAAAATTGAAAATATTTCGAAAAGTCAAACAAAAATGTCAACACGAGGCAAAAGACCTTTTGGCTGAATTACAAATTGAGGCAAATGACATTTAGGAAAAAATAGGAGGGAAATATCTAAAAAAAAATATATATATATTAAATTTATAAAAGACTTTAAGGAACTTAATTATAGATTTAATATAAAATATATAGAAAAATTATTAAATAAATATATACATATTTTTTTATATATATATAATTATATATATCTCTTTCATAAATATATTTATTTTTATCTATGTAATAATTGCATATTTGAAGCTGTTTGTTTACTAACAAAACACCAAATTAGTTCATACAAATGAGCTTAGGTCCCCCTCTCTCTTTAAGCTCTACCATCGGCAGTTCCTAACTCACAAATCAGCTGCGCCGAAGACATCAAAAGATATTAGCCATGAGCCTTCCCTTTGTTTCGATGATTTATGGTGAGAATCGTTTGTTGGCTTGGCACATCGAGTTTAAGTCTTACCTGAAAACAGACAGAAACAAACGGTTAAAAACAAAATATAAAGTATACGAAAAAATTATAACATAATTATGTTCAAAACTAAGTTGTTTCACATTTGTAGATTCTGGGGCGTGGCAACGCCAACGAACAATAGAAGGTCATCTGAGCTGCACCTGACACAGCAAGCGGAACAGTTAAGACCGGAGAAAGAGCCGCTGTATAGCGATCGGGGCATTGTTATATCATTAGCTAGCTTGTTCATTATACGCGGCTCGGTCTCTCATTATAAGGAACCGAAATGCCAAACAAAAAGAGTGAAGAGCACAAGTTCACAGGCTAGACGGTCAAGGTTAAAGCTAACACATTAAAAAATGCTCGCTCATGAAATGGGGAGGAGAGTTTATGGGCTTTTGTGATATGGAAATGGAGACTAAACATGACACATATTATGTTTATACAGTCAAGTGTAAACTGCATATAGTGCTTAGGTTTCTTATAAAGTTAAGATGTGGCTGTTCCTAAAAATAGAATATGCTAAATGTTATTATATTTGGGGATGAGTTACTTCTAATAGTATATAGGATAATTATGCTTGTCTATAAAGGTGGCAGTTAAAAATCGAGTATAAGTTTGGGTTATATATAATATGGAATTCTCAAAATGGAAAATGTTGAGTCTATGGCACTTTTACAGCTGGTAAACGAAACTCTCTAAGAGATCTAAAATCAGCCAATTAGAAATCAAGTATAAGTCTAGGTTATATATGACCTGCATTGAATCAGCTTTACATCTGGAAATCGAAGCTCTGTAAAAAAAACTCTTCTATGGATCAACTTCACACCAAAATTGGATAATTCTCAACATGCTCTGCATTTAATAGACCTATAAGTTATATAGATTGCTCATTGGAGCTTGACAAATTCCAAAAATCAGTATTTAGAGTAATGAAAATATAAATATAAATATAAATATATACATATATCCTAAGAAATTATTAGATAAGTAGCTAATCTCATTCTAATTCTAACTCTCCCTTCTTTATTGCAGCTTATTCGTTATCCACTAATTCAGAGAGAGAGCAGAAGCCAGTATAAATAATTATACTCAAACAGTACTACTATCTACAAAATGCAACTGCATTACTACTTAATCCCACTAATCATCGCATTCTCTTCAAGCATCCCAAGCCAACACAAACAGAGCAGAATTGAAAGCGAGTAGCCCAAGTAATGCTTGAGTGATTCAGCGCAGCAGCTCCGTAGCTCCTCTCATGTCAAATGGGTTGATGAATTGCATTAGCTCCAAGCAGAGCACATCAAAATATGATAACAACAAAAAAGAAGAAGAAGAAGACGAATCAATTCAGCAGGCAACACACACACAGCACAAGGCACAATTGCAAGCATCAACGTGGACAAGTAATTGCTGTTCCACTGACATCTAACCCACGGGCAAACACGGCCCGTGCCAACGAGCGCATTCAAATAAATATATAAGGCTGACAGAGAGCAGCGAAGGGGCACACACAAGATCATAAATAAAGGCTGGCCATGCCACGCCCGCACAATTCACTGGACACGCTGCAAAGATGTTGCAGGCAGCAGTTGGCAGCCGAACAGGTGACGGTCAGGTGAGGGAGTGAAGGTGGTGAGAAGATATGAACATATGCAAAAACTATATTATTTGCGCCGGGATTATGCGACTGTCTATACAACTTTTCAATACTCTATAAATATTTGAAATTGTTGTTAATAATTTGTAAGGAATTTAAATAGGGTTTTATTTCTGTTGAATATATATATTTTATATATAAATAATATAAAATAGAGGGACAAAAAATATATAAATATATATATCTATAGTCTAAATATATATTAATAAGGTAAGGAAAAAGGGGCTAAAGAAAAGTTTTTGCACTTCACTTATCACTTCAATTTTATGCAAATAAGACACAAGCAAGATGACTCTAGCTGGAAGTGCCCGACTGATATATACCTAGACAGCCTGGGCAGAGCTGCTCCTCTAATCATTCAAAGCTTCTTTAATGCCTATACAAAAGGACTTTCGGATTCAAATTCGAAAATACAATAAAGACAAATGAAAGAGTTTTAATGTAATAACAAATTTAATCATTGACATTTAAAATACATCTGCAAAATTGTAAATTTAATACATGAAACACTAGTTGTATAAGCTTTTTCAACGACTGGCACTACATATCATAATCGATTTTTAGTCTGGGACTTGAATTTTTGTTAAGGAAAGTAGTTCAATTTATAAATTAAACTCTAAAAACAAACCCTTAAAGCAGCAAACTCCCTAAATATAACTCCTTTCCATTATAAACTCATCAATTTCACTACATAAACAACCTCTCAAAACAACAAATTTGCTAGAAGTTACCCCTTTCCAGCTAATTCTCATATTTTCAATCTAAATGTTCACAGTTTTAACTTTCACTTTTTCTGTTAGTGTATTCCAGTTTCGGCATAGTGAAGACTACATTTTTCTTGCTGGCAAAACTATGTTTCATTCAACAAGCTGCCACTGCCCACATGACCAAGATGTACAACAAACAGCAACAGCAACTACAAGCAACAAGCAACAGGCAACAAGCAACATCAGCAACAACATTCAAGTCGGGCGTCTCAAATGCGTTTGCTGTTTTTGGTAATAAACGAAGCGTTAAACAAATTGCATTACAGCAACTACAACAACAACAACAATAGCAACAACAACAACACTAGGTTGTTATTATTGTATGCAAAGCGTCATAAATGAGGGCGCTTGGCTGCATCGCCGCCTTGGGCGTAATTACATCAACTATCAAATATGGTCAAAAGAGCGAAAAATTATCGCATATATTGTTGCTATTGCTGCTGCTGCTGTTGTTGTTGTTGTTGTTGTTGTGCTAATAGCTGTGCCAACACAGACCACAGCCGCGTCATAGAGCAATGGGAAATGCCAGACAAATATCAAAGACAAAATGCGGTTGGAAAATTTCAAAACAACATTTTTTTCGGCTCTAGAGATTTTCCATTTTTGGCCAATGCACGAAAAATGATAATTATGAAAGCAATTTAAACTTGATTATCTACGATCATAATGATAGCCAGATATAGAGCTGATTATAGGCTGATTAATGCTATGAGAGACTATATATCAAATTAACTATAAATTAAATAATTTTTTAGATCAACTGGGAAGAAAATACATTTAAAAGAAATGTGAACTAAAAAATATTATTTAGATCATGTGAACTCAAGAAGATTAAATTAGTTCTTAGATCAAATACAGTAGAAAAACAATTTAAATCAAATAAACTTTGATCTAAAAAATGTGAACTAAAAGTATTATTTAGATCATTTGTACTAAAGAATATTAAATTAGTTTTTAGATCAAATATAGAAGAAAGAACTTTTAAATCAAATAAACTTTGATCTAAAAGGTATAAACAAAAATGAGTTTTTAGATCAAAGCCAACTAAAACATTTAAATCACATTCACATTGACCCAAAAATACAATATACTTGAATTAGATGCACAATTAGATCACACAGACTTTGATCTAAAATAGTTATAAAGATCAAATTAAAGCAGTGTAGACCTAGTAGATCTTGAATCAGTAAGCCCAAACTAATTTCATTTATCAGGCAGTACTATCAGCTCTATTTGCGGTATGTAAGCGCGCACAACATGAAAAACCCGTTCGATGTGGTAAATTATAGCAAAGGCCCAGGCACACATAAATCAAGTTGAAGTCGAGACAACAAATTGCAAAAATCAACTGCACCACAATTATATCCAACAATAATAATGGAGCACTGCGATCCATATCTAACCGAGCAGCCAGCGGGTCTCTAACAGAATGGGAAATTGATCAAATTATAGCCAAGAATTAGAATTAGAATCGAGCAGCAGCAGCAAAGGAAGAGGAAGTCATTTCAGCAACTACTTTTAGAGCAGACTTTATATATATATATAATATATCTTTTATATGGCAATAAAAGTAATAATTGTTACGAATTTTATTAACTAACTGGCCTTCCATAAAAACATTTTCGTTTTATAGCGTTTTTATAGCGTAAATTCAGCAATTCAGCAATTGATGTAAGTTTACATAAGTTAATTAAATTAACACTAAACGAGCTCAAGCTGGTTTAAGCTGGCTAAGATTTACTAACTAAGATCTCGCGTCTTGCGCACTTGAAGCCTTTAATGTCCAATAAGCTAAGACAAAGGGAGCCAAGTCTTGCCTAAGTAATGCAATCAAATGACATTGAAATTGCACAACAAATGACCGCAGCATTAGTCGAGGCATTAGCTTGGACAGGTGTCGATGGGTGGATCCGACGGACCAGACACTTTTCGCCGTAGGGTACAACGCGCAATTTGCCATTTCGGCTGCGGTTGAATGAACTGAAACGCCCACAGCTTCCAGCGTGGCTAACGGACGGGGGCGGGATCGGAGGTGTGTGTGACAGCGTCTATAACTATATACAAATAAGCCCAAGAGCCTGCTCAGTCGCCAAGCCGCCGAGTTCAAAGCAATGTCGTCTCGGCACACGTTGTTGTTGTCGCCAGCTGTCAGCTGATAGCATCGATAGGCAGGCAACAAATAAAGCCTAGACAAGCGTCTCCAAGCTCATAACTTGCACGTTGATCTACACCACAGAATCTAGCCGAAGTCGAAGAGTTATACGCATAGACGAATTGTAGATACACTAACGGCTGAGCCAAAGCTAAAATAATGTAAATTTCGATTAGCTGAAGACTTGAGAAATATGATTATAACTCACCAAATACAAAGATATCTCCTCTCAATAATTATATTATAATATATAATATAGTAATAATTATAAATAATATAGAACGATTAATTAACTCAAGACTCTATCAAAATTAAGCCATACAGAGTTATAGCTGTCTCTATCGACTCGTTTCTATTCATATTCACATTCATAATCATAATGAAACCTATTCTATAAACCTTCAAGTTTTTACACACATAATAACAATTGCAGTTTAAGCCACAATTCAATAAGCTCGTACTTGGCCAACAGTCTAATGGGCTAATAAGCGTTTTACAAGGCTTACAAACTAATCAAGCCATGCACAATTTGTGAGAGTAGCAAAGAATTGTCATAAGGCGATGATTCATGGCAGAGACTTGAGACTTCTTGATAACGTGTCGAGTCCACTCGAAGCAGCTGTGCAATTTGTCATTTAGCTACGCAGAGGTTATCGGAGATATATATATATATATATATATATATATATATATATATATATATATATATATATATATATATATATATAGTCATATATATAGTCATTGCAGGTGCAACATGCTAGTGTAGAGTCGCTAACGGATGTCGGCACTTTTTGGCAGCAAACGCGGGCAAGCTCCAACATTTCATGGCTCACGGCAACGGCGAGCGTCGAACTGTAAAATTATTATTAGAAGATGCGCCGACCGCCGAGCAACGGAAGCGCGTGTTTAAGGTTACGGGCACAGGGCCAACGGCAGGGAAACTCGCGATCAAGCGGACAGCGAAATTGAAGTTTCTTAAGGCGTTTAATTGGAACAGTATAGAGTATAGAGATATTGACCAGCAGAGCTTATAAATTGAAGAGGATTTCTTGATCTTTTCAAAATTGAAGCCAATTTGCATCGAGGACTGCAAGAGTCGAGGCCATGAGTTCATCATTAATCAAGTGAAATCCCAAATTAGAGTTTATCTGGAGCACTTCGTTTCGTTTCTTCCAGTTGTCAATTAGATGGTGGAGCTGTCCATTTGGAGCACTAAAAGCGAAATTTGCCATTAATCGCAGTCGACTTGGGTATCGAAACTCACCATTAATCAAGGGATCAGAGCAGTAGCAATTCTTAAACATAATCAATTCGGGGTTTTGGGCAAGACTGCAGCGGGATCTGGCGCAGAGAAACCAAATCATTAATCACCTAGTTAATCTGTCGACTCACCTAGTTAATCTGTCGTACAGCGCATCTGCAGCTTCTCGAAATACTCAATTACGATGTGCGGGTAGAGGTCAATGACGCCGGTGAGCGACACCGCATCGATGGTCGAGATTGCCTTCCATTTGACCACCAGATAGGTCTCGCCTCGCATCTTGAAGGCCTTCAGTATTTTCTCCAAAGGCAGACCACGGTCGACGCCCTGGGAGGATGTCGGCAGCTCCAACGCATCATCCCATTGGCCCATTTGTTTCAGCACCTCGCCGTCGAAGCAGTCGTCACCGGATGGAATCTTGTAATTGTCGCTCTCGGCGCTGTTGTCGCTCTCGGCGCTGTTGTCGCTCTTGTCGCTCTTTTCGCTCTTGTCGCTCTTTTCGCTCTTGTCGCTGTTGACGCTGCTGCCGCTGCTGCTGCGGCTGCTGCGGCTGCTGTTGCTGCTGCTGCTACTGCTGCTCCTCTTCGGCGTCCCGGGCTTCGGACTGGTTGGCTTGACGATGGGCGACTTGGGCTTCTTTCCACCCTTTTGGACGTGATGACGGCCCTTGTCGACGCTGCCATTTGGCTTCGAAGACGAGTCCGAACGAGGCTGCGGATCGACGCTGTTATGGCGACCTTTGCCGGCAGACTTCGGATGCTTGCTGCGGCCTCTGTCCTGCCCAGCCGCTCCTTGCTTTCCGCGCTTCTAATGGAATACGCTGACATGAAAAAGAGTCCTAAATCTCAACCAATGGCAACTTACTTTCTCCTTAGTGCCACCCGATTGCGACGCTGATTTAGTGGCCGGAGCTTCGTCTTCCCTCATGTCCGCTGCTCGGGCGTCGTGCCATTTGTGCGCCTGCTGCTTCAGCGCCTCAATGGAATCGGGCGCATAAATATTGTTCATCATTAGGCTTTCGGGATCCATAAGGGGCTCTGGCCTTGGCGAAGACTGCGCTGGCGGAGCCGGAGCCGCTGGCGCTGCCTCCTCGTCACTGTCATCGTCGCTGCTCAGATTCGGTTTCGGTGGCAAGAGGGGATCATTCGGCGACAGCTGCTGTGGCTTCGATGGCTTCACTTCGGGTTCACTATCGCTGCTGCTGCTGCTACTGCTGCTGCTGCTGCCGCTGCCGCTGCTGCTGCTGCCACTGCCTGAGCCGCTTCGGCTGCTACTGCCGCTGGAGCTGCCGCTGCCGCTGCCGCTGGAGCTGCCGCTGCCGCTGGAGCTTCCGCTGTCGCTGTCACTGCTGCTGTCGCTGCTCAGCCGCAGATCCTTGCATAATTTTTTCGATTTATTTTGCACCTTGGCTGCTTGAGGCTGTTCGCGTGGCATCTCCTGCTTCACATTGATCAAATCAACTGGAATTTGCTCAGGCACAACCGGCAAGGCCTGCTGTTTTTTCTCCAATAACTCTTGCTCCGCCGCCTGCTGTTTGGCAATTTGCCGAGCAAACAAAACCGCCTCGAAGTCGGCTAGCAATTTCATGCAGTCGGCGGTGAGGTTCTCGATAAACTCCCAAGTGCTCTGCTCTACAGGGTAGCCAGCCCACTTCAGCAATACCTGCATTCGCCCATTCACGAAGCGCTTCTCCAATATCTTCTCTGCCTTCTGCACCAAATTCTCTGTCAAATTCTGAGTCAATTTCTGCGCTTCACTTTGCCTATTTTTGCCCCTTTTCTTCTTTGGCTTTTTGTCCGAGCCATCGACTAACACAGTATCAGGCGGCGAATCGATAGGCTTTCTCTTGCCAGAGCCTGCTGACCTCTTACGATTGCGAGTGCCCGGAGGCATTTCTAATAACAATTCGAATTGGGGGGCGTGATAATTTGAATATGAAAACGGGCATACGATCAGGGATCGACTGCAGACAGACGCACTATACACTTCTTACCTTCAGCTGATTTGACCAAATTGTAATATAGAAACACAACCGCAACAACTTTGCACTTACAAAATGCACTTTTGCCCGATGGCCAAACGCGAGAAAAGTGGTTAGTGATGCCAGAAGTCTTGAGCTTTCTTTAAAAGTATCGATAACACACGTGTGTGATCCGCCGAAACGGCCTATCGATACTCAATTCACAATTAGAGCAAGCAAGAGCATTAGAAATTTAAGAGCATAGCACTAAATACTTAAGGATTGTTGGTACAATTATTTTTACATTATTATTTTTTATTTTTAAAATATTTTTTTTTGCTTAAAAATCAAACACATTTGCTTTGGCAACAAGTGCAACTAGCTCACAATTGTGAATACCCTATGCTGGCATAACAAAGAGCAGTCACAATTATAAGCATACGCAGCATAAGAGAATGCACACATATATCATTTGCATACTATTTTGCCATTTGAGTAAGGGAGAAGAAAGGTTTACATATACTTAATTATATATGCCTCTCCCTCTCACACCAGCAACAGGGTATTTTCAAGCCATATACTCTACTAACACAGCCACAGTCTCACTTAGACTTCAAACATGTTTTTTCGAACTCCTTTTTGGAGCACAAAAACTGCACAAGCAACTGCACTTAACTATAGCGGAAATAATGTGGTGCACTGTCTGCTACGAAAAATAAAAATAATGTAAAAGTATTTTAATTGGCCATTGGCAAAAATGCCAGCATGTTGATCTCTTATACATTATCTTTTTGTTTTTGCTTTTGTTTCCATTCTTTTTGGCACGTTGCTGCAATGGCCTGGCTGTGTATGTTATGTTAATGTTAGCTTTTCACAGTTACAAAGCGCGTAGCGAGCTGGAGGTGTGTGAGTGTGTGTGTGTGTTATACATATGTATGCATGTGTGTAGTCATAGTTCGTGCACAATGACATTGGGGAATGTTTCTCATCATTAAAGCACGAATTAGGAAAAAGAAAAGCCGCTGCCAATTACTCAAACATGTATGAAGATAACAAATAAACAAAGTTTACTTTCCGTCTGTTTTTATAGGGCTAGTTATGCGTGCTAGACTTGTCTCTCGAAAAGCTCACCATGTGTGACAGTTCCATAGAAGGGAGCGGGAGAGGGAGAGCGAGAGTATGCGAGAGAGCGCCAGACACTTGCTTAACCTGCTATGTTTTGTGCTCACTTCTTTCACTTTCTTTCAGCGTGCAGCAGCCGTATCTGTAGTGGCATCTCTATCTAACAAACATGTGTGTCTACGTGTGTATGTATGTATGTGTGCATATTTTAATTCGATCAAATTAACAATGTGACGAACTTGGCTGGAAAAAGTGAAATGGCGCACATTTTGAGTGCTGCGAGGGTAACCTCAAGGGTTTTCAAAGTCAGCCCATGAGCGTGGATTCACTTTCGTTTTCATTATTGTTACAAAATATCATCATAGACACACAGACGTACATATTTAGTGTTTTAATTTGCATATTTGTTGGCAAAAAAAAAAGAAAAAAAAAAACTTGTTTTCTTTTTGTATGGCAACACGCGCGACAAAATGTTAGTATATGAAATGAATGTAGATTTCCAAGAGTCGTATTTCTTGATTTCGAATTAATAAGTATTTGGCTATATATGTGCATATATTTATGTGCCTCAGTGTGTGTGTGTGTGTTTGTTTGTTTGTAAGATATTCATTAGCCAAGTTAATTTCATTAGCGTTGTTTTTGTTCGACTCGAATTCATTTGCTTTCTGCGCTTTTTTACGCTATTTTGATTTTTGTTTCGGTATCGAATTCAATGTTCGTAGAAAGGTTTTGTCATCTTCTGCGTCGCGTTACGTAAGAATTTTTGATTTACATACAAATTTTTCTTTTCTTTCGCTTTGTTTTCTACTAATTTGAAAATGGTCGCCTGGGCAGTCTAGCGTAGTTTTTTTTTATATCAAATTAAATATTATGTCAATGCATAATTATATCACGTTTATCAGCTTGTCAATAATATATATGATATTCATTCGATATGAATTATGCAAATATTAATTGCACATTTATCAATCATCGTTGCCACAGGGTGATGCGGCTTATCTAATTAGCCCATCTGCAGTTTTTGAACAGGCTGGCAACTCTGCGAAAGTGACAAAAAGAAAATGCAGAATAGCAAGCGAAAGCTAGTCGAAGAAGAATTGAATTCGAATTGAGTTTTTGTATGTGCAGTCCTTCAAATTACATTCGAATTCGAATGTTCGAAAAACTGTTAACTAACACAAGCTGCTCTGAGCATACACACACACACACACATATAGCAACGGCAGCAGCTCAAATAAAAAAGCTACATTCGAATTCGAATGTTCGAAAAAGATTCAAAGCTAAAGAACAATTCACTTTATATTTATTTAGTGTGGCAAAGCCTGAGAATTGCAATCGAATTTAACCGTTAAATCAACAGGCAACTTGTTGCAACGCTTTGCACACAGGATGACAATGATTTTATTGACACATTGACATTAAAACACACTTAAAGCGCGAAGTCATCTTGTTACAACAAGCGGCGTAAAAGGTTGCCGAAAAAGGGGCGAAAAACAACGGTAACTGTGGAGAGGCAAATACAAGCACACACACACACACACACACACACGCATACAGACATGCATGTATATGTATATACGAAATTGCGTAAAAACATATGTGTGCATGTACATATGTATGTATGCAAGTATGTAGGTATGTATGTTTGCATTTATTTATATATGTATGTATGTATTTGCCTTGTATATTTAAGTATTTACTTAAAGTCGCGCTTATCAATATATTGTCTCGAGTTAAGCCTGAGCTGCGGAAGTACGTGTTTTATTTATTTGTGGGCTTATTATTCGGCTGAATTTTCATTTACTTTCCGCTTGTTTTTTCTCTTTTTGAATTCTTCGTGACAAATGTCGACGATTCTTTGTATTTAAAAAATCTTAATTTTTAAACACGCATTTATTGTGTCATATCATTTTTTCTCGCTTTAGGCTCTTCAGCTTCGCTTAGACCTCGATGAAGTTCCGGCTGGCAAAGGCCGAGATAAATTAGCATGACGTGAATCACGGCGGCTGGGCTGGGGCAAAACGTATTCTTTATGCTGCTTTCAATTAAACACAAAAAATGGTACCTAAAAAGATAACAGAGATGGAACGAGAACAAATGCGACTAACAGATGCTCTCTCTCTCTCTCTGCCATAACTAGCCATAAAGGAAATTAATATCGATAGGCGAGGGACAAAGGCAACCGATGATTTGTGTGCTGCACATCTCTAGCTCAACGAAGAAGCAGATCACAACACAAAAACAACAATAACAACAACAACTAGGGGCAGCGCCTGCGACATTAATCTGGCTGAAAAGCCCGCAGTTTTTCGTAAAATTCAATTTTAATTTTGATTCGTATACCTACTTGTTGTGTGGCGGTACGTAAATATAATAAAAAAAAAAAAAAAAAACAGAAAAAAATCATATGTAAAACTCACTCACCTTGTGCGATGCTGCCGCTGACACAGCAAAAGACGATGAAGAAGCTGAGGCTGACGCTGCGGCTGCGGCTGCGGCTGCACAGAGGCGTCAGCAGCGACGTCGACGGCGACGCCCGCTTCGGCTTGACAGGCATTTTTCTGTTTTGTATTTAATTTTTTTGGCTAAAAAGGTTTTTTTCTTTGTTTTTTCTTTTTCAATTTTGCAACTTGCGTGTAATTTTGTATTTTTTATCGTAGTATTTAGCGAGCGATTTGTAATTTATTAGCAATTTATTTGCATTTTGCTGATGTTTTTTTTTGTTGTTCACATTTAAGCAAATATTAAGCTACTTGATTAACTGGTTTTTATTTTATTTGATTTTATTTATTTTTTGGCTGTATAAACACACACACACACAAAATATTGGCAAAGAATTCGATTAGGTTACCGTTATAAAGTAATTAAAAACAGAATTATGATTTCATTCTTTGGATTGAAGGAAAAAAATAGAGAGTAAAAAAGTTCAAGGTAAAAAATTAAAAAATTGGTGCAAAAAATGGGGAAAAGTTATATGTAAAAATAAAAAAATACAAAATATTTAGTAAATTAAAAGGTGAAATTTGTGGCAATTTTTTATATTTAAGAACAATTTAATAAAAATATAAAAAAGGTAGAACGAATATATATATAAAATTAAATAAAAAAAAAATTATATATATAAATTAAATAAAAAAAAAATAAAATTAGTAGAACGAATTTGTTTTTTTTTGTTTATATTAAAAAATTAAATAAATAATAATAAAAATATTTATTAAATGAAATGGCAATTTTCATGTTAAAAAAATTAAATAAAAATAAATTTTAAAAAATTAAATTAATTAAAATAAAAAAATTGATTTTTTATATTAAAAAATTAAATGAATAAAAATAAAAATAGAAAATAGTTGTGAACTAACTAGTTTAATTTATGGCAATATTTGATGTATAAAAAATTACTAGAAAATAGTTGTAAGCTGAATATGATATTTTTTTTTATATTAAAAAAAATTAAATCATCGAATACGATCTGATATATATTGTGTATTGTATAATATTTAATAGTTTTGTTTACACTTTTTGGACATTTTTATTTCTCTTTTTGCTTTGTCATTTTTATTTATAAACATTTGCCACAAATTGAAGCTAATTTCTTGGAGAAACACGAAAAGTGTGAAACATGTTTCGATCCACTGTCCATGCAGAGGGGGGAAAGAGTGCGAGAGTGCGAGGGAGAAAGAGACTGGGAGAGAGAGAGAGTGCGAGGGAATAAGAACAGCCATTGTGGCTGACCTTCGGTTATTACTTAACGCCTTTGTTGTTGTTGTTGCTGCAAGCTTTTAATTATTATTTTTAATTAATAATGTTTTTTTTTGTTTAAGCGTCTAAGGTCAGGCAAATCGAAAAGACTATGCTAATTTCTCATTGGCTAAGAACATAAACAAGCCATTGGCTTGGGCGCTTTTAATTGGCGCACAAGTGCAGTGAGGCAAACAGTGAAAAACGGTAAAACAAAATAAAGTGAAGAAGCTTGCACAGTGTGACCACACAGCGTGCGTGCTTCGTGTTGTGTTAAAAACCAAACTTGATTTCAATGCAAAGTGAAATTTTCCACACATATATGCATGCACTCACTCACACACACACATGCGAATACACATAAGAGAGTAAAACAAATTCGAAAAACAACAACAACAGCAACAGGCGTAATGACCGAGTGACTTTACTGTTAACTGGACGAAGCGGTGGGTGGAAGGGGAAGGGGCGATGGTGTGATGACGAGCGTAATGCAAAATTACGCGCTTTGCATAAAGTAAAAGACAGCGAACGAACCGAATTCGGATTTGGAGCTCTGCTCTGCTAATGGAAACCGTTCGATGACCGAACAGACGAGCGATCGGCCATAAAGGTTGCGCCGGACGCACTTGCTCCACTCAGGCATTCAGAAATACCAATACACTCACACGCACAGGCACAGGCACGGGCACGGGCACAGTCACTGTATTGGGCTGCACGTAAAACGCAGTCGAAATCGTTGTCGAACTCGAACCGTGGACAACAACCGAGCTGAGACGCGCTTCGAAATGAACTGAAGCTGAAGACTGGCAGCGCAAGACTGCTGAGCGAGGCGAGCGAAGGCGACAGCTAAAACACGTTTCAGGCATAGGCAAGACAGCGCGAAAGAGAGCGAGAGAGCGGCAGAGCGGAAGAGTGGTAGCACCTGAGAGAGCGCGCTACGTGAGTGGGAGAGTCGAAAAGCTGAAGTTAGGCGCGCAGCGCGTGGCTGCTTTTAGCACTCGCATTAGGCCAAGACATGGGCCGTTTGCTGCTCAGGGTTGTCAAGTGTTTGACAGACGACAAGAGATTTTAGCTTTAACTTTGAGTCTATTTATTGAAGGAAATGAAATATTTCTAAGCTGTCAACGTGAATGTTTATATTTTAATTAATTAGATCTGATTATTTAGACTTAATTTGATTTTATGGGAATTGATATTTGAGCTAACTAATTCGATCTATCGAGAGCGATGGGTGCTTAAGCAAAAACTCATTCATTTAAATATTATCGGGAAGATCTCTAGGCATGCCCAATGGTTCTAAATATTTATTAGCTGACCTAGTTTTTTTTTTTATAGACAGCAGGCGTTCTCAACTCCTAATGGATTGTAGATCAAGAAGGCATAAATAAAATGCAAAGTGTTTTTAATTTAATTTTAAATAGATTATAATGTATTTAAGTGTTTTTGGTTAGCTTAAAAGTATTAAACGCATGTATATTTATAGATACAGAGTATACATAAGTCGATCACTTATTTACTTCACTGAAAATTGGCCAAAATAGCAAATACAACAACCTAGTATAAGACAATACTTCGAATGCATTTTGAGCTAAAGCATATTTTGTGTTTAGCCAAGACTCAAACCACAATGGCAGCTTTCTGAAGTTTTAACAAAATGGCAAAAGAGATCCAATTGAAAGCCGTTATAAAGCAATTTGTGTAAAGAATAAAATAAAATTGAATATAAATATATAGAGAAAAGTTGTTTGTAGAACATATTATATGCTAGCCAAAATTAGTCAATATAGAATATATTATTTTATTTATATTTTCTTAAGATAATTATTTTATTCTAAGTCCGCCATGTTTGTCTTATAAAATTTCCAATGAACCAGCTCTGAACAATTGAATAAAATGAATTACTGAGCTGGCTCATTAAAATCGATCAACTCTACAATTCATTTTAATAGTTAACGACACTTTTGAGCTTCGTCTGAACTAGTTCATTAAGCTATCGATATACTTAACGACTCTAACTTTCATTTCTCACATCTCTTTTCTTGCAGCGGGGCAAAGCGAAACACATCCCTAATCTTCTGCAATGGCGCAGCTAACGGATCCATGGCCAAGCCATAAGCGACGAGCTATCAGTAAAAGACGATGGACTGTGGAAATATGCAAATGATATGCGCCAGCTATCAATTCAGCTTCGAGTGCAACAGAAAAATGGAGAAAAAACTTTGCTGCATGCGGCACGACCAATTTGCTCACCTGCAAGTTTTTGTTGACCAAGCCTCACCCCTCTCCCTCTCTCTCTCATACATATGTATATGAACGGATGCGTAACTGCCTATGTGCGTGTGTGTGTGTGTTTTGGAATTTTCCGTTACAGCTTGGAAGTTTTCAATATTTCCATTTGGCCGCTGGCAGCTGAAGCTGACAGCATTGAGACAATTCTTCGCGCAATTTCTTTCGCAGCTTAAATCGAAATATTTGCGCCTGACACATTTTTTCTATTTTTGTGACACTTTCAGTTTCCATCTCATATTGTTATAACTGCCTTATTTTCATGTCATTTCTATTTGTATAAAAAACGCGCAAGTTGAGCAAAAGAAAGAGAAAAAGAAGAGGAAGAGTGAGTGAGAGTGAGTGAGAGTGGGAGTGAGTCGACTAGGGAGATACCCTACACAACTTGTCGAGATGGAGCTTTAAATTTATTTATGAAATTAAAATTGTATAAAATTGTTAACAAATATATATAATTATTAATTAAATAAAATTTATAAATAAATAAATTAATTCAATAAATATAAATGAATTAATTAATTAAATAAATAATTAATTAATCAACTAAATAAGTTCTTTATTAATTACATAATTATTAATGAATTAAATAATTATATATATATATTCATTATCCGTTTATTTATGATAAATTTTTCATTAATAATTTTTGATATTCCTCCTGCCCGTCACATCAATTAGCACAAAACGCTTATGCCCATTCACAATTGTTCGTAGGGTATTGTAAAAAGCGATTTATTTCGTGCATGTCTTTGACCTCGACAGTTGCGCTTCCTTCTATGAGTAATTGTGTGTGTCGCTCTGCCTCTGCCGCTGCCGCTGCCGCCGCCGCTGCCGCCGCCTCTGCCCATATGTATGTGTGCATATGTGTACGCTATGTCCGTGTATGTGTGTGTGTGCTTGGATTTTTGGCAACTCAAGCTCCTAGAAACTCTCAAAATAAACTACTCTCTGACATTTAGGGTTGCCCCCATGCCCACATAAACATAAATAAGCATAAATGCATACTTACATACATACATACATACATATTTATGTAAATACACACACACATACATAGATAAATCCTTACTTACATGCAAAATATAAGCGGGCTTCAGCGTTCGAGCAACCATTAGGAATTTATTTTTCTAAGCCATACAAAGTGGATTTACAGCACGAGAGTTACTGGAAAAATATATATATATATAGAGTATTTAGTGTTTTTGCTTATTAAATTTATTTATACTATTACAAAAGTCCAATAAGATTTTACTGATCTACTGTGATTCAACTTCTATCCCCCTCTCGCTCTAAGCAGAATGAAGTAGAATGAGGCACATTCCATTGCACGACACTCAGCAGACATTTGACTTAATGAACTCGGATTCGAAATCGACTTCGAATTTACTGAGCAGCTGAGCTTTAGCTGCTATGTCTTTCTCGCTCTAACTTATGCTTATACTTCTTAGATATTTGACGTATTAAATGGAAGTTCATATTCCAATTGGCATTGAATACCAATTCAAATTAGAATTTTAAGTCGATCCCAATAAGCTGTCCCATATTTGCTCTCTCTTTCGCACTAGCTTAATTTACGGCAAGACTCTTTCAAAAAGCTATATCTCGATGATAAAAAAATATATAACAAAAATTTAAAAAGGATTTGGAAGCTAACGAATATACCTAGCATATGACTTATTTATTATTTATACTAGCCACATTCTAATTTCAGTTTTACTACAATTAGATTCCTTCATATTTATTTATATTTGATAGCCAAGTTGACATCTTTAGAGCTATTCGGCCTAAGTGCAAATGATGTGCTAAAAGTTGACTAAAATATTCCATTTACATGTTCATAAAAAGTGCCCAAATAAGTATGCCACAAAATATTTCATAACTCAAATGCTATTAAAGGCGCAAGAATGTGGAATGCGAACAGAAGCTGTCTGGGAACACGTACTAAACGCTCCCCGGGGCCGTCCACTGTCTGCCAGATAGTCCCCGGATAGAATTAATTTGTCATTATTTTGCATGCAGTCGGGCGGAAAGCCAACTCCACAGAAGAAAACGAGGGAAAAAACACTCAAGATTTCAGCTGTCATTATTGAAGCTGGTCAAATCTCGATTTCAGTTTGGGTGAATATAAAATTTACGAAAAATGATATGTGAGTGCGAGTGGGTGGGTCGTCTATTGATAATCCTTAGCTGAAGTGGGTTAGGGAACTCATTTGTTAAGTAGAAAAGGGATTATGAATTAGGCATATATTATAATTAATGTTTTAAATTTTTCATCTAGCTTTAAGCTCCATCATATATATGACATATGATTATAGAAAATATATTGTACTATGGGCTAGAAGTTATATATTTTAAACAAAAATCTGATATTTGAATAATATGTTTTAAATATTATTTAAGTATTTTCTTCTGAGCTTTAAATGCAATAAATATAAATAGTTTATTTCCAACAAAATAAAATTGTTAAGCTAAAAAAAAAAAATTAAAATAAAATTAAATTAAATGCAAATTAAAAACCTTACAATATTTTTCAATATATATGTTCTTAAATTGCAAAATTTGTTTCAATATATATATATTCCTAAATTGTAAAAAAAAAAACTTATATTATATTAAAAAAATCTTAAAAATTAATGAATTTATTTAAAAAAGTTTTTAAAGACTGAAAACTAAGTCTTAAGAATTTTAAAACTATATTAATATATATTTTAGTATTTTTTATATATATATAATAATTATTTGAATTTAATATTTTAATTTTTTGTGGTATTTTTTATATATAATAATTATTTTAATTTAATATTAAATAATATTATATATAATTATATATATTTAATTGTTTTCACCTCACTGCTAAGTCTCAAGATTTCATCGAATCCTTTCATATATGGCCCACAGCTGCATGTGGCCCACAGTTGACAACGTGTGTTCCCATTGGCTCCAGGGTACGCTGTTGCTCCACATTGTTTCCAGACTTCATTCAGCTGTCGAGTATTCCCATTAATCGTTAGCTGAGCTTAGCCCGGCTTAGTGGCAGCGCCAACAAAGTAACCAATTGCCAAGTATTTCGCCTCGTCATATGCGCAGCTTGCTCTTCAGCCAGCGAACGGGCGACGAGCTCTCAGTTGACAGTGAAGCGTAACAGTTAAAGTGCACTCAAAGATGCATCTCAGTCACAAGTTGCACTAAAATTGAAAAAGCTAAAGTTAACCAGGTTTTAAGGTGGCTGAAACCACATTGTCTACTTGGAATGCGCTGCTGTCAAGTGATGAAACCCACACAACTCTTACATGGGTCTATTATTCTGTATTTATACACACTTTATACACAATTGAATTTTATTCTTATTATAATATTAAAGATAAAGCGGAATAATTTAATTATTTAAAATGTATATAATTCTAATTTATATTACATTTTTAAATTATTTTAATTTTATATATAATATTAAATATACATAATATTGAATTATATTTAATTTAAGACGAAGCGGAATAATTTAATTAATTTAAATACATTTAATTCTAATGATTATTAAATAATTTAATTTATATTCAATTTTTTAATTATTTGAATTATAAATGTATTTTATTTATTTATTTTTTATTTATATAAATTATTATATTATTTTATTTTAGCTACACTTGACTTCAAAATATGTTTTATATTAATTATTAATATTCATTTAATAGAATTTAGTTTTATTTATTTTTTTAAATTTTCGTTTTATATTTTCTCACTTTTTATTTCTTTATTTAATTTTATTATTTATATTTTATGTATTTTATTTATATTTCAATTTAATATTTTTAATTAAATTTTACAATTTAATTATTTTCTAATTAATTCCATATTCATTTCCCAAATTTGTACATTCCTATTTAAGATTTTCTATGTTTATGTAATTTTATTGCCTGCCTAAAGATATTTATGCTAAATTTATGCTAAACAGTTTTGGTTTAGTTGCTCAGCGAAGCGTTTGCCTCGTGGAGACGCTCGAAAGCTTTTCGCCAATTTGCTCCAGCTGTCAATATATATATATATACAACAGACAGACATATTCTTGGAAAGTAGTCCAATTTATGCTCACTACAATCATGACAGAACCCAATGAACTTTGTTTCGCTTTTTTTTTTGCAACTCTTATCAGAATACCAAATTTTAGGGGCAATGCTCGACTAGAAAATACCCGAAGATATTGAAAAGCTGCAGGGAGAGAGAGAGAGAGCTTCCCTCTGTCTGTTTCTCTCTCTCACTTTCTCTCTCTCTCTTTCCTTCAGCTGTCACAAAAGTCTGCACAAAACCAATCTACCTCCTTCGCTAGCCCAATTTCGCATTGGTTCGGCCCATGAAAATGATTGAACATCTCGCTGATGGCGAATAATTTGATTGAAAAGGGTTTTCCAGCCATTTCCTGCTCATCCTCTACGCACACAATCAAATAAAATCGTCGATGCGCGTAAGTCTTAAAACAAAGCAAAACAAAAGAGAAAACGTAAAATAACAACGACAACAGTTATTTTTTATTCTCCTCTATTTTATTTTATTTTTCCATAAGCCCAAAAGCAAAGTTGCCAGAAAACTTTTGGGATTCACGATTTTGGCCAAGGGCGAAATGTCTTGGATTCGAAATTAATTAAACAAGTGTCAGGGAGTCGTTTATTTTTGCCCATTCGGGCTTGCAGCTTGGCGTCAAAATTTCGATGAGTCATGCAGGAAAAAGGGTTTCAGGTTGTGGGCCACCTCGTAATACCCTTCAGGGCTTATAGACAAAACAAACTGTACAGTTTTTCTAGGTACGGCAGCAAAAAGGGCTTGAAATTCAAATGAAACCACTTAGGGGATTAATTAGAACAGGAAGTGAAAGTAAAAGTGAAATTTGTAGATTATCTAGAGAGATTATCGGTAGCTTAAAGCACTTTGAACTGATGCTGGCGACGCTTGCGGACAAATTTAATTGCTTCCACGAATTAAAGAGCTGTGCAGTCAAGCAAATTTAAGAATGTGCTAATTGCTTAGCACTTGGACTGATTCCGCCTAAATCTCTTGGTAATGCTTAAAGTCGTGCCTGCCTTTTACTGTTTGTTGTGATAACATTGGCTTAGCATGCCTTAGCTTGCCTTGCCTATCAATCAATTGCAGAAAGTGTTGAGTGAAGTGAATTTAAAATTGATTAATTACAGCTTGGGGCTGGCTATCTATGCTGAGGATGGTTTTTGGTAAATATATGATTTATCGTTTTATTTGGTATATATGTAAATATTATTATATTTAAATAATATTAATATTAAATTATAATAGAAATGTAATAAATTTTAAAAGAAATGTATTAATAAAATTTAATTAAAGTTATAATAATACAATAAATATTAAATGTTATTAAAAATCCCAAATTAATATAAACAATTAATTTTTAAATTATAAAAAAAACTAAAATACTTAAATAAAAATGATAATAAAAAAAAAACGTATATATATTTATATTTAAATTTTAAAAAAGCAATAAAAATTTGTACATAAAACTAAAATCTAAAGTAAATAATTAAAATGAATATACTAAACATACATTTTATTTATTTTACTTTATTTAAAAAAATATTTTAAGAAATATATAAATATATATTTCGCTATTAGAAAAAATAAATAACATAATACAAAATAAATAAAGTTAATATTTATTCATTTTATTTATTTTTTATTAGTATATTTTGATTTTAGTATTTTTGTATTTTTTTTTTAAATTATTTAAATTATTTTAATTATTTTTTAGGTTTTGCTTAAAAATAAAAATATTTTCGATTGATTAAGCATGAATATCTTAACGTTTACGTTAGAACCGTTAAGATATTCATGCTTAATCAATCGAAAATATTTTTAAGCCAGGATTGTTCGACAAAATAAATGTAAGAAAAATAAAAAAAAAATTATTTCAGATTCTTAAGAGGTAAAATATGTATTCAAATAAATCGTATGCCCAAATGCTTCAACTTCAGTTAAAGAAACTAAAATCGAACATAAATAGCATAAATAAATAACTAGATATTTTCTGCACTCCAATTTATATAGGGCATATAATACTTTGCCAATTTGTCGACTTAACCTTTGATTTTGGCTTTTTGTCGTCCTTTTTCCTTTGGCACTTTATGGACGAACGTAAAAGATGTGAACATTTAATTTTGCGAATGGTTTTTCGCTTAGTTCTCGGCGCACTAATCTTGACTGTGTGACAAACCAGGCGAATGTCCTTTTTATTGTTTAAGGAATTCAAATTCATGTTTGTATATGTATGTGGGTGTGTGAGTGAGTGTGTATATGTGTGTGTGTGTGTGTGTGTGTGTGTGTGTGCTGCATGCTTGCTCGTATCTACATTTATGAGCTGAGAGCTTTGCCCGTTTGCCACTTTAGCTGTGATGCGGGTCGCCAAGTTATACGAGCCTCTATTTTTATATGCTCTCTAAAGTTTTGGCCCCAACTTCTTGCCCCACTTCCCCATCTTCTCCTGCCTATTTGCTTTTTCTTTTTATTTATATTTGTGGCCGTGCTAAAGCAATAAACGCAATCAGCCTAAAATTCGCATTTTGATAACTGGCCCAATTTCAGTGAAAGCTTTGCCTGTACAGGCCCCACTCGTTCGAGTGCACTTCATTTCAATAATTATCAGCTGGAGGGGAGGGGAATAGAGTGGAGTGGAGTGGAGATTGGATTCATCAGCTGGCACGCTTCTGCCTTGCTTAATTAATGTCAGCCCTTGTCACACGAGGCGTATGCTTGATGTCGTCTATTGCCTGCCAGAGGATTCGAACCCTCTCTCTCTGTCCCTCTCCACATGGAGCAGCCTCCCATCCTGCGACCGCCCATTGTGATTGCCTGGCCCCCCATACGAAATCTGGCTAAGTCCAGCCGACCAAGATAGGCCGGTCATTGGGGCTACTTTTGACCAAGGAGCAATAAAGTTGTAAATGCTTAAAATAGACCTGAACTCGAACTCGAGCCGACGGACGGAATGTGGGGCGTGGGGGCGTGGGGCCTGTGTGTGCGCCCCGGGCTTATCATAAAGTGTGTGTTCGGGCGAGCTGGGCGTGGCAGAAGGAGTGTTATTTCAGCTTAATATATATGGCAAGTCAGCAGGTGATGATTTTTCTTTGCTTTGTGCGTGACGCTGGGGCAGAGCGAGCGGCTCATCTGCTCCCCAGCAGGGGCAGCTTTAAGTGGAGCGTGTGGAATCGTGAATTACTACGGCGAATAGGTAAGAAACTTCCATTGAGATTTATCGAGTGGGCTTAATTGATATTTGTGGCATATGTAGAGTGGCCCGAAAGGGAAGCGCTCAGCGATTCCAAAAAGGTTAATTAACTTGAAGGAGGATTTTGCGACAGCTTTCAGTGAATATTTGATTGAACTAATAGAGGTCGGATCATGTTTTATTCATTTATAGACATTTAAAGTAAGTATTTTTAGATTAAATACTGTTTGCTTGTAACCTTTATTAATTATATTAAAGTTGACATTTAGGGGGATATGCACGGCTTGTTAATACCGTATGCCTAATAACAAATGGCATTACATGAAAATGGACTCATTTTGTATACCCTGTAGTTATATATATAAATTAATATATTGGTTTTGTATACCCTTATTTAAGATGACATTTAAGGGGATATGCACGGCTTGTTTATACCCCATACCTAATAAAAAATGGCATTACATATATCAATTATTAATTTGCTTTTGTATAACCTGTATGCATTCGATATAATACACGCATCGTATATATACCTTGTATCTATTAAAACTTTAATTTTGTAAAATGTTAAGGCTTTATATACCCTGCATTTATTAAAAATGTGATTTTGATATAATTCACAGTTTTCATATAACTTATATCCATTAAAAATGGAATTTCCATACTAGAATAACTACATATTCAGCAAGAAAATGATGAATTACATTAAAAATACTAATGGTATACCCTGTAAATTGAAATTAGCTTCAAAGACTATTTGGCTTTTATTTCTAAATGTGCAACAAATAGAAGAAAAATTAGTTTTAGGTCATCCACATCTACATCATCCACATTTCCTACATATCTTAAATAAAAACAGGGCATACCCTAGTCGAGCATTACCATTTTTTAAGTCTCTCCAATAATATCTTCTATCCACTTTGCTAAAGACAAACACAACTTACCATGTCATGAACGAAGTAAATGAACCAAGTTCAATTCGAGTTCAAAGGTCGAACTCCAAAGTGAAGCTAAAAGCTCTCATCGCTGGATTGTCGGCTCTAAGGCGCTCGCATATTGATAAAGTGCGGCAATCGTTACATAAGGGAGCCCGTGTAATATTCTAATACCGTAAAGTGTTTGTCCAAGCTCAATAATGCCGATTGAGTGACGTGCCGAAGAACGTATTGTATTTGTTTCGCTTCATAGGTATTTAGATATAGGTATATATGTATGTATATATATTTAAAATGCATAGCCAGCAGCAGCAGCTGCGTGGGCGTTGTCTTGGCGACAGGCGACAGCAGGCGTCGGGGATGCCGTTGCCCGATGTCGTCAGCAGGGCAGAGCAAACGGGACTACGTGCCTAACCTCTGTCACACTAAAGGCCTCTCTCTCCCTCACTCTCACTGTCTGGGTGAATGTGAGTCTCTCTCCTCACTCGCTCACTCTCACTGTCTCGGCATGTGTGCTTCGTCCCAAAAGTGCCCTCACGCTTATTGAGTGCCAATTTTTATGTCGTTAATGCGACTCCAGATGAGTGAGTGTGTGTGTGTGTGTGTATGTGAGCAAGTCTGCGTATGTGTGTGTGATTAAGCTGCCTACTTTTCCCTCTCCGCTTTGGCTGCTGTTCGTTTGCCTGCTGCTTAGCACAATTTACGATTAGCAACTCCTCAACCGTTGCTCTCCTTCCACCTCTCTCCCACTCCCTCTCCCCCTCCGGCTTCTCCCGCTCTTTTTGCATTCCGCTTTGCACCTTGAGGTTTTTTGTATTTACATTTGCGCTGTGTGTCTCAAATCGTTTTATTTATTTGCTACAGTTAGTCACACACCAGTAGCAAACCCACCCTCTCGCTCGCTCACACTCAGCCCACTGCTGCAGCATTCACACATATGTTTAATACGCCTCTGCCACTTGCCATTATTATTATTATTGTGCCTGTGCCTGTGTGTGTGTGTGAGCTCGTTTTATTTGTTTGTGTGCCGTTTGTTATTGTATTCCCGTTATGGCTTCTCTAACTTTTGTTGTTATTGCGGTTTTAAGTGTCGACTCACTTGGCGCGTTTCTTAAATGAATATTAATGCTCTCTCGCATGCGAACTAAATAATTAAATACATCTCAAATACTCACTTACCTCTCACTCACCTGCTTTTATGCCTTGACTTTCGCCCAATACCAAATCAATGCTGCCGCAAATACCACCAAAGTGATACAAAGCCGCAGCAATTTCAAACTGCGTCACAGCCCGCATTGCCTAGGTAATCGCTTTGGGTTTAGTTGAGGCTTCCCAGAAATTTATGAGTGCATGACAAAGTTCAGTGAAACAAAAGGAAAAAGCAGAAAGTAAAAAAAAAAAAACACAAAGATTTATAAGTTTCTTAAGGTTATCGAATTACCTTTGAATTCCAACCAAATTAAATTGGGCTAGAAAATGATCCACGCGCGGGTTAATGCCTTCAGCGAAATTTGATGTATTTTCTTACGTGACATTTATCTATTTAGTGTGGGTGGGAGGGGAAGGGAATGAGCTTTGATACATTCACACTTACACTAGAGATAAATAAAGAATTTAAAAATCATTTAATTAGATATAAAACATGTGTCTCCATTTCCAGGCTCGAACTCGCGTCTAGTCAGCTCGTCATATTGCATGCGAGGCCAGCATCTTATGCACTACGCCACGCTCAGACTTGTTGAATAATTGCCAAAGCTCAAGTAGCAGCTGTGTGAAATACCATACAGTCTCAATGGCTTGCTATTAATAGAATTCCAATTAGAATGCACGCGTGTATGTGTGTGTGCATATTGGAATTCTTTAATTCTTTAATTCTTTGCTAATATGACATTACGTTTGCTTTAATAACTTCTATATTACTAAACGGATTTTAATGAAATTTTCAACAATGAAGCTTAAAACTGCAAGAAATATGATTAAATTTTTTAAAAATTTTATGTTTAACAGCATTTATATTTATTCTGGCATACAAAGCTGTTAAAAGAAAACCACCTTCATTTCTGATTTAAGCAGAAAATTAAAGCTGCAGAACTTTGGTTTTTCTATTGAACCACAATTGCCGCTTCCCACTGCGGCTGCTGCGTAACACAATTTGGTTAATTAAATTTGATTAGCTAATTTGATAGCCACTTGGGCAACTAATTAGCGTTGCAGAAAACTCGACTCGACTCGACTCGAGCGAAGCTTCGCACGTAACATTCAATTACGCGACAATTGTGGACGGCCGGGCTAATAGATGGCAACTGAAATGAGCGAAAATAGAATTGAAATTCAAAACCACGAGCCATAAAAATAAGTCTGTTACCATTTTGGACAGTTGATAAGCCACTCGACTCGGACCCGATGACAACTTGGCTCGCGCGCAGCGCAGCGCAGCGCAGCGACAGCCAGATTTATTCTTTTTAATAAGTTGAGCAAAATGTGGCATTTGACGGTTGCCAGGCGAGAGATGAAATGGGGCAATGGATGATGATGAGATGGAGGGGGATGATGATGATGCTGTTGCTGCTGTTGTTGACTATTTGTAAAAAATCAATTTCATTCGTGTTTGACTGTCGCCGCATTAAAGTTGATTTAAGCTAATTGAGGAGTCAAAGCAGCCTTGGGCCTTGGCCGGAAATCGAGTTGTTGTTTAAGCAAACACTGCTTAAAAGCCCGCCCGCGCCTTGTTTGCGACGCCAGCCAAAGCGAATTAATCATTTTGCAGCTTATCTGCCAGCGCCACAGCCAAATCGAACTCAGCCAGGTTAGCCATAAAGCAAACCCCAAACTGGCCCCAACTTTGGGCGCTCCCATTTCCGCTTTTTACGTTTACGTTTAAAGTTAACGCCTTAAATTTTATCGATAAAATGTCGTAGTAATAATAACTTCATTGTGTTTTGTTTGGCCAGACAAAAGCCGAGCGCTCAAAGGTAGGCAACACTTTTTGATACTTTGACATTGATAAACAAATTTCACACAAATTTCACATTTATTGGCAACAATCAAGGAAAATCTTTAAAAATACAATAAGTAACATATACACATAAATATATATATATTTGTATATACATTTACAATATTTAGCTATATTTAATAATTGGTCTATGTACAAGGACACTGTGCTTCTTCTTAGGGCTAACTCTTATTGTAAATATTTGAATTAAACTATTTTGATTAGCTTTAAGCCGGCCGCAGCGGCTGCTCAACGACTAGACATGAAAACACATTAAATTCCATTTAGTTTAAGCAACAACAAGAGAACGAGCTGAAGAGCAAAACTAAAAGTCATCAAGCTTGCAGATTAACGCCGGCCTCTGTTCCTCGAATCGCTTTCGCCCAGGCAATTTGGCCAAGTTTATAGAGCTTATCCTCTGGAGAGCCGTCAAGTGCTGAATTGGCTTCGTTGTGTTTGAGTTTCGGTTTGCAATTGGTTCTAGCTTATGTTAATTTAAGAGACAAACTTGATATACATATATTTTTTCAACAATTTTTTCTTTCGAACAGCTTAAACTTCACTTAATATTTCTCCTACAATTCGCGCCAGTTGCGCCTTTTTGGAACATCTGCGATTTGTGTAAAAGTTGTAGTAGTTTCTGCTGCTAGTTCATATTTCCTGTATACTCCGTGGGGACGTTGGCGACTCGAACTGCTTAGTTTAATGGCGACTCGTGCAGCCGCTGCGACAGCTGCGCTCCCTTGGCTGGACCAAATGCGCCGAGGGGCGTAAACTCGTAGCCAGCTGACTCGATTGGGGGCGCGGCCATGTTGGAGGCTCCGTTGGGCAGCGTCATAATTGTTGTCTCCTGCAAGCGACAGCTGCTGTGCCGAGCGGGTTAGTACTTGACCTAGCTATCTATCCCATCCCATCTGAGACTCACCTGCGCATCGTTGTGCTCTGGTAGCAGGAGTGACGCGACTGGTAACGCTTGGAGGCGGTGCTGGTCAGCGAGGTGTTGCGATGCATGCAGAAGGTATCGTTGTGCTGGTTGCGCTTCTTGCGCCGTCCACTGATGCCACGACAGAAAAGATATCTACATTTGGCCCGAGAGACAAACAGAGAAGAACAAACATCACTGATTAGTTAACCATTTTAATTGTGCTCAAAATACATTAAATGTGCCTGAAAATTATGTGAGTTCTGATTGGAAGTATGTGGAAGCATCTTTTATAGAAATATTTTGAAACTATTTAAAACTGAGGGAACACATTTAAATATGTGCAAAATATAATACAATTATTTATAAATATTTTATAGCACTTGAAATACATTAAATTATATTTGTAAATATTTTATACAATTTTTAAATATTTTTTAACAATTTGGATGTATAAAAAAAATAAAGAACATATAAAAATATGAAAAATTAAAAAACATATAAGGAAATATGAAAAAAAAAAGTTCTTAAAATATTTTTTAAAAATTAAAATATTATCTAGTAGAAGTTAAAAAGGTTTTAAAATAATTTATGATAATTCGTTAATATATTTTATTATTGTAAATTATAAATATTTCACACAAATCTTAAATTTTGTTGTAAAAATTAAAAAATATTTAAAAAAAAAATATAAAATATAATGTAATAATTATAAAATATTTTTTAATGGTTATAAAATATATTAAATTTATATAAATTTTTTTTCAACTTTCTTTGTTTTATTTTTGGCCCCATCAAAAATGCTATTAAAATTTATCTATAAACGTGGGCAAAAAAAAACTCATTTGATGCTGGGCAATGCGTAAGGCGCAGACAAACAAAAACTTCCATCAGAATCGCAATCAAAACTCAGCCAAACTTTCAGGCACAATCCCAACTGTTGTGTTATGATATATGATGAAATGTATGAGACAGAGAGAGTGGGGGAGATAGTGAGAGTGAGAGGGAAATGCATTTCTAGTAGCGAATAGGAAAAGTTTGTCAAGTGTTTGGTGAATCGTTATTGTTGTTGTGTTATAGTTAGAGAAATAGCAGGTTAGGCTTACGCTTACAGTAACTGTGATTACATTTTTATCGGTAATCGGTTTATCGATTATCGTTATTAAGCTGTTATTCTGCTGCAGTGATGTGTATGAACAAATACCTATTGAAATGCTTGCGAAAGGCCCCGCTCACAAAGTAGAGCGCCACCGGGTTGGCGCAGCTGTTGGCGAACGACATGCAAAAGCCAAAGATGCGCAACACATGCCAGAACGTATTATAATCCTGTTGTGCTGTCGGCCTGCAAACCGGAAAAAGAAAACAATATATGAATGTATGTGTGCGTCGAACTAATGGAGACATAATCCAGTGTCAAGTTGGAAATTGATTGACCACAGCGCCAAGGGGTCACACTGGCCACTGGCCAAGGGCTCGCCTGCATTACTCATACGCAACGTGTCTGCGGGTGCAGGCAAACGTTATCTGCTTGACTGAGTGCTGTTCAATGGACTGTCGAGAGCACTACTCTCCTCCAAATCCCCTTGGCTTCGGCTGCTGCTGCCGCTGCTGCTGCTGTGTGGTATAAAAGTCAGCACTTACCAGTAGTAGAACCATAAAAAGAAGACGTGATAAGGCAGAAAGCAAATACCAAAGATAACAACGAATGCCAGCACCGTGACGGCGACTTTGCGACGCGCCCGAACCTGCAAAACATTCAAATATAATAATAATAAATCTGTTAGACTCCAAATGCGATCCCAATTGAATATTAAATTTCGCTTATTTATGCGAAAGGTGAGCACAAATCATCTGCATACCCAATGACGCCCATGCTGTAGCATCAAAAAAAAAAATATATTCAATTTATAACTTGAGTCAATATTATTCAATTTATATTCAGTTTATGCGGGCCAAAGCGATTGCGAAATTGTTTTAAATATTTTACAGAGTTGCGCTGTCATTTATTTATCCGTTGAATTAATCAAATTTCAGATTTCGAATTGATAACATTATAATTGAACAGTTAAGGGTGTTCTAGTGGGCATTGCCTGACTAGAATGTACCCTGCACTAATTGTTTTGAGGTGTGTCAAATTTGTAGCGGGTGTGTTATAGAGAGTAACTCTAAGATGATCTGAAATGTAATTTTCGTAGTATTTCCGGATAGTATATGGCATATCCGAGTAGTATTTAATGCGCCAGTATAGCATATACTATATTATTGGGGGCTACACAGTATATTCTTGTTAAGCTCCTCAACTCGATTTCAGTTGTCTACCTACATCATATGCATACCTTGAGCAACATTATATCCCATAATATAGTGTTTATTCCCACCCAAACACCAATTGCTCTCAATCAACCTACTCACCTGTCGGACAGCCCCTTGCATTTCGCCAGGCACATTCGCCGAGTACATCAGATGCAGCGCTATCATGACGTAGAAGGCGGCAATGATGACTAGAGGTATGGCATAGTAGACTAGAAAGTGCAGCATCACCATCAACTTGGCATAGTTCTCGCCCCAGTTATCCGGGTACGGATAACAGATGACAATCGATTTCTCCGCGCTAATGCCAACGGGCTGAAACCACACATATTCCCATAAAGAGACGAGTAAACTTGAATCTATGGTATGGCACTCACCTTTAAGTTGCTGCCAATTAGCGCAGGTAAGCCACAGACAATGGCCAGCAGCCAAATGGATACGGCTATGGCCAGGGTCATACGCGTGGCACGTCGTCCTCCACCTGCATTATATTCGAATCAGTAAAGGAAGCGGGAATGCGTAACTTTACCTACCATGAGCATGAAACTTGCGCAGCGGATCAACAATGGCAAAATATCGATCACTGGAGAGCGCCGTAAGCGTAAAGACCGAAACTCCAATCGAGACATCCTTCATGTACTCCGAAACGCTGCACAGAAAACTGCCCCAGGGCCAATACTCAAAGGTGTAGACCGTCGAAACCAGTGGAACTGTCGTCAATATAACTAGCAAATCAGCCAGTGCCAGGGAAAGTATGTAGCTGTAAGGATGAATGTGGAGAGATGTGTTAGAAAATATAGGAGATTACAATTAAAATACTTTATATTGATGAAAAAACTGGAATGCTTATATGGGATATTTTGTGATCTTAACTCCTATAACATACGAGATATGATCAAATTAGGATTGATATCATGGAAATGGAAAATGTTAGCGATGATCTGAAATAAATTTGATAGACGTCTAATATTGGAAAATCTAAAAAGTCAGGTTATTCTTTAGTATTCTTTCTTTTTCAGATCGAAAATTTTATATTTATGTACAGATGACAGGACGAAGGGAGATATGGATAGATATAGAGACGGAATGAAGAAGTAGGACAAGTGATAGTCGGACGGATTATCGTAAGGCTGACAAGAAAGATGGACAATCAATCGAATGGACAGCCAAATGGAAGGAAGAAAGGACGGAAGGAAGGAAGGACGGGCGGAAGGAAGGAAGAGACGACGGACGGAAAAACGATTGACAACCTAATGGAAGGATAAACGGACGACCTAATGGCGACGGAGGGGCAGACCACCAAACGGATAAACAGAACGGATAAAAGGACAGACCGATAGATAGACAGACAAAAGACAGCCCCACAGACTGACGAACAGAGAGTCGGCCATTCGGCTAGCCAGAAGGTCAGAGTATTACATATAGACAAATTGACATATTAACGGACAGAGCCAAATTGAATCGCCAATTAATTTTAATCCAGAATATGTTCTTGAGGGCAGAAAGGGAGGGAGCTAAACATAATTCACTTTGACTGAACAAAACCAACTTGGCAAACTTTTAAAGCGCAAAGTGCGTTTGTTGTGGGCCTCATGAATGCTGACTTGAGCCAAACAAGCTGACCCTTGAGATGTTTCGTCCATGGGTCGCCCGCACGTGTTTCGCGCCGCTGATTTATGTTGCTCAAGTTTAGTCAAATTTGCGCATCCCTTTGCCATTGGCCCATGTAAAACAATTTCGTCGGCTCGCGCTGATAAATTTGATTTATATGACACTTTATTAAGCATAAAAGAAGAAAGAAAGGAGAATCAGTGGCCAAAGTGCTTTTGACGTTTTAGCATGTGGTGCAAAATTTTCTCTTATCCAAGCGTTAAAGTTCATATTTTTTGTTGGTTTTTTTCTGATGCTCTGACATTATGTTAAGAGCACTTTCAATCAGATTACTTAAAAATTTCTGTTTGAACACTCTATAAAGGGATATTTGAATAAAGAATATGTAAATTGAAAGAAGTTTTAGATTTTAAGCCGAAATAAATGAATATAAATATATATATATGAATATATAAATAAATTCAAAATATTTTTAAGTTAAGTTAAAGTAAAGCTAAAGACTCAAGCATAAATATTTATGAAAATCAGCTAGAGAAATATTATATAAATGTAAGAGAACACGACGAAATATGTAAGTGTTTTACTATATATTATTACACTTACATATTTCGTCATGTTCTCTTACATTTATATAATATTTCTCTATACTATATATATATATTATATCATATATCATATATAATTTAATATCTCAATTCTATATTGTCTTATATTATTACTATAATTATCTTAAAATTCTATACTATCTCTAACAAGTTAGATAATCTCCTACATCACACTCCAGCCTCATCTATTTTAGAAAAATATATTTAAGTAGGACTCTCTTCCAGGCGACATATCTGCATCTGTCGCATTACAGCATTTAGAATTGCATCTGTTATTCGGACTATGAGCTCATCTTGCTATTGCATTTTTGTGGCACGTGTAAGGTTGCAATAAATATGCTGCATGTGGCACGTTGTTTGTGCAACAGCAAATTGCGCTGCTGTGGCACGATTGATAAGCATCTGGCAGCTGGTATTTTGGAGCCTGAAGGGCGAGGCGAGGCAAGCCGAGATTTGCCATTCCGACCAAGAGCTGCAATTTCAGTTTAATGTGATCAGCTGACATTTCCGGCTGCCTTCGAGTAAACGAGTTTTATGTAAGCAACGTGAGTGCCCCGTGGCAGTGGCCACTGCATTTGGCTCTTGCCTTTCACCTCTTTAATCATATATTACGTTCGCAGTTACTCAATTAATTACTTGAGAAATTAAGTTGATGCGCGACAGAGAGTGTGGACAGGATTTTATATTATATTTTAATTGCCGCCGCTTTAGTTTTCAGCTTCAGACCAGAAACTTTCATGCATTTAGCTGTTGCCACAGGTTGAAGTTTAGTTCTGCGTCTGAGCTTTCAATAAACGTTTCCCCCATTCAATGCAATTGATTGCAGCTAATTAGTTCGGTAATTTCTACAAACTATGGAGACATTTAATACAAGTTCACAAAGTGAAGAAGTTGAAGAGGAAATTGCTTTTCTATATAAAGTACCGTCCATTCATCTGTCTGTCTCTCTGTCTGTCTGCCAGACCTGATATTTAAAATAGCAAATTGAAAAGCTCGAGTTCGCTTCCAGTTTAAGTGCTCGATTTATGTACTTTTTATGAAAAACACCTGGTGAATTTCCTTAATGTTTCACTTTTATGTATCTTCCTAAGCTGATTAGGAACATCTCAAATTGCATCGATTTTTTTTTTTCATTTTTGGGTAAGCTTATTGGAACAGTGAACAAGTCTTATACATTTGGCATCAGCTGTCAAAATGTTTTTACACGTTTTTAACGTTGCTGTCATAAAATTTGAATATTGACTTAATAAGGAGTAAGTGCTCGACTCAAAAATACCCTTATAGGGGTGGAAAAGTGCTTAGATATTTGTATATTATTTGAGAAAGGTAATTTGATGGTGTTGGGACGGCGAAAGACTCTACAGAGTACAGCATACAGCATACAGCATACAACATACAGCATACAGCATACACAGCATACACTGCATACACCGCATACACAGCATACATCAAAGTGCTTAAATATTTGTATATTGTTTGAGAAGTTAATTTGATGGTGTTGGGACGGCGAAAGACTCTACAGAGTATAGAATACAACATACAACATACACAGCATACACCGCATACACAGCATACACAGCATACACCGCATACACAGCATACACAGCATACACAACATACACAGCATACACAGCATACACAGCATACACAGCATACACAGCATACACAGCATACACAGCATACACGGCATACACAGCATACATCAAAGTGCTTAAATATTTGTATATTATTTGAAAAGTTAATTTGATGGTGTTGGGACGGCGAAAGACTCTACAGAGTATAGAATACAACATACAACATACACAGCATACACCGCATACACAGCATACACAGCATACACCGCATACACAGCATACACAGCATACACAACATACACAGCATACACAGCATACACAGCATACACAGCATACACAGCATACACGGCATACACAGCATACATCAAAGTGCTTAAATATTTGTATATTGTTTGAGAAGTTAATTTGATGGTGTTGGGACGGCGAAAGACTCTACAGAGTACAGCATACAGCATACAGCATACAGCATACAGCATACAGCATACACAGCATACACTGCATACACAGCATACACAGCATACAGAGCATACAGCGCATACACAGCATACACAGCATACACAGCATACACAGCATACACAGCATACACAGCATACACTGCATACACAGCATACACAGCATACAGAGCATACAGAGCATACACCGCATACACAGCATACACAGCATACACAGCATACACAGCATACACAGCATACACAGCATACACAGCATACACAGCATACACTGCATACACAGCATACACAGCATACACCGCATACACAGCATACACAGCATACACAACATACACAGCATACACAGCATACACAGCATACACAGCATACACGGCATACACAGCATACACAACATACACAGCATACACAGCATACACAGCATACACAGCATACACGGCATACACAGCATACATCAAAGTGCTTAAATATTTGTATATTGTTTGAGAAGTTAATTTGATGGTGTTGGGACGGCGAAAGACTCTACAGAGTACAGCATACAGCATACAGCATACAGCATACAGCATACAGCATACACAGCATACACTGCATACACAGCATACACAGCATACAGAGCATACAGAGCATACACCGCATACACAGCATACACAGCATACACCGCATACACAGCATACACAGCATACACCGCATACACAGCATACACAGCATACACAACATACACAGCATACACAGCATACACAGCTAATCAATGTTAGCTTGTCGATCACATACAATTACTCAGACAATTACATAGACAGACAGATCATACTTAGACATACAGACATAGTCAGACATACATACTTATATGCCAACATAGTTAAATCGAATTAATACATGAATACACATTCAAACAAATTTGAGTGACAGATATTTCGCAGTCAAGCAATTGCTGCTATTCCCATATTTAATTCGTTGCCAAAATATGCCACGCGCGTGAACATAAAGGCAAGAAAAGCATTGATTCCTACGAATTTCATAGCAAATGAATTCGACTTATTCAAACTATTCTTTTATTGCGCCCTTTTAAGTGCCGCGAAGCAATAAAGTCAAGATGAATTCATACTCGAAATGCATTTGAGTTTAATTTCGATTCAATATTGAATGTGATTTAAAGCACTCGAAATTGGCTTCGGCTCACAGAAAAGGAACAGATCTTTAAGCAGGCAAAGTCAACACGAATAAGTCTTACGTACCTTGAAGGACTATAGCAGAGCAATAACTTGATTTATGACAGTCAATTTAGGCTAAAAGCCAATCATACGCCCACACAAGCCAAGATGCTGGACAAATTTGTCTAATTAGCTGACCCAATCAGGCCACAAATCTATTTCCGTCCTCCTTGCCGTGCAGTTAATATGCAAATGTTGAGGCGCGCTGGGCTCAAGGAGAGGTCACGCCCACAGCCCATTTTTTGCTTAATTAGGTGTTTCGCTAGATGAGCAACATATGACTTTTGGGCTCGTTGCATGCATAATTCGGTAAGCAATTTACGAGAACAGAGGCTGCGCTTAATTAAATTCAATTTAAGCTCAACATAAATCAAAACTTCTTTCGGACAAGCAACGGCAGGGAAGTGAACTGATAGACTGGAAAATACCCTATGTGTGTTAGAGTGTCAATCGGTTAAAGTGAAAACTAAGCTGAAATAGATTTTTGTCTTAATTTGTGCCGTATTGGAATAAAGTTAGTGTAAGCAATGCCCGACTTGGAAATACCTTGTATATCTTAGACTGTGAATCTGTATTTGTGAAAATGAAGTTAGTGTAGGCATTGCTCTACTTGGAAATACCCTGTATATTTTAGACTGTGAATCTGTATTTGTGAAAGCTTAGCCTAAACTAATATACAGAAAATATTTCAATATGTTGAAATAATAACTATATAAATAGAGGCCTTCTAATAGTCTTAACGGTCAAGATGAATCTTAAGTAGCATTCTATGCCATTTAATGAGAGTAAAAAGGGAAAGGTTTATTGACTTACGTATTTGGCACATTTCGCATTTGTCGCACGCTCAGGAAGACCACAATCAGGGTTCCATTGCCAAGAACGCCGACCACAAAGATGATGGCAAATAGAATCGGAACGATATACGTTTCCGGTCGGCGGGCATAGGGTATATAGGATATCTCAGTGACGGCGATGCTGTTGTTGTTGTCATCGAAAAACGGCGTCTCCGATGTCGTTGTCATCGCCAGCTCCCAGAGGGCTCGAGTGACGTTCAGTGGGGTTAGCGGCGACTCCGATTCGGTCTCCATTTCCATGTCCATGGCAATGCTGCTTACACTGCTCATCATGGCTAAGAACTTTTGCTTCTCTGCACTTTTAACTATCACACCGAATGCCGAACTGCTTTAGCGTAAATAATTAATTCAATTTCCGCATGCTTCGTTTCCCGATTGCATTTCAAACTTTTTATTCCGCTGCGTTAAATTTCGCTGATATTTTTGTTGCTATTTATTTTGTATTTTTGTATTTTTATTTTTCTGTTGCGCACTGTAAGCAAAACAAAAACAAATTCAATATGCATTAAAATTTCATTTTCCATTAAGCTGAGTATATTTTTAATTGAATTTTCTGCGCGAAAAAAAACATAAACTTTAAATGAATTTGTGCATCGAAGTTTGAAAATGTTATAAATTAAATAGTTCGAATGGAAAATAAAAGCCAAATAGAAAGAAATTGCAATATAAGTGAGAATAAAAAGAATGCTGAAAATTATAGTGTCTGTCCGTCTGTCTATCATTTTATCTGTCTATCAGAGCTTTTAAGTTGTCTATATGTCTGCAGCAGTATTTATTTAGTAATTATATGCAAATAAACTCAGGCCAGAATGTTGGCAGCGGCAGAAAGTGCACGCTCAATGATCGAGCAACGCTCAAAAGTTGAGCTCGATCGAACAAAAGTTGAGCTCGATCCAGTGTTTGAGTCGAACGCGCCTTATATAAAGGGCAGCCTGCTGCAGCAGTTCTTCAGTCGCAGCCCAGGGTGCCTGGTGGACAGTCGTGCAGTGGAGTGGGGTAAGTTAAATATTTAAATAAATAATAATAAATATTATTAAGTATTTTAAGCTGAATTGTAATAGTTGTTAATAATTTTAAAAAATTGTTTAAATGTTAGCTGTTAATAATAATTGTTAAGATCAATGATCATTATGTTAATGATCTTTGTGCTAGCATATTTACACTAAATGTGTATTTATATGTATATAAGACGCTCTTATGATGATGCTCTCATATGATGATGCTCACATATGATGATGCTCTCATATGATGATGCTCTCATATGATGATGCTCACATATGATGATGCTCACATATGATGATGCTCACATATGATGATGCTCACATATGATGATGCTCTCATATGATGATGCTCTCATATGATGATGCTCTCATATGATGATGCTCTCATATGATGATGCTCACATATGATGATGCTCACATATCATGATGCTCACATATCATGATGCTCTCATATGATATGATGATTCTCTCATGATGTTCTGCTCTGATAATAGGGATTATTACTTTCCCCTACTTGTATTTTTTTTAGAAAATATAAGTAGAGTAAAGTAATAATCACTATTATGAGACCAAAATCAGAGCACCACCAGTAAGATTATCATGAGAATATCATGAGAATATCATGAGAATATCATAAGAATATCATAATCCTAAGAATATCATGAGAATATCACATACTCTTTTAATCCTCACAATCATCATTAAATGCAATTGTCCCTTCTCTTTACTGCAACTACTCATTTAAGGGTATCTCTTAGTCGGACACTTCCAACCAGAGAACTCTTACTTATATAATCAATTTGTTATTGTATAGAGACAACGAAGGTTTGGTCCCTTGAGTGAAATGATGCGACATAGTGGAAATGTATTAACTTAAGCAGCTTTAGTTCAGAGATTGATTGGTTTGGTCAAAGGTGGGTGGAGAAACCAAGAAGACAAACATACATACATACTATACTGACTCAACTTGCAAAGATCTGACATGTATTGAAAATAAAAGTATACACCCTATGAATTTTTAAAACCAACTCTTTATACCCGGTTAAAATATATGTGATAATGGCATAATGTTCTAGTGGAAGTAGCAGCAGTCTAGGTGCCTCCTAGTCAGGCACTCTCAACTGACGCTGCGTAACTTGTTTATTTTCTTTTTAGCATTAACTTTTGAAATTACCCTGATACCATGTTGCCGCAAGAGCTTTTTATGTTTTATGCAGATTTTTATGCAAGGCATTAAAGCGCTGACCGCAAACTAAATACATGTTGATGCTGATAGAGGAGTCTAAAGGTTTCCATGCTCTCCAGACCCAGAGGTCTGGCAATGAGCAATTGCAAGTGAGCTGCGACTGTTCAATGACGAACTATTCATATTTTTATGACAAAGAAATGCCTGGGAGCTGTCAATGCAAAAGCCACGCACAGATTTCAATTACTGCGACGTCCTTTTCAACCAGTGAATCCGAGCGAAGTTAGCCCGAACCATCATCCAGCTTGCCACAACGTCAGTAACATTTTACGACCCACTGTGTGAGTGTGAGTGTGAGTCTGAGTATGTGTGGGTGTGTGTCTCTCTGTGTGTGTGTGTTTAATGGCTGGAAATGTAATGACAGTTTCGTCGCATGTGAACTCCTTAGTGGTGCTCGCCGTGCGAAGCTGAACAGACCAGCGACTCCAGCTGATTGAGGATATAAACTTGGCTGCGCTATTATTCTGTAACTTTAAGCTCAGCTGGTGGAAACTTTTTGCAATTAGCTGCAAAAACATGAACAATTTATTTTAAGTTCTTTATGTTTACTTTAAAGTCAACGTTTGCTTCTTAAACCCTTTTGCGGAGCAACTCAATTTTCATCAGTGAATGCTAAAGTGCAATGAGGCAGTAAACTGGGATGTGCCTGACTAAGAAATACTTGGTATCAAGTCTTTTAAGTCTTATGTTCTTAATGTTGTATGTGAAAGTATGAACAACTCTATTGTTATTTTCATACAGTTTGAACCTGCTTCATTGAAGGCCCTAGAAGTATAGGGAAATATAGAAAAAGTCCACTCCATTTTCATCTGCGTAAACTGTAATTGTCAACAAACAAATCCCAGCCTAAGAGTGAAGGATAAGACGCATTTGTATAGCTACTTAATGTATGCCCAAGAGAGGAATCATTTACTACAGTCACAAAAGGAACCTTAAGCTGACAGTAAGTAATAATTTATGATTGTTTCATGAAATGTTCACCATTTGAGTTAGCCCCAAATTAAATCTCATATAAGATCACAAAGTTTCGAAGAATTCCTATCAATCTAAGCACTTTATCTATAAGGCATATCCACAACAGCGCATCCCTTAGTCACATAGACTCGTCTCGAAACACTTCAGCTCAATTTGCATTATAATTTATGCAAAACATTTCAATTGTCACAATTTTCTAGTGCTGGGCGCTAAGCCAGCTAAGCCTGCTTAGCCAGATATGCAGAAAGCCAGTAAGCACTTCGTTGGGCACTGTGATGCCCTCGATTCCCCTGACTTGTTGCTGTAGCTGATTAACTCTGGGCTGCAGCTCACTTGACAGCACTCAGTTGAACCACATAAAAAGTTTCATGCGAAATTCCCAGTCAGTTTTAAAACATTTCCCAAAACTTTGATAGGCGCGGCGCGCGCTCACAGTTTAAAATTTCATGAAATTTGACTTGATTCTCCCTCAGCCAATTTTAATTATCCCTGCGAAAAACTTACTTGCACTTAATGAGAATGAAAATTGATGCTTTATGAATTTATGACAACAAAATAGTAGTCTCTCAGGGCTTTATCAATAAAAGAACAATTTAGTTCTATTAGTCTTAATTGCATGGAAGAGACTTTTGCAATTATCGATATGCATTGCTAATAGGGCAATGCAATTATAAATATGTATATATATATATATATATATATTTCTATAAAGGCTTTTGACTTGCACACATATCTCAGCTTTTGTTTAATTTAATTTTGAATGTCTGATTAAGACTTTGAATACATTTGCAATTGTATTTAAATTTGTTGCCCTCTCTTAAGCTCTTGCCTTTAAATTAAGCAAATTGGTTACCCAGTGAATATGGCTTGTTGGATTTGTTTAACAGTCAGATGAATATATCACTCATATATATAAATTTCAAGAAGATTTTATGAAGAATATATATATAGAGCAGAGTATCAGAATATATTCTTGAAATATTCCTAAAATCTGTAAAACTTTATTATATTTCGTTTTTCTATGCCAGCCTATGAGCTGGATATTTGGCTAGTCAGGCAATCCCTGCCTATATTAGACAATAAATATTGATAGCAAAACTAGATATACTAACAATGAGAAGCTCAAAATATTTGCCTCGTCGATATAGAAAAGGTCTGCAGTAAATGTCATAATTAAATTGATTAATAGTAATTCCTGCCTCTGGTATTTTGCCTAGGGTATTTTGCTAGTCGAGCACTCACTAATTGCCTTTTGACGCAATCAACAATAATTTGTATAATATCAACATTTAAAATCAAAGCCAGAGCTGCCTTGGCTTCACTCACTTAAGGCCCAAAGGCAACAAACACTTACACTCGCCCCCCAAACCTCCACCCTCCCACACACACACACCCACACACATACAAAGCAAACTGAAGCTTTTACGTCTTTTGTCAGTCAATGAAGAGTGAAGTGCGGCCGACCTTTTCAAAAAGTGGGGACAGCTGGAGGGAGACTTTGCTAAATGCCAAATCTAATTGAAATATAAAGTCGTTTACATAATTGTAAATGGCTGAACGAGGCAAAGGAGCTTTAATACGGGGCCAGAAGCGTGCCTCGATTTTTGGCTAATTAAATTTTTGGCCTCATTGAAGCAGCTGCAGCAATTTTTGCAGTGTTCAGCTAGAACCTTTGATAAAGTTGTGCGCGCCAGGCGAAAATGTCAACTTTTAGCGCATTGTTTGCCTCGCTCGTAATTAATTTGTTAATACAATAGCCAGGCAGCCTCAAGGCTGTCTACACACACACCAGCACACCAACACACACACCGACACACACAGGTATATTTTAGTATAATTTTGTTTGTGCTTCACTTAGCTAATTGAATTTTATAAACTGCACAGGAAATTTCATATCAAATTCCATTGCATAACTCAGAGCTTTACGATTTCATTCCTATCATAATTTTGTACAATAATTTTTGTGCTTGACATTTGTCTGTGTTCGGCTCTTTATTTTTTTTTTTGTCGTTTAGCCAGCCATTAGGGCCAACAAACAAACCTGTTAGCCTATATCAATAAACAGCTTAAATCGCTCCACGCCAGACCACAAAAAGCTTCTGTAGTTTATGATGACAGGGCGAACGTTCGCTTATCTGGCGACCATCTGGATGCCACATATTTATGAACTCCCAACGCGAGTGCTACCTTTTTTTTTGTCAGCTACACCTACACACACATACACCCACACCCACTCAGCTATCAACACATGCTTACATGAGCGAGTAGATTTGATAAATCAATGCAATTTATCAACGCTTCACTTAAAAACTGTCGCATTTTCAGCTCAGGCCAAAAAAAAAAACACGCCACGTTTATCTCAACGCAAACAGTTCGACAAATAGCTCCAGGTTGGGGCTGCCATATATGTTAAATGAGTGAAAGCAAATGCGAATCTTATCTATCTGCCATGGGGGCTTAGTTTCAGTTAAGTCTGCTGTCTTTGCCATGATTTTCTATTTATATTTCACTTTATTCTTTCAGCTGGCTATAATAATTTTGTTATCTCATTTTGTAACTCCTAAAGGTACATATATCTAAAAACTTTCACTCTTTTACAGTTTGTCTTCGAATGCCCATGGGATCGATTCGTATGGAAATCTAACTTGAAACGAGTTTCAAGGAAATTGCTTCAAGGAGAGCTCTTTTATGTAAGTATATATATTTATATATGTTCATATGTGTATGTAGTTTCTTTATATATGCAAAATATCATTGTTAAACTTTAAACATATTCACATTATATTTAACACTCAGCACTTATGTAGAAATCTGTGTTTGATCAGCCCAACATATTATGTTTTTATGCTCTAAGAAGTGCTTGAAAATGGGGCATAATTATTTTATGTTAAATCATGTAACAACTGAAAGAAAATTATATGACAGACAGCATTAAGTGTCATATAAACTGCCAAGTTGAGTTAATCATATGAAGTTGTCCCTTTGCCCATCTGCCCGTCTGTCCATATAAATAAATAAAATCTAACTTTCTTTGGAGTTCACTTGCATTGCCAGTTCTATAAACTGCAATTTGAAATAATAACATAAAACCCTTTTTCTATATAGAAGCAACTATAATATCAATAGCACAATAACCGCAAAGAGTATAAAAACCTCCACCTGTCAAACGTTAAATTGCTTTTGTCTTATTTTATTTGTTATGTTTTTGCACGGCAAGCGAAACAAACAGAGAAAATTATCTGAAATATTTGGTAATAAATAATGCGAGTCAACAGCATTTTACAGTCGTTATCCTTATTGGGTGCGTATGTGTGTGTGTGCGTCTGAGGACATCATGAAATATGCGCGACTGTTGCAGACCAACTTCCTGGTATAGTATTTAATGCTCCTTCACGAGCTTTTAAGAGAGTATATTGGTTTTTCTTCTATGAAAAGCTAAAGAGTTTAATCTTGATATATTATTTCTCTGATAGAGTGCTAAAATTTAGTTAATATGCCTACATAGGTGTGGCATATTAGTGAAAATAATAAGACTTCTACATTTTTTAGCAAAAACTTCCAAAAGCTAATAGATAAGTCCAACTTAGCACACCCGTTTCTTACCAAATTTAACTGCCTTCAAAACATGGCCGAGTATTTGGCAGTCAGGTTGACAGCTGACTTCTACATACCCGTTTGCTTCGTTTCATTCTCGCTTTGTTTAGGCGCCGACAAAGATTTGTTGCCGCACATTTGTTGTGTTGAACGTAATTGAAATTGTCGGACGCGAGCGAAAAGGCAACGTTCGGTAAATTACATAAAGTCGCTGCCAATGAAGAATCAAATCAAATGTTATTTCGAGCAATAAACATAAATAAATCACGGCCAAAGATGAAAATCGACGTATTCATTTTTTATATCGCATATTAAGATTTTTATAGGGCACAGACACGCGTATAAACGGAAATTTTGAGTTTTTAGATCTCATAAAATGCTAAAGGAAACAAACGTATGTGAGCGCTAGGCGAATGGCTAGAGAATAGCCTGGCACTAGGTGAGTGTGGACGACTAGAAGATACCCTGGCGACAGGTGAGTGCTAATAGCTAGCAAATGGTGAGTGTGAATGACTAGTAGATACCCTATATTTAGACTGGGCACAGCTGCTGCTGCTTAAATCCTTCTAGGTTTGTTGCAGAGTTGTGCTGAAATTTATTAATATATATTTATTCCACGTCCATCTACTGCCTGTTACATACAGTTTGATAAAACCATTCAACCCTACACTCTTATTTTCAATGGCTTCAGAGTATAAAAGTACGTAAACATACTTTAGTATGTTATATATATATATATATAGCGCCCTTGGAAATGCTTCGTGTCCATCTTTTCAGAGCGGTGCGAGTGTATAGAAATGTACTTATACTTATCGAAAGTAACTGAAAGTTTCTTAAAACATAATTGAATACTATATATGTTTGAGTGGCATTATTAAAGGCAGTTAATATGCACTATTTAGTAACAATATTTCAATAAAAAAAGAAAAGAAAGAAAGGAAAACCTTTAACTTTTTATGGTTATGGTTATGGTTATTCATCTTAAGTCATAAAACATTAAAGTTTTCATATAAATGTGTAAAAGAACATCCCACGCGATTTCTTTAATTTAAATTTTAGCTTCGAGCTATGCAGTTCAAGACCCGCTTATTAAACAGCCCTAAGATATATTAAACAAGAGAGCAAAACAAATAAAGCTCTCTTTATTTCATTAAATATTTCCATTTAGGCGTTTGGTTGGAATTTAATTCTTTTTCTGGCAACATTTTCAGGCTTAATCTGTTTTGTATTCCGCGCACTGGAGTTATTTATGATTTGTAAAATATTTGCCCGAAAAATTCTAGCAGCTACAATTTGGGAGAGAACATTACATAAGTGTGGGGCATGGCCAAGGCCATTATCTATATAATTTATATAATCGCAGAAACATTCATTTTCATTGCCCGAAAGTATGCTTTAAAATTGTCAAAATTGCCAACTGCGGAAATTGAGTGTCCAAGGAGGAAAATTGAGATGGCATTTAGTGGGAATTGCCTGCGGCAGCTGAAACCGATGTCATTTCGCTAAGCGATTTGCCAGCATGAAAACTGCGTGGGCATCAGCTTGGCCGTGTACGTGGGCAGTAAAGCAACTATAGCTGCTCAATCAAGAGCACTGCGGAAAAGTAGATAAAATTTGGCTATGCTGATATGGCCTCGGGCTAGGAATTTTAATTTGAATAAAGCTATGCAAGAAGTTCATCTAACGTAACGTAATGTACCTGACTGGCAGTTTAAAACAATTAACAAGTCTCACCTTAGCCGCAAAACTTCGTAGACAACTAAAGTGAAAGTAGAGCTCCTAGGTTGCGACTGAATGTTAAGTACTTCTATACCCTGTACATCGTATTGAATAGAGTTTGAAGAAGTATTAGAATTCTGAGTGAAAGTTGAATCATGAATTTGTATAATACAGGAAGTTGCCTAAAAATACCATGAGAGAAAAATTGATAAAAAAATATATATAAAATAAATAAAAGTAAAAATAAAATAACAAAAATATCAATTTGTGTAAAGCACATTGATATTTTTGTTGCCTTGTTTTTACGTTTATATATTTTGATTTAATTCATTATTTGTTGAATGTAAATTGCATAAATTGTGTCTTAAATGTAAATTGAGGTAAAATAAAGATAGGGATCTCTACGCCTACATTCCCTTTCATTTCACTCCAAGTTCTGGCAATAAACATCATGCTCATGCTCACGCCCTCAGTGTCAGCTCCTTTCAATTCAGGATCCGAGGTCTGCGCTTGCATTTTATTTGCTTTAATGAATTTAACACCAATTGCTGCGCATTTCAACCGCAAAGTCTAATTGTGCCACTTGAGGTTACTTTATTTATTTTTTTGCTCTCTCTTTTTTCCAGGACGAGCTTATAAATTGCAGAGCGCGTGGACGTGTCCCGGCGCATGTAAATGAAGATTCTGGCAGTTGATTTATGCAGTTGAGTAATGGTGCTCCAGCATTAAGCCAGGTCAACAGGGACTATTGTTGCGCGGAAACAATGCCACCGAAACCAGATATGTGGGCAAATCTTGAACAATGTCTGATAACGATTTGTGATTGATGAAGTTACGTTAAATGTGTTGGCAGCTCCAATAATACTGGAGTTGAGCAACCAAGGATCTGACACATATATGCGCGTATATATATAGATGACTGTGTGGAATAACCAAGCGAATTCAATCGATATTCAGCTATGCTGTCTGCATATGACAGAAAGGGCGCCCGCTGCGCGAATACCCTCTAGACAACCTCTTATGCCCGACTGCCTTTAAGCGCGCTACAGTCGTCTTTTCCTATCATTTCTTTTTTCATTTTATTTTTTTCTGTTTATTTTTAACTTGAACTCATTAATTCAAGCCGCTTGCTGTTGTAGCAATTTGCATAATTCGGGCAGCTGCCTCAAAACACTTCAATTTCCTGGCTGCATTTTGTGGACATCTCTTTGATGAAGCCACAAAGTAGATCCCAGCCCGCCCCCGCCCCCGCCCTTCTCTACTTCATCAAGCTCAACAGTTTCAATTGCCACACATAAATTGTGCGAGTGTGTGTGTATGAGTGAGTGCCTCTGTTGCCGCCTGTCCAGCAGATATACGCATATACTTATACACATATATCATTTTCATTTTGTAATTTGTCTCACATTGCTGTCGCTCTCTCTCTCTCTCTCTCTATCCTCTGTGGCCATCGCCCGGGTCCATCTGTGCACAATGGCCTCCAGTTAATTGGTTGGGTGTCGGCAATGCCTTTGCTTGTATTAAATTACATGACAGCTTACATGGAGCTCATGACTGGTGTTGCCAGCGCTGCCGGCCACCCTGCCAGCCTGCCTGGCTCATTAAATGTGTTAACAAAAAAGATGCCATTGGACTATCGTTTATGAAATGTGTCTGCAGATTCAATTTGTTTTACGCAATTTACTTTTCTCTCCTCTCCCCTCCCACCGCAGTTACGCATTTGACTCTTGACTCTTGCCTTCCACAATGAATAAACAGTTTGTGGCTTTAATTACTTTGAGCTGAGCTTATAGCGAATAAAAGATTTGGTTGCACAGCAACCAGCACCACGACCCGCAGTGTAGTTTAAGAGCCGCAGTTGAATAGTAGATTGTGCAGAGATTTCTGTTCTTATTCTCTCTATCTCTTATTGTATAAGCTCATTGGTTCTCTCAATGCATGGGGCGTACGTCCAACATCGTCTAACTTCGACTAACATCGTCCAACATCGTCTAACATCGCCCAACATCATCCAACATTGTCCAACATCGTCCAACATCGTCCAACATTTTCAGATCAAAAAGTCTCGGTAGCTCAATAGATTTATTAAATATTCCTTTTTCATATACTGTATTTTACTATTGTATATTCAAGCCTTTAACAGCCTAACCTAAATGCTTTCTCTTCTCTGATATATGTTCATTTCTCTACAATAGTTATTTTATTGATTAGATTAGATTCAGCAGTTCTCATCAATAAATACCCCTTGACATGGTAAAACAATCTCCTAAAAATTTGTCATGTAAATATACAGAAATTTTAAACGTTTCTATCAAACTAATGTTGGTAGAAACAAATATGCTTTACGATCTGTGGGATTTACATATATAAATATAGATTTACTTGCATATACATAAGCACATATCAAGCATATTAAAAAGCACATAGATACGCGGACCTCTCTAGAATGACTCGCCTGTGGATGTTGAGCACATAAACAAAAAGAGTTTATGGCGCTCGGAAGTAAGACTTAGGCCTATAGCACTTACAGCCATCAATATAATGGACTAGAGGTAATTTCCATGTTCTCAGGTTACATGAAACGCATGGAAAATAGATTTGAGTCGACTTCCACTTCAACTTCGACTTCGCTCGGAAGTAAAACTTGGGCGCATTGCACTTACAGCCATCAATATAATGGAATAAAGGCAATTGTCATATATTCAGGATACATGAAATACACGGAAAATAGATTTAAGTCGACTTCAACTTGGGTAAACCCTTCTTAGTCCCTTCGAGTAATTATCCAACAATTATAATGCAACACTTAATTTGTAGCCAACACCAAAAGTGACCCTTTCTCATTTGGCCTTGCGCAACAATCTAGGGAAGCGCCAACTATAACAGCTACTATCAATTTGCAAAGCTGTTTTGCCAGCACTGAAATGGAATTAGACATGTAAAGATAAATTAATTTCAGCTAAGAGCAGACACACGGCCCGCCTCCCTTGCCGCTGCTGCTGCCATTTCATTAATTCTGGGCGCGTGCGCTTATCAAAACTGACTTGACGAAAGTATTAAAAACGTCTGCTTCAGTTAGTTAATTAATGAGAATGTCGACATAATTCTGGCATGCCTCAAAACATATATAATGGTAACAGCTCGAGAGGGAGTTGACTGCGCGTGCCAACTGCAATTTTGTAAATTTTGCAAAAAGCCAAAACAATTCTTTAAATGAAACGCACCAGAATTGGGCGCCGTTATGCATTCGTAATGCTCTGTGGCTGCACGTTCCACACAATCAAATCTAATAACACTAATTGCCCTTTGTTTTTGTGCCACGGCAGCAAAGCGAAAAAGCGTTGCATACTTATGGGCGCCATGGAAGTGTTAAGTGTTCGTATGAACTAGTTCAGATATTAGCTGAAATTTGCATTTTACTAATTTTATAAATTTGCATTGTTTTCAGAATTTACATTAAAAAGCATTAAAAGTCGACTGCAAAACATTGTTGTTGATGATGATGATCCAAGGGCAGCTTTAATTTATCTACCATGGCTCAATGGGCCTATAACCAAGTAAACTCAGATCAAACGTGTTGAGTTCCGCTGTAATTATTATTTAATTGTCTATTTATAGTAGTCTTCAACAGTCACACAGTTGTCTAATTATAGCTTTTATTATATATGCATATTCATAAATAATAATAGTGCTTTAGTCGGTAGTGCCCGGCTAGGATATACCCTGAATCCTGTGTATAGCTGTTATTCGTTTCTAAAAATACATACATAGCAATTCGCGAATGAACACACACACATGCGCATACACACACTTGCACACACGTGTTGGCCCACATAAGACCTCGCTCTGCTTACGGCGCAGTTGAGCTTCAGCTGCACTTTGGGTTTTACTATGCAAAACTAATTGCTGAACAACTTTTGTTCTGGCCGGACTTTCTTAATCAAACTTTCAGAGTGTAATTATGGCATACAGATGTGTGGCTGAATCCAATTTTGAATGGATTCAGCGGGTAATAATGTCTACAATATATGTGTGTTTAACTGTGTAACTATGGAATACAAATGGGAGTAAAAGTTTGAATGAGTTCAGGGTATAATTATATTAGAAATTGATCTTTTTAATTTAAAGAACTAAAAAGACGTTTTATAAGTCATAAAACAAAGCGTTTCATATCAAAAGAAGAGGTAACACATAACATATTATATATTCAATTTAATAAAGTTTCCAATCTCTAGCTCTACAAGTCTTCGAAATAAGGTCAGGCTTATTCAGCATCTGCTTCAGCTTCTGCTTCAGCTTCTGCTTCAGCTTCTGCTTCAGCTTCAGCTTCAGCTCCAGCTTCTGCTTCAGCTTCTTCTTCAGCCTTTAACCAGTACACCCTGATTACCTGACATTTAAGTCCAATCACACTTGTCTGGATCCTTTTAGCTTCAATAACTTCAAGCTTTAAATAAACTTTTAATCACCTTAAAACTTCTACTTGACTCTGATAGCATTGATGTAATTTCAGCGACTTAAATTAAGCTGCCACAGCAATTCACAGGAACTTTACACAAAATTGTCTATATTTAAACAATGTTGGAAGTCTATTATTTGAAGCCCGTAACTGAATTTGAGTTAAGCTCAAAAGGCCCAAAAACAATAGAAGCAATAGAAACGGCCGACAGAGCAGTCAATCCGCAGGCTCTCTCAGTGCAACTGAGACGAAGACAAAAGCCACTTTCATAGTTCAGCATCATTACTTTAGTATTTTGTGGTGATTGGCTTTGTGTGGGTGTTCCACACCGCCCCGCCCCGCCATGCCCCTAGCGCCCTCACCTTGTTTCCTGGCATCGACAGCTCCATCACATTTAGCAGTCAGGCGATAAACAAAGCCAAAATATAAAGTCAAGCAAATGTCAGACTGCAGCTCCAAAGTGATGAGTGGCGAGAGGCGACGACAGAGAAGGGGAGAGGGAGAGGGAGATAGTGCGCCAGCGTCGTGAGTCGAGAGCAAACAAAACGCTTGGCTCTGTTTAATATTAAGCATTCGACGCGTGTGCACAAAGCCTTAAATACTACAACAAAGCCGCATGGAAACTTGAAAGCAAACAAAAAACACAAACTTGAAGATAGGAAACGAAGACACAGACTAGAAAATGTCAAACCTAACAATACCCTGTAAATTCTATTTATTAATTATGTTTTTCTACTAAAACTTGAAATTTATAGCCAGAAAAATAAATTTCAGCACGATGAAAACCCATCACAGTTGAATTGAAATTGATCAACTTAGAAATACCCTGTAAATAGCATAGATATGGCAACACTTATAGAAGCGGAGCTTGCATAGCGTGTTCTCTCTCTCTCTCTCTTTATAAGGATAAAATATTAAAGCTTTCCCGCTATCTATCTCTCTTTCCCCATCTCCCCTCCCTCTTCATTAAATCTACCCCACTTGACACACCTCCACTGCTTACAGGGTATAATAAGCGCCACTCAACACGCTTGATTTGCACTCCGTGCCAGAAATACTTGTCGAAAAGTTTGTTCGATGCGTCGCGCCGCTTGCTTTTCACTTGAAATTCCATTTTGACTCTAACTTTGTTGCTTTTAATAGCACCTTGGAGTCAGCAATTGGTGTCTGTATTTAATTAGTTGAACTTCAGCTCATTGCAGAAGTTTTCCCAACAACTTTCTCCAACTAATCACATAGTAAGTCCCTTTAAATTTGACTTTTGCTCTATGAAGTGTAATCAACTGTGTAAAGGTGTACTTCAAATGGAAGGTGAGCATTGAATAAATTTAATTTAATTTAATTTGATTGCACTTCAGGGCTATATGCCCACTGTAGCTTGTTTATAAGGTAGCTCGTAGTCTGTGTGACATGCCCGTATATGAATCGATAATATATTTTATTCTGGGATATACAAACGTTTGATTGCTTATAGAGTTCTCTCTATTTTTCTCTCTTTCTAGCACTGCCTCGTCTTGCTTTCTAATCTTCTCACTCATTCTGCATCTCTGTTTTCTCTCTCTCTCTCTCTCTATAGATTTTCTCTCTCTCTCTCTCTCTCTCTATAGATTTTCTCTCTCTCTCTCTATAGATTTTCTCTCTCTCTCTCTATAGATTTTCTCTCTCTCTCTCTCTCTCTATAGATTTTCTCTCTCTCTCTCTCTCTCTCTCTCTCTATAGATTTTCTCTCTCTCTCTCTCTCTCTATAGATTTTCTCTCTCTCTCTCTCTCTCTATAGGTTTTCTCTCTCTCTCTATAGATTTTCTCTCTCTCTCTCTCTCTCTATAGATTTTCTCTCTTTCTCTATATATTTTCTCTCTCTCTATATATATATATATATTTTCTCTCTCTCTCTCTCTCTATATATATTTCTATCATTCTCTCTTTCTATTTCTTCAATAGTTCTTCTATAGTTCTCTCGTTTTACCAGTCTGACTTTCTATCTCTTTTGCTCTTGCCTCTCTCTTTTTTTTGCCATTGTCTACATTTTATTTCTATATTCTTTCCCACTCTCTCCCACAGCTCCTCTCTCATTCTCAAAATCTCGCTTTCACACACACTCTCTATCTCTCTCAGTCTCTTGATCCCTACTCGCTGCTAATTAGGTGCAATTGCTTGATGTTCAACTTTTAGCAGCTACTGTGCAGCTGTAGCTTACATCAGAGTCCCAGTCACATGCAGCGGATACAACAACAAAAAAAGAACCTAACGAATGTGCATTATAAAAATTAATGGGTCATAGAAATTAAATGACAGCAATTCGTTCGCATTAGCTGCGAAATTGGCTCAGTAGCCCAGGCACTAGCCGCTGTTAGTTAAAGGTCTCCGCCAGTCCGTCCGCCTGCCTGTCTCCAATTACATTGGGCATAGAATATGAAGGAAGCTCCAATGGAATTCACAACATATTGACACCGATATCAATGGCCAGCGCCAGCGGGAAAGTGTGTGTGTGTGTTTGCGTAGTGGGTGGGTTAATGAGCTAACAAAGTTTGGCCATAATGTAGTGAAGACGCAAACTTGAAATGAACAAATCAAAGGAACGAAACTCGAAAACATTTCATTACCACCCAATTAATCAAGTAATCAGCCGGCTAATCTTAACTTTAACTACTTTCGTCCTGTTTACATGCGTAAAAATAAAATAATGATGATTAAATTGAATTGCAAATGGCATTTCTTCACAAAAAGACATCAATTGTGATTACCGGAAGTTTTTACTTCCAGCGATTGTAATAAAATATGTTGTGTAAGTCTTTCGGCTTATTGGAATTGATAACTTTAACGTTTTTATATAAATTTTATATATTTAATAGACAAAAAAGTATATCAATACTCTCATCAAAACTGTTGTCTCTTTTCCAGGGGAAACAAAGGAAAATTGGATGCTGATTCTCTGGTCACCGACTAGTCAATACCCGGAACTTCATAAGGATCAGCTGGGAACTAAAAAAATTTATCAAGGAGAGACAACTCTGACCAAGATATATGTTTTAGTTTAACTTATAAATAAATATGGGCGCGTAGCTTTTTAAACAAGGAAGAAATGCTCTAATAACTCAAATATAATTGTGATAACATGTGCACTGTCATATAAACAATGAACATGAACATGAACATTCTATTGATCGTTTTAAAACAAACTTAATCAGCGCGTGTTATGATCTGTATATAAAATTTTAAGTAGCTCCAACGCTTAACAAACAGAGCAAGAGGGACACATAGATGACTCAACATTTGTTGCTCATCATATAAATATATATGCTCTGAGGGGTCTGCCATTCGGAGACACTTTACCGGCCTGCCAGCCTGAGGCATTTTAACACCAAACATTATAAGCTGTTTACACATTTTTTAATGGGTTGAAAGGGGTATTAAAGGCTTTTTATATTGAATAATGGAAAGTCAATTTAAAATATAAAAATATAAATGTAATAAGCTTAATTAATCAATAATAGATTTTAGTACTATTATTATTTAAATAAATCTATAAACAAATCTCTCTCTTATACTTTTGTAAGAGAGAGATTTTATTATAGATTAATAAATTTTTCTTTAAAAATTAGCTTTAATCTGAAAATTCTTTAGATATTCCAATTATACACGGGCACCTCATAGATATGGTCTTTACAGGGTATCTATAGAGCTGTACTATTAAAATACCTCTCAAATACTTTTAGAAAAATTTCTTTTTTGATCTTGTGCCAGTGCAAACGAGGAAGAGATGTGCCCAAAAATGTGAAATGCTGGCAAAGGCACGCCTAATCGAGATAGACAATATATAGATCGAGCTAAAGATGAGTTGAGATGATTCAGGTGAGCGATTTTTACGATTTAGCTACATTGTTTATTATTACTGGACGCTATATGTTTAGCGCTGTCGCGTCGGCAAATTATAAACAATATTTTCGACGCTGATTTATATATTTAGACGGGGCATTTGGGCCAACGAGAGAGCAGCATTCGAATGGCCTGTAGCATTTGGCGTCGCACATGGATCCACAATTAAGCAGACGCCATAAACAGTTCCATTAGCTCCACTGTCCTGCCCCTAATAGTTGCTTCTTTTTGGCCCAGACACGTTCTGGCCGCGCGCCGCAATTCAATTGCTTTGGCAGCCAAAGGCTAAACAAATGGCAGCTGCAGCTGCAACTGCTGTTGCACTTTACCAAGTGCCCAGGGTCAAGTGGCAAGTGAATGCGAATGCGCCAGGTTCAAGTGCAGGGCCAACAGCACGGACCAAATGTTGCCCTTAAATCTTAAAGTTCAAAAGTTTTTATAACACCTCTCCTCCCATGGCTGCGCGATAAACCGAATGCATAGAAAATGGGCAAACAGAGGCGAATGGTTTTTCGGTTTGGTTTATGTGCTCTACCCATAAATCATTATGGTGGCACGCCACGCGGGACCACTGCGGTCTTCCCTCTTGGACATCAGGTTTGCTTTAGAGAAATTTGCGAACTTAAATATTTATGAAGCTTGAAGTTGGCAGAACAAAAACTAACTGCGAAAAACTTTGCATTGCATTTTAACACTCTTTGATAAATGTAATTCATTTATTTTATTGGTTATTATTGAATTATTTTATTATTTATTCATTTATTCAAAGACAAACCAAAGACAAATTTAAAATGAATATTTCAAATCAGTCTCTATTGCTTAAAAAAAAATATAATCTAAAAATACCTTTTATTTGTATATATTTTTAAAAAATCAAAGCCATTTATCATATAAGAAATGATAATGTAGAATATTATTATATTATATATTTAAAAAATTTTTTAACAAGTTTTTACTCATATAAAAATGAAAAACCGAAATAGTATATATCTTGATTATTTTTTAAAATATTTTTGAAATTCTAAAAATTTTATATTAAGTTTCTAAATAGTCAACAAAAATTATTATAAAAGAAAATATATCATAAAGCTGCAATGAAAGCTATCAGCTCAATAATTATTGCAAGCCCTCTACAAAAAAAAAAAAAAAAAAAAAAAAAAAAAAACAAATTAAGAAAAGGTAAACTAAGAAGAGAGAGCTAAGAAATGAATAAATGAAGTTTTGCTTAAGCTCTTTTTTCATCTCTTTTCCTCTTTCACTCTCACAATATCTGTGATAAGCTACAGTAATATGTAGATTGTAAAGATTGTTTTTCGTTTCGTGTAAAGTAAATCAATCATATATTATTATTATTCCGTACCTTAAATTAAAATGTCTATCAATTTTCGCGCATCTGCGGCGTGTCAGTTGTCAGAAGGTGCCGAACTATCGCGAATAATTAGCGGTTTTCACCTTGTCATTTACCGAATTTCGATGGGGCACTTTGAGCGACACAGATAAACACACGCACACACACTCACGCACACACAGATGTGCATCAATTTTCAATTGTTATTTATTGTGCTTACATTTGCGTTTGGTTTCTTAGTGTTTCCTTTGGGATATTGATACACACACACGTGTCTGCAATTTGTCGAATTCAAACGGAAGGTAAAATACGCTAGAGGCATATGCCCAATTTTTGTTGTTGTTTAAATTTAGACTTTTTATCACTTCGAATTTTCGCACAGACAACGCAGCCGGAAGCTGACTTCAACGCTTGAATTTCCCGCTATGCGAAAGATTGTCGCTTCCGCCGATTGGCAGCTGCTGAACTATCCACGGCAAGCGAACGCAGACGACTTGTTGGCGCGCTCAAACTCGCCGACATTTTGACTGTGGCTGCGGCTGTGGCGGCCGCTGTGGCCGACAATAAGCATTCGGCACACAATTAAACCAAAGATTGGCAGCGGGCGGCGTTGCGGCATGCCAAACGCCGGCTACTTAATGCGCCGGCGCAAGTATTTGTTACATTTTCTAACTAACAACTTTATATTTAATGCACAAAACAAAAAACCAAAAAAAAAAAAAAAAAACAGAATCTTCTCTGCTTACTTGCACTTTCATATTTTTTCTACATTTTTATTTGTGATGGCAAAATTTTAAATTTGCAAACAGTAAAACTCAAAATGGCACTGTTAAGCTCACATGGTACTTGTGAAGTCAAATTGAATAAGAAATGCGGGTTACTCATACCAATAATTATTTGAAATAATAATAAGCATATATGTATAATTTCAATTTTGAGATATTCTTAACTGTCACTTTTTAGTTTCAGAATATTTGTAATATTTATTTTATGAACAAAGAAAGAGTATAGTATTTATTTAACAAAAATAAGTTAAAATAATGTTAAGTTAAATGGTCAAAATAATAGTGTTGACAAATATGCAAACTATCGTGAAAAATATCGATTCATACGTATTACATATCGATAACAGCCAGCTTGTATTATTCCTTTTTTCTTTGATGTCTTGTGAATGACATCGTTTTGCTGTAATAATTGTAAGTTTTTGTGAATTACTGTGCCTCCTCTTTCATTAAACACATTGAGGATTGTGCAGCTCATGGATTGACATGCTTTGCACTTCGGGTTCACTAAAAAAAACTTGTAGTTGTGTGCAAAAAGTGACTGTCAATGTTTCGCAAACGCCATGTTGGCCGCTCCGACATAACCTCAACCGCTCCGTGACACCCAAGTCAAAGGGAGTTAAAAATTGTAATTGTATTGTATATATCGTTTTTTTGTTGCAGAACACGGCATAAGCAGAATTAAACACCATGTCACGATTCTTTGCCAACGGCTCCGACTCGGAATCCGAATCCAGCGAAGAGGAAGTTCAGGCATCCAACTTCAATAAAGCAACCAATTTTGTAAGTAAAAAATATATCAAATCAAACATATATATTTTTATAAAAATATACATTCTCTGCTCCAGCAATTCAGCGATGACGAGGAGGAAGTAAAGCGTGTCGTGCGCTCCACCAAGGAAAAGCGCTATGAGAATTTAACCGGCATCATTAAAACGATACGCAACCATAAGAAGATTAAGGATATTCCCAATACGCTGAGCAGCTTTGAGGACTTAACGCGCGCCTACACGAAGGCGCTGCCTGTCATCTCTAAAGAGGAGAACGGCATTACGCCGCGCTTCTATATTCGCTGCCTGGCCGAGCTCGAGGATTTCATCAATGAGGTGTGGGAGGATCGGGAAGGCCGCAGGAATCTCTCGAAAAACAATTCAAAGTCGTTGGGCACACTGCGACAGAAGGTGCGAAAGTACATCAAAGATTTCGAGGAGGATCTGGCACGTTTCCGCGAGGCGCCCGATCAGGAGAGCGACGTCGAGGAGGGCGAGGGCGAGGCGCACGACAGCGATGCGGATCGTGCCGGCGTTGACAGCGACGATGGCGTTGGCATTGGAGTTGGCAAACTTGCTGAATTGCCGAAGGCAGCAAAATCGGTGGCGCCTAAGGTTATTGCCGATGAGGACGATTCGGATGATTCGATTGATTGGGACTCCGATACCGAGTCGGAGACCGAGTCGTCTGAGGATGAGAATCTGTACCAGAATATGCGTGAGCGTTTCCTTAAGCGCACCACCGAGAAGGAGGACAAGGATGATGACAAACGCAAGGACAAACGTAAGGAGCAGAAGCACAAGGTGCGCAAGCGCGCCGACGACGATGAGGATGGCGAATGGGAAACTGTCGTCAAGGGCAATGTCGTCGAGAAGCCCAAGATGTTTGAGAAGGATGCCGAAATCGACATTCCCCTCGTGCTTGCCAAACTGGTTGAGATCATGTCGGCGCGCGGCAAGAAGCGCACCGATCGCCGCCTGCAAATCGATTTGCTATTCGAGCTGCGCGACATCTCGGAGCAGCATGCCCTGGGCACGCCAATTAGTGTGAAGATTCATTTCAACATCATTTCGGCCATTTTCGACTACAATCAAAAGATATCCGAGCCCATGAAACTGGAGCACTGGGCCCTGCTGCTCGAGGTGATGCAGAGCATGTTGAAGCTGCTACTCGCCAATCCGGACATCAACATGAACGAGAGCGTGGCCGAGGAGCACGAGGAGTATGGACAAGCGCCGTACTATATCCGCGGCTGTCCACTGGCTGCCGTTGAGCGTCTGGACGATGAGTTCACCAAGCTGCTGAAGGAGTGCGATCCCCACTCGAACGACTACGTTTCCCGGCTCAAGGACGAGATCAACGTGGTGAAGACGATTGAGCTCGTCGTCCAATACTTCGAGCGTTGTGGCAGCAACAACGAGCGTTGCCGCATCTATCTGCGCAAGATCGAGCATCTTTACTACAAGTTCGATCCGGAGGTGCTCAAGCGCAAGCGTGGCGAGCTACCAGCTGCAGGCACCGCCCCATCGTCGGTGGAAGTAATGGACAAACTGTGCAAGTTCATCTATGCCAAGGACGATACAGATCGCATAAGGACGCGTGCGATATTGGCGCACATCTATCACCATGCGATGCACGACAATTGGTTCCAGGCGCGCGACTTGGTCTTGATGTCGCATCTGCAGGATAACATCGACGCTGCGGATCCATCCACGCGCATCCTCTACAATCGCATGATGGCCAATCTGGGCCTGTGCGCCTTCCGCCAGGAGAACATCAAGGATGCGCATCATTGTCTGGTCGATCTGATGGTCACCGGCAAGCCAAAGGAATTGCTCGCCCAGGGCCTGCTGCCCCAGCGACAGCACGAACGTTCCGCCGAGCAGGAAAAGATCGAGAAACAGCGCCAGATGCCATTCCACATGCACATCAATCTTGAGCTGCTCGAGTGCGTCTATCTGGTTTCAGCCATGCTCCTCGAGATACCCTACATAGCCGCCCATGAATTTGATGCACGTCGTCGTATGATCAGCAAAACGTTCTACCAGCAGCTGCGCTCCTCGGAGCGCCAATCTCTCGTGGGTCCGCCCGAATCGATGCGTGAGCACGTCGTCGCTGCCGCCAAGGCTATGCGCTGTGGCAACTGGCAGGCCTGCGCCAACTTCATTGTGAACAAGAAGATGAACACCAAGGTGTGGGATCTGTTCTACGAGTCGGAGCGTGTGCGCGAGATGCTGGTCAAGTTCATCAAGGAGGAGTCGCTGCGCACCTACCTCTTTACGTACTCCAATGTGTACACCTCCATTAGCATACCATCGCTGGCGCAGATGTATGAGCTGCCCCTGCCGAAGGTGCATTCGATCATCAGCAAGATGATTATCAACGAGGAGCTGATGGCCAGCCTGGACGATCCCAGCGAGACGGTGGTCATGCATCGCTCGGAGCCGTCGCGCCTACAGGCGCTGGCCATGCAGTTCGTCGACAAGGTGACCAATCTGGTCGACGTGAACGAGAAGGTGTTCGACATGAAGCAGGGCAACTTCTTCCAGCGCGGCAACATGGGCAATCGCGATCGTGGCTACAATCGCAACCAGAACAACCAGGGCGGCAACTGGGGCGGCCAGCGTCGCGACAATCGCAATCAGCGTAACCGCAACCAGCGTGGACACCACAAGCAACAGCAGCAGCAGCAGCAACAACAAGTGCAGACCATCGAAGAGGAGTAGACACACCAAGCAACTAGTAGAAGCCTTCAAACAAATCCATGGATAATATGCTGATACGAGGGGAATGGAACGATGGAATCGGAACAGCTGCTGATCGTGTCAACTGTGGTCGGACCTCCGATTCGGTGTTTCAGCCGAATCGGAGGTCTACATTAAACTTAGCATCAAACCCAATTCATTGTATCCATTTTATCCTTATCCATTATGTTGTACTGTGAATTTGTTGTAACGCTCATTACGCCTAAAAACTAATTGATAAATGCATTTTGTATGAAGTAAAATCTAAAGTGCGCAAGTCTTTGATTCAAATAAACTAAAAACAACAAGAAAAGAGAAGAACAAAACACAAAACAGACAACAAACATGACACAAAACCTTTTCAATTTTAGTCTACCTATTTTATTTTAAATTAAGTGTATATATCTTTTGCGGTTGCTGAAAGCTTTCTGTTATCTTCAGCTTTGAGCTTTCGGCGGCCAGCGTACCATGCACTATCAATGGTAAAGTATCGCTGGTATCGATATGTTTTGTTATCGGCAAAGTTTCTGCGGCCGACGCACGTTTTATTGGCACTATTATTTAACAACTGAAAATTATCAATTAAAAATTGAATACACTACAGCATGAACAGCATAGGCGACGATTGCAATGAGTTAAAAAAGCAGTACGATGCCTGTTTCAACAACTGGTTTTCCGAACGATTCCTTAAAGGCGAAACCGATGATTCCGTGTGTGCGCCCGTTTTCAAGGTTTATCAGGAGTGCGTAAAGGTGAGTAGTGACATTACAAAACAACAACAACAACAACACATGTATCCACATGCTGATAACGTACCTTCCCACTCCCACACAGCGTGCGATGCGTGAGCAGAAAATTGAATTGCGTGAAATCGAAACGGATTACACCACGGCCAGTGAGTTCGCCAACAACAACGGAGCGACGGGCAGCGGCAGCGGCAAGCCGCAGGGCAATCACAATAAAAGTTGACCTCGGACGCCTTGATCTACAGCCCCAGACGTGGTGAGACGGCCCAAACGGACGCAGCGCGCCATACATGTAATGGCCAGGCGGCGCCTCACGGTGGCAGGCATGCATTCCCCCGGGTAGCAAAGACGCAGTTCCACTGTCTAACGGTATATATACATAGATGCTCGTAGCAATAATGTGCTTGAAATTGATGCAAAATTTACCTTAAGCGTTAAAATTATTTTAAGTTGAAATCGTGCTAGAATTATTAAGCCAGCATTACGGTTAAAGTTTGTAAATATCTATATGTGTGTATGTATGTGTCCTAATAAAACATTTTACTAAATAGATAAATGTAACTTACTGCAGTCAAATGGATAAATGTTAACTAGTGCTGCAACTTAACAGTGAGTCCATGTTATTAGTCTAACGTCAGCTTTCGTAACGGGTCCTTCGTTTACATAACAGCCATTCACAGTGGAGCCTCAGTACTGTCACTGTGACATTCTGTCAGCTCAGCTAAACTCACATGTGCACAAAGGCATTTTCGAGAACTGTGTGATATTCAGTGTGCCTGTCGAAGGAGCATAACGTAGGTGAGTTCAGAAAAAAACTAGAAAATTCTAAAAAAAAAAAAAAAAAATAATGGAATCTACAACGATCACTGGTTGAAACGAGTTGTATTTTGCTTAATCAAAAGCTAAAGAATATGCCTAGATAATCAATTGGCATATGCTTATTGCTGAATTATCAAAAAACAATTCGGTTTAACAATCTTTCGGCTTAAAAACTAGCATTAGAGTCGACAGCATAAGACTAAAAACACACATAATGCAAAATGTTCTTAGTGCGAGCAACCACCGAATTGATGAACAAACTTAGGAAACTACACAACTTTCGTCTTAAAGTTAGAAATGAACAGACATTCAGGGATTATTTGCCAGCCGTGAACTTGGAAAGTTTCTCCAGCAGAGCAATGTAGGAGGTGTGCTCGTGATAGGTGGCCACATCGGAGAGCTTCTCGGCGAACTCATTGCTGATGCCCATCTCCTCCAGGATTTTCATCAACAGATCGTACAGATAGCCATCTAGAACATCGCCAGCGACGGCATAGACTTTGTCGTTCCATTCACCTTCATAGATGGACATTTCATCGATAGAGAACACGTCGTTGTACTCGCCCTCCTGTGCCTCGCCCTCCAGGTAGGAGCAAGTGAACGATAGCGTGGAGCTGCCCCTAATGATGTCCACTTCGAATTGCGGCTTGCTGCGCATTTCACCCAGCTCCGGCTTGTCGGCATTGGGGTTAATTTCCGGCTCCTCCTCACTGTCAACGGTGTGGTTCACATTGAAGCTAACGACGATCTTCTCCTTTTCCGTCTGCTTGGTCAGCTCGACGTCGGCGCCATTGACTTTTACGCTGAAGCCATCCAGTGTGCTGGGCACAGTCCTGCCCTTCTGCACCTTGCGCTCAGCAATAATCTCCTCAGTGAGAAACTCCACCAGTTCCCGTTCACCTGTGGACGCAAACCAACTTTCAATTTCAATTTCAATTTCAAAATTTCTCATTAGATGTCGTTAGCGACACGTTTTTGAGGTTATGTAACCATGCAGAAGCATGCGCCAATCTCTGAATGAATTTCGCGGAATTGGCTACACTTAATGAGATGCTCACCTTTGGTGTGCACATTGCAGCCACAGGTGCAATTGATGCTGGGCTTGTGCACATTCAACACGGTAACGTGGTCACCACCCACCGCCGGCTTTTTGGTCATGTGCCACAGGCTGCGGGTAAAGTCGCGTTTGCCCAATGCACCCGCTGTGGCGGTGGCCAGGTTGGCGAATCGCAATGTTGCTGTCTTCAGGCTGTTCATCTTGTTATATAAGATATCAATTTATTATGATAATAATGGAAAAATGTGCTGCCGCTTGTGTGTTGCAACTTGCAATGGTCTTATATATGCCGATAACGATATATTCAAGTATATTAGTTATCGATTTACATAGAGTGTAGTGGTTTCTTTTTTTTGGCAGGTGGCAACACTCTGCCAGTTTGTCAGTTCAATCAAATGAATCCGGAATCCAGTGGCAAATTTCTGCTCAAAATTGAGGATGAAACAGAGCAGCATCCCTGTTGTCCACATGGACCCACAGTGCTCTTCTATCGCAAAAACCAAACACCCGACGATGGCTACTACGCTTGTTCCGCATACCGTAATCCCAAGCTCTGCGCTTTTCGTATTGACCGCGGGAGATGGAAAGGCAACGAACTGAAGCGGAAGCCGATAATACGCCCCTATCCCCAGGAGCAGCACATCATTGATCCCGATCCCACACAAAAACTGCAAGCACTGTCCCTGGAGGATGTGCATGCCCAGTACTTTTTCGATCCGCAGGCCCTAAAGTTCCTCGAAAATCAGTTTCGTGTGCTGAAAATCAAGTAAGTTCTATATATATGCGAGTTCCATATGATTAATATGATTATCCTTATTTCTTTTATAGTAAAGTGGTTTGCCTTGGCGTGCCACGCCTCCACTTCCACTTGCGACGTAAGCAGGAAATTAAAAGTTTCTTGCTCGATCTCGATGAGCGCTTCAGTAAATATCTGAGTCCGCAGGAGTTCTGCCTCTACAACATGTGCAACAATCACTTTTTCTACGATCGACAGCCCTTTGAGAAGTTCCTCAAATGCAATAAGTGAGTTGAATCAATGGAATTGGCAATGCGAAGCTAAACATTTGTATTTTCAGGGACGAACGCGTCTTGATTATCACGGATCCGCCGTTTGCATGCAGAACTGAGCTCATTGCAAATACGCTGCACGCCTTGATGCGCCTGCATAATCGCCTCAATCAGCTGCCTGCCATGCCGCTGTCCATATTCTGGGTGTATCCATACTACATGGCCAACTACATAAAGCAGGACATGCCCGAGCTGCAGATGTCCGACTACAAGCTGAACTACACCAATCACCAACGCTACACAAATGTGGGCAAAGCCAAACGGCAATACGGATCACCGGTGCGCGTCTTCACCAATGTGCCGCTGGAGCTGCTTCAACTGCCGGCCGCCGAGGGCTACAAACGTTGCGACAAATGTCAGCGTGACACGGCCATCGGGAATGTCCACTGCGATCGCTGTGAGAATTGCTGCTCGAAGAACGGGCAAACCTTTATTCACTGCCTTCTCTGCGACATGTGCGTGAAGCCGAACTACGTGCACTGCCCGAGCTGTCGCCGCTGCTGCCAGCGTGTTGGACACGACTGTAACTTGTATCAGACCATGCTGCAATGCTGGCTGTGCGGCCAACAGGGTCACGTCGAGTGGAACTGCGAGATCTGGTCGAAGCGGCTCTCGCGCCACAGCAAGCGACGGAATCTGTCGCACGACCGTTGCTTCATTTGCGGCGAACAGTACCATCGGGAACGCAAGTGCCCTAGGCGTCGCCACTACTTCAAAGAATTCGAATTCATGGGACAAACTGTGATGAAAGTACGACGTCGAAGGTCACGAATGAAAGCAAAAGCTGACAAAGTCAAGAAATTGTAGACAAATGATAGAAATTCTTATTTTTTCTCGTTTAATACCAAACTCATTTGATCTTAACACTTTTTGTTAATTTGTTTTTAAACTATTGACAAAAGCGCGAGAGTAATGCACATGAACATGACCACCATAAATTGTGGAATGGATAATCTGCCGCAAACGGAATTTGCAGCAAAGTAAATAAAAAATTTGGACAAATTATGTTTACAATTTAGTTCATCAATTAACGACGGGGTAACTTAAGCTTAGACAATAATTAATTTCAAGTGGAAAACACTAATGCCTCAACCAACGGAATGCGACTATTTGATTGTTGTTGTAGTTGTTGTTGTTGTGGATGGTGTTTCGGGAACTGTTTGTTGTTGAAATCTGATGACGTCGACAATTGGGTCGCGGCGCGTCCGTTGAGGTGAAAGTATTTATTTGCTAAAATGAACTGTCTAAGAACGATTGTATTTTCCCCAAATGTGCAGCATGAAGACGGAGGCGATGAACAGCAACGACATGACCAAAACTGGAACTGGACCACTGCAAAGAGAAACAACTCGGTTTTAGAGCGTCGTCCATCATTTGTTGTTGTTGCTGGAGAGCCGTCGCGCTTACACTTTAATGCCGGGCGAATCGTCTGTGTAGAAGCGCCACATGCCACCAGTGCCTGCGCCGCCTGGAGCACGACTCCTGGCCGCCGTCGTTGTGGTAGGCTTTCTCTGCTTCAGGGTGCTGCCACCGCCAGCACCAGCGCTACGTGGCGCCGACAATTTGCTGGGCGAGCGTGAGCCGCTGCCGACGGACGTCGAACTTGCAGGAGCAGGCTGTGGCAAATGACACCATTGGTTTATTTATTTCCTTATTTTATTGCAGTTTTTACTCACCATTTTAATTTATGTGTTCAATTTTAATTAAAGTCAAATGTGCACTAAGCCCGTGAGTGCTGCGTGCTGACCTGGAAAAGTGTTGAAAGCGTTGAAATCAGTTTGACGTCTGTTCGTGTCGGTTCGTGTTCCACGTCACCTGCCATTCGCCCTTAAACGTAACTTTGACAGCATACACTCGATAGGTTTGCACGAACAGTGAACGGCACAACAAGTTGAGTGTGGCGTTCCGCGGGAACAAGCAACACTAGACTACAGGAATATTTAAAATTAGCACCAGCAGTTCTGACATTTGTAACAAATATGTTATATGTATTAAAATATTATACAATAGACTAGAGCTAGAGCTAGAGACTATGAAATTTCACTTTCGCAGCCTTAAAATAAAAATAGTGACTATTTATTTAAAAAAATGTCATTAAATACCAAACTATAAAATACTAAATGTTAGCGTACTTGACAATATTTGAGAATACAAACACAAATAAATACAGGTTTAAGTTTTATTTCAGTTGGCCCTGATTTAATTATTATTATAACATACTTTATCCAATTATTTATATTTTTAAAGGCGATTATGGTTTCTTAAATAGTAATTAGTCATTGCTGTCTTTTATCTCTTTTACATTTGGCTTTCATCGCATAGCCATTTATTGTGAACTATCGATTGGGTGTATGACTATCGATAGGTGATTCAACATATCTAATAATTTTTATGTGCGGTCTTTACGTAGTTTTTGTAATGCTAAAAGAATATTTAATTTAGCATTGCGCGCTGTGTATATGCAATTTATAACTCGTTTGCATGAACAGCGCCATATTTTTCTGCATCGTTGCTATGGTGCGCAAATGTATACAGCAATCCGACGACCACACGCATAGAATAAAAGGGTAAATGCAGTCGCAATAGATAAAAGAAAAAAAAAATAGCAAGAAGAAAAATACGTAAATATATATGCGAAGCAATTAGTTTTGTAAAAATGGATGATATAGAAGTGGAATACCTCGACGAATACAAAGACTTGGTGCTACCAGGTGAGCGAAATGCTACTCCAATGTCTGCGAGTCGTTAAATTTCATTTGTTTTGCCAGGCATCAGTAGACGAAGTTCGTCGGATTCGAGTGGCTCATCGTCGATAGATCCCGATATATTTCAGAAATTATTCGACGGCAACATCCTTGACGACGACCTGCTAACTGAAAGTAAGTTCTCACGCAAAAGCTAATTAAGTTGATTGCCGCTAATTTTCCCTAGCGTCTGTAGGCGGACCAAAGGCGAAGGGCAGAGCTCGGCGTCCCTTAAGCTCTTCATCGAGTGAGTCCAATGATGCACTGGATACACTGTACAATCGACAAAGCAGCAAGCTGAAGGGCACAAGGCGTGATCGCCTTGAGTCATATGATTCAATCGATGATTTGGGTATGTTGAATGTGTTGGGGCATTAGAGAGGACAGTTTAATAACTTCTTTTGTTTTTCAGGCGATGCATTGATGATGGGAAACCCCCACAAAGCGATATCAAAGTCAACGTCCGCTCAGTCAGCAGCACGAAAGCCATTAAGTCATAATGGCATGGACAGGTCTAAAAGTACAAACATTAAATCCCAATTATCTGCGGCAAAGCGCAATAATCCGGAAAGCTTTAAGCCCGGCTCGAGGCCCAATGGCAGAAGCAGCAGCAGTAGCTCGTCCAATCCTCCCATGCTGCACAAGAAGAAAGCAGTCACCATTATAAAAGCCAAGAAGCCGGACTTGAATCCACCCAAGCACGAGCCCAAAGAGGATCCACTGCGTAAGCATTTCCCAAAACGGCAACTCGACGCTAGCTAACTATGGGACTTTACAGATTTGCAAGACTTCTCGGACAACACAGACACGGATTCATCTTACGAGTACGAATCCGATTTCTATGGCTACGGCGATTCAGACGAGGACGATGGCGAGGCGTCGAAGCAGATAATTGATATATCCACGGACAGCAGCACCGTATCATCATTGGCGGGTAAGTTAAAATGAACGACTAGTTGATACTGCCAACCCTCTGATAATATTTATAATGTGCGTAAAACAAACCGTGTAGACACTGTGACACCTGTTGTTTCCGAAGACGAAAGCCTGAAGCAGCAGCAGCAGCAGCAAACGCCACATGGCCCCAACGATCGCCTGCAGCTGTACTTAAATAATCTAAGCAGTGCCGAAACGCCGCCTTCTAAACAAAAAAATCCAAGCACGGCTAATAACTCGCGCTCGAACGAAAAACTGTCGAATTCATCAGCTCAAAAAGATCAAGATCAGGATGAAATTGACCAGGTGCAGGCAAAGGGTAAGTTTTTCCTAATTCTTTTTACTTCTCATTGGCGTATTTCACTTTTATCACTTATTTTGCTTTCAATTCTTGCAGCCGAGAAGCAGTTTGACAGTCCCTCAAGCAGCAAAACTCGAGCGAATTTCTGTAATGAAATTGACAAAGAATCTCCGGTTGATTACGTTGACGTTAATTTAACCTATGAAGCCTTAGAGCTTTTAAGCCTCAATCTTGCCGAGGAAATCAATAGCATTGATGCCGAGTTCGAAAGCCGTTCCGCATCCAAGACTCGCAGCGTGTCCTCCGCCCAGAAAGCGGATCACCCAACAGTTAGCTCATCGCTCTCCAAAAGCCATGTACGCAAGCTCACATATTCCAACGAGAAGCTAGATGAGATAGCTCTGCCGAAAAACGCACTGCGTCGAGCCAAAAGTGATGGCGCCTTTCCGAAACGTGGTCGCACTAGGCACTCAAAGAGCAGAGCCGCCACCACGGAGTTGCAGATCACGAGTATGCCATCATCGCCAGCGCAAAAGGTTGGAGAAACGAGTAGGCCATCAACGCCAGCGAAAAGACTTGACGAAACAGCATTGGAGCAAGAGCCAAAAACGGAGAGTGAAGTGAAAACGGAACCTGAAAAGATAAAGCGTAAACGTGGTCGACCGAGAAAGAAGGAAGTGAATTTGAGTAATGTTTCCTCAGAGAGACTGCAAGCTAATCCAAATGCGTCAGAAAATCTAAATGAATCTGTCAACGCGGAGGAAAACGTGACGAACGTGACAACTGACGATTCGGTGTGTGGTGCATCCAACGCGATTACGAATGAAACTCAGCAGGAAGCGCAACAGGAATTGGAAATGCATGAAACTCATCAGGAAGCTCAACAGGAATTGGAAATGCATGAAACTCATCAGAAAGCGCAACAGGAATTGGAGATGCATGAAACTCATCAGAAAGCGCAACAGGAATTGGAAATTCATGAAACTCATCAGAAAGCGCAACAGGAATTGGAAGTGCATGAAACTCAGCAGGAAGCTCAACAGGAATTGGAAATGCATGAAACTCAGCAGAAAGCGCAAGAGGAACTAGAAATGCATGATCAAGAAACCACAACAGATACGGGGATAGCTCAAGCAGAACTGGGAGAAACGAATGTTGAGTCAATGTCTACTACAAGCGAAGTCAGTAAACTGGAAGTTAAGGCTACGCAAATGGATAATTCAGAATTGACGAGTGCTGGAAAGGGTCTGGATATAGACGGCGTAGAGCAATTGAATAATGAAAACGGAGAGAAATGTGTTGAACAGGAAGTGACGCTGATATCAACTCCGGAAATAGGAGAAAAGGATACAAATAATCAAGGAATAACAGCCCCAGATTCTCACGACCAATTGGTTATCTCAGATATAAACAAAATTAATCCGACTGATACTTTAGTAAAGGAAATTGATCAATCTGTTGATGGTGATGGGAAGCTAGCCACAGAGCAGGAGACTGATAGACGGCAAGAAGAGCTATTAAATGAAGAAATAAAAAAGATTGAAAAGTATTTATCGGAAGTAATGAATCCACATGAAGACATGGAACAAGCCGATAAGGAATTGGCAGCAAATGTGGCTGATAAGGAACAAGTGTCCAAACCAAACATGGAAACGTCAAAGAAGAAACGTCGTTTGGCATTAACCATGCTCATGAGCGAAAGTTGTAATGCCAAGCTGCTGCTTAGGGATGAAGTTGAGCCAGCCAGAGTTGCCGAAACAGAGCGACGCAATAGTCCACGGCTGACAGAAAAGTCACCAGGGAGTTCAGTTCCGAAGGCTAAAAGAAATAAATCTAATGTTCTGTCCACCGCCAAAACGCCAAAGAAATCAAAGGGGAATGATAATGTAGAACCAAGTTCGCACAGCTTAAAGTCTTCAAAGGAGCGACCACTACGCAGCGCCAAATCAGCAACTACGGAAAGCCAGAAATTAAAGAAAACGTCATTAAAATCCCATGACAAGGATAATGCCACAGGGGATAAGAAATCGCGTAGCAAAAAGTTCAAATCAAGAACCGAGCAAGTTGCGACTAACGAAACTAATGCGAGTCTGTTAACAGAAACCGAGCAATCACTCTCAGCTACACCTGAAGGCGAGGCTCATGAAATAAATGCTACAAATGCTACACTGAATCCAGAAAAAGATACTGAAATTCTCACACCTTCAGATACTCATATAGTTGCTAAGAATATAGAAGCCTTCAGTGAGGTAGAGTTAGCTAAAGAAATGTCAGATCTCGAATTGCTTAAAACACTGGACTTGAATGAGAACTCAACTTTCGCCGAGCAGTTACCAACTATTCCAGATCCTCCAACTATTAAAGGCGATGAGGATCACAAGGATTTATACGAAACTCTTGATTTGCATATTGTAGGTCACAAGGAGGAAAGCATAAGCGAGTCGATCATAGACAAAGAACGCACTGTTTTACCTCGTGAAATTAGAGATCTACTGCAGGAAGCAGGAGGTGAAGTGAAGTGCGAGAAGCCAGGAAGTCGTATCCGTACCACTCGCTCAAGAGTGAGTACGCCTAATCCAACAAAGGCAAACAAGAGTAGATTAAAGGAAACTAAATCCAAAGAGGATCCTCTAACTAAAGAGCAGACTAATGACAAGCCAGATACCAAATCAGATACAATTGAAGAGTCGTTAAAAGAGCAAGAGAAGGAAACGCTCAACGTCAATAAAAACAATGGAAATGCGGATGTAGCGACTAAATCAGATGTCGATCAGTCAGAGCATCGGACTATCTGTAATGATATTCGACTTTCGAAGGACAAAGGTAATCAATTGGAACTTGTCGAAACGAACCCAAATATTTCAGTTACGCCAAAAGTGGTAGAGACACTTAAGCAATCCACTTCACATCAGGGCACTCCCAGCTCTTGCTCCTCGAACAGTTCATGCCGCAAGCTTCGCATTCTTATTAAGAAACCAGTGCCACGCTCCAAAATTAATTTTGGTCAGCTTGAAAATGTTGAGGAGGGAAATGAAGAGTTTGAAGAAACAACGTATCCGTCCGATCAATCAGTGTGCAACGATGGAGAGGAGAAGGCGACAGAGAGTGAGCTTACAAAGCAAGCCACTGAAGTGAATCAAATAAATATAGATGGTCAAGCAAAGATTACAGCAGATCAACACATTGATCAATCTACAGCCGATACCAAAGTTAGGGAAGAACAACCAGATGTAAGGGAGACTAAGGATAAGAAGGAAAAACAGCATAATGAGAAGGAGGTCACAGTTAAAGAGCAGGGAAATGCTGCTGAGGAAGGTCAACAGGGGATAGCGACGGCTAATAAAGTACAGCAACCAAAGGAAGATGCAGTTCAGAAGGCAACTTCTAGCGAACAGCAACGGGAGCAGATAGTTGCCTTCAACTGTCAACAATCTACGGATCACCAGCAACCGAATAGTATTGATAGTTTATTTAGGACGGAAACAACAGGTGTCACGGCGAATGTCGATAAGGAGGAGTGTGTCGCTAGTGGGAGCTCCAGTCAAACGGATGCGTCTGAGCCAGATGGTTAATAGCTATTCCTATAATTTAAACATAAACTTTTCTCCATTTACTATTGTAGCACGTTTTCTAATTATCATTTTTCTTTTTTCCTAATTTCCAATTTTTCTTTTAACAGCCGCAAAACGCAAGCAAATGTTGCAAGCGAAACAAGCTGGTGGCAGCACTGCTATGGCACCACCAGCGACGCCTAGAAAGGATCTGTCCAGTGGTAAAGCGGGTGAGTATCATAAAATACAGTATTTTGGAACAATTTTATATAAATGAATCTTTCACAGTTCTGCGACGTCAAGGGAGGCCCATGAAGATAGCCGAACAGCCCAAACAGAAGCGACGAAAACTGGCGGACTCCACGGTGCAGGACAGTGGCAAACACCAGGAATCCTCTCCGCTAAGCAAGGCTGTTGAGGAGCCAGAAGGCAAGGTTCGAAAGCCAATGCTATCTGTCGCCAGGAAGTCTATGCCACAAGAATCCACACCAGGACCAGGAGTCGACAAGTTCGGCCAAACACCAATAATAACCAAGCTTAGTAAAAAGCTTGACGTGGACAAGCCGCCGCCAATTAAAACTAGTTTATCTGCGTTGCTAAGCGGCGACGACTTATTATCGACCGTGGACAACACGGTGATAATAACCAAAACTGCAATAAGTCCAACGGAACCGTTCAAAAAGGTGGAACCGTTAGCATCTCATGCGGGTGGCATCAACATCTCCGTTTCACTGATGCCGGATGTGCAAAGCAAGACACCGCCCAAGAAGACGCTCACCCAGGCGGAGACCGCCAAGAAGCTGATGTCACTCAATGCAGCGGCGAAGAAGGAGGAAGTGTCTCCAAGCGCAATTAAATCTTTAGCCGACAAGGCGCCTGCGCCAACTGCTGAGAGTGGCAAAAAGTTGAAAGCCCGCAAATCGGACTCGGATAAGCGAGCATCTACGCCTGCCAAGATGTCTTTAACTACTCGAATATCAGGCAAAGCCCATTCGAAGAAACCAACGACGACAGAGGAAGCTACTTCAAAACTGGAAGCCAAAGAGTCAGCGACGCCAACGAAGCCAGCGGCGATTGTTAATCCTGTATTTAGCCGAAAGTCCTTGCCACATACTCATGCGAAGAAGTTGGATGCGCAGAGCAAGGAGCCATCTGCAGCTCCAGCCCCAGCCCCAGCCCCAGCTCTAGCCAGCAAAGATGACAATATTGAAAGCAATGCTCCAAGCGAATCAATAGCTACAGAAAAGTCATCCGAAGGGAAGGGTACGCCGAAAATGGATTTGCGGAAGGTGACGGCACAGAAATCGTTCAGAAAATCCAAATCGAAGGAAGAGCCAGAAGCCACAGCAGCAGCAGGAGTAGAGTCTATGCCATTAGCAACAAATGCCACTTCCGAATCCCGAGACTCATCCACTGAGCGTAAGAAGCGATCGTCGCGCGCAACAAAGCCAACGCAGCCTCAAACAAAAGCAGCCGTAACACGCGCCAGCAGCAATGCACGCTCTCTAACCGGCACGCCTACGCCCACGTCCACGTCCGCAAAGCAACGCAATCCCTCCAACGAGCGGCAGACGGCAACGTTTCCTGAGCAACTGGCGCCAAAGCCGCAGCGACAAGCGCGCAAGAGTCGTAAGCGGGCCAAAGCCGAGGCGCAGGCTCAGTGTCCATCCGCTGAGTCGACGAAAGGTTCACAATCTCGTAAGCGCAAGCTGCCAGCCAAGACGACTACAGATGGAGCGAAACGTGCAAAGGAGCAGTCAGCCATTGCCTTTCCAGTGCGGATTACAGCGGCTGCAATGGGTGCGATGGCTGCAAGTGGGAAGCCACTAGCTGACCGGATGGAAACTAGTGAAACACCAGCAGCGAAGCAAGCGCTAAAGTCCAAGGAATTGCAGCTGCCAGCAAAGCCACTTCCGCCCAAGATGCGCAAGCTGCGCGTGCGGATCAATCGTTGCGTGATACCGAATTGGCTCAAGGGTCTGCATCAAACGGCGCCGGCCGCACAACGCTTGGAGTCATCTGCAGCTGTAGCCCCCCAGGTCAAGACTGCGACAAGTGCACTTCCAAGGCAAGCAGAGGCTGTTACAGGCAAATCTTCGCAAGGTGCGCGAAATCAACTGTCGAACGTGTCAATTTTCCACTCTGTGCCGCTGCCAGTGCCCTTGCCTGCGCTGGAAGTCAAGGCGGAGCAGCCCGAGGTAGAGGAGGAACAACAAAACAGTGCAATGGTGCGCATGGAGGTGGATATTCCTGTGCCATCCATAACACGAGTTGCGGCAAATATGTCAAGAGCGGAGCCACTACAGACGACGCAGGCAGACACTACTCTAGCTAGCAATGTGAGCAATGCCATCAACCCCACAGCCACCACCACAACCACCGCCACCACGAGCATCACTACTAGCTCCACCAGCAATAGTACGATTCCTGCTGCAAACATCGCCGCCGATCAAAATACCTTTGGTACAACGAAAATGTTTTCGTTCCTGTATCCGTCGCGCTATCAGCGCTCCTACAGCCATGTGGGACTGGATTTCTGCTGTCCGAATCTGGATGGACCCATGCAGGCCATTGATCCGACGCGGCTGCATTCGAAGGTGGAGGTGCCCGTGCTGGAGCTGCCGCAGTACATGGTCATCTCGACCAAGATAATTTCGAAGCAGGACAAGAACATACCGCCAAAGGTGCTCGCCAAGCTGGAGCAGCTGACGGCGGCCAAGGATGCTGAGCCCAGTGCCATACAAACGAAGTTGCCATCGACGCCAGCCGTGACCGCCAGCCATGTTGAGACGCTTGCCAAGCAGCTGCCGCCGCGTAGCACAGCCGCGCCCAAAAAACCTCAGCCGGCAACAGTTGTTGCTGCTGATCCTCCTCCTGCTCCCGCTCCTGCTCCTCCTCCTCCTCCTGCGCCTGCTGCTGCTCCTGCTCCTGCTCCTCCCACAGTTGCAGCGCCGTCAAAAAGTGCAACCAAACCCGTAGCAGCAGTAGCAGCTGCGAATAGTCCAGTAATTCCTGATTTCCTGCAGTTGCCGCCGATTTGTCCCACCGACAAGATGCGCATGGATCTGCAGACGCGTGTCCAGCTCTTCGATCACATGCTGCAGAACGTGGCGCGGCGAGCGAGCATAATGACTGTCACGGAACGCCAAGAAGTCATCAAGAAGATAGTCAGGACGAGCAGCCTGGTGCCCTTCGATGTGGACATGGGCACCAAGCTATTGGAGAACTATTCCTATTACTTGTATAAAGTCAATCGGGTGGGGGACAAGCCCCAGCAGCGCCTCAATGCCACACCAACTGCACCGGCCACCTCCGACAGCTCCAGCTCCACCACCCCATCACTGCTGGCAGCGGAAATCAGCAAGCCCATCTACGACAAGAGCAAGAACATCATTGGCTATCAGTACAGCACACCAAATTTATCCTTGAACGCAGCGGCGGTGCGGTGTCCCTTGGTGAGCACGACAGCACTGCGTGGCACAATCATCAAAACCGGACAATCGTCGGCAGGAGCAACAGCAGCAGCTGGGTCGGGAGCATCAGCGACAACACAGCTGAGCCAGCAGCTACGCGTACGCCAATATGCCCCTAGCGGCAAGGTAGGATTACATTTTCCATAGGAGTCCCTGAAGAAGTGTCCTTTCATGTATCTATCATATCCAATCACTTGCAGGCTGCAGCCGCTAGCTTGGCTGCGCCACCAGCTGCGGCAGCGACGCGCGCTGCAAAGAGAGTAGGGTCTGGTACCACGATTCCCTTTAATCCGTCGCCAGCGCAAAAGACCTATGGAGGGCGTTCCCCAAGTGCGGCGGTGGCTGCTCGCAAGGCAGCCCCATCTACTGCAGCGGACAAGGCGACGCCTGTGTGCGTCGTCAATGGCCTGCCCCAGCTCGGAGGCTCGACGAGTGCAAAGGCTTCGCTGGCGCCTGCCAGCGCGCAGGACAGCTCCAGTCGGAGTAATCTGTTTATTGTCAATCAGCTGCTGTCGCAGCAGGAAGAGTGCATATTGCCGGATGGCGTTGACACGGTGGCTCCTGCGGCCGAGATCAAAGGCGAGATGGACGACGCAGAAATATTAACTTAATTCGTAGATCTAAGTAATTGCATAATTATTATAAACTACATTATGAAAAGTATTTTAAGCTACTTTACCAAAAGTAAGAAGCAGAAGCCCATTTACAAAAGACACAGATTACCTATGTAAAACATTATTGCGGCTTATCAAAAAAATTGTTGAATTTACACACCTCTCCCCTTAAATCATGTTAGTTTTTAAAAATAAAAAATCACTATATCACGTTTTACAGTTATATTTGTGTAAGCCAAGCTCAAGCGCGCAGCAGTTGGCAGCACCAAAATTTAAATATTTCTAGTAGTTCTTTTTTCACATATTATGATCACTTAGTTCACAAACTTTGAAAAGCTCCAAACAAATTTGATTTATTGGTTCACATTTGCCAGGGCGGCATGTACTTTAATTACGAGGGCTGCACAAAACAAAGCCAGTGATGAGGTTTTGATTTAAATAATTGCCTTACTGAATGTTGCTGTTAAAATATGACAAAAATAATTAAAATATATTGTTTTTCTGCTTTCATGCAAACCAAATACACTTTTCTGCTGAAATACTTTACTTAACAACGTGACGTCACGCTCACTATGCTAATTCATGCGCTCAGAGAGCGACAAAGTAGCGGCACTGCGCAGCGAGCCACCTTGTCAGCGCTTGGCCCCATGCCGTTCGGCATTCTTATAAGAGAAGAGAACAGACGGGCGCAACAACAGTTTTCGTTTGCCGGCTGTTTGCAACGAACGCGCATTCCTAGCAGGCGGAGCGCCGCATCACTTTTACACTTGTTCGCTCACCTTTTTTGTTTGTTTCGCGTTTGTCGTGTGGGCGCGCGCACACCGGAGCAAAAAAAAAAAAACTTAGTAAATAAATAAAAAAAAAATAAAATAGGGAATACTCTGATTGGGAGCCGTTTAAGGAGTTAATTAATTGATGCGCGATGGCGGTGGAAATAGCAAATTCAATATTATCGCTGCAGCCAGCAGTTGAAGCTGAACCGTTGGCGCCGCCCTCGTTCCACTGGCAGCTCGAGGATTACGCATACTTCCACAAGTGCGGCGAGATAACCACATCGCCGGACGTGCAGTGCTTCGGCTTCAATTGCGCCTTCTGCCCGGCGATTTGCCTCCAATTGTCCGTCTTCATTGATCACATACGGGGCCATCACGTGCAGGAACTGCGCCGGCGCTACGAGGCGGCCGATGCGAAAATTGAACAAACAACGCAAACCGATTTGAATCTACTGATAATGGATATGCAGCTCGAAGGTGAGACGACAACACCTGCAACACCTGTAACAGCAGCGGCGGCACCTGCTCCAATGGCCCCAACGAAACGCACAAAGCAGCCACCCAATTGGAGTGAGGCGGCGCTGCTAGACATGGGCGTGGACATGGCCATGGGCCTAGAGCTGGCCAACATTGGCCAGCCGTCGGCGCTGCCCAAGACAAGCAACAACAACACGACAACAACAACACCTGCCGAAATGGACTTCGTTTATGTGCTGGAAAATCCATTGCCACCCTCGCCGCCGCCATCGGCTGACAGCGCAGCTCGACTGCACTCGCTAGATCCATTTGAAATATTGCATGAGGCCTGCTCTACAGCAGTCGCACACACACACACACAGGCGCAGGCACAGACACACACACAGACACACACACACGCGCAGGCGAGCACGTACGCGGCGGAGTCCAGTGGCGCTGTCAGTGTGGTCGCCCATCCCCGTTATGAGACACGGCGCGTGGTAAGTTAATCGTTGATTCTTGCCCCCTCTCCTCTCCCCTCTCCTCCACACCCCTGCGCTCATTTGGCTGGCGTTGTTTTCCTTGTTGCTGTTGTAAAAAGAACAAGAAAAGGGGTTTCCGTTATTCTGGCCCTTGGCAAATAGGTTCGGCGTTGGCCGCGCGACCTTCAAAATAACGGCGCATTAGCGGCAGCGACAGCAGCAATGTCAGCAGCAGCAGCAGCCACAAAATACGAAAAATTGTGTCGCATTTATGGCATACCCTATGTCCATAATGTAGATGGGGTATGCATAGCTAGTTAATCAGTTAAACTTTAAGCTTTGTTTTTACTTCGATTTTAATTAGATTTGCTGAAACATAGACTTAATTAGTTAAAGATATTGATATATATCTCATGTATATATTTAAAATTATAGAAATATTTATATGTTTATATACACCCACTACCCACACAGGGTATACCATAGTCGAGTTCCAGCAAGCCAAACGCCTTGGCAATCAAAAATAGAATTTGTCTATGGAAAGATTTGATACGAATCCGATGCCAACTGTGTGAGTGTATATTAGAGCAGGGTATCTGGCAGTCAGTCGTGTTGCAGCCATTTGCCTTACATTACATTTTGTTTACGTCCTCGTTTATCCCGATATTCAGCCTTGGGAGCTATTCGGACGGAACAGGGGCGTCGTAGGCAGACGCACTTCATCAGCTTCAGCAGCGAGAGTATTCGCTATTTTTACTCGAGCGACGCAGTTTTGTTGTTGTTTTTTTTATTTTGGATTTTCACTTGTTTTGGTTTCGAAAAAAAAAATGTTTTTTTTGTGGAAATACTATATATTGACGCCAAAAAAAATAGCTACGACAAAAGCTAAGGCAGCAAGAAAAAACTTTTGTTTCTCAGCGCGAGCAACAACATAATAAATTTATGTGTTCACAAAATAAATACAACAGAAGCGTGGAAAAACGCCTTCGATTAATGTATTGGAACAACAACAAAATGGAAAAGAAATAGAAAAAAAATAAAAAATAAAACAAAGCCGTTTCTGTTTATATTAATTTAGTTTTTTGCTTTGCTCTGATTTTGTCACTCATAAAAAAAAAACGAAGACTAAAATAGTAGTAAAATAAACATTTGAATAGCTCTCAAAGTTTCAATAAAAAAAAGTAGTTTGAAAAGATATAAATTATAAATATTTAGCAGAGTTCAGAATTTAAACGAGATTTTTATGAATATGCATATATGAATAGAGCCCATAGAAACTGGCAATTCAGGTTTAAATAGTTTTGTAACAGGCAAAAGCAGGCGTGGCAGAACCCATAAGATATGGTATATATATTCTTGAGCAGGACGAAAAGCTGAGACGATCTCTGTCTGCCTGTCCGTCTCTATAAATACGCCTATCTCAGAGCTTATAAAAGCTAGACACTTTATTTTATTTCAATTTTGACAACTTTTATATATTATTTACTTTTATTATATATATATGATAAGTAATATGCCAATCGGCCGCTACTGACGGCATAATACACGTTCACAGCTCTCGCATCGGCAGCCAGCCAAAAGTTATTAAAATATACCCTCGTTTTCCGTTTCCATTTCCACAATCTATATTTGGCACAGCATTTGCAGTGAAGCTTTTTACTTATTTTCATTCCAAATTTGGTCTTCTTATAAATATAAAAATTACAGAACATATCAATTCCTATATATATATATATATATTTTATATTATTGTATTTTATGCCCATAGATAGGCAAGAAATGTTGCAAAAGGGGTCAACTGACTGAGTGATACTCGTTAAAGACTCTAAAAGTATATATGATATACAATAGGGGGTTTGGGGGTTTGCCTGTATAAAGAACTCACAGCAAACTAGTGTGGGATATTTGTACCAAAATCTGATGTACAACTGGAAGGCTTTAAAGCACTAGAGTATTGCCCGTCTTGCCATACCGCGACAGCCAAATAAATGAACAGCTTCACAGGCCTATGTACTCATTTTTTACTACTTGAGCGAGCATTAAACCAAAAGATTAAATTTTAAATATTAATTGACTAAAATGAAATTAAGTTTGGAGCTTTGACCTTTTTTTTGCTGGCATTTCTGTGGACAGCAATCGGGTATATTTGTGGGAAATATTCTTTTGCGAACTATTTTTTTTTTTTTTACACATCTATATACACCATATTCTGAAGAGTTCCGAAAAATTTATAAAATATATATATATATAATACAAATATAAATATAAATATAAAATCGTTGGGGGCAGTTCATAAAACTCCCAGCAAATTGTGATTCATTTATATTTATATATATAAATATATTTCATATAAAATATTTTTCTGTGATTAAATTTGCACAATCAGTGAGATTTCGCCTATAATAGATATTTCGTAATAGAGAACTTTGTCGTCATTTTGCTCTATTTATACGACAGTGAATCCAGGCTGCATTATCGCTTAGCCCCCCCTGCCTTAGCGCTGCTTTCGATATCAGACTACATGGAACTCATGGAAATACAATTGTTGTTGGCACCGCTGCCCCAGTCCCAGACGTGGCTACTCACCGAAGTTTTCTATACAATTACGAGTAATAGCCACTCCATAGTTGACATAGAGCTAGTTCTTTTATTTTTATACATACTCGCTTAGGGTGGGAAAAAGAGAGTATATGAGTTTTAGGCAATGTTTGTGAGTATTGACTGAGCTGAGATTTGAAAACAGGAACTAGAATACTAGATATGCATCTAAATATTATAAGTCTGTACATGAGTTTATATAGCTGGAGCTAGTTTTATCAGGAAAAACTGAAACCTATTCAGTCTTTACTGCTAAGACTCTAGCGTTTGGCTTTTTGCTGAATTCTAGACCTTTGTGCAGCTCCAAGATTAGCTTATATATATTATATATTAATAAAGTCTATAAAAAATAGAGAAATCAATTCGAGCGCGTATTAAATAGTCAGTTACAGCCTTTTTACATGCTTTTTTGTTGTTGTTCTTTTTATCAATAGGTCTGGGGGCACATTTGCCTGTTAACGTTGACGTTACTCTATTATCTATAAACCGGGAAAGTAAACAACGAAGCAAATTATCTATGCTTCGATTAGGCAGACATTCTATGTATATATATATGGGCAAGGGGTATGCACAGTGGAGCCAACTAGCTGATAAAGGCATCAAAACTTAATTGACGTATTTGACTGGTTTCTTCTCGGATTTCTTCACATTTCATTTATTTGGGTTAACTCCGAGTTTTCGTTATCTATGGATTCTTTTTTTCTTACCTTTTATATTTATATATAAATATAAATTTTGAAAATTTTCCATTTATTATCTAGAAGAAAGCACAACTCTTGCCACTTGAGATTAAAATCCGTTGCAATTCCATAGATCTTATAGAAAAACATGCGACTCCCGATTCCAATCCCCGAAAAGAATCTCTTACTCATCGACGACGACGACGACAACGATGTCGACGTCTTCGGCGATATCAGCTCAAGTTGTGGGCAATAAAACAATTTCATTTCAATTTTTTTCGTCGCTATTGAAACGGCTCAATAGATAAGGGAAGCGAACGTGTGTGCCGCAGCCACAGCCCCAGCCATTGGCCTAAGCAGCTTTTAATGTACATTTAAACACCGGTAAATTGGTATTTTTAGAGCACTTGTCATAAAACACAAAGAAAACAAACACCTATCGCAATGCTTCTCGATTGAAGCGCATAAATCATTGAGCGGCTGAGCTATTGGAGTGTGGAAATCATAATATTATAGACCATATATGTGTACATTAGTACAAGAGGGTCTATAAATTATAAAGAACGTGAGCTGCTTTAACTGAAATAGGAATGAAACTATTTGACTTGGGCTAAATGCCATATAATCAAGAGATATATGTATCTCCAGTGAATTATAGATTTAATGAGGACCGATTTTTGTTGCCATAACTTAATTTACATTACATTTTAGTAGCATTTTATCATATGAAGGAAATCCTTTTTTGTTATTTTCAGTTTATCTTATGTAGATTTCTTGGGGCATAATTTAAGTTTATGAAATTGAAGTTCCTGAAACTTTGGTCTATAAATGTTCTACAATGATTCTTAAAGAGCTTTTTCTCACACTCTCTTGTCCTCTCCCTCTTCTTCCGTTTCTCTGTCTCACTCTCCTTCTTTGTCTCTCTCACCTTCTCACGCTCTCATTCCATATATTCTTCAAATACTTCATATGCTTCGTCACATTCTTTCTTTCCAACGAATTGATAAAACGCGAATTACAGCTAATCTTTACCTAATTTATGATAGCCTTAAATGAAGATTATAGCTAAAACCCTGTGCAAACAGGTGTTGCTTACGCTCCATATAAAAATATTTCTTTTATATTTATTTAATTAAGAAGTCTCAAGGATTCCATTCATTTGTCTTCTTGCCCAAACTAATCTAAATGATTTCTTGTCTTATATGATCGATCTCTCTGCCCCACTCCGTTTCACACCTTTGGCTAGCACAGTGTTTTTTTGTTTTTATCAGCTACACTTATTAAATAATTAACATGTTTCACTAAATTATTCATTTAGCATATTTTTAATGCTGCGACTTTAACTTGTTTTCCCTGCGCTTTATAGATAGCCGCAGTTGGGGTTTTTCTGTGCTCTTGTGCGATTTCACCCACGCACACCAAACGCCTGTCTGAGGGGCCTGCGCTGATCGATCAGCTGATTTATCGTCTCAGCTTTATAATCAGTCTAATTAAATTACTACCTGCCTTGTGACTGACTGACGAAATTTTATTTGCTTTTAGTTTTTAGTTTTGTTCGCCTTCGAACCGTGAACCAAATAAGTTAATATCGCCGCATTAGGTGCAAAAATTGATTGCATCGAATACTTAGAGCATTATCTAAGTGATTTCAGCTGTTCGAGTACTGCCCGGATCGATAGACAAAGTAGTCTTTGTTGTGTACACGTGTCTCGCAACACTTTCAACCGCGATGACGTCACAAATGCTTAGCTCTACCTGTTTCGACTGTTATGGGGGTCTCTCAGTATCGGTAGGTGTGTGGGTTCACATTCTATAACAATGGCTAGATAGGTTATGATAATAAACAATTGGGCAATACAGATATCGATAGCACGTGAAAGATTGCTAATGTGTGAGAGAGAAGGGTGAGATGGGTGAGATGGAAAAGAGCAATGAGAAGATCTATCTTATATAAAAATAAAATATGAAATATAAAATATTTTTGTAGGGTAATTTCTAGCGTATTAATAATTAATTAACCTTATTTTATGTCTTTCATATGCTGTTTGGTCTTAGGTAATTCTTCTCTGAGTCTATTGGAAATTTTGTTTTCCTTTTATTTGCAGAATAGTCTAGGGTATCCTTTAGGCCATCAATGATTTAATGCTTTATACCTATGTTTTCATTGCATATTCTTGCCTAACGAATATTATTCTTATATCCTCCTCTGAGCTCCTCTTTTCCTAGGGTGTGCATTGGTCCATCCGTGATTTTTTACTCTCCACCTATGATTTTTTCTCTTCACATTTTTGCCTATGGTTTCTATAGATCTATTAAATTTCCTTCTTCTTTTCTTCTTCAACAATTGTAGTTCTGTCTAGGGTATCCCTTGGTCCATCACTAGTTGCACAACTAGACCTTGGCTCTTGCATGTCTTGTGGTCTTTTGACGTGGCTGGTTTGTCAGCGATTATCATACGAACATATTAAACTGTGCGCCTCTTATGGCACTTTGAGCTTATTTTGTTTATGTAGCATACAAAAAGGCGCCGTGAGCTGCCGCGTGAGAGTGAAGGGAATCAGGTATTTTCTTTGGCCCGGGTGCACCGTGTCGACTTAGTAGTGCCAGATATGACTTATTGATTAGCAAAGCCCCAACTGCAGCGCCCCCTTTCCGCTCAGTTTTTTTTTTTAATCAATCAAACACTCAGCTCTTGGGTAAATAAACAAAGGCGAAAAACTTTTAAACAATATTTAATGCAATTTGTCGACTCGCTGCCGTTTTCCAGGCCAAATGTTTTATAGGGGCATTAAATGTGTGTTTAATGGCATTAGCATGAATCTTTTATTTGCTTTGGCTTTGGCTGTGGCTGTGGCTTGTAACGGCACAAAGGCAATGCCGCCCGACGATGGCCAACACCCAGGGCGACCCGCCCACACCTTGTTTTCATGGATTTCGTTTAGCGAACGCCCCCGTCTAATTGCCACGCCTATTTGCTTTGCCATCTGATAATCGACAATTGGCTCTGCCGCCAAGAGAAATGCCATTTGATTAATTTGTGGAGCAGCTGGGCTGGCTGGACATCGCCATCGCCATCGTCATCAAAGGAATTGATTGCGTTACCCGCATATTTTGTGTCATCTGTGTCGTCCGTCGTCTGCTCTAGTGGCAAATGCAATAAACAATCATTTTTAATTGAGCAGCCACATCGAAAACATCAACGGAGCTCCATCGTATGGCAGCCACTGTTAACAGCGCCAAGCACACACAAATTATAACAATACAGCTCGAGGTCGGCGGCGACGACGACGATGACGCAGCTGCTCTGCATTGCTCTGGAGTCCACTCGGCACTCCGTGCATGATATCGATATGGATGACGCTTATCAGCAAACATTCTGTAAAAACAAACGTATTATATAACTCGCCTAGCTGTTCAAATAGTCAGCCTATTCAACTCTATTCAAGGGCTCTACGTTTATGTTTTATTTTTAAAAATATTTATTTATTCTTTTTTCAATTTTAATTTTTGTCAATTTACAATGGATAATTAGCTAAATATTTGTGTATATATGTTTTTTTTTAATAATATTTTACAGTAGCTATTAATCAATCAAAATTCTATAAATTCATAAATCACAAAATATTTCAATTACAATTAATTAGTTTGAGTGTTTGATTCAGACATGAGTTAATTAAATCCCCAAATTTCTAGATAAACCCATTAATTGCTTGAAGAATCTCTCGCTGACAAATGCCCCGACAATTGTTCAATTATGATTTCAAAAGATTCTTCAGTTTCGTTAAGCTCTTAATTTTTATGTATTTTTTATCATCCACTCCTCAGACTTCCAGTGATTTTTCATACTACATACTTTAGAGAGCATACACAGAAATATGTATGTTTGCCCTGCTATGTATGTGGGCATATGTAAATCAACTCGATAAATGGGTCTGCGATCAGGTTTCAATTTGCTCCGAGTCTCCGCGCTGTTGTGACTGCGTTTTTATTGAATTTTTATGCAATTTTGTTAACTGAATCAATTATTTCAATTGCGTGTTCAGTAAACACAGACGCCGTTCGTGACGCAGACGCCTCATCAATGGTGGACAGCGGTCAAGCCCCCTTTGTGCCGCCATGCCGTGCCACACCACACCATAACACACCATACCACACCCAATTTGACAAACCAAACCCAAGCCCTAAGAGCTCCAACGTCGCGAACGTCATCGCCTGAGTGTTTTTCATTCTATTTCATATTTTGTTGGCATTGTTTTGGCACGCTCGACAAATTGCGCGCCTTTGCTGCAGACATCAACAGAAACAGCTGCTACACCATTTGCTGAAGCCACCTCTATATACTCTATACACCAGATATATGTATATATATTAAGTGTACATAGACTAGCTCAATGTTGCATGCAACAGAACCCATGTGTGCCCCACCCTTAGAACTCACAATTTCTATACCCTGTGAGCTTTGGGTGTGTAGAAAGAGGGTGTGTGGGTTTATTTTTAAATAGATCTATATTTTAAATCAATCTACATAAGATGGAGGAAAGCCTTCTTCTGCCCTATTTTTAACCTGTGGAAATGGATAGAAGAAAGTCTAATCATTGGGTATTCATATTCTTGAACAACAGCTGAGTTAATTTAGACTGTTGGCTGTCCATCTACCCATCTTCAGTCCGTTTGTCTGTTCGTCCATTTATTCGTCCGTAAATCCATTCGTTTATTCACTCGTCCGTGTGTCCATTCGTTTGCCCATTCGTCCATCTGTCCCTCAGTCCACCTATCATTCATCTGTCAGTCTGTCCTTATATATGAAGGCCTTCGTCTAGAAATCTTTAAGAGCTAGCGACTATATTTTAGATGTTGGCATGCCTAATTAATCCATGTTTTAGGTTCTGGATAGCTATTCATATTCAACAAAAAATATATAACAGAAGCTAAATTATTTAAGCATATTTCAAAAAGTTTTAAGAGAGCTTTCGAATCATATCATATAAAATATAAATGTAAGAAAATAATGTAAATTAAGAACCTTTATATACCTTATATGTAGGTTCTTCTATATACATTATATTTAAGTAAGAAAACCTTCCATCCAATCTAAGCCATCTAACTAAGGGTATGTGCTAGTCGTGCCGTCTCCACTCATTTGCTTTTCAATTTTACCTGGCAGACAACGTGCTGGCCACATACCTTAAGGGCGGGCAACTACAGCAACGAATGGTAAATGTTTTCCACTTTATTTACTGCAAAATGTAGTTCAGCTTTGGGTAGGTTTGGGTTGGATTTTAGTTGCGTTTGCCATGGGGTGTTTTTTTTTTTCAAGTTTGGACTTGGTGTGGTGCTTGAGTTCGAGCTGTCTGTTGGCTGTTCTTTGATTTCCTCTTTTCGCCTTCAATTGGGGCCAAGGTCTGCAATGCTTCACTTGTTTAATTAACAAACGGCGAAATACCATTGATTAACATTGAAAAGGTCAAGGTTTGCTTTTGGCAGTCAATAGGTTTCACTTAACGCGCTTAGTCCCAGCTTTGTATTGATTGAGTGGATCTAAAATATGATCTCCGTTCTTCTTCGTCTTCATCTTCAATCAGCGCATTTTCATAAAGTGAGTTCGGTTTGCGTCTTTATACTCTCCCAATTGGCTTCACATAATTGTTCCTTAACTGCAATCAGTTATTTTTATTGATTCGCCGTAAGGGCCAACAGCAGTTATTGAAAATCGAACGAATCGACAGAGAAATCAAGAAATAAAAGCCTATAAAAGCGGGTCAACAATTGCAGCACTTGTCGCCTTAATTCCCGACAATCAGGCGACAACTTCCATTTTGCGATTATGGCCCGATGCTCCGAATGAAACAGAAAACAGTGCTGTGCGCTAGTAATGATGGAATTGAAGATGCCCTGTACTTTATTATCTTAGATAGAGTCCTTAAAATATATAAAATATTTATAAATAAACTGGGATAAGGCTTGAGTCAAGAGCAATCATGTCTCAAGTCATACCTCTAACTTTTCAGCTCTACAAAGCTCCAATAATACAGAGACTATTTGAGTATATCCCTCCTTTGCCTGTCACATATACAACCAACAAGCCAATATACCCTTTAATGAAACCCTACCAAAGCTCTTCTCATATTCTTGGAATACCAGTGGAATCCGGATGATACTGCATACTACAAATATTGTTTTTAAATGTGAAGATAGTAGAGTACTTGAGGCACTTTCTGGAATAATTGTTGCCATTGGCTAAGCTCCGTTTAATGTAATTCTATCCAAGCCTCGGCATTCAAGCTGGCAATAAAGTTCGAGATTAATGAGGATGTAATTTGATCTATTATCTGCAACAAGTGAAGTGTCAATTGGATTTCTAGAATATTTTCGATTTTCCTTCTCATATTTAATGGAATTTTAACGAAACTCTATCACTGCAGCTTAAAGTTCTAGATTTATCTATAAGGTACAGGGTATACAGGCAGCAAAAGTTGTTCTCTAAGTGAATAGTGTAGATCTTCTGTCTTAAATTTGTAGCCAAAGCTCAATTATTCAAGCATGCGTTTTAAATTACAGGGTATATAACTGCAAAAACGTGTTCTATGCTCCAAATACAGAGTATGCTCTTATCAAAAGTTGTTCTCCAATTGAATAATACATTTCTAGTTCAATGGATTGCATAGAGAACTCAATTTTTCCAGCTTAAATAACAAATTACAGGGTATTTACAAGTAAAAGCTATTTCTTAAGCTGTTGCTCTGGTTGCATTCATAGTCTTTTATTACATAAATTGTTTTTCCATTGTTGTGCGTAGCTGATAAAGCTGCCTGCAACTGATCTTAGAGTAGAACAAGTAGAAGAACAAGAAGAAGCAGAGAAAGAGGAAGCACTTAGTGTGAGGCACGCGATATACCCTTGAATAATTCATGAAATTCCATGGACAATGCAAACAAATGAAAGCAATGTAAGGCAAACATATTTTGGACGAAATACAAAAACAACTTTAGATATGAATAAATATACAGACATATATTATATATAGGGGCCGATTGTTATAGTTGTAAAAAAGCTGTGTGCAGTGTGCGATAAGCCATGTCGATGACGAGAGCGCCCAGCGCCGAAAGGCCAATAGCCGCAGCTATTTACACTTGTTAAGGGCGCGCGGAGGGGCGCCTGGAGACTTTCCCTTTTCTTTCTTTTTTTTCAATTCTTTGTTCAACGAGGTGAAGACACGATCATATGACTTTATTTATGCTTAAGCTACGCACTTATTTACACATGCGAATTATTTATTCTTCTTTCTCTTTCGCCAGGCAATGCAGCGCAAGCAGCGCGACGCGGAAAAGCAAACAGCAACAGCTGCTGCAGAGGAACAACAACAACAGCAGCAACAGCAGCAGCAACAGCAACTGCAGCAATTGCAATTGCAATTGCAGCTACAACAACAGTGCCACCATATGGAGCAGCATGTGCTGGAGCTAACGCCGCCAGCCACGCCCCCAACACCAATGCCGCCCAATTCGCCGACCAGCAGCGTGGCAAGCAGCGTGGACCTGAAGCTGGTGAGCTAAGCCCAAATAACAAGAATTTCATTTAACCATATCTCTCTCTCGCTCTCTTCCATCTCCCTCTCTCACTCTCTTTTCATCCCCTTCGCAGCGCACGCGTCGCGAGCTCGAGCGCAATCGCGAATTCGTCTGCTCTCTGCTCGTCGCCTACGAGCGCACCGAAAAGCTCTGGAATCCCAAGCATCCCGACTACAAATACAATGCGAAGCGCAGCGTCTACAACGAACTGGCCGCTCCCCTGCAAGCCGTCTTCCAGATACCGCTAACCGGCGCCGAGGTCTTCGCCGTGCTCAAGGAGCTGCGCGGTCGCTATCGCCGCGAGCTGAGCAAACTCAATGCGCTGGGCGACAAATTCAAGTCGCGGCTGTGGTACTTTGAGAAGATGCACTTTCTGCGAGGAGTCATTGAAGCCAAGAGAGCGGAGAGGGAGGCAAAGGTAAGGTTTGGGTAGATATTGGGTGTAGATGGGGAGATGAGCTACAGTTAACTAGAGAGAGAGAGAGAGAGAGAGAGGGGGGCAAAGCCTAAGTCATAGGGTAGCTTAGATTGGTTGCTATGCAGAAGCTGCTCGAACTGGAAGATTACATTTCTTATGAGTAAGAGAACGAGACAAAGGCAAAAGCTTTATAGGGTAGTTTAGATAATCAACTCGACAGACAGAGAGACGAGGGCCTGGCGCAAGGGTAAATTGTCGATCTGAAAGATTGGGTTTCAAGCTTGTCTGATTTTATTTTCTTAGAAAGAGACAAGTGAAAGAAAGGTAAAAATTTAAATCGTAGGCATAATAATAGTTTAGATGAGGCTGCAAATCGACAAGCCAAATATTCAGTTGTATTAGGAAGGGATTTTCCTTTTCCGAAGTCGGAAGGCCTTTAAAAGAACCTCATTTACCACCTTTAACTGCTTTACTGTATTATTAATACTATTTAATTAATATAATATAATTTTAATAAATAATAACAATACCAAACCCAAAGTTCCAATACCCCATTTAATGCCCATTCTCTCTATTGCCTTCCCAGAGCGAATCAGCGGAGAGTGAAAAGTCGAGTGAAACAGACAGCGAGTCGACGACAAAGTCAGCGCAATATCGTGAGGTGCTCAGCTGCCTGATTGATGGCTTCAGGCGCCAGGAGAGTCTGTGGAATCCGCAGCACTTTGACTACAACAACTGCTGCAAGAAGGAGCTCTATCGGGAGATATCAGCTGAACTCTTGGAGGAGCTCAACTACGAGATGAGTGGCGAGGACTGCTTCAAGGAGTTGCAGAAGCTGCGCACGCGCTATCGCAAGGAACTGCGAATGGTGATCAAGCACAAGGGTCTCTACCTGCCCAAGCTGTGGTGCTACGACGAGCTGGAGTTTCTACAGAAGATACTGCAAGAGCAGATCTTCAATAAGATAAGCAAGGTTAGTGGCAGGAGCTCACCCGGTCTAATGCCTTCAATATAAAGTCCATATCTTTCAGAAAAAGGGAGTTGTGGAATCGTATCGTCGCACCAAGTTCATTGATGCCAGCAGCATTAGCTTCGAGCTGCAGGACGATCAGCTGCAGTTTGTGGAGATCTACCGCAACTATCCAGCTCTTTGGGATGTGGATCATCCGGACTTCCGCTCGAATGCCTATCGCACGCAGGCCTTGGGGCAAATGCTGGAGGAGCTGAACACCACATTTCAGAGTGCCTACACGACGGCCGAGCTGGAGAAGACGCTGTTCGAGTTGCGCAAGGATTTCTCAGCGCAGAAGCGCAAAATCCTCACAAATTCCACGGGCTGCAGTAGTATTTCCTTGTTGCACGCGAAACTGGGGGAGTTCCTTGAGTCGAATTTGGGTCCCTTTCGCTGCGACGTGTGCAGCGAGCTGGTGAAGACCTGCGATCAGTACAAGAAGCATCGCGCGGCGCACGACGGCACGCAGCCCTTCATCTGCACGCTGTGCGGCAAGGGCTTCCAGATGCAGTGCAACCTGACGGTGCACATTAGGCGGCATCGAGGCGACTTTCCCTACGCCTGCGAGCAGTGCGACAAGAGCTTCGCCACCTCCACTGAGGTGGCCATACACATGCGCACGCACACCGGCGAGCGGCCCTACATCTGTGACCTGTGCGGCAAGTCCTTCAAGACGTGGTCCTTCTTCGACATACATCGTCGCACGCATCTGAACCAGTCGTCGTTCCACTGTCCCATCTGCGACAAGGGCTTCTACGAGAAGAATCGCTTCACCGACCACATGAACGCCCATCTCAATATACGGAAGCATTTGTGCACCGTCTGCGGCAAGACCTTCACCACATATGGCAACCTCAAGAAGCACACCGAGCTCCATCTGGCCGTGAAGAAGTACAAGTGTGGCGCCTGTGGCAAGCGCTTCGCACAGTTCGCCAGCTTGCGTTGGCACAGAAAGCGGGAGCACACGTCAGAGCAGCCACTGGAGGAGGAGGAGGAGCTGGAAGTGGAAGTCGAGGAGCAGCAGCCACGACAAGACTCGCCAACTGACAACTAATCGGGTACATTTGGCATGTACTTAGAGATACTCACTACTCACCTGAGAACTCGTGTACTTATCATATCTTCTAAATACCACCAAGTGATCTATCTGGCTAGTCTATATAAGCCTGGCTACAATCTTACCTAAATTATATAAATATCACAAAAAATAGTTGATAGTTTTTGGTAGATCTTTTAGGATGACGATCTCAATATAGTGGTAATTATATATAATCTAGCAAATACTTATATCATATTATTTATTTTCCCTAATTGTATGTTTTAGATTATGGTTAGTAAGATTACTTTTAATTACTCTAAATAAAACTGAAACTTTTAACATATTGATAGCATATCTAGGTATATAGGTTGTACGTAAACTTAAGTACCAACAGGCTTCAAAATCATATCTAAATTTCTTCAAAATATTTATTATAATAATGTAAATATAAAGAAAATATTTAAAATGTACTTCGATTGCTTAAAAATGTATATAAAAAGTAATTTGAGCAAAAGTTAAGTCAGGTTAATAATAAATGGAATATACATTTCATATATTTTAAGATAGCTACGCCTCAAAAATATCATTTATCTTTAAGCTAGACTAAAGTTTATGACATATGTAGAGCATAAAAGGCCATTCAGATTAGTCAAAGATTAAAGCCGAGCAAAGCCGGTCAACACCCACTATTTTATATAGAAATCTATCAAAAATAAATATATATATATATATATATATATATATATATATATATATATATATATATATATATATATATATATATATATATATATATATATATATATACATATATACCACCTAAATACATAAATATATATACATAGTAATATTATAAATAATTTTTGTATTATTTGTTTACTTTGGAAGCAGCAATATTGATTGATAAATCAGATAATGAAATACCGACAAGGCATCGGCACGCGGGTATACAAGCTTATTTTTATTTATAGACCCATTTCCGATTGTCATTTCAGCTGAATAATGCACAAACCCAATTGAAACGATCTTATTGTCGCAATGAAACGGAATGAATGGGAGAATTAATTGCATCATTGGTTCGCCTGCCAATAAGCAACGCAATGCAATGAGCAGCAATAAATGAAACGCAAAGATGGGCGTGGATATAATTGTGGCACTTATCGCCCGGCGCAATAATGTTTTTGTTGTTTATTGCCTGATATAAATTGTATTTAACCTTTGGCATTCTTTGGTCGTATCTGCATTTGGACAGACTTCAAGGACTTGAAGCTGTACCATTGATCCCAAAAGATTCCCTGTTCGTTGTCCGTTTGCGTTTTGAAGTACTTGCCATTGAGGTTGCTTAAGTAAAAGGGAATAATATATATTATTTTATATTTTATATCATTTATATTATATTTCATATCTTACCTGCGAGAGCAGAAGTCATACCACCACGCCCCATGATGGTATTCAGCGCAATTGATGTGGGTGAATTCATCGTGATCTTTATCGTAAGTTGAGAATTTCATTTTGTCATGTGTGCGCATTGCATCGCTGGCATTGCCATGGAAGTGACCCAGTAGTTTCAGCTCGTAGCCCTCACTCTCACTGCCAATGATGAAGTCGTCGTAGAAGGCAACGCGATGGCTGCCATTGAAGAGGCGCAGCGATACGAACAGCTCGTGGGGCTGAAATACCGTTAGCCTGTGTAGCTTTTCCAGTCCGATGAAGAACTCGCCGTTCAGCTTGCCAAAGCCCTTGCGATATTCATTCCAATTGCGATAGAAGTCCACAGATCCATCCAAGCGGCGCTGAATCACCGTCCAGCCGTTGCCCTCGCAGGCCACCAAAAACGGTCGAAAATCGGGCAGCTCCATCAAATGAATTCCAGATATTTTCGTGTGGGGCAGACAGCTATTTGTTGCCGCCTCCCAGTCGGCCAACAGATCGTCTTTCCTCTCCCTTAGCTTGTATGCCAAGACTTTGACACGAGCTTTCAGCTCGTTTATCGCCGCTGCATTCGACGCGTTTTGCTTTCTATGCAAAGCCAACAGATTTTGTTTTCGCTTTAATCTCGTCTCGTAAATACTTGTTTTCGTCAGCAAACCCTTAATCTGTTCATCCCTTTCGATCAGAGTGCTCGAGAGCGTAGTATTTTGTATCTGGCACGTTTCCAGCTGTTCTTGATATTTCTTAAGTTGATCCTCATCGGATTTGTTCCTCGACTGCAATTTGTTTATCTCGTTCTCTTTGTCGTGGATCGTGGCTGCATTCTCAGCCAGTTTGTCCATATAGACATCCAACAGATCGTTGAGATCGTCTTTACTGATGCTGATTGTCTTATGGGCATCTATTTGAAATTCCGCCAGCTTAGGCTTGACAGTAACTGTCTGATTTACTACAGGAACTGGAAGTTGGGTGCTATTATGACACATTTCCGACTTGCTTTTTATGCAATCTTTTATGAGTGGTTCCTTCTTTTTCGCACTGGAAATAATTGCGCTGGAGGACCATGGAATCATTGAGATGATTATTAGGATGGTCAACGAGTATTTCTTTAACATTTTCATTTCCATTTCACTAGTCAACTAATTTTACTTTAAATGTGCACGAGGCTTCCAGCAATACTGAAGTGACTAAATTAATATTTTTATGGAGACTACTAAAAGTTCAGGAAGCTTAGCTCAGCTCAGCTCAGCTTTGCTCTGATAAGCAGTTTTTTTGCATTGCACTTGAAAGTTGAGCAGCTGATTTGGTTATTTTATGGACAAGGTTTTGAAACCAATCTATTTTGAACCCGGAATAATAATTTTTTAATATTCATGAACCAAAAACTGTTGATAGATTGGATAACTAAAAGAAAAGTTGCAGCCTTAACAAAAGGTTTTATTACTCAATTAAATTTATTTTTTAATAAATAAATATATTTTTAAGCCTTCAAGATTTAATAATTTATCTATATATCTAAATTTAACCCTTCAACCATTTATGGTTTCTTCCCCATTCACACTCTTTAATAAAAATTAATTTTTTCCCCATTCAAATAGCCCGCTCTTCTAAACAAGTTGGCAGCACCGTAAAATACACTTCAGCTTGCTTCTATTGTCGTCTCTTTTCCACGCACTGACTATCATTCATTCAAGTGTACAGAATTTTTCAGAAAGAAAGTGGCTTGTGATTTGTGCTGTATTAAATTGTTAAAAAACAGGCTTAAGCCAGTGCTGAACATAGAAACATAGTAAAATAAGCAATACATGCTTCAATTAAAACAATTACTTAATTCCACTATTAAATTAATCTGCAAAAGTCTTAAAATAAAGACTTAAACGCAACTCAACGTCAAACCAAAACCAGTTTTCATTCTCAAGCGACTTTCCCAACTTCACCTTTTTCATACTCATCTCATACGTCAGCAAGTGCGGTCGTGTTCTGTTAAAGTGTGTCTGAAAGAGACAAATTATTAAACAAAAAAGGAGTTAAATACAAAATTACAACAAAATATATAGTTTGTGTTGAAATAAAAACTAAAACCATGAATTTCGTGCTGAAAAATGTACTCCAAAACTCATATGAAAAGGCTGAAAATACAGGCCAGTCGGGGTGCTCCGCTGGCCAAAGCAGCGCAGTCTCCGCTGAAGCTAAAATAACTTGATTGTGTTAGTGTGCGTTTGTATGTGTGACATATGTGGAAACACCAGAAGCAGCAGCAGCGCAGTCAGCGTCAAATTTTCTCTACATGGAACTGCATTTTACGAATGCAACTCGAGTGTACAAAGAAAACGAGTCTTTGTTCGTTTGAACAGCGGCAAATGAAGGGTGCGTACACACATATATACATATATATATACATTCATTCTTACAAGCATTCATGTGTATGCGTGTCTTTCGTATGAGTATTTATAGACTCCATTTTGGTGTTTATCTTCTGTTTGCTTTGCCTTAGTTTATCTTTGCTCCGTTCGATTTCACATGTAAATAAATATGTACGTGTGCGTGACTAATCGGCCTGATTTTTGTGGTACTTTCAGATGTGGCTCGTTCGTACCTTTTTGTGTGGCTTGCAAACGGCGTTGAACGAATTGGGGAATTGTGGTAAGTGAACTTTAACCCTTAACTGGGTCATGCTCGTTGCATTGACCAGTTGATTGATATATTATAGAGAGAAAAATCAATATAAGAAGTTGTTGAAAATTGTATTTATATTTTCTTTTTTTTTGCATTGAAATTTTTAAAGCTTTGGAGAGAAAATATCAGCCAAATAAAAATGTATTTACTTAAATTATATTATATATATTTTTTATCGTTGAGTTGGATCAGCCAAATAAAAATGTATTTACTTAAATTATATATATTTTTTTTCGTTGAGTTGGAAATGTTCGCATATATTCCAATAATATATTCTTCACACTTAAAATTCATTGGCCTACGGCCGAGTCTTATTCTTTGACCTGAATCTATTTCAAGGTTTTTTAAAAAAAAAACTATATCTACCTTATTCAGAGTTTTGAAATGTTATTTTAAGGAACTACACTTCTGTTCCATAACTCTTTTAAAATACTTGTTTTTTAGAGTATTAGAACATGAATTATGTGAATACATATATACCTAACGCAACTGACTAATCAGTTGTAAACAGAGTCTAGGTAAACTGCAAAAAGGTGACACATTTTTTTTCCTTCATTGTTATAAACCATGAGTAAACAATGTAACGTTGACACTCTAATAGTTCACTGTACAGCAATATTTATCGTACAAGTTTGCACAACTTCGTCTTATTTGCTAGATAGCAGAATATCAAATTAAATATTGATTTAAATGCTTGTCACTGGTATTATCGTGGGGAATACCCAATTACAGTTCGTATTTGTGCTAGGCAAACTACAATTCTTGGCATCTTACTAAGTGATATTTAATTGAATAACCCTTAGTTTTATCTTTGGATTAATTTTATATTTACTTGAGATTTATTCAAGGCGAATTTTTAAATTAGAGTTGCGACGTTTATTAAAATATATAGTAGTTTTCTTCTATATATAGAATATTTTCTTATAGACATAGCATATTTTCTAAAAAATATATAAGTTTTATCTCTTCTTGATTAGGTTAGAGCTTTAATTTTTGACTTTTATGACTTCGTTTTCATACAATACTTGACGCACAGATTAAGAACATGTTTAACTTGTCGTCTGAGACCTTAGAAATGACCCAAAGTGTTCAATAAAATATTATCAAGTCTCTTCTGATATATCTTGACTGACAGCTATGCTATCAGTAAGCGCGGCAAGCATGTCAAACAAGTAAATTGTATCAAAATCGTTTCTTACAGTTCAATAAACTCGTACAAGAGTCGATAACCAGACGACATTGATGGGGAATGACGGCCGACATGCTCGTTCAGTGGGCTGTGCCTGGCAGGATTTGGTATTTATGACTACTATTCTACTTGCTACAAAGCATCGCTAACGACCCACCGACCCGCCACACATACTAAGTATATTGCAGGCAGCGTAAAAGCGTGTATCACGATATATATATCTATATATATATACATTACATCTATGTATATGCTCCATATGTAGCTTGTAAGTGTCTTTGCAGAACCCATCACCAACCAAAACCAAACCAAACCAAACTACAACAAATCAACGCAGCGCTAATAACAACTTTCTCTATATTTCACATATCCATCTATATATATATTTAATGAATTCAATTGTATAGAAATACGTATTTACTTATGTAGAACCCTTTACAGCGCCCAAATATCAAACTGCATACGCCTGCGAAGGTAAGCAACTGACCATCGAGTGCGAACCGGGCGACCTAATCAATCTGATACGAGCCAACTACGGCCGCTTCTCCATCACCATCTGCAATGATCATGGCAACGTTGAGTGGAGCGTCAACTGCATGTTTCCCAAAAGTCTCACCGTGCTCAACTCAAAGTAAGACATTAATAATATATGATATAAAATATTGATCTCAATTGAATAAGAGATTCGACTTCACAGAGTTGAAATATAGATCGATATTATATCAATTATATATTTCTATAAATAAATTCTTTCGCTTCGCAGATGTTCGCACAAGCAAAGCTGCAGTGTTCTGGCTGCCACCAGCATGTTCGGAGACCCGTGTCCGGGTACACACAAATATTTGGAGGCGCATTATCAATGCATTTCGGCGGCACAAACGTCGACGACTACGAATAGGCCAAGTCCGCCGCCGTGGGTGCTGAGCAATGGGCCGCCCATCTTTGGTAATGGAAGCGGGCTTATACAAGTACCGCCACCACTGCCGCCGCGTCTGCCCAGTCTGCCTGGTGTGGTGGGCATTCATGGCATCAATGCAGTGCCGCCCACTCACTCGACGCCCAGCAGCAGCACAGCAGCGCTGCCTGGTGGCAGGCTCAAGGGCGTTACCAGCGCAACTACCAAACATCCAGGTGGTCGACATGACGGTTTGCCGCCCCCACCACAACTGCATCATCATCACCATCACACGGACGAGACAGTGCCCACCAAACCCAGCGGAGGCAGCAGCAGCAATAGCGGCAGCTCCAGCAATGTGACATCTCCAACCAATACGCGGATATTGACGGGCGTCGGTGGTGCCGGCAGCGATGATGGCACGTTGCTCACCACCAAGAGCTCTCCGAATCGCACACCGGGCACAACGGCCAGTGCGGCCAACAACAGCGTAAACATCGGTGGTGCTGGAACGGGCAATGTGGTGCGCACCATAAACAATATCAATTTGAATGCGGGTGGCATGGGCACAGATGATGAGTCCAAGCTCTTCTGCGGTGCTATGCATGCTCGCAATCTCTTCTGGAACATGACGCGCGTAGGCGACGTCAATGTGCAGCCGTGTCCAGGCGGTGCAGCTGGCATTGCCAAGTGGCGCTGTGTCCTGATGAAGCGTATGCCCGACTCGGGCTACGATGAATACGACGATGAGTTGCCAGCTGCCAGCAGCACAACGCCCCTGCCGTCCAGCAACGGAGGTGATTGCCTGCACAACAGCAGCAGCTGCGAGCCGCCAGTCAGCATGGCACATAAGGTCAACCAGCGGCTGCGCAACTTTGAGCCCACGTGGCATCCACTCACCCCAGATTTGACACAGTGCCGCAGTCTTTGGCTGAATAGCCTCGAGATGCGCGTTAACCAACGCGATTCGTCCTTGACTTCGATCGCCAACGATCTGTCAGAGGTGACCAGCAGCAAGACACTCTATGGCGGGGACATGCTCGTCACAACCAAGATCATACAGACCATGTCAGAAAAGATGCTGCACGATAAGGAAACATTTCCCGATCAGCGACAGCGTGAAGCTATCATTATGGAGCTGCTGCATGGCGTTGTCAAAACGGGATCCAACTTACTGGACGAATCGCAACTCTCCTCTTGGTTAGATCTCAATCCGGAGGATCAAATGCGCGTTGCCACCTCTCTGCTAACTGGCCTGGAATACAATGCCTTTCTGCTGGCCGATACGATTATCAGGGAGCGTAACGTAGTCCAGAAGGTCAAAAATATATGTGAGTACTCGAATCTTTTAAGCTTGTAATGTAAGCTAAAGCACAATTTGTTTTCTAGTGCTCTCTGTTCGCGTATTGGAGACAAAAACTATTCATGGCAGCGTCGTATTTCCCGACTCTGACCAATGGCCACTGAGCTCCGATCGCATTGAGTTGCCACGCACAGCGCTAATCGAGAACAGCGAAGGTGGCCTGGTGCGCATTGTATTTGCGGCGTTTGATCGACTGGAGTCCATACTAAAGCCCAGCTACGATCATTTCGATCTGAAAAGTGCGCGCAGCTATGGTAAGTTATCTAGCTTGTATAATAAAATTAATATATAATACATTATCTCTTAACTCTGCAGTACGCAACACAGCTATTTTATCGAATGACACTGATGCAGCTGCTGGCGAGATGCAGCAGCGCATACGCATACTCAACAGCAAGGTGATCTCGGCCAGTTTGGGCAAGGGCCGTCACATACAACTGTCGCAGCCCATCACACTGGTGCTGAAGCATTTAAAAACGGAGAATGTCAGCAATCCCACCTGTGTTTTTTGGAACTACATTGACCAGTAAATACTCAGCTTACTAGATCAGCTATAGATCTGCGTATATTAACAAAAACTTCCTTTTACAGTGCCTGGTCTGCCAATGGCTGCAGTCTGGAGTCGACAAATCGCACGCACAGCGTCTGCAGCTGCAATCATTTAACTAATTTTGCCATACTCATGGATGTCGTTGATGAGCATCAGCACTCGCTGTTCACCATGTTCGATGGAAATATGCGCATCTTTATCTATATCAGCGTTGCGATTTGCGTGGTGTTCATCATCATTGCGCTGCTCACGCTAAAGCTCTTCAACGGCGTCTTCGTCAAGGTAAGAAACGCAAATTCTACGCAATTGCCGCATCAACGCGCTGGCAGCAGCAGGCGCCAGCAGAATAATATACGCGATCAGACCCACGAGTCATTGACACTCACGACGCCAACGGGCCCCAACAATAATCAGAACAACAACAACAATATGCAACAGCACACGAATTTCATACAGCATAACTCCATACGCAACTCGCATCGTAACAATCTAAACTATAATCTGCAGCAACAGCAGCAGCAGCAACAACAACAAGTGGTGGCTGCTGCCGCCGCTGCTGTGGTGCTCTCGCACGGTCATAACAATCACAACATAAATCAATCGCAACGCGGCATGCAAATGAACAATTTGAATTTGAATTTGCATGCTCATGGCGCGCAGTCGGCTGCTGCATCGAACACAACGACAACAGCTGCTGCTGCAGCGGCGGCAGCATCGATTGCTGCTGCGTTGCAGCAGCATGCGGCTCATGTGGGTGCAGCTGCTGCCAATGCTGCTGTCAGCAACAATTTAAATATTAGCCACAATTATCTGCATGCGCGACAACAGACACAGCATCAACAGCAACAGCAGCAGCAACAACAGCAGCAGCATCAGCATGCAACACAGCACTCTCAACACAATCATAATCTGAATGTCGATGGCACCAACGCGTTGGACACGAACAACATCATAATGCAGGCCAATATGGATGACTTGCAATATAAGTGGTGGTGGTGGTGAAAACAATAAGAGAGCATTGCACAATCGTAGGCTAGGCTAGACTAGGATATATATCTCTATAAACAAAGTACATATATAGCTAGGCATACATATTGTCTAACGGCTAGCGAGTTAGATATATAATTATTGCAGAGAGGCCTTCGGGCAACATGCACAATGTGATATAAAGCTTAAGTAACTTAAATTGTATTTGTTAACAGAACTAACACAATTCTTAACAGAAGACTTTAGTGCAAGGCTTGGGCGTACTGAAGAAGTACAAACAATTCATTCAAATTGTTTTTCTATTTCTTTTGTAATTTTATTAAGTAAATTTTAATGACAAATATGGAACACGCCCTCGCCTTGTACCTCTTTAGATATTCCCCCTTAGTTATTGTAGTTGAAATAAGTTTAGCGCATTTTCTTTACTAGTTACTATTGCTAGTGAAATATATACATTTTTGGCATGCTATAAACGTTGTGAACTTTAACAAATCGATTAATTTATGTGCATTTCCTTGTTTAACAAATTAACTTAAAAACCAGTTAATATTTATGCATTTAGTTCTTTTGTCATTTTCGTAATTTTCTTTGTCTGTGTGTGTGTAATTAATAATAAAAATGTTTCTAATTTTGCATTGTACATATTTGTATTTTGTGTTTATTACTTTTGTAGAACTTTTTCATTTCTATTACATATACATATTTGCTTGTTTCGTGTCTTGTTTTATGCGCTAAATGTTGTAACAGTCATAGAATGTTTTAACAATTGATTTTCGGATATTTTCACCACCAAAAACCACCAAAATTATTGTAAACTAAATTAAGTTGAGCTGAAAAAATCTAAGCTATGCTGGCTGACTTGAAGAACAGCCAAATACGACAACGACATATAAAATTCCTTTTCGAACTTTCCCACTTTCACTCGCTCACACACTACTCTGTTTCTCTCTCTATCTTTTCTTTCTGCAGTCTGCACGCACCTCGATCTATAGCAGCATTTACATTTGCTTGCTGGCCATTGAGCTGCTCTTTCTGCTGGGCATCGAACAGACCGAAACAAGCATATTTTGTGGGTTCATTACCGTCTTTCTGCACTGTGCCATACTCTCGGGCACCGCCTGGTTTTGCTATGAAGGTAAGCGCTAATAGGTTTCTTGTGGGTAGCGCAACTTCTAACGTTTCCAACTTACGCGCAGCCTTCCATTCGTACTCCACGCTCACGTCCGATGAGCTGCTACTGGAAGTGGATCAAACGCCAAAGGTGAACTGCTATTATCTGTTGTCCTACGGCCTCTCACTGAGCGTGGTGGCCATCTCTCTGGTCATCGATCCGAGTACATACACCCAAAACGATTACTGTGTCCTCATGGAAGCCAATGCGCTCTTCTATGCCACCTTTGTGGCGCCCGTCCTGCTATTCTTTGTGGTAGGTCCGAGTACCAAGCACTCAACTGCATTGCCTAATACCTAATCCCTCCCTGAACAGGCGGCTATAACCTATACCTTCTTGTCGTGGATCATCATGCGTCGCAAGAGTCGAACTGCCCTGAAGACCAAGGAGCACACGCGATTAGCCAACGTGCGGTATGTTGCACCTGCTATACGATCTACATATATGTCCATATTTTATTAATTCCATTTGTATTTGGTTGTTTAGGTTCGACATACGCTGTTCGTTTGTCTTTCTGTTGCTGCTGAGCGCCGTTTGGTGCTGCGCCTACTTTTACTTGCGTGGCGCTAAGCTAGACGAGGACTCGGCCACCATCTACGGCTACTGCTTCATCTGCTTCAACACTCTGCTGGGCATCTATATATTCGTATTCCATTGCATACAAAACGAGAAAATTCGCCGCGAATATCGTAAATACGTGAGGCAACATGCCTGGCTACCGAAATGCCTGCGCTGTTCGAAGACGTCCATCTCCTCTGGTGTTGTGGCTGGTAATGGCGGTCCGGGAGTCGGAAATGCTGCCAACAGCTCAGCTGGCACACTCTCCAAGTCAAAGTCGAAACTGCCGCTAGGTGCAACCGACGAGGTTCGCGATGTGGATCCGCAGCAACATGATCTACCAGCTGTCGAGGACGCAATCATTATGGGCGCCGGCTCTGACTGTGAGCTAAACGAAGCGCAACAGCGGCGCACGCTCAAGAGTGGACTTCTAACGGGCAGCTTGCAACCAGCACCAGTTGGTGCGGTTGTGCTCGAGCGCAACACGTTGCGTTCCACTGGAATGGCTAGCGTGGGACATGCCTCGCCAACTAGCTCGGCTGGCTCCACGCACTTGATCTTTGCACATAAGCAGCAGCAACAGCAACAACAGCTGCAACAGCCTGGCGAGACCTACTACCATCAGCCGGACTACTACAGCTGGAAGCATCCGCCTGGAGGTCAGCGCGAATACTACAACAATGCTGGTGGTGCAGTGGGTGGCGTGGGAGGCGCCTCGCCACAGCAGGCCCATGAGGTATTCTATTGGACACAAAAACATAACAACCAACACGGCAAGAAAAAACGCGGAGGTGGGGCCGGAGCTGTGCCCGCATCGCCCAGCGGATCTCTTCACAGTCGCGCCACGGCCGCCTCGCAGGTGTTGTTTTACCCATCGTATAAGAAGACCACCGGCTTGAAACAGGCGCCACCATCACAGCAAGCGTATCCCCACTATGCTGAGGCTCAGGACCCACCCACTGCTGCGTACTACCAACAGCAGCTGCAGCAACAGCAGTTGCGTCAGCAACGCCAGCAGCAGCAACAACAGCAGCTATCCTCGGACGAGGAGCAGGCGGAACAGCATGCACACCTATTGCACTTGCAGCACCAGCAGCGACGCGTCGGTGGACAGCAGCTGCCAGCGCCGCCGCCGCACATGGCGCAGTACCAGCAGGAGTTGTTAGCGCAACAACAACGCCAACAGTATAGAAATAAGCATTCCAACTGTGATCTTAGCCAGGGCATGGGCTTAGGAATAAACATGGGCATGGGCCATGGCGATGCCTATTACAATCAAGGCGGCAGCAGCAATGGCGGCGGCGATGCTGGCGGGCCTGTCTACGAGGAGATTCTGAGTAACCGCAACTCGGACGTGCAGCACTATGAAGTAGGTGACTTTGATGTCGATGAAGTGTATAACAACAGCGTGGGCACTGGCGTCTTTAACAGCATGCGCGCTGCAGTAGCTGCCGGCGGAAGCCGCTATGGTGGCGGCAGTTTAAGTGGAGGCAGCGTTACCTCCAGAAATCAACACCAGCAGCAGCAGCAGCAACAACAAAAGCAGAAGCAACCGCCGCGACGCTGTGCGGCTGATGATGACGATGACGACGACGACGATGATGATGAGTATGACGACGAGGCAGCGGAACAGCTGCACGACAGCGTCTGTGATGATGAGGATAACGAGAGCGATATTGATGATGATACTCACGGATTGCCACCTCAAAGTGATGAGCGAATGTGTCACCTAATGAAGCTCCAAGATGAGGATTTCAAACGGCGGTTTCAGTAAGTAAACTGAATTGCTTACTAATTAGTTACAATATTAAACTGGATATTATTTACAGACGCCAGCAGAGAAAGAATGGCTTGCCCCTTGACTACGGAGCGTCGGTCCAATCTGCAGCAGCAGCAGCCCACCCAGACCACAATGGAGCGGTTTTTGGGGTTAGCGGCGGCGTTGGTGAGGGCTCCATGCGTGGCGCATACCGGCAACAGCAACTGCAGCAGCAGAATGCCAAATCGCCGAACGCACGCTTGGCGGTAAATGAGCTGTTTGGCCATGGTAATGCAGGACCGCCGCTGCCACCGGCCAATCAGACTCCAGCACAAAAGCGTCAGCAGTTACAAAAACTATCACCGCAGTCCACAACATCATCGTCGTCGCACACATCGCACAGCAATCCCCAACATGCTCCTGCACACTATCTCCAACACCATCACACGCAACAGCAGCAGCAGCAGCAGGCTCGTCACTTATCAGCCATGTTGGATGAGAATAACACCGTGCGCTGCTATCTGGAACCGTTGGCTAAGTAGGCAGCAGCAGCAGCGAGCAAATGTAGCCAATAGCAGCAGCCCTCCACACCTTGCATGGCAGGCAGCCGATCGTTGTCTTAGGCAAAAATTGTAGCTTAGGTTTAGCTATACCTCTAGTATTAGTCATTAGTCGAAATATGGAGCATTGTGTGAAACAACATGCTGTCATGTCATGCTATACGTGCAGTGATTCGAGAATCCCAAAACTTTATATGTATATGTAACTCAATTAGACCATAGGCTAAACAACCAACCAAGCAACCAATGCGGAGCAAAATAAATTCAATATGCAAATCAAATGGATATTGTCGATGCTCACACTTTATACCAACTCGATATATGAATGTATGTACTGTATGTATATGTATAATGTAATATGTAATGTATAACGTATGTGAAGCGCATACAGGTCACCCACATGCCATTTTTAAGTAGGTTACCAATAATAACATTATACCATATGTGTATATGTATGTGTAAGGTCTGAGAATTGTATGTAAATGATATTTAGGGCGAGCATATGTATTTTATGTAATTTATAAGGCACACATATATTGTTTATTTGATTTTTTTGCTAATTAATAATTTAAGAAAAAATTTGTTTATTTTGGCGACATTTTATATTTATACACAGGCTGCAGGCCTACAGGTCTGCTCGTGCTGAAGATTTGTTTTCAAATTTATGGCAAAATATAATATATATATTAAAATATATGAAACGTGCTGTAAATTAAGCTTCGGTGCACGAAATGTAAAACAAATCTTTTGCAGATTTCAAAATGATTTGAATTATTCGATTTTTTGCCATTTGTTATTGCATTTCTTTTGATCTTAATTTAAGAGAAAACCAGCAAAGCATTTCAAGTGTACATTTTCATCAATATGCTTAAAGCACAGTAATAGGGCATTTATTTTTACAATCCTTCATTTTGTCTATTGAAAGAAATTAGTAGAGCGCTTTACTATACGTACGAGACAGCAAAAAAAAAAAGAAGAAAAAGTTATGGCTATATAAATGTCTTTAGAATTAGCAAACGCAAGGAAGGAAAACCGAAACAGTAAAACATATATACCTACTTATATAGTAAAGAAAGATTTCAACCAAACCTCACTTGTTAACTAGGAACTAACTGTAAAACTCTTTAAACTAGCTAACACAAAACTGAACTATAAAAGAGACATCTTTTCCCGATATATATATTTAAATATATATATATGGCTCTCTAGATAATTTCCACGCATGTGTACAAAAAACCAAATAAAGACAAAAGCAAAGTGCAAAAAAAAACATAATATTACTCTAAATATTACTATTAAATATGTACTGCCTGCACAGCTCTCTCCTTCAACCCAGCAAGAATACAAATTACCATTAAATAATAATAAATCAAGCCTAATTCAAAGCCATTTAGAATGCAGCAAAGTAAGAAAAATGAAAACTTATAATGAGCACAAATACACACACACACGAAATTAATTCTAAAGCACGAGATGCTTCTAAATTTTATAAAGATAATTGAAAGAAACTCACATAAGTTTACTAACAGCATTAAATTTAAATAGGTATAATGGAATGCAGTTTAGGGCAAAGCAGCAGCTGGAGAAACTAAATAAAAATATATATTGCAAAGAAAAAGAAAAGGTAAAGAAAAACAGAAATATTGAATGTATAGTGTTGCGCCTCCTAGTACTTTAAATATATAATTGATCAAGAATATATTTATATATATATATCTGATATAAGTATATATGTAAATGGGATATTTATGATTATAATGCAAAGCAAATGCCGATATCTATATAATACTTCTTTTTGTCTCTACATGTTTACTTTTGGATGGAAATGTAACAATTACAACAAATAGCAAAGATGAAATGAACTCAAACTGTATGGAATAAAAATGTTAATGTACACAATTTTTCTAATTAAGACAAATAAAGAAGAAAATTGAATGCATTTCAACATGGGAATCACGAATTCAAAATTTGAACTGGAATGTTATCGATAATCGTCACGGCAAGTGTTAATCGATAGCGCAGTGGCAACTCCGTCTGAACATCTGTTCCTCGAGCAGCGCATATGACGTCAATTTTAACTAAACAATGGCCGAGTTCCAATGGCCCTGGGAGTACACCTTTCCTCCTTTCTTTACGTGAGTAATAGTACATTAAATATTATGCCTAATTTACTCACAAATATGTCTTAGCTTGCAGCCGCATGAAGAAACACGCCGACAACAGCTGAAGGTGTGGACAGATCTCTTTCTCAAATACCTCAAACATGTGAATAGATTTACCATAGGCACAAACGATCAAAACTTGCCATTATTTTGTAATGAATCAATCAATCGACGCCTGTCGCCGGAGCTAATACTGCTCATACTGGAGCAGCTGCAACAGAGCGGACATGCTGCCCCGCTGGACAAACGACGCCAGGAGTGGCAAGTGTATCCGTACACGCTGGAGGAGTACGGAAACATGGTCTACGATTGGATACAGGAGACCGGACAAACGAATAGTATTTGTACGCTCTACGAGCTAGTTGCTGGGGAAAATAGCACCCAGATGGAATTCCACAATATGGACGAGGACGTCTTGCTAAATGCGCTGCGTCTGCTCGAGGAGAAGGGAAAATGTGAACTTATCGAAATGGACGGCAGTCATGGAGTTAAATTTTTCTAACATATACATCTATATATATATATAATTGTGTTAAATACAGCCTTTTAAGTTTTGTTTTGCAATGTTCCTTTGTGCTGAATACGATAGTTGGAAAAGTTAAGCCTCTCAGATCAGCTGATTAGAGTCTCATAGAATGTTTGTAAACAAGAAACCCGAACAAACACATAACAAATAATGGCTGCATTTAAAAATCTAAATTGTTTCTAACTGTTTGTAATGTTAACGCTTAAATTTAAATTTAAATGCAATAAATTTTATATGAATTATATATAATATTTATAAATGAGAAGTGATTTAAAATTGTAGTTCGATTGGCGCTGAAGTTCGATAGAACTAGTTCACGACATCTCCCATCTCTATGTGCTGATTTGTTTAGTTATTTTCTTATCGGCCGGCGTCGCATCGCCATTTATATTTTGTTATATTTTTGTAAACTTGTAAAATTATTAAAATGGTTAGCTTATATATATGAATAGATGCAGTTAGTAATATATTTTCTTTTCAGAGCGTGGACGACTTGGTGCGGGACCACACGCGTCTCATGAACGTCCAAACGGTACTTCAGCACGCGGCGATGGCGTCTTTGGCTTGCACGGGACCGCGCTCAATTGGTCCGGATCTGAAGGAAACAATAATGGAAAAATCACCCAGGCCGAGTGTTGTCGAGCCCGTTGAAACTACCCTCTCTCAATTATCAATCACGCTGCCAAAGAAAAAGGCAGCTCCAGTGGAGATCTTACCCAGCATTGGTCCCGACGTGAACGACATCAATGCGAGCATCGTCAAGCGAGAGCTGGACAAGGAATGCAAGCGCAGCGTGCGCTGTCAATTGAATCTGATTAAGGAACGACAGCAAAAGGCGATCAATGAACGCTTTTCCAACCAGCACAAGACGGAGCAGGAGCAGCTGCATCTCAGTTGCCGCGCCAAGCGCGAGGAGAACGACAAACTCTTACAGAAACAGGCCGAGCAGCTGGCAAAGGCAGAGCTGGAGTCACACCAGCGGGAGCAGCAGGCGCTGCTCAGACAAAATAACCAAAAGCTGCATTTGCTGACCATCGAGGGGGTTTCGCGCTGCCACAGGCGATTCTGCAGTAAGTACGAGATGGTGACGAAGCTCTTCCTGGCCCTGGACAAGGAAACCGTGCAGGCGTGTGCCGCTCACAATGGGGAATTGCGGGAGCTGGGACAGCTGTTTGATCAGCTAGTCGAAAAGCTCAAGAAAGGAGGCAGCGACCCACCCGAATTGAGTTGTGTCTTCACAGCGGAGCAGTACTGCCAGCGCCTGGACAGACTGGAGGAGAATCTACACAAGCAACTGACTGAGCAGCAGCAGGAACAACTGGACAAAGCCAAAAAGTTGGCTGAAGAGAAAGAAAAGCAGCGTATACTCGAGGCGGAGGAGCAACAGAAACAGCAGGAGCAGAAACAGCAGCAGCAACAGCAGCAGCTGGCGGATGAGCTTAAGGCTACAGCTGATGCCGCAGCAGCTGCAGCGGCGGCGACTGCGAATGCAGCGACAACTGCCACAGCAGCACCGGAGGCACCGACTACAGCGGCTCCAGCCACAGCAACAGCCCCAGCCCCAGCCCCAGGTGGCATCTCCACCAGCTACGTGCATCCAACACGCTTGGCCTTCTACAACGAGATCAATGCGCTGTATCAGAGCAAAGTGGATGCAGTGAAGCCCCTGCAAACGGACGAGGCGTGGAAGAAGTATCGCACAAACTGTCAGCGCACCATCAACTTGCCATTGAACGCGATCACAGCGACGAGTGCACAGCATCTCAAGAATAACTTCGACAAGCTGTACAACTTCTTTGCGGGCCAGCAGGTGCGCACGACGGACGGCAGCACGATAACCATAAACGACCATCCACTGGCCAGGGACTATTGCATTCTGCTGATGGCCAAGAAGTTTGTCAGCCAAACGGACACGGCCATATCCAGCAATCCTCAGGCTGCCTTCCCGTTCGCCTCGGTGATCATTACCTTCTGGAAGCTGCTGCCCGACTTTGGCAAGATCTTCCTGGCCTACATGTACAAGGAGTCGCCGTACCTGGTCCCCTACGTTATACCCCAGCAGCCGGATCAAACGCCCGAGCAGTATCTGAAGACAATGGGCTATCGCATCACCGAGAACAACGAGCTGGAGAAGCCGGATATGTTCCTCAAGCGCCAAACGGGCATCGCCCGCCTCTATGCGGCAGTCATCATCACGCCCGGCCGGCAGGCAGACGGGCCCTACAATTGCTTTGGCCTGGAGGAGGCCTGGCGCTGGCTCACCCACATTATGCTGGTGAAGCCGCTGCCCGACATCTGTGCCACCATGATCATGGAGATGCTGCAGACGCTCGGCTTTGAGCTCTGGCACGCCTACGGCAGGAACTTCCTGAAACTCCTGGTCTACATACAGACGTGCTACATGCCGCAGCTGTCGGTCTATGACGAGGGCGGCCCGAAGACACGCCTCGAAATGCTGCTATCGAAATTCCTGCGTGAGCGCCAAATACCGCAAGCCATGGGCGTGCTACCGCCTGGCTTCTGGTAGATCCATGGATTAGTATTTAGTAATAGCTTTAGTTTAATTGTTATGACAACGTTTGTTTATGTAAGAAATGAGTTAATGAAACACGCGGCATTTTGAGTGTTGAATAAAGCCAAGTTAATACAAGTTATATATATAGATATAGTATAAGATTTCTCTCTTTTTCAAAAACATCGAAATTTCTGTCTCTGAATATATATATATTTATATCTAATATACCTATTTAACTGCCTAAATTTGCTTGCAGAATGGTTCGCTCGGACTGTCTCCCAGCGAGAAGGAGGCCGAAGAGAAAACCCGCCAGACATTGCGACAAGTACAAAGAGCTGCTGAAAAAGTTCTCCAAGGATAAGTCTTTTCTTATATTCCTGAAGCACTTTTGCGGACATGAAAATGTGCGGCAATACAAAATGACGAGGCCGAAGTGCATGACCACCGCCGCCAAGGTATGGCATCGTATGTCGGACGAGGAGAGGTTGCCCTACCTGCACGAGTCGCGCAACTTCAAGTACGTCTTCAAGTCGAACAAAGAGTGCGTGAATTGGGCCGTGCAACAGGTGCGACAGGTGCTCATGGCCGATGGACAACTGTATCTGCGTCGCGTCTGGCAGCTGGCATCGAAGCTGACCACCTGGCAGGACGAAGTGATTGACAATCTCAAAGTTGAGGTCGACGACGAAACATATGGCGAGGCATATGGGTTCTAGCTAAACGTCTGTGATAATATAATGGGATTGATATATTAAAGTTATCACTCTGTAGTTCCATTAGTTTCGACACTTTAAAAACTTACAGCGATGTTGCGACACATGTTGCCAGGCAACATGTGGCTAGGCAACACGTGTGCAACACGTGAAGTCACAATTTTATTGATCAAAAGTTGCTAAAGACTGAACTCATTATATGAACGTACGCAATTCGATATCAAACTATAACAAAGCATTGCTTTCGCTGCGCTCGACGTCCTCCTAATCCTCCTCATCGTCGTCGTCATCATCGAGATCATCCAGCTCGCCCGCCAGATCCAGATCTGCGAATAAATCCTTGTTGATGGCGGGCTCAGTGTCGGCGCTGGAGGCTGAGGGCGCTGCCTCTTCGGCTGCAGCTGTCTTGGCCGCTTCTGTAGCCTGATCGAGTAACCGCGTACTGGATGCAATGGTGCCAGAGCCGTCCACCTCTTTAGCTGCCAGCGAGAGCGCTGCCAGATCCAGTTCCTTGAACTCAACGGTATTGTCGTCGTCATCGTCGTCCCGTTTATAGATATCGAATGCAGCGTCG